>JAEIFM010000508.1:3622746-4826162 GCA_018901885.1 Zaprionus kolodkinae
AAATAAATAAAAATAAAAAATTCATATTATATATAAGGTATTATATATTTCATAATCCGGGTATCTAGTTAGGTTTTAATTGAAAAAAAAAAAACGTTACCTAGAAGCAGTACATTTTTAAATAGGTACATCACAGTCCCCAGCCCATGTACCGTGGTACATGCTTAAAATTTCTAGGATTTTATTTAGAATAACAAAAAAAAATTAATTAAACAATAAGAAAGGAGTGTGGGGTTAAAAGGAGTTGCCCCTTTTTCGGGAAAACCTTCAAGCTACTTAAATATTTAGGTTATTACAAGACGCGGTTTGGCCCCACAGCACAATTAAAAGGTCGGAAATGTTGCAACATACAATCTGAATCCTTAATATTTCCTACTGCAAAACGGAAAATACATTTCCGCGGGCCAAAGGGAAAAAAATAAAAGTGACGCCAATAAGGAAACTGGGACACTTTGGGGACATCTCCTCCGACATCGTCGACCTGAAAATCAAGTAAAACACGCAAAACAATTATTCTTAAGATATCTCTGCGGCAACATTAAAAGCCAATTTCAGTTGATGACAATAGAAACAAAGCACAACAGGAAGGAAAGCAAGTCAGAGAGAGAGAGAGAGAGCATCGTCACCTGCCCTGAGGGGGCGTGGAACGCCCTTCGACTGGCATAAAAAATGCAAAGAATCAACAAGGCAAACAAAACGCTGAACTCAACGAGACGAGGTTTTTTTTTTTTGACCTTTTTAGGCAACGACATGAAAAATAATGTTACCCTTAGCACAGTTGTTTCTATTGTTGTTGTTGTTGTAGGTAAAAGTGCGTTTTTGTCTTAAAGGAAAATTGGAGTTGCTTATGGGCAAGTTTGAAAGCCTCACGCTGTGACAGAGTTGGGATATACAGTATAGGGTACATTGGAGTAGAAAAGTATCTGCAATTTGTATATCCAAAACTCAGAGAGTCGAAGGGTGTTTTAGTTTTCTATCAACTAAAAATTATGTATGAGGCAGAGGAAGGCATCTCCAGCCCACATAGTATATATATATATTCTGGTTCAGCGTCTGTCTGTTTGTATGAAAGCGTATATCTCAAAGACTATAAGAGCTACGGCTAGCAAATTTGGGGACAATTATTCGTATTAGTATATGCATATTATACTTCTCATAAATTGATAATTATACACGCTGAAAGTGTGTAAGGCGTAAAAAATGTTAGAGATATAAGGAAAATATTTTAATATTATTCTTCTATATTTAGGAACTAAATTTAGCTTGATTTTAAATAATTTACTCAATAAAAAAAAGCTCTACAGAGCATTTAACAGTCGACTTTTTACGACATTATATGCCCTTTCATTTCTTATGCTTGTTCTTATTCGACTTTTTTTTGTGCTTTGTTTGGGGGCAAAGTGTAGACATAATTGTCACCATGGGTGTCAAAGTGGACTCTCCCCCTTCTGCTGCGCTGCTCCTGCCGCGGGGCATTCTGAATTGCCAAATCGCTTTAGCGCAAATTGCGTCAATTAAAAACGCAGGCAGGTCGCAGTTCTGTTTTCAAAAACAGATGGCAACAGCCCGATCAGCAGTTAAAAAAAACTCAAAATAGGAAACAGAAAACGGAAAATATTCGAAAAACCGAAAAACCAGAAAGCAATTTATATGCAAATGCGCTGATACTCGTCTTGCTCGCTCATCAAGTCGATAAATTGATGAATTTCATTGCATTTATTTGGTCATGAAAGCATGAAATATGCTCCATGAAACATGGACATGAACGTGAGGACTTAACCCTAACTCAGTACGCAGTGTCGCCTGGGCTAATATACTTTTGAATTATGCATAAAACGTACAAATTAGTTGAACAAACTGATAAATACAGAACTTTGCGGGCAATTTGAATATCAAAGAGCGAAAACTCATTTAAAATATGACCAAAAGATATGAAAGAGAGAGAGAGAGAGAGCTGGAAAATTAAGCGAATGAGGAAGATATCGCAGTGTAGCTGGCTTGGCAATCTGGCAACACTGCGTGCATATATATTTTCTTGTTCCTTCAGCAATATCGAGACGATTTTGTAGTATTTCGTTTTCTAGTGAGAATTTGATAATCCTTTCGTATCATCGAGTATGTAAATTACAATTTACACTCAACTTTTAATTAGATTCTTTTTTCAATTCACTGGCTAATTCGGTTTTTGTTTTAATATGTGTAAAATGCTGTAACCGAATACCTCATTCGTTGGGTTTATATCTTGTGTAATGAAAAACTAACTAGAGCGCACAAAGGATATGCCACCCATATCCCTCACAAGGGTTACTATTCCTACGCATATGTGAGAATGGGGGATGAGTGTAGCACTCTGTAATTGGAAACATTAATGTGTGCCCATTTGAACTGAATAAATCAGAAATATGAATACTAAATAAAAGTATGTATGTACATGCGTTAAGGACTTGGAGTTCTGAGACGCTTAGCTTGTGGCAATAAAACGGGGAAAAGTGCTCGGAAAAACCTTTTGGGGGAAACCGAAAATGTATTGTGGCAGCAACTAAACCAGAAAAACCGGTTTTTCATTAAAATTAAATGAGCGAAGGCCACACTCATGGATTTAAATTTAAATGAGCCAAGGACCCCTACCCCAAAACAACCGTAACCAGGACCTTTTTTGCCTGCCAGCATTAGGTCTTTTCGTTAAGTTCATTAATGCTCCATATAAATGTTAAAATATTCATTAATATTTAAACCAATAAAAATGCGTGCCTATTTGTGAATTACGTATTGCAATAGAAAGTAACTAACGGACTGTAATATACCCTGCAATATTAACTTATCTTGTTTTCCCTTTTATTCTTAAACTTTAGAAAGGTATCCATATTTCAGTAAGCTATAGACAGACAATAGCTAATTAATCCGCTCAATAAACCAAAATTAGCTCTATATCATACCTTTTTAATCCATCTAATATCAAGTATACACAAGAAAAAAATCAAATAAAATTCTTTTAGATTAATATCAACTTTTATTGCGGTAAACATCAGACATCAAAGAATTTAAATAGGGCCCGGCAAATATCGTGGCGATTCTATTCTACCCATTGGCCGATTTTCAAATAATATTTTAGCAAATATTTGTACTTCTTTTGTCAGCAGAATTTTTTTTTGAAAAATTTTCTACTGTCTATACGCATATATCATGGCAATAACAATGGGCTACGGATTGGCTATGGTATTAAGTGTGGGGAAGGGGAAGGGGAAGGTGCGTACAGATTCTATAGAAATTGAATAAAAAATTGTAAGCTCGCAAATGTGAACTCATATCATCTTCCATGTGGGATACATAACCATCCCTTGTGGAGGCTGTCGCTGTAATGAATAGCCGCCTCTACCCTAGACTGCCTTCTCTGCCTTTTCTGGGCAATGAGACCGCACTTATCTGCGATTATGAGTTTTTTAAATTACAGTTTTTAGCACACATTCTGGCGAGGAACCTTCTATCCATTTGATGATATGAAGTATACTGCGAAAATCGCCATATCTTCTCATATTCACACTCGTGTCATATGGAAGCTGTCTCAATTTAAAACAGGAAACGCTCCTTGAAGTGATTCGCTTATTGGTTTGGGGGTTGACTTTGATTTACTTTTATTGACAGATTAAGTACGTCAAAAGGTAACGCTTACCCCCAGTATCCCGTACATGCGATTGTCTGCTCAATGCGTATATACCCTATACTTAAAATGAGTATATAAAAAATATATTTATAAAAAAATTGTATTACTTTTAATATGCGCAAAATATGGCAAATAATTATTAACATATTGATATATTTATAGCGTATGTCCGAGAGACAATGCCCCTGTTAATGTTACGATTATCATAAATAAGTCAACGAAGTTATATTCCTTTGTTACAGGGTATCTATAGATATACGTATGTGTAAGTGTATTCTATCAATTTTTATGGCACAGTCAAAACGTCACATTTGATGTTTATCTCTGGGTAAAAAATTGTGCAATGCGTTCTTGAAAATTCTTTCAGTTTGGCATAAAAGCGAGAATTTATAATACGCGTGTGTGAGCAGAGATGAGCAGGGAAACATCCATATATGGGGATATTTTTTTTTTTTTTTTTTTTTTTTCTTTTTTGCATTACCTGATGTGTATAAATGGGACTGTGATTGCAGGAGAGTGCACGCGACTGTGAGATTCCCAGTTATCGGTAACATATTATTATAGCCCATAAGAAGATTTACAATATAAGAAAAGTTATTACAGTAAAAGATTATAATTTAAGGGAAAGAGAAATGAGAAAACAGTTTTAATATTTTTGGCTTAAAAAGTTCTTCTTATTTTTTTTTAAATTTCACATTAAATCTGTCATATATCTTTCTTTAATTATGGAAAACATGCAATATTACAGAACAGTTCTCAGAATATTCCGTCCCCAAGCTTTCTTTACACGATTTTTAATTAATTTTTTTTTTGCCCATATAACTCCCACAAACCTGAGGGAAACATATTCAACGAGTGTCTGTCTGTCTGTAGAGTATTGTTAACATGATAATAATAAAAATAGGAAACGCTATAAATTTTATGTGAAATATAATTACTTCATGTAAATTGTTCTATAGCTCTCTCTGTGTACAGCTGCCTCCTGGTAATTGCCATACTTTGCACCTGGGTGGGAAAAGTCTTGAAGGAGAGAGAGAGAGAGAAAGAGAATAAAAATAAAATTAATTCTTAGCAGTAACAGCAACAACAACAATAACCACACAATTACACACCACATAGAAAATAAGGAAAGACTTTGGCTATGTCGAAGGGGGATGAGGGGAAGGGGGAGTAGGTCCTGCAGTACCTGCCCCGGGACTAACAAGGATGCCACACCGACAAATTCTTCGTTGTCGTTTGTCAAGTAGAAAATTAAAATTAAAACACAAACAAGTATGAAATACAGTCCATGGGGTTAGACGAAGTTTGAATACCCTAACAGATGTGTATGGTATATATTTTAGAATACTGATTATACATAATAAATAAATAGGGTAGAGCAAAGATACTACTAAATCTACTTAAATTCTTTTTTTCTTTTCAGGCATCTTCCTTATTGAGTTTGGAACACCCTGCACACCTAGTAACTGCACTGTAGTACCCTTTGTTAGAGTATAATAAAAACCAAAGCGTCTAAAGTGCTACAAACTTTTTGCGGCATCTTGGGCGGGGATGTTTTCGGGTAGTAACACTCTCTCGGGGGGAGTTCAGACAATGGAAAATTGTCCCGTTGTATGCGATAAATCACGCATGTGTCATCGGTACTTTGGCCTGTAAAGCCCAAAAACTTGGTACCGTCTTCTTCTTTCTCTCGGTTTTTTTTCTATGATCGCGTAGCGTATGCATTGAGGAACGACATTAACTCAGCATCTCATTTCAATTTATCATTTCTTGGGGAAAAAGCGTAATTAAATTCGGTAAAAGGTGTGAAAATACCATAATTATACGAGACTACGTACAGGGAGGTAGTGTGAGTGTGTGTGGGTGTGTGTGTGGGAGCAACCTCTACAACCTACAACCTCGAGACCTCCAACCTCACATACGTTTACCGTCATAACCTTTTACTGCCAGCAATGTTGTCGTTGGGGTCTTACCATCTTATTCTTTTTGCCGGTTCTTAAGGTCTTGACGCGCTGCAATTTCTTAGCATACCTTAAGGGGTATATCAACTATGTGGATTGAAAAAAAAAACGTACGATAATTTTTAAAGATTATTTGTATTAAACAAAACGTAGATAAATAAATAATAAAATATAAAAAAAACTATAATAAATTTATTAAGTCTGCAATCTTTCTTTATTAACATATGAACCTTCATGTTTATAAGACAGTTCGAGTCTTTTATCTCATAGAGGGTATCTCTTCCAGTTCTACGCCTTATGCTTGTGACTTAAAATAACGTAGACATGTCATGTCTGCTTATTATCAACCACCCCAGTTTTGGGGATGGAGGAGGAAGCCTTTCGCCCCGTATGCGCAGGGCGTCTTAATCCTTTTTCCATTATTATTTTCATAATTCTTATTTACATGACGCAAAATGCCTTCGCCTTCGCCTTCGCTGCGCCTTGTCTACCCTGACATGCTGAGATTTTTGTCTATTAATGTGTAGCGGTACCTTTAGCGGAAAAGCGTGGGGACGGCGGAAAAAGGCTGTCTGTTTGGCTTTGCATTCAAGCAAAATGCTTAAGGTAGGGTATATACCCGCAGTGTGGTAACAAGGTCCCTGCAACTCGCCCCTCTGCAGAGTATTTCAAAGTCGTGTGCGCTTAGCTCGACTAAATTAATAATATTTTGGCGAAAATAATTTCTTTTTAATTGAATTATTTTTTGTAATTGGCTACAGAGTATCTGTGGGTCGAATGAGCTAGATTATTGCCCGTTTTACTTATTTATGATATGGTATTGTTGCTAAGCTTCTAAACTGCACATATATGTTGGGGATAATAGACCCAAAAAAGTTATTTAAGAAACTATTTGCTAGTTTGGGCAACTACATTAAAGGGTATTATTTCTGCCTTCTCCGGGGTTGTCGGAAAATGGGAAAACCTGCTGCCTCTATAGGGTTCCGTATGGACTGCCACGTTGGTACGCATTGTGCGATTGTTTCCACTGGCCAAGTGTTTGCTTTGAGCGCGGCTGGACTGCACCAACAATGCACCTCATGGTCCTCCGGTAGTGCAAGGCACCTCCACCTCCTGCCTCCATAATGTGCTCGCTGTGTCGCACACGCACAACATCATCGGGCGAATTTTACCTGAACAAACTTTGATACATGAAAATGTCAGGGGGATTGGGGGTAGCTGGGTATGCGGGAGGATGCCGTAGGGCCGTAGGGCCGGAAACCATACCAAAACGTTAAGTCAAATGAAAGCAAAGTGCAGCGTCAGTGACGATGTCAGTGCGGGCTGTGAATGGGAATGCATCAACAATGCGTTGGATGTTAACACAACAAGTGAGTTGCTCCTGCTCCTGCTCCAGCTGCCACTCCACACCAACCAATACCCTGACACCCTGTAGCCAACTCCCCGAGAATGGTAATGAGATTTTGTCGACCGTTTGCCATTTGGCAGTGCCGAGTTCGGAGTTCGCCGAGTTGGCACTTGAATGCAATTTCAGTAATTAAAATAAACATTGGAGCTGGGGAGGAAGGGGGTGGAGGGGACGGATGCCGCCACTGGCTGCATCGATGATGTTTCGGGCATCATTGTCATCATTATCATTATCATTCCGTCATTTCTGTCAAGTGATATCAGGCAAGAGAGCTGGAGCAGGAGCAGGGTGACCATGCCACGGGAATGTGGAATGCATTTAGCGGTAAAGCTAAAACGTTTGTTTTTGGCCTAAAATCAACAGAGAGCGACAGAATGTGGAGTCGTCAGAGTCACCGAAACGACCAATTACCCTGATGATGATATTTACACTGGAACCGTCTACAGCTCCAATAACAATCTCTGTTTGTATTAATATTATTTTAATTAATAAATTTATGTGTGGATTGATATGGTATGCCTATTGTTAAGTCTCTGTTATTCTTTTATATGCAGTAGAACAGTCTGAAATCTAAGATTGACTTACATATTATATGAAACTTGAACTATATACATATTAAAAAAATATTTCCAGTTAGTCATAATTACCTTAATACTCTATAAACTGCTGCATATTCCCCATATAGGGACAAATATACTAACCATACTCTCTGCACATACCTTATAAAAATATTATTTGAAGTCGAAAATCGAAAGTGAGGTGACTGAGAATTGATTAAATTAATTGCTAATTGAAATGCGTTTCGGTTATTCGAGTGCACAATTTTCCGTTTGTGGTTGGTTTGCTTGCCTTTCTTCCCTATATGGTACATAGGGTTCATTTTTCTGTTTACTTTGTTTTCGATGCTGCGTCGCTTTATGCTTATTTATGATTTAATTAAGTGAAGTCCCGCTGCAAAATCAGCATGCAGTCAGGCAATAATGTGGAGAAGGTGTGAGAAAATTAAAGAAAATTTGTGAGCTCTGACCGTGGAGTGTCTAGCCGACTGTTGAATACTCTGTACTATTATTAACTTTGGGGGGAATTATTTCATTTAAATCTAATCGACTTCATAATTTCAGGGTAGTATGTTTAACAGATTTTGGCTGTGTATTATGTTTTTTAATTTGGGATCATAAGATACAATGAAAAAGCAACAGTTTTTTGTTTTCAAAACTGCTGTTCAGCTAGTGATGGCAGATGGAAACGTTTAATTCATCATTTTGTGATGCAGAATCAATATAGGTGCAACATAATAAATAAAGAGTCCTCTCTCAAGGAAATCTGATGATATTTGACGAACTTTTCCATACTAGAGGCTCTATAGGGGTACTGAAATCGAGCAAGTGGTTGGTTTGGAATCCATATGAAAGGTCGAAATTTTTGAAAACTTTTAATTCATTATTTTGTGATGCACAATCAATATAGGGCCCAAAAAATGGATAAAAAGTTCTCTCTCAAGGAAATCTGATGATTTTTAACGAAGTTTTCCATGCTAGAGGCTCTATAGGGATACTGAAATCGAGCAAGTGGTTGGTTTGGAAGACATATGAAAGGTCGAAATTTTTGAAAACGTTTTATACATTATTTTGTGATGCAAGCTCAATCTAGAGCCCAAATAATAGATAAAAAGTCCTCTCTCAAGGAAATCTGATCATTTTTGGCGAAGTTTTCCATACTAGAGGCTCTATAGGGGTACTGAAATCGAGCAAGCGGTTGGTTTGGAAGACATATGAAAGGTCGAAAGGTTGGTTTGGAATCCATATGAAAGGTCGAAATTTTTGAAAACTTTTAATTCATTATTTTGTGATGCACAATCAATATAGGGCCCAAAAAATGGATAAAAAGTTCTCTCTCAAGGAAATCTGATGATTTTTAACGAAGTTTTCCATGCTAGAGGCTCTATAGGGGTACTGAAATCGAGCAAGCGGTTGGTTTGGAAGACATATGAAAGGTCGAAATTTTTGAAAACGTTTTATTCATTATTTTGTAATGCAACATCAATTTAGAGGCCAAATAATGGATAAAAAGTCATCTCTCAAGGAAATCTGATGATTTTTGACGAAGTTTTCCATACTAGAGGCTTTATAGGGGTACTGAAATCGAGCAAGTGGTTGGTTTGGAAGACATATGAAAGGTCGAAATTTTTGAAAACGTTTAATTCATTATTTTGTGATGCAGAATCAATATAGGGCCCAAATAATTGATAAAAAGTCCTCTCTCAATAAAATCTGATGATATTTGACGAAGTTTTCCATACTAGAGGCTTTATAGGGGTACTGAAATCGAGCAAGTGGTTGGTTTGGAAGACATATGAAAGGTCGAAATTTTTGAAAACGTTTTATACATTATTTTGTGATGCAAGCTCAATCTAGAGCCCAAATAATAGATAAAAAGTCCTCTCTCAAGGAAATCTGATCATTTTTGGCGAAGTTTTCCATACTAGAGGCTCTATAGGGATACTGAAATCGAGCAAGTGGTTGGTTTGGAAGACATATGAAAGGTCGAAATTTTCAAAAACGTTTAATTCATTATTTTGTGATGCAGAATCAATATAAGGCCCAAATAATGGATAAAAACTCCTCTCTCAAGGAAATCTGATCATTTTTGACGAAGTTTTCCATACTAGAGGCTCTATAGGGGTACTGAAATCGAGCAAGCGGTTGGTTTGGAAGACATATGAAAGGTCGAAATTTTTGAAAACGTTTAATTCATTATTTTGTGATGCAGAATCAATATAGGGCCCAAATAATGGATAAAAAGTTCTCCTTCAAGGAAATCTGATGATATTTGACGAAGTTTTCCATACTAGAGGCTCTATAGAGGTACTGAAATCGAGCAAGTGGTTGGTTTGGAAGACATATGAAAGGTCGAAATTTTTGAAAACGTTTAATTCATTATTTTGTGATGCAGAATCAATATAGGGCCCAAATAATGGATAAAAAGTCCTCTCTCAATAAAATCTGATGATATTTGACGAAGTTTTCCATACTAGAGGCTTTATAGGGGTACTGAAATCGAGCAAGTGGTTGGTTTGGAAGACATATGAAAGGTCGAAATTTTTGAAAACGTTTTATACATTATTTTGTGATGCAAGCTCAATCTAGAGACCAAATAATAGATAAAAAGTCCTCTCTCAAGGAAATCTGATCATTTTTGGCGAAGTTTTCCATACTAGAGGCTCTATAGGGATACTGAAATCGAGCAAGCGGTTGGTTTGGGAGACATATGAAAGGTCGAAATTTTTGAAAACGTTTAATTCATTATTTTGTGATGCAGAATCAATATAGGGCCCAAATAATGGATAAAAAGTCCTCTCTCAAGGAAATCTGATGATATTTGACGAACTTTTCCATACTAGAGGCTCTATAGGGGTACTGAAATCGAGCAAGTGGTTGGTTTGGAAGACATATGAAAGGTCGAAATTTTTGAAAA
Source organism: Zaprionus kolodkinae (assembly GCA_018901885.1). Taxonomy (NCBI): domain Eukaryota; kingdom Metazoa; phylum Arthropoda; class Insecta; order Diptera; family Drosophilidae; genus Zaprionus; species Zaprionus kolodkinae. The sequence continues at coordinate 3,633,251 of JAEIFM010000508.1, forward strand.
CGTTTAATTCATTATTTTGTGATGGAGAATCAATATAAGGCCCAAATAAAGGATAAAAACTCCTCTCTCAAGGAAATCTGATGATTTTTGACGAAGTTTTCCATACTAGAGGCTCTATAAGGGTACTGAAATCGAGCAAGCGGTTGGTTTGGGAGACATATGAAAGGTCGACATTTTTGAAAACGTTTAATTCATTATTTTGTGATGCATAATCAATATAGGGCCCAAATAATGGATAAAAAGTCCTCTCTCAATAAAATCTGATGATATTTGACGAAGTTTTCCATACTAGAGGCTCTATAGGGGTACTGAAATCGAGCAAGTGGTTGGTTTGGAAGACATATGAAAGGTCGAAATTTTTGAAAATGTTTAATTCATTATTTTGTGATGCAGAATCAATATAGGGCCCAAATAATGGATAAAAAGTCCTCTCTCAAGGAAATCTGATCATTTTTGGCGAAGTTTTCCATACTAGAGGCTCTATAGGGATACTGAAATCGAGCAAGTGGTTGGTTTGGAAGACATATGAAAGGTCGAAATTTTTAAAAACGTTTAATTCATTATTTTGTGATGCAGAATCAATATAAGGCCCAAATAATGGATAAAAACTCCTCTCTCAAGGAAATCTGATGATTTTTGACGAAGTTTTCCATACTAGAGGCTCGATAGGGGTACTGAAATCGAGCAAGCGGTTGGTTTGGAAGACATATGAAAGGTCGAAATTTTTGAAAACGTTTAATTCATTATTTTGTGATGCAGAATCAATATAAGGCCCAAATAATGGATAAAAACTCCTCTCTCAAGGAAATCTGATGATATTTGACGAAGTTTTCCATACTAGAGGCTCTATAGGGGTACTGAAATCGAGCAAGTGGTTGGTTTGGAAGACATATGAAAGGTCGAAATTTTTGAAAACGTTTAATTCATTATTATACCCTTCGACCATTGAAAATGGTCAAAAAAGGGTATACTAACTTTGTGCAAAATGTATGTAACAGGCATAAGGAGGCGTGGCAGACCCCATAAAGTATATATATTCTTGCTCAGGATCACTAGCCGAGTCGATTGAGACATGTCCGTCTGTCTGTCCGTCTGTCCGTCTGTCCGTCTGTATGAGACAACAGATCTCAGCTATTAAAAAAGCTAGAGATACCAAATTTGGCATGAAGGTTCCTGTAAATCATAGGCAGATAAAGTTTATCTCAGTTTTTTGATGCCACGCCCACCGCCCCCGCAAATCGGTTATTTGCGATTATTAAGCAAAATATTAAATCCATAACGTTCTACTTTGGTATGTATAAAGCTAAATGCAATATGAACATATCCTCCAAATTACAATCCGATCGGACTAATAACACAGAAGTTATTCAAGTCAACGTTTTCAGTACAAATGTTCGGTACGGGCAGCAGCCGACGCGCTGCTTTGAGCAGTTGACGCCGACGTCGACGTTGCGTCGTATCGCTTTACTCTTTACGCGCGTCGCTGTGTGAGTGCGAGCGAGTAAGCTATATGTACTAGAAGTATTTGTGCAGAATTCTCTGTTTGAAATTATGAGTGTGGTTACACGTTTTTAACGGATTTGGAAAATTGGGAGAAGGGTATCTTACTGTCGGGCGCCCGACTGTAGCCTTACCCACTTGTTTTGTGATGCAGAATCAATAAAGGGCCCAAATAATGGATAAAAAGTCCTCTCTCAATAAAATCTGATGATATTTGACGAAGTTTTCCATACTAGAGGCTTTATAGGGGTACTGAAATCGAGCAAGTGGTTGGTTTGGAAGACATATGAAAGGTCGAAATTTTTGAAAATGTTTAATTCATTATTTTGTGATGCAAGCTCAATCTAGAGACCAAATAATAGATAAAAAGTCCTCTCTCAAGGAAATCTGATCATTTTTGGCGAAGTTTTCCATACTAGAGGCTCTATAGGGATACTGAAATCGAGCAAGCGGTTGGTTTGGAAGACATATGAAAGGTCGAAATTTTTGAAAATGTTTAATTCATTATTTTGTGATGCAGAATCAATATAGGGCCCAAATAATGGATAAAAAGTCCTCTCTCAAGGAAATCTGATCATTTTTGGCGAAGTTTTCCATACTAGAGGCTCTATAGGGATACTGAAATCGAGCAAGTGGTTGGTTTGGAAGACATATGAAAGGTCGAAATTTTTAAAAACGTTTAATTCATTATTTTGTGATGCAGAATCAATATAAGGCCCAAATAATGGATAAAAACTCCTCTCTCAAGGAAATCTGATGATTTTTGACGAAGTTTTCCATACTAGAGGCTCGATAGGGGTACTGAAATCGAGCAAGCGGTTGGTTTGGAAGACATATGAAAGGTCGAAATTTTTGAAAACGTTTAATTCATTATTTTGTGATGCAGAATCAATATAAGGCCCAAATAATGGATAAAAACTCCTCTCTCAAGGAAATCTGATGATATTTGACGAAGTTTTCCATACTAGAGGCTCTATAGGGGTACTGAAATCGAGCAAGTGGTTGGTTTGGAAGACATATGAAAGGTCGAAATTTTTGAAAACGTTTTATTCATTATTTTGTGATGCAGAATCAATATAGGGCCCAAATAATGGATATAAAGTCCTCTCTCAAGGATCTGATGATTTTTGACAAAGTTTGAGGTAGGGGTACTGAATATCAATTTTGAGGTCTGGCTGGGAATGCTTCATAAATGATTGCTGATTGATAAGTTGATTTTAATTAATTTTTTAATATTATAAAAATATAAAATACGAAACCTTTAATAAAGTGTGTCTAATATATACAAATATTAATACTAACTAGTGTTCGAAAAATAATGATGGATTGAAGACAAATGACCGAGGAGTTACCTATAGGTTAACTTTAAACAAACCCTACAACACTTTACAGTTCCTATATAGAGACCACCCCCATCCCCACCCGTATCAACAAGCACTGCTCATACAGAAATCTAGTTATCCTCGAGGCATCCACACCGAGTCGCAGTTGTGCTTTTGGCACTTAATTCATTTGTGAGTGCGACTCAATGCGCTGCCAAGTCACGGCATAAGGTCAGGGGAGGTGGGGGTAAGGAGACCGAAATGAGAACTGAGAACCGAGCTGAAGTCGCACTTGGAGTTGACAACGTTGCTGTCAACGCTCAACTTTATGTTGATTACCTTTTTGCCATACCCAGCACCAATTAAGTATGCTTAAAAAGGGTATGATGTGTTGAAAGAAGAAGGTAAGAAGTAGTTTACTTTTGATTACTGTATGTAGTCTGGGAGAGGTAACAATTCTATATGTACTTTCGATCCTTAATAGAATATATAATAAATAAAAAAAAATATATATATACAATATAATAAATAAAATAAAATATATAGATTCTCCTAGGACTTATCTATAAACACTGAAGTCTTATAAAACCAAGAAAACATTTGTATGCACGTTTATGATTGTCACGTCTCTAGGGGTAGTGCAGAGTGCGTGGTATCCTGCAGTCGCGTGTCTTCCCCTTCGAGTTCCCATCACTTGTTTGATTATGTCTGTGTGTGTGTGGGGGGTGGGTGTTCGGCACACGGCGAAAAGCTGACAAAAACAATAAATATAAGCCAAATGACGACGAGGACCGACGACGGCAATGTCGACGCGCATAAAATATGATTGAAATCCGTATGAAGCAAGTGAGCAACAGTGGAGCAGTAACTGCTCAAGAGACCCATGTGTAGAGAGTACTTGATATAATGGAGGCAGGTGGCTGCCACCAGGCCACCAGGGAGGTAATTTTAGTTAAGTTGCAAAAGGTACGTACGCCTTATACACCTTATACATGTACAACACAACACAACATAATCACTTTTGCCAGCAATAAAATTAAATCCAAGAAATATGGAGAGTACGAACACAGAGAGAAAAAGACATAACTACAGCAACGGCTGATGCCACTCACTTTGTACCCTCTCTCTCCCTCTCTTTCACTCTCGAGTAAGATTTCAATTGCAATAAAAAGCGACATGCGACCCTGTGGTTGAGTGGGGGGCACCCTGTGCCTTGTCGCGCCACGTCTGTCTAACATTCATCGAATAAATAATGCAAGACAATAATTATATATTAAAGTGCCCTGTCGACATTGTCATAATTCTTTGCTTTCTTTTGTGAAGGGTATATGTATGCAAAGTGTATAGGGTAGCCACCCCTACCGTACCTCTCTACAGTTGTTAATCCTGCCATTTTGTTGCGCTGACAGAGGATATAAGGCATTTTGTTGTGGCATAAAGTGCCTAATCTTAAGTACTTAGTAACAAGATTTGCCATGTCTCAAAATTCAAAAATATCGAAACAGCAGAAGCAGCAGTCTATCGATGTGTCTGCGTATATCGATTTCATGCGCGCCGACAAGTATGCAATAAATTTAAGGCTCACTTGAATGTTTCATTTAGGCAGTGTTGTAAAGCAACTGCAAGTAATTGGATTCTAACTTGTTCACTTGTCCAGTGTGTCCCTATCTCTCTCTCTAAGTGCAATAAATTTTGAGGCACACTTGAATGTTTCATTTAAGCAGTGTTGTAAAATACATAAACCCAAAGTAACTGCAAGTAATTGGATTTTAACTTGTCCACTTGGCCAGTGTGCCCCTATCTCTCTCTCTCTCTCTCTCACACTCTTTCTCTAAACAAAGCTCAGCCTTTTCTGCTTCCTCTATGGCAAGAGATAAGAAACCCATTGAACTTTATGCATTATCCGGCATTTTATTTTCGACTTTGCGTATATTTATTTAAATTCGAACCTTTTGCGAACCCTATGTGCACGATGATATTGCCCATGATAACAGATGAACTGTGGCTTATCGCTTCGCTCAGCCTATTTGCACAGGCGATTGCTGAAAACCAATTGGCGTAAAATTGAAACCAGCGCACGGGAACAGGGAAAAAGCATAAACAGGGATCTCTCAATGGGGATGAGCAGGGAGAGGGCTCAGAGAACTGAGAGCAGAACTGTATAAGTAGAGATGGTAGTGCGTGTGCCGGGGCATAATAAAAAACAAATAAATGCGAAGTGAGAGCACCGTGAAAGTCAGTCAATATTCTCGCGACGAAATATGAATTTTCAAATTAAACATAACGCAGTTACCCGCGAAAGGAGACGGAGGAGGCGCGACTGAGGTCGACTGAAGGCGTTCCCTGACGTGCGTACATAAACATCGATTGATTGACGCGCGATTTGACACGTGAAAAATGCATAAAAAACGCTTAAGCTGCGCTGCCATCTGTAATTGTTGCAACCAACCCTCGATTCTAGGCATCACTCCCTGGTACTCCCGTTGCGCCACTCAAATTTCGTATGCAAATCGGTGTCGGGAAACGGAAAAACCGCGTTGTTTAGCGTGAAATTTGTTTTCCACTTTTTTCGCCGGGGGGTTCTCTCTCTCACTCTCTCTCACTCTCTCTCTCTCTCCCTCTCTCTCTCTCTCTCTCTCTGGGTCACATGTACATTCAAATCGAATTTTGGCTGCAAAGTCATAAGAAAATATTTGTATAAAAAAGAAAGTACAAGCCGGTGGAGAGCCTCATCCAGCATCTCGAGGGGTGGCCCAGTCCATCTCTCTCGTTCCCCCCTCCCACTTGTCTCGTTTCGACTTGACGCAGTTTTTCGCTACATTATGCAAAATGAACATGCAAATAAGGTTTGCAGTTAATAAAGTCGGTGTACAACAGTTGTTGCTCTATGGTTTGGCAAGATTATAGATGGTATACAGAAGACCTTCGTATCCATCCATATGCCACATTGGGGAACAATAATTTGCGATTTTAATTTGATTGCTAAACGATTTTTGTTAAATTGCTGTTAACTTCAACTTTATAAGCTCCCTAAGGGTGACACAGTGTAGCATGTACTCTTGTTTTATAGATATACTCTTTATATAGGGAATTTCTGCAATGTGTTCGCTCTAACATGGTCTTTTACCAGAATTTCGTTATCTATCGCAGTGTGACTTTTAGCTTTCGAATTAAACGTTTGAAAACACTGATTTATCGATATTTTATCGACACTTCTTCCACCTTTACTTGGCCAAGTTTAGTTTTGAATTTAATCCATCGGTCTCCCTTATCGAGATTTAAAGATCCCTATACCATTATCCAACCCAATCACAGCTTTGTCAAAAACTATTTCTCTATAGTTTTTATAACCTTAAAATTCAATTTTTTTATTTTTTAATTTTTCTCTATATCTGATAAATGGATTCTTTAGAATTAGATACAAAAATCTATAAATATTATTTAGAATATACACAATAATATAATATACAAGTTTTGAGGCAATCTCTCTTTATTAATATACAAAATTTAATCGATTTGCTTCCATCTTTAGCATATAACTTAAAATTAATCTAACAACGATATATCGATTAATTTACCAAGCACAATAGAGCGCAAAGTAGACTCAAAGATTAATCGAAGCATACTAAAAAAAATATTTATCTGGTTCCTTTAAAAAAAATAAATAAATAATATCAGGCAAACACTCCAAAACCCTATAAACCCCTGGAAACATACAGATTTGTATTCGGTATATGAAAACTCGCTTAAGCGCGTCCACTTTCACGAAGAACCAAACTTAATAGACTCTGCGCTGTGCTGGGCTGGCACAACCCTTGCCTGGCACATGATAAATGACCGGTGTTATTCAAATTAATTGATCAAATCCGAATGTCAGACTGAAATCTGCGAGAAATTGCCAAATTACGGCATCAAATGAATTAAGTGGCGCATGGCGGCAATGCGTTTCACATAACACACGATACGGAAGATGGGGGATACCCCAATCCCCCCTCCCAACTGTTCCAATGGTTGTATGGTTAAGGTAGGTGTGTAGGACTGTGGTGTGAAGTGACGTGTGTGTGGGGAGGGAGGCCTGTGGGAGTGCAAAGCAGCTGGAAATTTGCATGTGTCACGGAAAGTGTTGGAGTCTGTGTGACACCCTGTGACTGGCCAGAGAGTACACACACACACACACACTCACAGGGGGTATATGTGTGTCAAACAGTATAGCTTCCGGTTGAATGATTGGACAAATGAAGGGCTTACAAAGGGACGTACAGAAGCGGCTACAGACAGGAAGCCACATGCATATGCACACATTGCTGTGGGCAATACTGACCAAACACGTCGACTGTTTGCGGTTTAGACCCCAATCCCATACCCAACCGAACCAAACCCGAACCCAAACCAACCTTCTTGAACCAGTTGGATACCAATGAAGTTGATAAATCCCCGCTGGCATATTTTTTGGTGCAAAAATTTGTTGAAATTGAAATCGGAATTGCAAATTAACAGGCAGCATCGGTTTATTGCTAAGTGGGGAATGCTGTCATGGAGAAGGATTGCAGGGATTGCTCGTATTGCTGGTATTGCTGGATTGGTAAGCCTCCAGTTAGTCAGCCGATTGAGTTAGATTAATTGCATGCGCTCTGTGCCTGTTTTCCAAGTGGGAAAACTGATTAATTTAATGAGATTTGGCAGCGTTACGGCAATGCTTCTGGAAAGCAATTAAAGAGTCTAATTGAAAGTAAAAACATGGTGGGGTTTTTGCGATAACGTATGATTTTAAGCTTTGATTTTTGTAAGACTTGGTCAGTGTGTTAAGAAAATATTATAGATTAATTCTTACAAGTTTCAGAATGTTAAGAGTTCAATTTAAGCGCAAACAATGGATTTACAGCTATAGCTTATTGGTTTAAGCTTTGTTTTTCACAAAACTTGGTCAGGGCTTAAAAATAATATAATAGATTATTTCTTTAAAGTTTCATAATGTTCTAGGGACAAGGAAGGGTTATTTGAATACCCTAACTAAGGTTAAACTTTACTTTGTGTGGCTTGATGACTGCAACTGAAGAGTAAAATAAGTAAATAATAAGTACGAAAATCGGTATTTTCCCACACTTATCGAGGCTGACTGTCAAGTGACAGAGCCACTTAACACCCACTCATGTCACACACACAATCCGCTTAGTTTAAATACCCGAAAGGCGAAACAAAAAAAACCGGTAGTGAAACCACCAAGCCACAACAAACACACGAAACAATCACCCACCCATCCAACCATTGCGACACTCTCAAAGAGAGAGTCCAAGTAGGGAGAGATTTTTGCTGAGGACTTTCTGCAAAATTTAACAAAAACACTAAGGGTGACGCACCCTTCTCAGACTTATTTCCACACTTAATGTCCCTTTTTAAAGCGACGTTTTTTTTTTTTTTTGTGTCAGAAAGGGCTGAAAACGACCCGATGTGTACACATTGTTGTTGAGTTAAGCAACCACCAAAAACTACAAGTTGTTAGATAAGGAAAAGCCATCTGTCTATACATTCGCATAAATAACTGTGCAACAAGTGCCACTTGGAGAATAGAAACACCGGAAAGGAGTTAATACGCAACGTGTTGGAAAGTTACTGCAAAATATCTTGAGATTTCAGATATTACTGCGAATTTCGGACGAGGGGAGGAGTAGAAGTACACTCCAAGCAGCCTCCCCCAAATATATTTTTGGAAAACAACCTCCCCGCTTGGGCTTTTGCAGTGTTTACCATATCGTCGATTTCAATTTGCATATGTGTATATAAAAAAACAAAAAGCGAAAAAAAGCCAAATTCAAATTTAAAAGTGTTTATGGCAGCGAAATGTTAATTTGTATTTGCTTAGCCGAACCACACTGCAAACAAAAAAAAAAACGGCTAAACCCAAAGCACTTGTAATGGAAGCCAACCCTCGATTGTCCAGTCGGGTTTCTGGGTGAGTTAGATATTTAAATGGTCAGCGGGCAGTTATAGCATGCATTAAATTTCTATGGCTAACAGTTATTGCTATAAAATCAACACGTTAAACTCTGTTATTGAGGTCTTTATGCGAATTGATAAATGCATCAGAGCTGTCAACACAAAAAAGCTGTTTTAGCTTTGCAAGAAAAAAAAAAACAAAAACTCTTAAAAAAGCTAAAGCATTTATAAATGAATAAGTGAAAAAAGGAAATTACTAAATTTAAAAATGGCGCTGTAACAATTTATTTAGAAATTAAATTCAATTTAATTAAACTCAGGTGCGTTCAATAAGAAAATGTTTCCAAAAAACTCCAAAGTTAGCTTAAAAAGCTAACAAAAAGTAAAATAAGTTTGCAAGCTTAATTGGACAAAAGAAACAATATCTATGTATTTGCATATTATCGATAGCAAATTTAAATTATCGATACTAAATATAAATTTATGTTAATTTTATTGAAAAATGTGTAGCATTTCAATAAAAAGCTAAACAATTTTGAATACAAAATCAGAATTTCTGTTAGCCGTTATTAAACAGTATATCCCGCATATGCCGCTAGATCTAACCGGAAAATAGCTAGATTGGGCAGCACTGAAAGTCACACAGAGATGCAATTGCTTCTCCCCAACCTCACTGCGTGCAGGCGTGCAGTCTTTTCGCAGTCTGTTCGCATGCATCGATGTGTGTGAATGTGTAAGAATGAGATATATAGTGATGTGTCTCCTTGTCCTGCTCCTCCCCCTCTCTCTCTCACTCTCTTTTAGCTGCCGTAATTGTTTTTGTTTGGCTTTTCGAATGCCATTTTAATAACCGCCTGGCCGAAATTGAGGCACGTCGTTTATGTGCATGAATATTGCAACTGCAACTTGCGGCCGCAACGATGCTTCGTTTGCATCTGTCCGTCTTTCTGTCTGTCTGTCTGTCTGTCCGTCTCTCCATCTGCCTGTGCCTGCATGTGGATGCGCCAAAATGCGCTTCTTCCTGTGAATGGGCAAAAACATTTGCCGCATTTAATTAATTGTTCAATAAAATTAATAAACATTTGCCTGCCTTGCTCCAACGGCAGAGGCAACGGCCTGGGCAATGGCAACTCTGCACCTCATCCAGTGTGGCAACAATGGAATTGCAATATAGGGAGTTCACCCTGTGACTGCGACGCCTTTTTTGACTGCAATCTGCACTCTGTGCACCGTGTGCAATGTTTGCACAAGCCTCTGGAACTAAATGACTGTGTTCCAAACGGGGAAGGGGGTGAGGGAGAGGGGACTTGGTGAATGCGCCTAGAGCGTGAACATGTAAAAAAGTCGTTTGGGAGTAAAAACATTTGTAAATTGCTACATAAATAACAATTTGTTAAATAATAATTGCCCTCTGTGGTCTGAGGCATCTGTCTGTTTCTCTCTCTCTCTCTCTCTCTCTCTTTCAATTGACAATGCAAAGAACACGACTGCAACTGCACAGTCACAGTCTCCTGATCTCCATGATAATAATAATATTCCACAATTTTCGGGGCAACATTCTCTATTGACAGGCAGACATCTTCTTTTTTTTATTTCTTCACAGCATGTGTAACGGCTTCACGTTATTGCTGCACTGCAGCTTACGCTAGAGGTGGGAAAATATCGCATACACAATTATCGATAGTAAGTGCGCGATGTTATTTGCACTAGAGCGACTTTTAAGCGGTGTTATCGATTCTTATATTTGATTTAATTATTTTGTCTTTTTGAATGATAATAAAAATAATAATAATAATCGAATTGCTTTTAGCCCTACTTAAATATTAAATTAGAGGGGGAAACTATCGATTATATTCGATAGTAAAAGCATAATAATTATTTTATATAGAATTTCAATATTTTCACTTGAAATATTTCTAGCTTTTATTTAATTATATTTTATTGTTCAAGCTTCTTGCATTATTTTTTGGATCTCCTCTTATTGTGAGACTTACAATAATATAAAAATTTTTTTCCAGCTCAAATTAAATATATATTATTTAGTTCTGATATTAGAGAATAATATAATATTACCATGGTCTGCTGCACAAACTTATTATACGCCTTTTCACGCAATTTCAATTCATTTGGGGGCGTTAAATTGGGCTACAAAAGGGTGGTCCACAACGTTATCTTTTTTTTTTGCTACATAACTTCAAGAAGTTTTTCGAATGTGTTTTCTACCATTTTTCCATTTTTCATTTTTTCTGACATTACTTCTTCACCTGTCTGCCTGTAACACAAAATGTGCTGCTCAAAAGTGCATGAGCAATTTGTTTGTGAAATTTCATTTTCGTTTAAGTTGTTTTCGGACGGGCATTTCATAATTTTCATTACTTTTTTACTTTCTCGAAATGTAGCACGTTTTTTCGGTTACGGTTACTGTTGCTGTTGTTGTTGTTGTTGTTGTAATCCTCCCTTTGGACCTGGACCTGAGTAAAAATTGAAAAGTTCAAATTGAATTTGAATTCAATTTAGTTGCCATTACTTCCGATGCTTGAACTTGGGTCGAGCGGACACACAAAGCGAAAGAGAGTTATGAATGTACGTATGAATATGTATGTGCGTAGGTAATAGAAAGCTTATATGATAAAACTACAGGGACTACAGCAAGGTATGCAATGGATTGGGGCGTAGTCAAAGTGGACGGTTACAATTCCCAGCACACATTTAAAACCGAGTGCTAACTGTATGTGAATTCGGAAATGAGAATGAGAATTTCTCTAGAGAGCAGACAGATTTAAAGACTACTAATGAAGAATCGTATAAGTTAAATTTCCTAGCATTCCGTTTAAAGCACGGGTATCTCTGCTTCATCAACATTATTTCTTATTATTTCCATTACTAATGTGCATGTCTATAAATTTCATTAATAATACATTTACGACAAGTTCAACTCACAAAATGTACCTTAAAACTTTGTAACAGACGTCCCCGTCCCCCAAAAGTGTACCTCACTTTCCCAAGTTGTGAGAGTCCTCTGGAAACCCAGCTGTGACTCAGCCAATTTCAGCTTCAAATTTTACCTTCAATTATATTGTGTGTCTAAATATTCATAGTAATTGTGCACTGGCCTCAGCTGTTAGCCGAATATTTAAGTAATATCAAAAAGGTAATGCCACTGCCACTGCCAGTACCTACCCCTTAAGGAGAAACATCAAATTCAACCGCAGAAGTGCTCCTGAAGCGAACCAAATTTGCCTTTTGGTTCCGCTATGAAAAATACCAAAAAAAAAATACGTACATCAATGTAAAGTTTAGGAGAAACTGTAAATTCCACATAATGAACTGTTTGGCCAGGGTTGCCCACCCGCTTTTGGTGTTGTAAAGCCGCCAAAAAAAAAAACAAAAAAAAAAGCCAAAAAATGGAACAAACTGTAACGAATGGCAAAATTAGGCTAGGCAGGACCTCGTTCTCATTCTCTCTCTCTCTCTCTCTCTCTCTGTACCTGGTATAGTCAAATTAGTCGCACCCCGTCGCGGTAAATATCTTAAGTTACATTTTGATGGCTTCTTTACTTTTGGGTGGGTCTCTCTCTCTTTTCAGTGTCTCTCTAGGGTTCAGAAATAGCATATTTAAAATATAAAAACGTCTGCTTTTATGGCAGTTACAGAGCGTGAAATGTTTTTTTGCTTTCTTTGTTTCCCATAATCCGCAAGCTTAGAGGAAATACTATTTTACATAAAAATGTCATAACAATTTTAAACAGATTTTCTACAGTTTCGTTTTCTTTTTTTTACTATAATTTGCCCTTTCCTATAGATAGGTAATTTTGAAGTAATAAGCCTTACTTATTACAATATCTGAATAATGTTATATTAAATAGGAAAAGAAGAATGAGTTCCCCGTTTTTCGAATTGATGGGACTGAGAGCAGAAGTTATTATTTCATGTATTTCTAAAAGGTATTGGGAATAGAATGATTTGGTGGCCCTGCACAGTGTCGAGTGCCCTGGGGGAGAACTAATTTTCCCAAAGTTCAGAGTAAAGTTTGATGATAGCTATGTAGTATATATGTAAGTCACACTATTAATTTGATTAGGTTTCATTTGGCGACGAGATTCAATTAGCAGCTGAAATTGCTTAGATAATCCCTGTGGATATAGAATCCTAACTAGGGTTATTTCTCCCAACAAGCAGACAGTTTATTATTATCGCGTGTCGACTCTATTTAAATTCAGTTTTAGATAACACGCCATGGTGTTATAAATATATAGTAAAGTGAAGAACTAACGTGTTTAATGAAAGTTGCTATAAATTATATATATTCTTGATTAGCATGACAAACGAGGAGGTTTACTTAGGTTTATCCATAATATTTGGTTAACTAGCTCTATGAGAACTTAAAGTTTAAAGTTTATAGCCAAAGAAAAATACCCCTGTATTTTGAGTTCTAATTATTATTGCTATAAATATATATTATATATATTCCTATACATGATATATATTCTTGATTAGCATGCTAAAACAAGACGTTTAACTAAAGTGTATTCACAGTATAGAAGAAGGTTGCTTTAAATATATGGAGCTTGCTATAAATTATATATCTTTCTTGATCAGAATAACAATCGAGACGATTTAATACAATATATCCACAGTATAGAATAAGCCTATTGAATTTTGGGTTCTGATTATTAAGGGATTAAGGGTGCTATAAATATTTTGAGTTTGCTATAAATTATATATCCTCTTGATCAGCATCGAGACGATTTACTAAAGTTTATCCATAGTATTGCCTAAATAGCTTTAGTTTAACTTCACTTTTCCAGTAAAACAATTAAAGATCTAGTATTTTGAGCTTTGATTATTACCATACCCTTTTCCCGCAAGGTTCTTCGCCGTTGTGCATCCTATACAAAAGTTCTTCACAATTTAAATACGAAATACAATTAATCTGTCGAAGTATATAAAATGTAACGATTATCAAAAGCGATGGGAGTAAGAACCCCATCGTTAGCCATACCAGAAGGTCTCAGCTTTGATTACGCATTCGCTTGACAAACGCTTTTGTTGACTTCGCCTGTCAGTGAAAGTCGGCAAAGAGTTCTATATACACATATTTGAATCCCGCCCAGCTGGTCAGCAGTCTGAACAATCTAATTGTTTGAGCTCCCTTGCGACCTTTTTGAAAGGTGTCAAACGCATTTGCTGCGTGTACCTCCGCCCAGGCACGTGTGTGTGTGCGAGTGTGTGTGTGTGTGCGGCTTTGATGCTGCCAATGTCGCCTGAATATTTAGTAGCTGACCACGTAGAGTTGCCACACATAGGTAAGGTATGAGTGGTGAGGTAGTGCCGGTTAGAGAGGGTACCGGGGTTGGGTTGACCGCCCTGTTAACTTTGCCTTTGTCAACAGTTGCTTTTTAATTTCGATGCGTTTAAATAACAAAAAAAAAAGATTGTGGAAAATAATGATTCGCGGCCATACATATATGTCGCCGCTCTCTAATTGCTGTGAAAATTGTTTGCTGAGTGTTTGTCACCTTCGCATGGACACACCCACACGCACGTGACCTTTTGCGACTGGGAAAATACCATAAATGAAGCAGGGAGTTCAGGAAGTCAAGCCTAGCAGACTGTGCGGGTACCCTGTACTGAACCAGTTAACCAGTGAAAGATAGCAAAGCTTGACTGTAGAGGGTGGTACTTTACCTGGCTATACCCTATAGCCACCTTAGCTTTCAGAGTCTAATATGCCCTTTGAAAGGGCATACAGGTACAGCTCGAGCAAATACCATCAAAACTTGCTGACTCAGTCGCGCCTTTATTCGCTCCCAGTCGAAAAACTCGAAACTTTTGGACTCCCTGTTGAAAGTGCAGTTATAGCAGGGTTAAAAGTCCTTGGGACCTTGAAACAAACCTCTAACAGAGTCACAGTTATTGCTGGGTAAACCCCGCTCATGGTTTTTAAAACCTCTGAAAAGTCTTAATGGTATACTTTAGTAATATTTTTCTCCATATATAAGAATCTATTTTGTGACAAATAATTATCTGACTTAAAGGAATTCCATTTCGTTTTTTTCTTTTTATTCGCTCCTAATAATAATAATAATTCCCTATAATAACTTAAAGAACTAGAAAATATCGAATTTGCCCGTCCTGGTCCGCTTATAAATCCTGTCAAATGGAGTATTAAATTATGGTATAAATATAAATTAGTGTCCCCGTTCCCCCCAACAAATGGAAAACACGACTAAAACACTTGCCATGTCTGTGCGCAATATTATTTATCAATCCAATTGTAATGGCCTAATATCACCATAGCAAGTACAAGGACCCCGTAATAACATTAATGACCACCAGACCAACTCTAGAAAGAATGGCATCCAAAACATTCTGCAGGTCTAATGAGCCTCGACGGGGAGAAAGAAAAAACCAAAAACCAAAAAAAAAAATAAAAGTGAAATATAGCATAGAGAAAGCGAAGTTTAAAAGCTCATTGCGACGACTTGTTAATACCCTGGAATAGGGAAGATTAAACAGAATTCTCTAATCAGAGCAGGCTTAAGATTGTCAAATTTATTTAGCGCACCGAATCTATTTATTATTTCCATCTCAGCTAATTAGAAGAAATTCTCCATTTGAATCAGAGACGAACAAACAGAGAGAAGGAAAACTCTAACACGGCGGGATGTGTCACGGGTTTAAGCGGTACTTTTAAAGCCCTAACATACCGGGGGTATTTCATGGGGCGTAAAGGCAACAAACATTTTTGGCGAGCATCAAAGCAGAAAGCAGAAAGCAGGCGAAATTGACAGCACGCGGACGGACCCGGTCTGGGGTCAGTTCACAGTGGGGTGCGAAATCAAGAATTAAAACATCTTAATGGCTTCGTTTTTATGAGGTTGTCTGTGAAGCCAGAGGGGGATGTTTAGGGATTCATTCGCAGACGGCGCAATGTCTTAGCTTGTCGCAGGATTTCTTTTTTTTTTTTTCGTTTAAAAGAATGAGAAACCTAAGAGGAAAAATAAGAATAGACTACAGAATACCCATTTGAAATAGACCTATTTGGACCTAAACGACCTATTTCGCAATACAAAATATCTCTTAATTTTCTTATATTTAAAGCGTAATGTTGAAATTAAATATACTGAGTTTTTGAAAAGATTTTAATCTAAATATATAATATATATACCCTTGTCTCTCACCAATAAGCACAGGGTATGCTATGATCTCAGTGATTTCATGCCCTATTCTATTCTTAATTGCATTAAATTACATGTAAATTAAGTAATAAAATGTTAGTATTTTTATTTAATTACTCACACTAATTTATTTAATTATTTCAATTAACTTGCCCACTTTGCGCTTGGAATTTTTATGACACAACATTTTTTTTTTGTTCTAATTCCTAAATAAAATTACCTACTAAATTTGAGGGGAGGGCGGGGAGAAAAAGTCTCGTTTAATCAACTCGAGCAAAAACTAAACAAAATATTCCCGAAAAAATCTGTTCATATTTCCATTTCACAAAATTTGTTTATTTAGCCGGAAATTATTAATTATTTGTTTGTTGTGGATTGTTTATTGTTTTTGTTTACCGATTGATTTGTCGATTTGTTGTGTCGCTTTACCTCTTGCTGGTTCGATAAATTTAATTAACTCACCTGCCAAAGTAATTTTGAATTGCATTTTTAATTAGCTTTGACATGTTCTCACTCATCATATTTGCCCCGAACACAATCAACAAACTAATTAAATGCGTTCAAGCATTTTTGATTGTTAATGCTAATTTGATTGGGTGATTTAGGTTGTTTAGTCGGGTCTAGGCGGGTTTAGGGTATTGCATACTTTATGGCACTGTGCACTTTGGTTTATTTCTTTTTTATTATTTTGTTTTATTGAACCTATTCTCGATTCTTTTGTTTATCAAACAGCACAGAGCATATGTTCCTCTGTATACAGAACAATGCAAATTTGTCAAAACATTTTCAAGTTTGTCTCTCTCTCTCTTTCTCTATATATATGAGAGCAAACAACCTAACCTAACCTAAAAGCAGTCTGAGTGACGGGTTGGGCCTAAAAATATCGCGTGCGGATAGAAAATCGACGTGTAAACACGGCGTAATATGCATGTCTATAAAGAAAGCTTTCAGCCGAGGGGCCTGACCATACTATATTTTCTCCCCAACTCTATTTTTAGGTAAATATAGTCACACGAAAAATATTGCTGTTCCTCTACCTTATTTCATATTTGTTTTAAGTGTTTTGCCATATGCGAAATGTTTCCCCATATAAAGCAAGCTAAATGCACAATCCCCAAGCCAGTGAAAGGTCTCTATCTCTCTCTCTCTTTTTATCTCTCCCAACTCTATAGCTCTGATAGCCTACCCCAACCTGTTCGCAAATTATATCATTTCAATTAAATTCAATTGGAAAAACCACAAGCCAAGTGCAGATGTCTTGAGCTCGGTTGGGCGCTTAACCTTATCGCACACACACAGCACCCATTCCACTGGCTGTGCAGTATCGTCGAAGTCCGGTCCCAGATCCATTGTTATGCCTTCTCTCTCTCTCTCTATCTCTCTCTCTCTCTCTTGGACAAGCGTAAAGCTGAGCTGTCAATCTTATTTCAATTTCAAATCTGCATTCGGCCTGCTCAGCTGCCTTGGCTAACAAATTGAATTTTACGTAGCAAAACAATTGACCGTACCCACTGGATGGGTACCTTGACTGGGGGAGGGTAGCATCAACAAGTGCAGGGAATGCACTTCTCACTCTCATCTCTCCCTCTCTCTCGACTCTCTATTATTCACTCAGTCATACCGAATAACATGGTATTTGCTTTCTAATTGACTGCGCCACTTGACTTGGGTACTGCACTACCTTACCCACAGCTCTTGGGATGTTTGGGATGCGATTTGAAAGGGGTTCAGGCAGTTGGGAATGCCTTTAAAGCAAGATAGATTAGTAACACAAGATATAATTGTCGCTTTAACTGAAAGACCTTCATATAGGTCTTTTCGACGTAGAAGGTATTATTTAATAAAATTAGCATTTACTGAGCTTCTTATAGTAATTTTAGCTCTTAGAGCTTCCCCATAATTCTATTATGCTAATGCAATAATTCTGTTAGCAAATTACTGAGCATCTTCAAGTCGCGTCTAGCTGCAATTGTTGTTCAAACATTTTTGTCTCGCCATTTAGCTAAAAATCTGTGCAATTTTTATTTCGCACACATTAGCATAACTTTCTCGTATACCTTGTCAAAAATTTTTGTTGTATATGCGCAAAATTACATTTTTTGTTGGGGTCTTTCAGCCATGGGGTTTTTTTTTGCGGCTATGCTATATGTAGTATTTGTCAATTTGTCGGAAAGTATGTTTAAACTTTAAAGTTAAACAAAAAAAAAAGGTTGACAGCATCATGAGATACAAACACCCACACACACATATACAAACAATATACACTTTTGTTTCCCTGACGAAAGTTATATTATAGACCATGGAATACCCTTACTTCAGTAAGTATACGTTTATTTTCTCTTAATTCTAGAGAATGTAGTTTTTCCCTTCAGAATGTTATCTTCTACTCATCTATGCAGATGGAAAATACTGAGATATGATACCCTGCTATTAAAAAACCATACCGAACACCCTACAGCCCAAAACACTTCTTTATAAGTCAGTAATAATAATTCTTTACGATTTCTGCCAGGGTATTTTGTCATCGGTAGACCGCAAACACTTCTTTTATCTTGTTTTATAAGTTTCTGGCTCGTAAAGAAACCATTTCGGAGCCGACTTTAAAATTCTTTCCTCTGTCAATTTGCATGCCCGACACTTTAAGTTGCGTTTGCAAAATGCACCCGATCCCCCTCAAACCTCCCCTATGTCCCATACTCCCTCTATGCATCCACATTTGAGACGAGGAACATATCGCAGATACAACTAATCAAAACAAATTCAATTAAACGACACGAAATTCTGGATGGGCCATCGCTCGAGTCGAGTCGAGTCGAGTTGAGTCCGAGACTCGAGACTGGAGCGTTCTGTCTGTGATGTCCGGAGGTCTCTCGGTCTTTGGTAGTGCCAGCTCAGCCCCCGTATGAGTTGCGCTTATCGGGCAGCACAATCCATTAAAATTGCACATCGTTTACACCAAAAATCAATTCGCCAAAGTATTTTGGTATTACAAATGCCAAGTCAGCCACCGACTAGGTAAACGAAAATTCTGAATTCAACTGCGACCGTCAGACCCAACGACCGACGGACTAACCGACTAAGCGACCCAACCAATCCACGTTCCACGTATCCACGTATCCTCTGCGCTCTGACGCCATACGGTTTCGGCTTCGCTTCAAAACCAACGTTGATGACCATAAATTTTGCATGCGGCGTTTGCTGTTGATGCCCTGCAGCAATTTGGAGCGTATAAGGTTGGGGCATATAGGGTTGATGCAAGCGGAAGTAAGGTAGAAGCTGAAAGAGGTAGTCTAAAAGGGTTTTCCAAGCGACAAGAGAGAAGAGAAAAGAAAGTATATAAAACTATATGTTCTTGTTTAATCCGAACAGTTGAGACGACACAATACCTCATGAGGATAGAAAAGAAAGTACAAGGTACTACAATATGGTTGTTCTTTATGCAAGGAACCTTCATCAATGTGTTTTAGCCTTAAGGAACTCTATGAACATATAAATTCTTGTTAATCCGAACAACTGACTCGATATGTTCTAACACTAATCTCAGATGGATAGGGAAGAACTTTAAAAGGTACTGCAAAGGAACCTTTAACCAAAAAAGTATATAAAACTATATAAAACTATATATTCTTTTCTAATCCGAACAGTTGACTCGATATGTTCTAACACTTACCCTTAGAAGGAAGAATTTCATAAGATATAAGGTGGTTTTTTTTTCAAAGGTTTTTCTTAATTCAAGGAAGGGTCCTTCATCAATGTGTCTTAGCCTCAAAGTACTCTATAAGCTTTTTCCTAGAAAAACGAGAAAATAAAGTATAGAAACCCTATATATTCTTATTCAATCCGAACAGCTGACTCGATGTGTTCGAACAGTAACCAGAGGAGGATAAAGAAGAACTTCATATGGTATAAGGTACTGCATTACGGTTGTACTTCATTCAAGGAACCTTCATCAATGTGCCTTAACCTTAAAGTATCTCACAACACAGAAGTATAATGCATTGCATGCAGGGTATTTTAGCGCCCGGTACACTCACCCTTCGCCTGCCTTGACTCGCTCGTTTGTTGCTCTCTTTTTTTTGCGCTACACGCTCTTGTTGCTGTTGTTGGTTAGGTTGTCTGCCAAGCAATAATGCGATAAACATGGCTTATAAAGCTGCTGTTCGGTTAGTTGGTATTGCTTTGAAATAAATAAACTGCAGCCGTCGCATCGCACACACAAGTCGAACTAACAGTCGCAGGTCGCGACTCCCTTTGTGGGTCCTACCTACCTACCTCCCTCCTCTCTCTCTCTCCCTCTCTCTCTCTTTCTCCGGGTATGGCCTGTCGTGCATTAGGTTGGAGGAATGTAGGTGCGATAAGAGCTTTCTGCTTTATTGTTTCGACTAATTGAAATAATTATCGCAACTCAGACACTTGAAATAGGTTTATATTTTGTACACCTTCCTTAAAGCATCTCATCCCGAATCGGCGCTTAGTCCCCAAGCGATGTTATCGATTGTCTTCCATCACCATTTGTATTTATTTTTTTATTTATGTATTTTATTTATTAATTTGTTGCACACTTCCCATATAGCATCTTATCCCGAATCGGCGCTTAGTCCCCTAGCGATGTTTGCTTTTTGGGGCACAATCGATATATTTATCGATTGTCTTACATCACCATTGCTTGCTTGACATTTATGGGTTGTCAACAGCGTCAAAACGTTTCCTTTATCCTCTAATGGTAACGACAACAACAAATGTCAGTTAAGATTAACATAAACATGGGAACTCCTGTTTCAGATCTACAAAGAGATTGCAATTTAAATTTGTATCGTGTGTTTTTCTCTTCCATTACACCAAAAATTCCATAAATTCTCCCAGCAGAGCGGGGGCGAGAGAGATATGCAACTGTATTCGGTTATAAAAAAAAAAAAAAGAAAAGAAAAAACTTATTAGATTTGACATGTTGTGCTCGTATTCCCCCTTAATAGTCCAACTCGGTAACAGATGAACAGGCGAAGTTTTCGCCTTCTCTTATGCGGCACAGCAACAACCCTTGTTACAAATCAAAAGATAAATTGTTTTTGTTCATGATTTATATATAAAGAAAAAAATATGATGTTGACTCTGGCAGTAGGTATTCCCATCTTCTTCCAAAAACTTCTCCACCTTCTCAGTTGCTTTGGCGTTTTTCCTTATCGTTGGTGTTGAAAGCAAGCAACAAATATTAATTTTGTTTGTATATCTGATGCCTTTTATTTCATTTTTAATACGGGCGGGCAAGGCAACCCTGCCAAATTTAATAATGTGAAATGCGAGTGAAAGTCTTATCGATTTCAAATGTTTTCATTTATTAAAGGGAATTATTTATCAAACTCGGAAAATTCGACAAGTTCTACAATTATATAGTAAATTATTCATGCTTTTAATGGTAACTCCGTCAGCGATTAGTTGCTCGCTTTCGGCGATAACATTAGTCGATTCTCGATAACTTTGCGCGTCAACACCTCGATAAGTTTGCCCGAATCGTTGACCTTGTTGCACTTCTCCTCATTGGCAAAGTTATCCAGATACTCATCGCGCTTGCAGTAGCGGCACACGCTGTTGATGTACTCCTCCTCGCAGAAGGTCGCATTACTGGAGCGTGCCCAGTCCGAGGAGCTAACCTGCCCAAAGAGATCCCCAAGGTAGACACGAGCGGAAGATATGGCGGCAAAGGCATTTGCGGCAATCGTTTTGATGGGATTGTGCTCCAGATTCAAGACCTGCAGGTTGGTTAGCTTATCGAAGAGCCCGCTGGAATGAGAAGTGCCCAAAGCTGTTAGAGCTGCAGAGATGGATTATTGCGTACCTTCTACCCACCCCTGTATGCGATCCAGATTGTTGTATGCCAGATGAATCTCGAGCAGCAGCGGAGAGTAATCGAAGAGCTTGTCCGGTAATCTGGCAATGTTGTTGCGCTCCAAGTGCAGCATGAGAAGTTGACCCTGTGACTTGAGGAAGTCCTTGCCCAGATAGCTAATGTTGCTCCTGATGCCAATGTACGAGAGGTTCTCCGACTTCCAGAACAATTCGGCAGGCACATTGTCTCCACAATTCTGCAGCTCGAAGCCGCGCAACTTGGTCATGTGCCACAGCTCCTGGGAGCTCAACAGCGACATCTCCACGCTGCTGTTCTTCAGGGAACAGTCCAGCGAGAGCTGCTGCAGTTCAAACTGATTGGCAAAGATTTCGCTGGCTACGTTTGCCATGTTGCGCACCGCAATCGATAGGGCGGTGAGATGCTTCAGGGGATGCAGCAACTTACCGGGCAGATCGCTGCTACCTTTCAGGGTTAGGTCGGTTATGTCGGTGACGTTCTCGAAAAAGTTGACGGGTATAACCGATTTGAATCCAATCAACATGAGCTTCTTCAGTCCGGGATAGTTGCTGAAGTGTTGTTGCAGTAGCTCATCCTGTTTCTCACGTTTCTCGAAGTAATTGGAGATCGTCAGTTCGGTATAGTTGGTAATACCCAGCTTGGAGATCATTTGACCAATGGTTCTATCATTGGGTATTGCACAATTCTCGATAGTCAACCGATCAATTTTACCTGCCTTGAGGGGAGGCAAGTAGACAAACCCGTGGACATCGAAGAGCAGGCAATTAATGCTATAGATATGATTGGAGCTACTCAGGGTGACCATGCCACACTTGATCAATTGTTCATGGCACTCGCATTCGTTGTTGCCCTTCAGCAGGGCCTGACAACCTGCCTTGGTAGCGTAGAGAGCCCTCTCTGTGGTGTTTTCGACCTGGGCAGGACTGGGTAGGACCAGGCACAACAGGACGAGGCCAAATAACAACATTCTGTGACAGTTGGAGCTGAAGGAAATGAGAAGAGAAGGAAGCAAGCTTAGTATTAGTTTAATGAGGGATTCCTAAGGTACTAGGCCTAGGGAGGAACCAATTAGTGATTTAGACCTCTTAGATAATACATTCCAAATATATTCCTTCTAAGTAACACTCTTTACCGTCGAAAGTTCAATGTATGGCTGAGTACCGCCATATCTCAAAATGCGCATAAGACTCTCTTGATTGAACGTGTGCGATGATCGATCGATCGCTTAGCTTGTATTTCTGATATTTGCTGTTGTGCTTGCTACCTGGATATGGACGATGTAGCAAGATCTTGAAAAAATTACATTTTGCGCGTTGCGTCTTTATACCCTGCACAGACTGAACCTCTGCGAGGAGGGTAGATTGGGTTAGACCTCACCAAATGAGGTAAGACCTTACTAAAGGTGGATTGGGTTAGACCCTACTAAATATGGATTGGGTTAGACCTTACCAAATGAGGATTAGGTAGGATCATACTGAATAAGAATTGTGTTAGACCTTACAAAAAAAACGGTTGGTGTTAGACCCTACTAAATAAAGATTGGGTTAGACCTTACTAAAAGAGCTTTGAATAAGGCCCAACCAAATGGGACCTGGGTTAGACCTTATCAAATAAAGATTGGGTTAGACCTTACTAAATGAGAATTGGGTTAGACAACTAAAAGTGGCATGTCTCATGTGTTATGGAGAACATTGCAGGGTAGGCTGTAGCTGGGATTGTTGCATCTGCCCATTCAAGTCCCACTCCAGACTACGGACTGAGGACTGTGTAGCTTTCCTTACTTGTTTTCATTACGAATGCAAAAATGCAAAATGGCAACTCGGCCATTATCTTTATTCACGTCTGTCCGATCGATGATAGCTTGCTGACGACTATCCAGTCCAGTCCCCGTTCCCCATTCCTCATTCCTCATTCCCCATTCCAGTTGCAGAGCACGTTCAAGGTGGAGCTCACTCAGGTTGCTCTGGAGCTCTGCTGGCTGTGCTGTGTATCGTTTGAGGCGTACATGCGTTTATGGCCTGCTTCCTTTACGCAGTTGCATTAACAAATCTGGTCAATGCATTTGAATTTTCAGCCAGAGTCGCAGCCACAGCCAGAGCCAGAGCCAGAGCCGATGCCGCCAGCCAAATGATCACATCGTCATGAACCAATCAGCTGAGCGACCAAGCCACTTTCCGGCCTCGGTCCCGGTCCCGGTCTTGTCGGTTCATGCTCGATCCCCCCTACGCTCCCTTCCTTACCTCGATGTCTCAAGCCGATGGCTAAAAGCCACGCGGTGGCAAACATTTCATTTTTAACGATTTGCTTTCGATCTCTCTCTCTCTCACACACACACTCTGCATCCCGCCTCCTCACATCGGCGTTTCTTATTCCCAAGAGCTAAATCAATAAATTACGTGACAGGCATGCAGAAAACTTGATGCCAAAGCGCAGAAGAATCGAAAGAACCGAAGCAACTCGACATGGAGAACGCACTTCAGCGACGATCGTCGTCGTCGTCGTCGTCGTTTGCTTCATTTTGATTGAATCAATCAAAAACGAGCATTTATATACTCAGACCCCGGTAGAGGGGTCTCTCCCCCTCCCCGTCTTGGCTCGCTGTGTAAGCATAACATAAATTATTATTATGACTTGCCAATGGCCGAGACAGACATATAGCATACATACTATGGCATACCATACATATCGAGACGCGAGTTGATTAGTTTCCATTTTGGAGGTTATGAAATTACAATTGATTTCTGCGAATTTTGCAGTTTAACCCATAAATCAATTGTTTAGTGCACTTTAAGTAACTTCAATTTCGGCAATGTACAAGTTGAAAAGTCAGCAAGATCTGTGAGAGAGAGAGAGAGAGAGGGGTGGGGGCAGGGGGGAAGCCATGCCGGTAAGGTAACCCACAAATCTTCATTGGTTTGTGATTTCTTCGAGCAAATCGCCTTATGTCCTAAACTTTTGCCTTGCTCTAGGTAAACAGTTAGCGGGCTACGGCTACGAGTCGAAGCAGAAGAAGAAGAAATGGTAAATAATTTTGTGAGACAGGCAAATAAATGGTCATAATCCTGGCCAGCCAGACAAAGGCTGGGCAAAAAGGACACGGCACATGGCCTCGCACAAAACGAGCCCTGCAGCCTGAGCCTGAGCTTGAGCAAGCCTTGCTCCCTGGCGCAGCTAATAACTCACTCATCCACGGGGCAGAGCATGTCTGGAGTCCAATCCAGCTAAGGGGGTAGGTGGTGGTGGTGGTGGTGCCTCCTGCCCTCCGCTTCTGCTTCTTTCTTATGCGCTTTGCTTTTGATTTATTTGTTGTAAATTATACGCCGCATGCAAATTGCCGGCTACATATACCAGAAAAAAATATTAAGTTGTTCTTCTTCTGCAATCGCTTTCAAAGAACTGTCTCCCTGTCTCTCTCTCTCTCTCTCTCTCTCTCTCTCTCTCTCTCTCTCTTGCCAGTTAGCCACTTTATTGCGCCACAATGAAAGGCTTTTCCTGCCTTGCCCTAACCCGCCTCCCCCCATCCTTTCCCGTCTTGCCTTCCGCCTTCTACAATAATAATTCGCCTCGAATTCGAAAACGCACGTTTCATAAACGAAATAACAAAAAAATATTCCAATTGCGCCTGAAGCGCCCACGCAATGAGAAGGCGTCTCCCTGCCTGCCCCAGTCTGTGAGTCCTAGCCCCTTCCCTTGCTCAACCCTTTGCCCCGCGGGCACGAAGCGTTGCTCCCTCGGTGGCAAATCAAATAGACGCATGAAATTTAATAGTACTCACAATGTTTGACGGTTGAAACCGAAATGGAAATGGAAATGCCCAAAATGCGAATGGAAATCGCCAGGAAAATGGTAATGGATAATGGGAACATCAACTCGGCTTTTGGGCCAGGGCGTGTTACCCCCAGACCAACAAACCAACAGTGCGAGCAATTTGAGCATTACGTCTTCCGTTTCTGTAGTTTTTCTCGACTCGGCTCGTCCTTTTCTTTCATTGTTTCCTTGTGTTGTGACTACATATTTATTTATTTTAATTAAAACGACACGTGCTGCTGTTTCTGTTTCCTTGTTTTCATTCACCAAGCCAACTTGGCGACAAGCGACTTAATCTAGAACGGAATTGAAAGTGCCACGAAGAGGCATGGAATGGAAGGAAATAGAGGTGAGACACACCTTGTCGAAGGTGTAGCTGACCGGGGGAAGGACATTAGGAAGGGAATCTTTAATTTGGGTTGTACCTATTAAGGCATCTGGAATTCTATAGGGTATATGCTTCGAAGCTTTGTTACTGTAAGGGAGAACCCCTTGCTATTTTCTTCTGATTTGAATAACAATCAGGGTACCTAACTAGTAATTCATAGATCGCAGCTTTTCCTCAGTTACTGCAAGTCCGTTTGCTTCATAGATCCTTGGAAGATCCGGCTTAGACCTTTGATTTATGGCTTCTATGCAAAAAACCCTCTAGGCTACTAACGTTAAATTCATTATCAATGAAGCCTCTTCTTTAGACTACACTAAACATATCGAAAATCGAGCTAGACTCTTATTTTTTTCTACTCTGTGAAAACCCCCATAGTCTAGCCCTGCATACCCTACAATCCATGGCTTCCCTGCAACTTCTCTAGTTAGGTAGCTACTTCTCCCTTGATTTCAGCTTTGCTTGAGACCATAATATGTGTGTTCCACAAGAAATATCGCTCTTAACTTATACAGAAGATTCACAGATGGGGTTAGACCCTACCCCTCCAGAGGCTACATATTCATTGATAACAGCTTTCCCTCTGACTACGTATGACTGACTACTTGCCCCAGGAACGATCGTTAGAGCCTTCAATCCCATGCTAGGTAGCTGACTACATTTTCATTGATCGCTCAGCTATCAACTTCATGCGATACTACGTAAATGTACGATGGTTCCCCGAAACTCTCATGACAATTACAATTCACTACCGTGCAAAATGGGCGTGACCTTCTGCGGGTCTGTGCCCGCCATCATCAACAGAAGATTTTGCATAGCCAGACAGAGTGAGAGAGAGAGAGAGAGAACGAGAAGGAAAAACTTAAAGCGTAAGCAGAGCCAGAACAAAAGGCAGCGCGAAGAAAAAATGCCCTTAAGTGATGTGCGAGCGCACAGACAGACAGAAGAAAAGAAGGAGGAGAGAAGGAGGTGGGAAGGAAGAGGGAGGGAGGAGAGAAGGAGGTAGACTGCTGCGAGTGCGGAGAGAGATTTAGAAACGATCCGATCATGATCGTGTCCATCCCCAGTCACTCAGTCAGTCAGTCAGACGAGGCCAGAGTTGCCCCCAGAGAGTAGTCGCCTTATTATAAGTAGACAGAAGCCGACTAGTCATCACAAACTGCGCGACTTGGCTGCCGTTTTTTCTGCTCTACTCCGTCTTCTTCTTCTTCTTCTTCTGGTAGTTGTTGCTCTGGGTAGATATGGGTAGATGGTAGAGGTGGCTTCCTGGTTTGATGCACTCGCAGCCATTGCTAAAGTGCGTATAAAATCATGAAAATGGCTACTGAACGGATCTCGGATAGAGCTTCTACACTACTTGAGCAGCCCGACGGCAATAATTTTATACAATTAATGGAAATTACATGAAATTATCAGAGAGAGAGAGAGAGAGAGAGAGGGAGGGGGAGTGAGAGAGGAGCCTGAAAATTCCTTGTGAACATCACCCAGGACAACCGTAAGTAAAAACCATAACCCAACTCAATTGGTAACTTTATCCGTCTCGCTTGCACGCTCGCGCTCCCACTCGCTCTCTCTACATCTATCATTCTCTTCGGGGTTGGGTGGCACTTTTCAGCAAAATATTCATTTGCGCAAATGAAAGAAAATTAAATTTTTCGCTGTCGACTTAATTGAAACATTAGCCGACAACATTTTATCTACTAAGCGGCCCCTCTCACTCTCTCTCGCTTTCCCTCCCACTCTTTGCTTTGTGCTCTGTTCATTTACATTCAAATTAACTCGTAATGAAATCGAGTTCAAAAACTTTAACTGCTCTTGGGTTGGGGCTCACAGGGTGGTTCGGGTTGGCGAGTTTGCTGTTGTGGCATTTAATTAGTTGTTGTGATTGTTGTTGCTGTCGCTGATGCTGTTGCCCTTTGCCGGCCATTTCTTTCACTTAAGTTAGTTAAATTGTGCATGCACGCTCTCTCTCTCTCTCTGTCCCACTCCCTCTCTCCTGCTACTTGTCTCTTTTGTAGTGGTAATGAGCATTCCGCATTGAATTTGTCGAATTTAATGCCAGCTCGCACCCCCTGTGCTTTTTTTTCATTACTGCAGACACAGCACAAACTGCAATTGAAACCGAGCTGCAACACCTTAACCACCCTGTGCAAGCACGCTCCCCTCTCCCGCCCTCGTCGCCACAACAAATTGGCGAGCAAACAGAACGCACGTTTGAACTGAGCATAAATAAAAAAATTTTCTCACACAGCGCGTCACATTTGCCAAGGTAAACAACTTGAAATGCAGCCACGGCGAAGAGAGTGGGAGAGCGGCTGGGTGAGCGTGTGGGCGAAGAGAGCATTGCAGGATGCAGGAAATAGACAGCAGCATGTGTATGACGGAGAGACTGGGAGTGAAGAGCAGCAGCAGCAGCAGCAGGCAGCGAGACAAAGAGGCCGATTGAAAGAGGGCGCAAGTGAAAAAAAAGGAGAAGAAAATCACTTGACACGTAAATATGCATAAACAAGTCATGAATATTCATGCACACACAAACACACACACGCACACCCGCACAGTCTACTGTAAATTTGTAAAGGACTTCTCTCTCTCTCCCTCTCTCTCGGCCTGCTTGCTGCTAATACGTATCTCAACTTAGAGATGAAATGCAATGCGCATAAAAAAATCAACGTGTTTGTGTGTGTGCAAACATTCGCCGCAGATTCTTTTACTCTGCTAAGGTGACTGAACCGAGCGCAGACAACAAACACACACACACACAGACACATACACTCACATACTTGTATAAGTATTTGTTAGGAAGAGAGCGAGAGTGAGAGACAGATATCGTTACCGATATTAAAATTTTAGCTGACTAAAAACATTTGCAAAAGAATCATAAATCCTTGTCAATCACACGCGTGACACACTCCTCACGCTCTCTCCCACTGCCGCTCTCACACTCACACTCCCACTCTCTCACGCGCGCTCTCTCTCTCGCCCGCTGCCTCGCTCTCTCTCCATTGCTGTCATCATCATCAGCCCCAACTCGCATGACCAACATTAGCCCGTTGTTGCCTTCTGTCCTTCTGTCCTCGCCTATCGCTAGTTTCGCCTTCTGCCCTGCCGCGCCCCGCTCTGCCCTGCCCTGCCGTGCCCTGGCTTAGCTTGGCTTGGCTTGTGACTTGCGTAAGCAGAACTGATTACGTCGCACTGTGGCGCAGTCGACGCGTTTTTCGTTTTTCTTTCTTTTTTTTTTCAAGCTGCGTGACAAAAATTTTTGACTGTTATTGTCATTTATTTGATGCGCCGCTTTGACAGCTGTGTCCTTGATAGCGCGACTGTCGACTGTCAATTGATGGTGGAGACAACATTCTGTCTCCCTCTCCCTCTCTCTCTCTCTTTCTCTTCCCTTCGTTGTGGAGTTTTGTAATACTTTAACGACTAATTTTATTGCAAGTTTGCGCTTTGAAAGGACAACAATCAATCATTTTCTATATTGAACATGGTGAAGTAATTGTGGTTACGATATTTCAGGGACAGTAGTATGTAGATATGTATCTATATGTATCTTATATTCAATAAGAAGGAAAGAAACTTTTTTTCTTGTGCTTTATATTATAAAATGCAGAGTATGCGCGTATTCTTTATCTGTATTATCTATTTATTTAATAAAAACTATTGTATAATATTTAAAATCAGGTAAGGGCATGAAATATTCATTGTTGTCTTATTATATATCTGTTTTACTATTTATTTATTAAAAACTACTCTATATCTTCTGAAACCAGAGATAACAAAATAATATTTAATTTTTCCGTAATTATTATTATATATATTATATACTTATAAATTAAAAATTACTCTATATATTTTAAAACCATAGATAACAATGAAGTATAATTTTTCCTTTATTATTAATTTATATTATTTATTTATTAATTCATTTTTCGTCTGTATTATCTGTTCAGAAATTTAAAACCACCTCATATCTTCCGCAACAAGAGATAACATAGTAATACACGATACCCGAAAGTTTCAGACCATACAAAGTATTAAACCTGCCGATTTTACTAGGCGCAAAAAAACACTACTACACTACACCCCATAAATATCTTTTATTTCAAACGATCTGCATTGTGTTGTTGTTCCTCGTCCGCAAATTCAACCGGTAGCTGCTTGTCTCTTCTTGGTCTCTCTTGGTTTCTTGGCTTTTGTCGGCAAAAGAACAGTGGGAAACAGTGTACAATTTGAAGAGTGTAAATTGATGGGCTGGCAAATTAACCGAACCTAAGCGAGAGACAGAGAGAGAGACATAGAGAGAGAGAGAGGAAGGGAAACCGCACGATGAGGTTACGACTTCTTGGGTAGGCCAAACAATGTATTATTGTCGGGCCTAAATCATGTTTAACGATCAATAAACGAACCCAATGGGCGAAGGTGAAGGTGTGAAGCTCTCTCTCTCTGAGTCGCCTTAGTATGGATTGTTTTGAATAAGTTTTCTGAAGAAACAATGTCATAAGAAGTCGCAGTGTGGGTTCCTCCTGTTCTGGCGGTTCCACTTCAAAGTCTACGGCCAATAACTTTGTTTTGGTAGAGAGCTCAGCAAATATTTCTATTTCTATGATAAGCTCAGAGTTATACAACACATGTACAAGTAGTATGTATGGTAAACAGTTAAGGCTTTATCTCTAGTAGACTAGTCTAGTACAAACTATACCTATTTGCAGAGTACTCGAAATAAACAGCTGTACATGGAGTTTTATGGCTAAATACATTTAAAAACAAAAAAAATTATAGTAATCTCATTAGATCGAATAATAATATTAAATAACGGCATATTTATAATACTCTTACTTCTTGGGGATTATCTGAAAAATCCGAAAAAAGAACCATAAAATCCTATTAGAGAAAAGTATGATATTTTTTCATATTTTCCAACAGAAAAGAGAATCGGAATCAGCTATAAAAAAGCAAAAAAGCAAAACACATTAAAAGCGCCTTTTACAACGAAATGGCATTTAGCCATTTAACCCACTGTGCACAGTGGGTAGGGCAGGGTGGGGTAATGCACAAAGAAAATTATAATAAGCACAGCTTTTTCTTGTACAATTCCAGCGAAAAGGCAAAGAAAGCAATGCAAATTGTCTGACGGCCCATTGGCTTTTCATGTTCTTCCATGTTTCTTGGGCTCTGGCTCTCACCCACCTCCCCCTCCCCTCTCTCTCTCTCTCTTTTATCGGACTAATAAAAAGGATTTTCGTCGAAGGCGTCTCGCATTTCTTTTTATTATTACACGGTCGCACAGTGGGTGGCATTAGTCGGGGAGGGGGTAGTCGGGTTGGCGGGTTGGCGGGAGGGTAGCGGGGTGAGGGTATTATTTATTTACTAGACTTGTCATATCGCTGAGCTACCTCACCTAACCTTGCCGCAGTTTGTTTTTGTTTTTTCTTTTTATTTCTGCCTATTATTGTCGTAGTGGGGTCGTACACGGCGCTGCCTTCTCTAAATGGATTATGGCAATTAGAGGGTGTCTGGGGTAGTGCAACGTCGTTTGGTTGGGTTAGGGCACACGGGAATATCTATGGGTATACAAAAAGCGCAAGAGAACAAAGCAAACTTATCGACAGTTATAGGAAAAGTAATGTAACACGTGGAATACCTTTACGGTATTCCGCCTAATCGTCTCTGTCCCACGGTGATTGCTCTATCGCTTTTCTGTTTTGGCATACTATTTGCATTATGATTGGAAAGAGCGGATAGAACAAAAGCTCCCTATATCGATAGTTATAAGAATGGTTAGAAAGGGAATACCCTCAGCGAGACCTTCAAGGTATTCGCATTAGTGCAAACTTTCTCTGTTTTGTCATACTAGAATTTGATTTACACGCTTTTCAGCTAGCCAGAGTTGCCAGGGCTCTCCACTCAATGCACCTAACCTCAAAGAAGACCTAACCTTAGGTTAAGAGAAGGTACTTAAGGTATTTTAAATTGTTACGTACAAATAGATGTTTTTCTGCTTACAGGGCATGCTCAAGTCGATCATTATATATTTCAAATAATGCGATCTGGTAGCTGGTAAAGCTTGTACATTCCGAAATGTAAGCAACAATTTATTAAATTGCCATCGAAATGGAAAAAACAAATTTGAATTTAACAAATATGAACCGTGAAATTAAACGAAATTATGCGCCAAGAAAGTAGGCGTCGTTGGAGTTCGGAGGGGAGATAATTAATGATCGGATATATCAATCGAGAGTCAGGTCAGACAAGCGTGGAATGTCGGTCAACAAGCGAACTTACTACATACTACAATATTTGGGGATCGTTTCGTTCTCTGATTGCTTTTCTTTCTAAACTGAATTTTTTTTTTTTTTTTTTTTTTAATTTTCTGCCTTAGTTCTGCGTAGTTTTCGACAACTATTTGATATGTGCATCTCTTTGAAGCGCATAACTGTCGAAAAAAAAACCCATTGTATCCCTCCCCCCATTAGGGAGGTCTCGAAGTTGGGTTTCAGTTTCAGTCGCATGCCTAGCTACCCATCAAAGACATTTTATAATTTTGCGGTCTGTCTGTGCGAACGCACAAGGCAGGACATGGTCTATACCCGTACAGGACATGTGCCAGCTATGTTACCATAGTTTGTCGCATCAAAATTTATGCCACAATCGTCCAGAAGTTCTCTCTCTCCCCCTCTCTCTCTCGGTTCTCTGAAATTTATGATATTTTGTGCGGAATTTCTGACGAGCAATTGAATGTCGCATGCCGAGAAGAGAGCAGGGTAGAGCAGGGCAGGGCAGGCCAAGGCAAGACAGGGTTGCCACAATCTCGTCGCAGCGCAGCGTCCTCCATTATGCTCGTTATTATCATCAAATTACACTCACATGCTATATAATGTACGAATATAAGTATAAGGTTTTAATTTATATGTAAATTATCCGACTTTTTTGTGCTCTAGGTAAGCCTGCGACATTGTTTGCTCTTCCTTTTTATTTTTTTTTTTTGGTGGTTACTCTGCAAGATATGTCTATATATATATATAGCGTATATGGAAACTATTAGCATAAAGCCACATATAATGACAGCTTGAGTAAAGTTTGATGACAGCTCTAGCCAGGGTTGGGGTAGGGGTAGCATCGCAAGACGTTGAGAAACGTTCAAGGGTTGCCACGAGTATGGAAATCCGTGGAAGGCAGCAACCCTGGCAGTAATTGCTAATCAATTAGGGTGTATGGTTTATTCTAGCTGAAGATTCGCATTAGACGTAGACTGATCTCTCTCTCTCTCTCTTTCTCTCTCTTTCTCTCTGTCTCACTCTCTTGAGTTAAAACAAACCATAACAAATCAGCCGTAAAAATGCTAAATAATTTATAGCTGAGTTCAAATGAGTTCATTAAGAAGAACCTTCGATAGTTTTTGGCTTGAAATACTTAAGAAACTGAAATATCTTATAAAGTACCTCATGCATATAGGAATCTTCAAGTCTGGGAGAGTTTACTAACGTATAGAGCAGGTAGTTAATACAATTTTCACACTCAGCTGTACTCTATAGGGTAGCACTTCGCTCTGACATGTTTATAAACCCTATGAACCCCATTTGAATTGTAGCGTTAAATGATTTCCAACTCGATATTTAATTTATGAAAGCTGCAAATATCACTTGTCGCAGCGATAATCGCAATCAAACGTACAATATACTGTCTATATAATTTATGACGTCTGCTCTAAGGGCTACCCGATCCAATAAGCGTCAAAAAAAAAAAACTAAAACTGATAGACATGTGTGGGTAAACAATTGGGGTAGTCAACCGAGGGCAGGGATCGACTCAAATATACCTGACTTCCTAACATTCCATACACGTATATACATAGATGGAAAAACTTTGAGTAAAACTTAAAGATTGTACTTTAATTAAATCCTTACTCCAGATCTGAAAGATGATATTGTATAATATGCAATAGAAACTATATTAAAGAATTTCCTTCTATATACCCTTTACAAAGAGTAGAACTCTTGAGGATTTTTAAACTTTAAGGCAGTTTTGAATGGAGCTAAGAGCAAATCTTTGCAAGACTTTGTTGTTATACAATTCCCTTTACTTCTATTACTTTATATACCCCCAATAAATGCTGACAGGGTGCCGAAAGAACCACAAAACCAACAGCCGACAATCAACAGGCTGGCAAACATCATGACAACAAAAAGAAACAATTATAACGAAGCCAGTAGCAATTTGTAATCGGAAATTATCAAGAGAGCGCATGGTATGCAGAGCAGGGACCCGGGAACAGAATGGGGTACTATGGTATGGTATGGTATGTGGTATTTGGTATGTGCTATATATGTATGTGTTCGGACAGCTGGCATCATTCACACGTCATTTAATTTCGATTAGTCGTCGGACAAACAGGTAAGCAAACAAATGTGACACGAAATTGGAAAGCAAATGCAGTGAGAGAGTTCCTCGACTTATAAAGTATGTTTGTAGATACATATGTATGGGGCACAGTCAGGTGTCTCAGGGACATTAAAGTAATTGTTACTTTTGCGGAATGAAGAAAATTCCTAATTGGCACCTGAAGGCACCGCGCTGCCAGAGACAAGAGAAGACAAGACGAGAAGCCCCGACGAGTAGCTCAATGAATGGTATTTATACACCTGGTAACGGCATTTATATGTTATATATATTTACATAACTGGTCAACACGATATGTTAAATTGGTTTTTTGATTGATTATACTAACACTAGAGCAGTGCAGAAGATACATGATATGTGGGGGAAACTAAACTGGAGTTGATCGAGCTCGTAATGAGGCCTCGAGCGTTTTCTATGATTGACTAAATGAATTTGATGCGGTCTCTCAGAGATATGAGATACATTGGGTATCCCGCAAGTGTGGGAAATTTGTGATCACATCCGAAACGGAGAGTTCCTCAATCAAAGGGAATACTTTAACGATATAATATCATTAGAAAAGAAGCAAGAAACACTTTCTTTTATGAGTTTTATCATATCAGTTCAAAGTAGAAGAAAGCAACAAATTATTGATAGAATTACTAAGTTAGGAACCCGTAGTAGAAATTAAATAAATACATTTCTTAAGCAATTTGTCAAAGTAGAAAAAATTATACTATTTATTTATAGAGTTTACTAAGATTCAGCCCTTCTAAAATTCTAAAACACTTTTTTTAACATACCATCAAAAAGAAAAAAAAGATATGAGTACGGTTGCTAAGTTTTTAACCCGTTTAAGATACAATAAATAACTTATTTCTACAGAATAAAATATATAAAATAAAAATAAAAATAAATCTACAGTTTATTTACAGAATTTCTAGGTAAGTAACCCATATTAAAAAAGAAATAAATACTTCTCTTAAGCAATATTTATTTATAAAGTTAATTTAGTTTTCAGCACTTATAAGATACTTTATTTTAATATACCAAAAAAACCAGTGCGGTTTCTAAGTTTTCAACCCGTTTAAGATATAATAAACAACTTCTTTCAACAGAATATAATATATATAATAAAAAGAGAATAAATCTACAAGTTATTGATAGAATTCCCAAGTTAGGAACTCGCCAGCGAGTACATTGAATGATAATTAGGTCAGTTACGCAGAGGCACGTGAAGGAAGGAAGGGAGGGCAGGGAGGGAGTGGCAGTTGAAGGCGATAGTCATGATGAGAGCTGGCTAGCTTAGGGTCGATGAGGTCGACATGCCTATGTGTGTGTGTGTGTGTTCGGCATGGTGTTAAGCCCCGTGTTAAGGCCTGTAGCGACCCCTCGACCATGTAGTACGACAGGTATGGAGGGTCTTACACAAAAATAGCTGACATTCCTTTTGAAGTTTACGCACAAACGTGCCCCAACTTCCAGCCATACCAGGCAGGTCTGACGCAGGAGATGGGGGAAGGGGAGAGGGGCCCAGCTAACAGGATAATAATTAACGCAATAATCATCGATGAATGAATATGAGTAAGCAACAGGGCCCGGGGCACCAGGCAGGTGGCTCCTTCTGCC
Organism: Zaprionus kolodkinae; assembly: GCA_018901885.1. NCBI lineage: Eukaryota > Metazoa > Arthropoda > Insecta > Diptera > Drosophilidae > Zaprionus > Zaprionus kolodkinae. The sequence goes on from JAEIFM010000508.1 coordinate 3,669,248, forward strand.
CTCCATCTCGGGGCACCGCTACCCTTCTCCATTTTTTCCCTGCTCGCGTTTAACCCGTCCAGACATGCGTCCGTCCAGGTTAGCAGTTCGCCAAGTGAAAGGCTCTCTCCACCAGCCCTACCCCCTGCTACCCTCCTCTCCCACTGTGCTTCGGGTGCGTGTGTTCATTTGGTAATTTGCGTAGGTGATGCCACGGAATGTGATTTTCACACGTGTTGCTCCTGCTGGGGCTGCTGCTGCTGCTGTTGCTACCCGCCTCAGTTGTTGTTGCTGCTGCTGCTGTGCATGTTAATGTTAAATATAATGTGAATACACTGGGTACAATCATCTTCCACTTGCCCACACACAGAGCCAGGTTAGCGAACAAAAAAAGATATTCAAAGCCAGCCTCGACTGACCGATTCGAACGTGCAGCAGCAGCACCCACTCGGTTGAATCGTATTTTTGTACCCAGCACCCGCAATGGAAAGCATTTTAGCAGCTTGAATTTATTATTATAAATACGCATTAAGTCCCTCTTGATTACAGGGAGCTATGTCCCAAATTGCATATCTCTAACTCATATAATAGCAGAGATCTGTGCGATTTAACAAATATATTGAGTTTTTCTAAATTTAAAATATGCATTATATTCCTTTTGATTGCAGGCAGCTATCCCCCAAATTTCATATCTCTAGCTCATATGACAGCAGAGATCTGTGCAATGTTAACAAATATATTGCATATCTTTTAATTTTAAATATGCATTATATTCCTCATGAATGCAGAAAGCTATGCCCCAAATTTCATAAATCTAACTTATATAATAGCAGAGATCTGTGCGATTATAGCAAATATATTGTGTATCTCTAAATTTAAAATATGCATTTTGTATCTACGGATTGCAGAAACCTATGTGCCAAATTTCGTATCTTCAGCTTGTATAATAACAGGGATCATTCCGACTATAATTGCATAGAATTGTATATTTCTTAATTTAAAATATGCATTATATAATGATTGCAGAAACCTATGTGCCAAATTTCTTATCTATAGCTCATATAACAGCAGAGATCTGCGCCATTATAATAACAGAAAGACGGAAATCTTAAATTTAAGAAGAATAAAGCAAGAAAATTATAACTACTTTAAAGAGTTGACTATACCTAGTGAGTTTCTATAGTATTTTCATACTACATATACATATATCTGAGTTTATATCTTCAAAGAAAACAGTGGAAAAATGGTTATAAACAATGGAAAACATAGAAAATACACAATAAGACACGCAAATTGCAGAAAACTTTGATAGGCCTGAGTAGTATACGATATGTGAGGGTCTAGACTCTAGAGTAGAAAGAGATTTTTTGGCCCCATTTTAATGGCAGATAGGCATCGAAAACAGCTTGGCCATTTTGTTGGATGAAAAGTTTGCGTGTGTAATGCAATTTATCAAGACATTTGATTTAGTTGTTGGAAATTTAACTTGGACTCCCCTGGTCAGCACAAAATGTACATATAATATATAGGTGCCGTGCCATCCAAAGTGGAGAAATAACATGGGAGATTGAGGTGGTACCTCTTCAAGTAGCCACTAACACTACGCTAACCATGCGAAAGGTGAGAAAATGCATTCGTAGCCATTTCTGGCTAATGGCATGAGATGTAAAGAAATACTACACATAACCTCACTAACTATGGCGAACACCCTACTTTAAGAACTACACATACATACTTATATGGAAAATATGAAGCATGTTTGGCGCTGATATTTCATTTAGATTATAACATGAAAGGTAATGCGTTATTCAGCATACAAGGTTGTAGTTTCAAAAGTGTGATTTACGTGGTATTATAATTGCTGTTCGGGTTAGGGGAAAACATGGGGATCTTCAGCTTATAGAGTTGCTGTAATGCGCGTGCATGATCCACTGCAATATGTTGCCGAAACACTTTAAGCATATTATTCTTCTTGAATCTTAATTTCGTGGATTTAACAATTGTATTTTCTGGAAGAATAATTAAAAAAATATGCTAGAAAATAATGATATATTATTAAATTGAACCTAAACAAAATTTTTGAAATTTTAAAAAAATAACATAACATAACAATAACTTTTTAAAGAAACCAAGTAAAAACAAACAAAATTAAAGCAGAATACCAAAATATTTATAATAAAAATCATTTTCTTTTATAAGTAGTAAGAAAATACCATCATAATAAAATAACTAATCCGAGAAATATAATCAAATTGAACCAAATATGCTAGAAAGCCAGAAATGTTTTTCATTTATAAGGAAATCCATAAAAATAAAACAAAATAATAAAATTGTAACAATTGTAGAGAAATAAAAAATAAATTTAACCAATTAACACATAACTTTACGCAAGAAAGAAGAACTGCGAGGAAACTAACCTCAACAAGAAATAGATGTAATTGGTATGAAGACAATTTGCAGATGGGATGTGGAATAGGTCGGATAGGTCGGATTGTCGGATATGACGATATGCGATGGGCGGAGCAATGCGCCGGCGACACTGCGAAGCGGTAGCAAAAGCAAAAGCAAAAGAAATAAAACGTTAACTGCCAAAAACAGTTTGAGAATTCAATTCCTATTGGATTCCGATTGGAAAAAAGAATTTCCAACTTTTTGGCTATTTGTACACACGTTCTGTGACAGTATTAACAGTGTTGCTGCTGCTGCTGTATGTAAGTGTGGCTACACTGGCCGTCGCCGACGACGCGACGCTGCCAACGCTGCTGACGACGCTGCCGATGCTAGCGAGCGCGCTCTGTGTCTGTGGCCAACAACAGTTCGCGAGACTTCTGGGCAACCAATGTTCGCATCGACGACGCTGCCGCTGTCGCTGCCGACTGCTACTGCTTCTTATTGTTGTGTGTAGATATTTGTGTGCGTATGTACACACACACACACACACGTTCACACGGCTCGTGCCATGCATTGGTATTCGTTTGGCAATGCGCTCTCTGAGCGTGCGTGGCGCTCTCTCAGTCTACACCTCTCACTCTCTCACGCACGCTTGCCGGTGCTGTGTGTTTCGTTTCCTTCATATTTCATTGTATTGCATACACACTCACACACACACAAACAGTTCACTTCCATGCTGGCCCTTGCGGCATTTGGCTCCGCCCTTAAACGCGTCACTGCGTAGTGTTTCGTTTCCACAACGTTCCTTATGTACAACGTACCGTGGCGCAATGCTGCTGCTGCTGCTGCTACTTCTCTCCGTCTTTGCATTAGCTATTCCTTGCGTTGTTTTTGCTTGAATTTTAAGAGCACGCTTTTCATTATTTACCTAAGAGCTTTTGTTTTTGCCATTGCATTCACAAATTTCACCAGTGTGTGTGTGCGTGTGTGTGCGTGTGTGTGTGTGTGTGCGTGTATTTATATTCGCCCTGCCTGATGTGTCTCGTTTTACAATTTAAAGACATTTCCCTTTGAGCTGGCTGCGGGTACTCGACGCACACACCCTCGCACATAAAAATATGTACAATATTAAATAAATATTTTACTTGCAAGGTAAAAATAATATTTTGATTTTAGTCTCTGCTTAATTTGGAACACACTGTCAGTTTGTTATCACAGACACTGTTGTTGTCGCTGCTGCTGCCGCTGCTGCTGCTGCTGTTGCCGCTGCTTTCACATTAATTTATGATTTTCCAATTTTCCACAATTAATTTCGTATATGCCGTAGGTACAGCGAGATATCTGCCTTTAATTATTATAATTATCTGCTGGAATTCTATGGAGATATTCATGTTTTTGATGTACAAATTGAAAATCGTCTTATCTTTTTCCTCTTTTTGCTTGTTTTATTCTTTCAAATTTGACTGATTATCATTTTCACTTCTTGTTTCCTGTTTCTGTTGCCTTGTTTGGCAATTAAACAAGCGGAAACGTCGCTAATTACGCCAAACTGAAGGGAAAATCTCATCAAGAAGCTTGGCAACAGCGCAAAACAAGCTTGGCAACAGCGCAAGATCACAAAGGTATTTCTGCATTTTCGCAAAATTTACAAAGTAAACAAGTTAATACAAGGCAAAATCAAGTGCACTCGAGTGTTTCGTTGTTCTTAACATAATTTGGAAGAACTATAAAAAATTAACCATAATTTACGGTCGTTTAAAACCTAATTTCGTGTATAAATTGTTTATTTTTCTTCTTCTTGTAATATATGTGAGATTATTTAATTAATTTATGGGATTATAGCTGATTTTTCTTCTTCTCCATAGTCGAAAATATGGTTACAGTCAAGCTTCGACTGTAAAAAGTTAAGGATTTTTAACTTATAAATACGTTTTTGTTCTATATCTATTAGATTTCAATTGATATCGAATTCAAGCATCATTTAGGTGAAATAACGTAAACATGTCGAGTTTTTGTTGATTTCTAGGGCCTAAAGGGGAAATGACCATATTGGAAAACATGCCTAAAATAACTTAAATATAAATAAGTATTTCTGCAAAATTTGATGGCTCTAGCTCTAAAAGTTTTGGAGATCTAATCGTTCATACAGACAGTCAGACAAACGAGCAGATAGATAGACAACAAACCATCTTAAAATGTCTATATAAGATCTAAACATCCCACAACCATGTTCATTCTTATTGTATTACAGATATATTATATGTACAAGTATATGTATAAACATAAAATGTACTTTTATAATCTTATCATATCTGAAAAAAACCCAATTCTTTGTTAAAACTGTCAAATTCGCAGTATATTTTTGGGTCTTTTTATTATTTTCGGTCCTAAGTGATCTGTGTAACGACATCCTGGGCTCCTGCTCCTGTGTATGGTCTTTTTTTTTGACTCTGCTCTGCCTAAATTTGGTTTATGTCAGTGTCCTTTGCATACACTGGAACTGGAAACTGGGAAATGGGAACTGGAGTGTACCATGACCATATCCTGGGCGTCTTTTGTTGCAAGTTTACGAGCTGAGGCCGAGGCACAGGCACAGGGCTGGAGAAGTGACAATAATTCAAAAGCAGACAAAAGGCTAGCCCAGTTCACCTGAATATTTATAAGACCCCCAATCTGCCCCTTCCTCCACATCTGTGTAATAACTGCCACATGCTTTGGCTAAGATTTTTCTACAACTTTTTGGGATTCCATGCAGGGGCATTTTATAGCTTAGGAAGCCCATAAATACCTGAGATAATGCAATAAAAATCTTTCGACTGCCGCACACACACACACATGCAAAATTTTTACACCCAGCAACTATTTTTACGATACCACAGGGGGAGGAGGTGTAAGCGAGGGGGAAAATATTGGACGTAATATCCGCGTCCCACTGCACCCACTTTTTTATAGTTTCTTTTCTTTTCTTTCTTTCTGTTTTTTTTTTTGCAAGCAACCCTAACTTTAGAGCCCAACATTATTATCATATTTATTTAATATATTCGAATTTTCTAGCCTTCTATCGGTTTGTTTTTCCCACTCCCCCCTTCCAACCATCCCCTGTCTACGGTTCTAATTTTTTTTCTATCTGACTTGTGACTTGTGAAAACTTTGCTCAGCAGTTTTTGACATTTTCTATGATGGATTGCACTTTATGCTAATTGAGTTTAGGCACACTCACACACAGTTAAACACACACATAGAGAGAGAGAGGGAAACATAGATCCCTATCGTAATGTTATGGGTTTTTCATCTTGCTCTCTCTATCGTTTTTTGCAGTCTTTTGTTTTACCTGCGAATCGTAACCCTCGGCTGAAAAAGGGTTTCAGAACGCAGTGAGAAAAAGGTTTCGCAAAAAAGTGCAGAAAAAACGCATATTGTAACCCCTAGATGGGGTAGTGAAAAATGAACACCGATTAGATAGCAGAAAAATGGCGAAAGAAAGTTGAAAAATTATTTTTAAAAAACAGTTTTTCTATCAATATCGGATAGTTAGATTCGACTAGACTAAAGAGAACTGGTGAAAAAGAGTTAAAAAAGTAAATTAAAGTTTTTAGAGTATTTCAGAAGCATAACAAACAAACTATACTTTGGAAGATTCTAATTGTTCTATTGTAGCTGATATAAGGTGTATTTTAAGGACACTTTTTTAATCATTTTTTTGATATACCTTGTTTCATTTGATCTTGTTTTATATAAATGGAAAAATATGTTAGTTTGAATTAAACTACAGTAAGCTGGCAACGAAATCGGAAAAATAGTATATTTAATTGGAATAACAAAAACAAAGGTTCTAAATTGATCTTTAGACTTTGATATAGTCTACAAACATCAATTTCTTTAATAAAAACTTCATAAATAGATTTATGAAAAAGGTTGTCATAATAACGCTAAATTCTTTTGTATTTATTTTTATTTTATTAATTTCTTTCCTAATTTTGATTGATCCCATCCTAACTGATATTTTAGATAAATTACTCGGTTTTTTCTTGATTATTTCACAATATTCTGCATTCCGATTTATAATATAATGTGAAAAGCGATTAACGCAATAAGTTGACATAATACAATAAATTTATTTATACTTTTTTGTTGCATTTTAATTGATGCCATAATTTCCAAAGTCCCAATTGTCTTTCCCTTGATTTCTTCACTATTCTTCTTCTTCATTGCAATTGCTCATACAATATGTAATATGATAAGTAAATTAGTCAGTAGCTTTATCCCATTCCCATTAATCCCCCTTTGCATTATATCACGCGTGCCGCATTTGAAAATTCATTTTACAAATTGCCAAAATTAGAAAACCTCAATCACAGATGAAATAAAAGGCGCAAATTTAGAAATTCAAAAGAGAAAAAAAAAAGAAAAACACAAAATTTGTAAATATTCCCCCAGCTGATGATGATGATGTATGATGATGGATTGTCAACTTAATTACCAGGACGAACAAAGGGAATTGTGTGTGTGTGTGTGTGTGTGTAAGTTTGCTCTTTGTTATGCCAATTGCCGACAGGCAACTCTGGCATGCAATTTGGGGCAGGCAACTCTGGCAGGACGAATGTGCGTATGCAAAGGTATAGGGGATAAGGCAGGCAGGCTGGCTGGCAGGCTGGGAGGGAGGGGGAAGTTCCCTGACGGTTAAGCTGCCACTCTAATCTTGCCAGGCGACACACAGCGAGCAGGGCAACTCTATTGCAGCAACTCTTTCGCCGCTGTCGCATCGCTGCTTGTGCAAACCTAACACCGCATAATAATTACACTATCACATTCCACACACCGCACACACACACACACACACGCACACACACTCGCACACTCGGGTGTAAATTAGAATGTTTTTGCTTTTTCATACAATTAAAGTCAACACACACACACACACACACACGAGCGCGTGTTCGCTGTGGGGACGCAATTAAAATTTTCATTTTCATTTTCCTTTCTCCCTGCATCCTCCTTCTCCCCCCATTTGGGATATACGAGATACTTTTCTAACGGTTTAACGATTCAATTGAAGGCAGCGTTAACTTTGGAGCTACTACGATACGGATAATACGTGTGTGGGTCCATCAAAATACGCTCAATCATTTGCCTAATTGGGCGGAGAAGCAGAAAGAGTGAGAGAGAAAGAGAGAGACCCCAGCAAAACTGATAGTTCTACTTACTGCTGACTTGGCAAATCTTCTGCATAACTTATTTAATGAACTTGAAGCTTAGGGTATCGGTTAATTTAAGTCACATCTATATGTATGCAAAGGTAGGAAGTTGTAACTTAAAAACCTAGCTTAATAATAGGAAATTTATGATTTGGCTCTAGAGTTTCTAAATTTGAAATATATTTTAGTAGCGTATAACACATAGAAATCTTCATAGCTAATTTGATGTCTCCAGCTTTTTATTGGGAAATTTTTAATTTGGAATATTTTTGATCGAAAATCCTAAGATCTGGGTTTTTTATTTGGGAATATAGTGTTTTTCCTTATTAAAGTGTATGTATATATAATAAACTCTTTATTTTCAATAATTTATCCCATAAATATTCCTCCTGAGGCTCTTAAATTTCAGTTATAACCCATATAACAACAATAATAACAAAGTTCTTCAATTTTCATTCATTAAATCGAGCATAAAAATTGTATAAGGCACCAAAAAAATATTAAAACCTTGATTAACATACACGTAAGTAGTATAATCCTGTAGCTGGATAAAAAACAATGCCAGGGGTCAATGCTTTAGGCATACCTAAATCTATCTCTCTCTCTCTGAGGCGCTTTATAATTATCATCATCAAATTTGATGCACATGTGTAAATCATTTTCCAATTTTTCGCGTCGTTGTTGTTGCCAAAGCCTGACAACGCCCTCAAGTTTGACCGGTTCCTTTTTTTTATTTTTCTCCCATTTCTTTTTTTTTTCTTCTGTTTTTTCGTTTGGTTTTAGGGAATCTCAGGCTTCTACAGTGTCGATGGATGCTTCACTCTTTCTACTACAAATTTTAATTTTACGCTTCAAAGTATTATTAGTTTTATACGTAGGGTGTCTGTGTGTGTGTGTGTGTGTGTGTGCAGTCTCGGTAGTAGAACTTGTTGTTGTATCTCTGGTGTAGCTGACTGATGCATCTGAAATTCCTGTCACGTACTCTAAAATTTTAATTGATGCTATTCAAGGGCTGGCGAAAAGCAAGAAAAATGTGCGAGAGCAAGCGAGACAGAGAGAGAGATGCAAAAAAATAAGAAGAAAAAGAAAAATATAGATGGAGAGATGGTAAACGACTATATAAGACTTTTGAGTGTGAAATGAATTTTAATTTTTGTTGCATATCGAAAGAGCAAAAAAGGAACCATAAATGGAAATTTTGCATCCTCGACTAACTATAACTTATCAGCATATTTATAGATCTATTTGACTTTTTCCTTTTATAATTTTGATTATTTATAAATATCCTTAACTATTTTCTTTAAGCTACAATAATTCTAAGTCGAAAGTATCTTAATTTACTTATATTTTACACTCGCATTTGTGTAATATATAGGAAATCAATTTATTTGTTTATCCATATATTGTTTAACTATAACTATAACTTACTATCGATCTATTTTATTTTTTCCTCTTATTATTTTGTTTATTAATAAATAATCTTTATTTATTTACTTTAAACTAAAATATTTCTAAGTAGAAAATATCTTAATTATATCTTATTATACACTCACACTCATGTTATATTTAAGAAATAAATCTATTTGTCTATCTATTATCTATATATTATTATATTTTTTTAAGTAAAGATAACCTCACTTTCTCTCTTTTTTAAGCACTCTTTGGGGAATTGTGTTCTATCAAGTTGCTCAATGAATATTCTCGCGTCTTATATACATACATATATACTCCCTAACATGTTCTCGACTATCTGCGTTGTTTATTGTCTTCCTCACATACCCCACTCCCCATTCCCTCCCCCTGCCTAATCAAGGCCCAAATGGCAGGCCGCAACGCATTTATTTGTGCAATGGTGCGTGAAATAAATGTCAACCGCAACTTAAACCGCATATGCTGATAGCGCGTTCCGCTGCTCCTTGTGGTACTCCATACCCCCCTCCATTCCCCCATCCCTCCCGCCTTTCCAGGGGTGCCTGGTGACCTGCCAACCCACCCGAGACCGTTACAGGAGACACACATGTGCCCGCATCGGGGTGATATGAGGCAGTGCTGCTTTATCTTTTTATTGGCTGACGTCGTCGTCGTCGAAAATAAACGCGCGATTACCGAGTACTTTTCGCCAAAGTTTCCTTTCGGGTTTTTTTTTTGCCATGTTAATCGGCTTTATAACGTGCGAAAAATATATCTGCCAAAAAATCCTACTCAATAAGATGAACACATATGATTAAACACATTCATATGTAGATCGATAAATTTCAAATGCAATAAAGTGTCAAAGCGATAGACAGTGCATACGTGTTTGTGGGAAGAAGTAAGAAGAATATATATATATAAGAATAGGTCGTTAGGTTAGTTACCGAAAGTATAGGTCCTTTTTCAGAAATATTTTAATCTGCCTCTGAGCGAATTTTTAGAAGCATAATTATCCAAAGTTTCAGTTTTCGAAAATTATTTAGCAGCTCAAGAAATCAAATTATGTTAGTTTGTCAATCAGTTGATATAAAAACTACCCACATATCATAGGGTAATTGGATTATGCTTTTAAATTAAACAAAATAGTGTAAGCTTATAAAAAAAAAAAATATAAATAATAAAAAAAAAAATATAATGTGATAATTTAAAATATCAGGTCGTGTATATCTATTATTTGGAACACGAGTGTAGCTCCTTATTCAAAAGTCGCGTACTCTTTAATTGGGTATATATGGAATAGAATTTTATTTTACATTCTTAAGCTAAGAAACTGAATTTCCTTAAATACATTTAAAACTGTGGAACAAACCTAACTTTATATCCATTGTAAGTTCTCGATTTGATTAAATGAATCAAAAGTTATTCAAAAAGATTTAAAACTTTAATATACCGTTTGTTTAGTTATATCATAAGTGGTTAGTGAGAGTCCATTTCTTATAAAAGTATAATATAGATAAAAATAGATAACATATAGATTATTTAAATTTCTTAAGTGGGCATAGAATTATTTTTGGAGGTATATCACATATTTAAACCTCTTTTCATTTATTCTAGACTTTAGACTCTATTAGATGAGTAAATATGATTATAGACAAACCAACATACCATCTATCCCATACTACAATTGTATATATCTTCTATCGAGTCTCCACACGGAATTTCGCTAATAAATTTCAAATGCAACAGAGTGTCGAAGCGATAGACATGGACATGGTCAGAGTTGGCATCAAAGAAGATTGATTTGGCGGAATAAATGGGGCGATGGACGATGCAATGGACTGGGTTCTGGTACGGACTGAATGTGATTGTGTGTGTGTGTGTTGGGAGTATTATTCATTGTTCTGGTGGCAGTGTCGGTGGTCCCCAAAGGGCAGACACCCTCAACGCGAAACAAAAAAAAAGAAGCGAGATTTGGCCAGACGGCGGCAAAGCGAACATAAATTTGGTAGAGCCAGTGGGTAGGTGGAGGGTCCTTCCTCCTCGCAGTCAGGCTAACAAACATTTAAACGTTTCTACAAGCCCATGAAATGTCCCTGTGCGATGGGGAGAACCCGAAAGGGACAGCAACATTGTTTGTGCCACTGGTCACTCTGAAGGTACCGGGCAGAGGGTACCGGGCAGCGGGTACCGGGTACGGCTTGGGCTCTGCTTGTTGACTTCAATTGGGGAGCTACGGCACATTTAGTCAGTCAATAAAACTTGTTAACGCCGTAATTGCCGGCAATTTATTTATGTGGCTTGACTTCGCCTGGAGTGGGTGGTGGTGTTTGGTGGGCGTGGCTGTTGCTATGCGTGTAGTTTCAATTTGATATCGATATCATTTTCGATAGTTAGTTGAAGTTGGGTCGCCTCTCGCTCTCGCTCTCTCCCCCCGCGCAATTAAAAATTCATTAGTGCATTCGCATTAACGGAGCGAGAGCACGCAACCTCTGCAAGTTGGGGCACCCTGTGTTCCAGTGTTTCAAAATTGCATTGTTCATTTCAATTAGTTCTCAGGGTCTCTAAGACTTTTCCATCCATCGTCAGATTGCACTTTTCGCATGTTTTGTAAAAATTAAGTTGTCGCAAGTGTTGAGCCATAGGCGAGATATTATGAGATGGTTGTGGGGCTCTATCTATCTCTCTCTCTATCTATCTCGCTCTCTCGGTCTGTGAATGAGGCGTGACGGCTGGATACATATGCCATACTTATAAGGAAGAGTCCACTTAAATTGTAAATTTTTAACGGTGGAGGGGGGAGTTTTACGGGGGTAGGGCCATGATGCTACATAGTGCTGAAATCGCGGTGATTACAGACAGCGATTATATTGCTAAATGAGACGATTAGTTATTAAGGAAAAACTTGGGGATCTTATTTATTTAAATGCTAAATTAAATATGAGGAAAAACTCTGGGATCTTATTTATTTGTATGTAAAAAAGAGTAATATACATATGTATATAATATATTACTTAAATGCAAAATAATTTCAATGGGTTCCGGTGTATTTATATAAATAAAGAAAAATTGTTGGGATCTTAAATATATGAAAAAATTAATATATATTTATATCATAGTATATTATATTATTATAAAATATAAAGCCATATTTTAGCTTTAAATATTTATGAGGATTCCCTTCTTTTAGCGTAATTTTTTCCATCCAAAATATTTTCCATTTACTCCCCAAATCCCCAATTGAATCAGGAATGGGACCTAACCTGCATCAAACAAGCATATGTTTCCCTCTCTTCCCCACACGCAATGAGCTCGGCCCTATCTCTCTCCCACACACACTCGCTAGCTCTGTCTCCCTCTCTCTCTCTCTCTCTCCCTCTCCCACACCTTAACCCCTACTCGACCCACGCGTACGTTTTCGACCTCCAAGTATTTTGTTTCATGTGCCAAGTTTAAAATGACAGCAATTTTAATCGATTTATATTCCTTTGTGTTGCTCTGATTTTAGATAGATAGAAAAAACCCCTTCGAATGGGGTTGTTAGACCCGCGAAGAATTTACCAAACAGAGAACTCAGTCAGTTCGTCATCGTCGACGTCGTCGTCGTCGTCGTTGTAGGTTGTTTATAATTAATTTATGCGGCTTATGCGAAAGGGGGAAATGTTACTTAACAACTTTTTCGCCTGAGCTTTTACAAGAGAACAGAACAACTAATTGAATTGAAATGTGCTTTTGGCATGGCATCAATATGTTTTATATAAAATACCATATATATATATATATATTGTATATATATATAAAGAAATATATGTAGCAATTTATGCAGCGCCTGTTGCACCTGCTCAAGTTGCCTGCGGCTCTCTGCTTGTATTTTATTTCTTGAATATTATGTATTTTAATGAAAATACATCAGAAAAACATTCAGCTCAGTGTTTACTGCTTGATTGGCATCACTCGATAAGAAAACTTAAGGAAACTCCCTATTTTATAAGTATTAAAGCTGAAAAATTCACATTATAACTAAAATTCAACTTAAAACTTAAGATATTTACAGCTTCAGTAGCTTATCTAATCAATAAAACAACTTAACTAAATTAATATGTATATAAACCGAAGATATTTAGAGGTTTTTTAAAAAATCTCCAATATTAATTGACTTTAACGATATTTAAAGAATTCAAAAAAGAATAAATTGTTTGTTGAATAAGAAAACTGAAGAAAAGTTGTCTAATTGATAGGAAAGTTTTTATATCCATGCAATTGACAAAAAATCAAAAGATTTGTATTAATTTCTTAGGAAGCCAGAAGAATATATGAGAATAGGTCGTTGGGTCGTTAGGTCGTTAAGTGAGCTCTCGCTTATTACCGAGAGTATGGGTCCTTATTCCAAAATATTTTACTTTCTCTGTGCGAATATGTGAAAGTATAGTAATCTAATCCCTAACTACACTTCTTACGTACCCAAAAAATATAATAATAATAAAAACAAGTGGGTAAGGCTACAGTCGGGCGCCCGACAGTAAGATACCCTTCTCCCAATTTTCCAAATCCGTTACAAACGTGTAAACACACTCATCATTTTAAACAGAGAATTCTGCACTAATACTTCTAGTACATATAGCTTACTCGCTCGCACTCACACAGCGACGCGCGTAAAGAGTAAAGCGACACGACGCAACGTCGACGTCGGCGTCAACTGCTCAAAGCAGCGCGCAAGCTGCTACGGAACATTTGTACTGAAAACGTTGACTTGAATAACTTCTGTGTTATTAGTCCGATCGGATTGTAATTTGGAGGATATGTTTATATTGCACTTAGCTTTATACATACCAAAGAAGAACGTTATGGATTTAATACTTTGCTTAATAATCGTAAATAACCGATTTGCGGGGGCGGTGGGCGTGGCATCAAAAATTTGAGATAAACTTTATCTGCCTATGATTTACAGGAACCTTCATGCCAAATTTGGTATCTCTAGCTTTTTTAATAGCTGAGATCTGTTGTCTCATACAGACGGACAGACGGACAGACGGACAGACGGACAGACGGACAGACAGACGGACATGTCTCAATCGACTCGGCTAGTGATCCTGAGCAAGAATATATATACTTTATGGGGTCTGCCACGCCTCCTTATGCCTGTTACATACATTTTGCACAAAGTTAGTATACCCTTTTTTGACCATTTTCAATGGTCGAAGGGTATAATAATTTCAAATATCATATTGTCCTAACCTATTATTTTAAACATGCAATTGATAAGAAATTCTAAGCTATTAATATATTTTAAAATTAAGATCTACATGTAATTGATAAGAAAACTTGCGACTTAAAGCATTTTTCTAATGATTGATTGATGCAATTGCATAAGTGATTGCACACATATCATTATAATGCATAGATAGTTGACAGTGTGGGGGGGGGGGTAGGGTTACGATTCTTCATCTCTCGAGGTACTATAAACAGGAAATTGCAATTCTTATCGCAAACGTATCGAAAACCCAATTAAACCCTGTTGCACATTCACAATGATCAGCAATGCGATGGCTGCATAGTAAAGCAATTTCATTTGATTTATAGCAAAAAACCCCTGCTAATATTTCTGATTCCTACACCCCTTAGCCCTAACCCCTCTTGGGATAGACAAAAGGCCGCCGCCCCTGGACTTAATGAAGTTGCAAATCAAGTCGATGTCTTGTTTATCCTGGGGAGGGGGGAGGGCTGCATGCAACGAATTTCTGTCTATGACAGCCTCACAAAAGCCTCCGCTCTGATGATACATTGTGGCCAAGAGAACTGCAATCCACACACACACACTCACACACACAGCGAGAGTGTGTGCCCTGTGTGGTCTCTCAATTGCAGCAGCAGTTGCAGCGAAGTGTCCGCTCGGTTCATTGTTCAAGTGGTGTCAGAGAGAGAGAGAGAGAGTGAGGGAGGGATGGAGAGGGAGGTAAAAATTCACAAACTGTAACCAAATAGCTAGGGAGGCGGCAGCGGCGTGGGCGGGGGCGGGGCGTGGCTGAAACGGATGCGAGCTGCAAATGTCGCTGGTTTATGCAATGACTGCAAAGATAACGACGCACGTTGGAGCCGAGAGTCGACAAAAAAATCCTCGTCTGGACTGGATGACGATGATGATGATGCGACGACCCCGTCGAGCCGAAATGCATTCTGCATACGAGTGTGTGTGTGTGTGTGTAGTGGTTGTTCGTATCCACAATGCACACGCTCAGATAGGAGACTGAGTGGGCGGGCGGGGAGTGGGTGTGGGAGGACAAAGTGGGATGTCAGCAAAGTGCGACAATGTGCGAACAAATAATTCCATCAACAAGAACAAAAGCGTCGAGTGTTTGTTTGGATGCCACACCCCCACACTAGGGGGTAGAAAAATTAATACATATGTTCGAAGCGAGGACCTCAAGTGTTCGATATATGGAGCGGAACAATAACTCAACTGTTGCCAGATCTAAGATATTTCTACCGGCAAAAAGGTACAATATATATATGTAGAAAGGGCAAGTGGGACCCTTGTTAAGGTACTTCGAATTTTCAGAAGGTCTTTTATATAAATATAAATAAATATTTTGATATTTAGTACAAAAAATATAATACAATATATTATTATATATGATAATATTTATAGAATAATATAAATTTGGCGCATATTTTAACTAAATCCAATCACTGTAACACTTTTTATAAAGCATTGAATGAAGAGCAAAAAAGCGGAAGGGAGATATTTGACAACCTAATATATATATATATATATATATATATATATATATATATATATACATTGTGGTAGTTGGAAAAGAAAATAAAACTGCCTCTTAGGTCGTTTTTATTTTTAATATTCTCATAAATAATTTAAAAAGGATTTATTTATTTTTTACCTAACTCGAATTCAAGGGAATTGAAGATATTTTAGTTATCTCGTTATACCTGGACTATTTTCGCATTATAAGTATGGAATACATAGTTACACTATACCCTAGCATAGCTTAAAGATCATCAGAACTTTACTACAATCACAGATTTCTTTGCATATCTCAAAACAAATTGTTTGATTAGGAGGTCTAGGTAGATCTTTAAGTACTATGAAATTTGACTTATTCTACCCTACGTTCCAATTGGAAAACAATGAAATATCTTATAGATATTTTAATATACCTGGAGGATTTTTATATCTTAAATGTGCTCTGAAATAAATATAAAAAAATAAAGTTTTTCACAACTTTATCAGACTCTTTTCTCTATATTTCAAGTTGCATTTCTGTTTAATTCTCATTAAATTTATATATTCGTTTCTTCCTAAGTTTAAGTTCAAGTATTTTGTAGCTATTTGATTATACATAAAAGTGTCTGTCCTACATATATGCATATATATTCGAAGATCTTCACTCTTTTCTCTCCAGTTTTGTATATTTGCAGGAAAACCTGTTCGAGTTGAATCTCTATTTAGATTCGACAGACTTGTCACTTGTTCCAATTAAATGCTAAACGATTTACGCACACACCCATAATACACACACACACACACACACTCACTCACACACACTCACACACACACCCATAACGCTAACAACAATGGCGCATTCACAGCGAGTGCCCGCTTGGCTAATGGATTTGTTGGCCAATGTCGGTCGATGTCATGCCCGATCGTTCGTTCGGCAGCAGAGCTGGAGGGGGCAGAGGGGAGGAAGGGGTTGGCCAGTCGAGAGTGGTGGGAGGGAGGGGAGGGGTAACCACTCGCGGAATAGTCCTTCATCATTTGTCGAGCTGCTCGATGGATCCGATGGCTGCGCGATAGCAACATTTTCAGCATGCAAACATCAATTTGCATATAAATGTGAAATGCGAAAACGCATTCAGAGGAGAGCGCAATGGAGTCCAATGAGGACGCGGCAGGTAGCCAGGTCTAACCAGGTATACCCAGGTACATATATATGCAGGTATATACCGGAGGTATATAGAGGGGCGGACTGGGGGCGTCACAGCATGTGGATGCAGTGAAATAAATAACATTTTTGTGTGTGCGCGGCCAACGAAAATGTACGAAAAGGTAATTAACTTGTGACTGTCGCGGCGGGCGACGACAGGGAGGAGAGGGGGAGGGGAGTGCGGAGGGAGAGGGTAGTGTAGTGCAGAAACATGGCTGCAACTAACAGCAAGGCTCTGCCCTCTCTCTCTCTCTCTCTCTCTGTGTGTGTCCTGTGCATATGCAAATTTGACGAATGCAATGCACTTTTGGCTAATGGCAACCATCATTGTCGTCCCCGCTCAACCCTCCTCTACCCTGCCCCCTCCCGCCTAGCTTGCATGCCTCGCCGGTACACGCCTCTCACACCTCTCTCTCCAGTCATACACCCCGTCTAGGGCCGCCCCGACAAAATAATAATAATATCATTTACGATCAAGTAATTATTTTGCTTTGCTCTACAGCATAATTACTGTAGAGCGCCATGGCCGCTTTGGTTGGCTGCCTTGGCCCTAGCCCGGTACTACCCTGCCCTACCCTACCCTAGGCGAATCACAAAACGACAGCCCCAGCCAACCCCAGACCCCTCTATCCGCTGACCCTCACCTGGTTGACATTTTTCGCCAATAGTTCCGTTCAGTATGGTCGCCTTTTTTTGGGCTACCCTGTCGACGGGGTATGGCTGCGCAATATGCAAATGCTGCAAATACCAATTACGACGCCATTTTAAGTGCAACGTATTACCCGGGAACACTGGAAGGAATATCATATAAAATATACTCTACTATGGTATAACTTGTAAATGATATAAGGGTGTTTTTTTCTCAGGTATTTCCAGTTTAGTTTGCTCAAATAATGTGAAATTTTGAATTAGGCATAAGTTTATATTGAATATTTATTTAGGAGTACCAGGTATATGTAGTTTTAGGGAATTCATTAAATTTTAAACTTTGTTCTATAATCTTTTAGATTAATTCAAAATAAATTCTGCGTTAAGAACAGTTTATATTGTTTAAAATCGTTTCACATGGGTTTTTTTCTAAATTTTGAGATATAAGGCTGCTTTTCAGGTATTTTGGGACTTTCTAGTGTAACTCATACTCTTACTTGCTCTAAGAGGTTTCCAATTTCCTTTGAGTAGAATTTATTTTTGGAAACACTTTTCGAATAGTTCTGGAAAACACATTAGACATTAGCGGGCTCTCTCTTTCTGTATATGTATATTTTACAAGCAATTTCCGCCCATTTCTCTCACCCACAATGCTTTTGCCTTTTTCCTTTGACCAAGTTTTGCTACCTTCTGATTCGCCTCCTCCTCCTCCTCCTCCATCCATCCTTCCTTCATGCTCCAATCTTTGCACGCAGCGACCCATTAAATGTGCTTTTGACCGTTTTCCGCCGCGTTTGCGGTTATTTACACGAGTGTGTTCATATGGCAGACCCCTTAACTCTCCCCACTATCCTGCACCCTACACTCGCACACACTCACTTTAATTTGAGGGCATCGCAGCAAGAGCAATGGAAAATATACAAATAAGTTGTCTCCTTTTTTTAGCGACACGCCTCGAACTGCAGATACCCTTTATATGTATGACAGTTTCAATAATTTATTCATTATTATGGATGATGTGGAAGTAAATATTAGAAAGCTGCAACGACTAAACGTATTTTTGAAGCATCGCATTTTTGCGGTACTCGATCGCATAGATTGCAATGACCGAATTGATTGCTTTGATCGATTCATCGCATTTTTTGAGATACTCGCTAGGAAATATCGCAAAAAACGATTCTACCACAATTAGTTGTAAATTTAATCATTGAAGTCGACTGATAGACCCTTTAAGGGTAGATGCATTTTCATTAACGACAAGCAACAGTTCCATATGCAAAGCTGTCCATGGTACTGTTATATATAGGCATACCAGAACTTATATGTTGCCTGAAATACCCCACATCGTGGCACATGTGAAAAGACAATCGACTGCATCGGCATGCCAATATATTTAGTCAACCTCCAGCACCAACCCCCCCCCCCATCCTTCCCCTATCCATTCATTCTCCTCCCATAAAAATATGAAATATCCGCGTTGTTCGTTTACACGCAGAACCCAACAGCAGCAGCAGCAGCGGTTGAGCATCTCCCCAGCTGAATAAAACTCAACTGTTTACTCATGTAAATAATTAAGCTAAATAATGGTCAGCTACCCCCCTTCTCACCCCCTACCATAACCACCTACACCTTACCCAATCCATAGTATGTAGAGGGACTCTCCACATACACGAGCATCCCATAAAAAAGGACCTTCGTTATGCGGCAGTGATTTTTTCACTCGCTCACAGATATACTCTCACTCTTTCTCACTCCCACACACACACTCACTCCCACACACACACACATCTGCATATGTGTATGAGTAGCATGTATGCGTGAGCTTGTGCGTTTGTTTTGCAAACAAAAGACAAAGTGCCGCCCATTGTTCTTGCCGACAGTGGGCACGCGTTGCGAAAACTTTTCTCTTTTCTGTTTTCCACACTCTCCCAAGTTAACTGGCAGATTTACCTGTTCCGGGCATGTATGGTATATGTAAATATAACTGCATAAATACCCTATAAAATTTCATAAAGCAGTATTAAATACAATCTTTAAATTGTTAAATATACTGAAAATTTGTCAACGAAAATAATCTTAAAATTAAATACACTGGGTAACTTGTAGTCCATCACATGTTACTACAGTCTTTCTACCTATTTGTTTCGAGTAAAAAGATATTATTTATTTTCTGTCAGTGTGTTCAATAGGGTTTTCCATAAATAACCAAAATAGTTTCAGTATGTAAATGATAACAAAAGAAAAGTATTTAAAAAAATACTACACAATAAATTCCAGTATGTAAAAACGGAACAAAAGATTATGGTAAAATGTTAAAGGTAGAAACTTCCTGTAATTAAAAATCGAAATACCTTTAAAAAAATACCACCCACTTTACAAAGCACTTTATAGCACCTTCCTAATCATTATTTACTTACGAACAGCTTTGGTTAGAGAAGAATTATGCAAGTTACTTGACTCTGCATCGTATACCTTGAAGCGCGCAAACAGCCG
Organism: Zaprionus kolodkinae; assembly: GCA_018901885.1. Classification (NCBI taxonomy): domain Eukaryota; kingdom Metazoa; phylum Arthropoda; class Insecta; order Diptera; family Drosophilidae; genus Zaprionus; species Zaprionus kolodkinae. Next base: position 3,689,307 of record JAEIFM010000508.1, read on the forward strand.
CATTTGGTCTATCTAGAAAGTAGCTTTTAAATGAATTATTGGATCCATTAGCAAAATCCATTTACACAGAAATTTAATGCAAAAGCAGCTAAGGCTGGGAAAACTTTACATTATTTTCTAAAAGTTTTCGACTGTGGCCAAGAGTTCCAGAGTTTCTGGGGGGGTGTAGTACCAGGGGGATGGTATGTTTTGGGATTCAACATTTGGACTGTCTGTCTGTCTGCTGTGAGGTCGAATGTAAACTTAACAATTAAAATACTGGAAATCAAAGGGTGATGCCGAAAGACGACAACAAAATACGCTTACAAGTTTTTGAGTTAAGATAGTAAAATGTTATGAGCTACACTATATACCATAAGATTTTTACAATTCATTATAATGGCTTAGAATAATTTATACTTCCTAAATTTTAAATTTCATATTCATTAATTCCCAAATTCCAGATAGAGTTCGTCTGGAATGATGGTTATTCTTAGGCCTTTCAATACAGCTGTGCTACCTTCTGTTATAAGGGTACATAATAAGCTCACACTAAAGAAAACATTTTAAGATTTACGTATAATGCGTAAAGGGTTGCTGCTCAAGTTATAGAATTAGATTTAAAAGTCTCGGAGACCTCGACATTTGCATAAAAAAATAGAAGGCATCAGCTTCAGGGCGCTCGCTTTACCATCATGCGTGTGATGCGATGCCGGAAATTTCGGGGTTGCTACGTGAGAATCAAGTGAAAAATATTATATTAATTTTCGGGCTGTAGGGTTAAGTGGAACTTAGCCTGTCCCCCCTCCATGCGAAGTGGTTACTTAATCACGCGAATTTATCATAGGGGGTTGATTAAAATAAAATATATACGTATGTGCCATGTGTATATGAATTTTATTGGGTATTTTATTATAACACATGTTGATGAAGCCTTTTGGTTTTCCGTTCTTTATTTTTTCCTATTTTAATATGACCACAGCGGCGCCCGCCATGGTGGTCCTTTTTTTTGTTTTTTAATTTATTTACAAACCATTTAATTTGTTATTATTCTGTATTAATTACATTTTTTATCTCGCGGTAAATATGAAATTAAAAATTCATGTGCATATTGGACATATACCCTGCATACATGTGAAAATAATATTTGGGGTATATGCAGTTGATTAATACCACATATATTAATACCATAAGCGATCAAAACGGAGAGCATAAACATTTATAATAATAAATAATAACGAGGTTTAGAAAGTTATATGCTTGCATTACAGGGTGTTTTACAGTCGAATTCTTTGATCTATAGCTCTCTTTATTTATTTTATTTAACTTATTTATACGTTTTTTGCTAGCATTCCCATATTAGATGCCAAATAAAACAATAAAAAACCTAACTCTACAGAAAAAGTAAAGAACCAAATATATAGATGAACCTTAACTCCACAAAATATCCTATTTAATATTCAGTCTAAGGCCTTTTTCGTCTATTCTCATGCCTTAAAAATAATTTGAACTCTGCAGAAAAAGAAACCAAACTCTACAGAAGAACATTAAAAACTGAACCTAAATCTACAGACGATTCATAAAAATGTCCTAACTCCACAGAGTATCCTATCTTTTTTGATATTGGGCTTGTTCCGTCAATTCTCATGCCTGAAAAAAATCTGAACTCTGCAGAAAAAGAACAGAACCCAACTCTACAGAAGAACCTCAAAAACAAAACTTAAATCTACAGACCTACCATATGATATATGGTTCTTAAGCTTGTTCAGTCAATTCTCATTTACATTGCATATTATTAAATTATAATACACAATTTTTTCGTTAAAATCGATGACACTTGAGAGCCTGCCTGGAATCCCAAGTCCCAAAAAAAAAGGAGGCCCAACCTCTTCGTGCAACAAAGTGCAACCGGTAATCCGAGATTGAAAACCGAGACAAAAGCAACTTGAGCAGAAAACCAGAAGGCGCCAGGCACACCACAAGTTGAGGTCTCCAGCCTGGTATTTTTTTTGTTTTTGGTTCCTCTTCTTTTTTTTGACACTTGCCACTTGGCCATAATAAAGAACAGTTAGTCAGGCTTATAATGAATATGAGAAATCACTCGAAGGTCATTTCTGGTGACATGTGGCGCCAAAGCAAAAACAGAGAACGAAAAAAAGTATAATAAAAGAGGTACCATATGATATATGGCTGCGATTACAGTTACAGTATCGCTCTGTAGGGTATATACACGTATCCTTTGGCTCTTCATTTATGTTAATTGCGAGTGTAGAAAAGGCAAACTTATATGCGGTTCTTCATTAATATTAAATGCCGGACATACAGGGTACATGCACAGGAAAAAAAAGTAGAGGAAATTCTTCAGCTTTTTTTCTTCTAATTTCACTTTATTTGTTCCCATCCCTCCGCATGTTGTAGAAAGTCAAAAAATGTAATTCCATTTTTTTTTAAAATGTCTCTTTGATACCTGCATGCCGCATTAACACCCTCCTCATTTATCTTTTGCGACTGTACCTGAGACCCTGCGATAATTTGATATGCCGTTTGCCTAGAAAACTGTCCAGGCAGGGGAGAAGGAGAGGGAGGGAGGTAGGAAGGGGAAGTGCTTTAATTTTATTTGCTCGAAAATACGTCACATCGCGTATCTTTTTTCCGTTTTCGTCTGTGGCCAAAGTAAATAAAATTCATTATGAATTTCTAATTATAACGGCGGCAAAGGACAAGGCATGTCAGAGAGAGAGCGAAAAAAAACGGAAAAATAAACTGAAAAGACCCTTAAAAAAAGTTAACATTTTCAGCGTGTTTTTTTTGCGCTTTCGCTTCCTCCACACCAACCTTAAAAAATGTCAAACCAAGTTTGACAATGATGAATCTGCTTGGGAAGCAACCCTCAAAATAATAAAAAATAAAAAAAAGGTACTGCAACTAGTACTATAGGAAAACTCTGCTGCTAAACTGATTAAGAACATCAAGCACTCTTTATTTTGTCCATCGCCTCGTCTAATGGCGATTGTTTCGTGAAAAGTGAATTTTCTTTTCTTTTGTATCCAAGCTTATTGTATAATAATTCAACGGGAAGGGACCTTCTGAAATTGGTGGATTTCTAATTACAAATTGAATAAGGAAAGGAAGGAAGCAGCCAAATACTTTGTGGTTTTGTGCACCTGCTGCCAAAGGAGCCACAGATAATTATGTAAGGTAAATGGGGAAGGTATTTGTTTAAATTATTATTGGACTTAATTATGGCAGGCAGGCGCAAAAGGTGGGATACCTTCTGGGTGGGTGGTACATAGTGTAGCTTCAGCAGTTGAAACAAAGAATTCTCCCATTACAAAGAAGCCAAACTAAAGATTGTAATTGCAAAAGGAGCTGTGCGCGGGTAAGGAGGGGGAAATTATGAAAAAATATTTATTGGAATAGATAAAAAGCTTAAAGCGAAAGACAAATTATCACAGGGCAAGGCGGTAAGATGCGCCTTGTTTGCAGGTATGCGACTGTCAGATACCCATTACACTTTGAAGTGCAGCGGGGTTTCCTTATGAAAATTATTAAAGTTTTTTGATTTTCTACTAATAGATGAATAACAAATTTAAGGTTTAAGGTTTTAATGTTTAACGTTTATTTAAATTTTATTCACAAGTATATATATTTTCTTTTTTCTTAAACTTGTAAATAAAATTTAATTTTAATTTAAAATAAAATAATATTAATTATTGCTTTTGATATTTTTAATTTTGTATATAAATTCCAATAACTTTTCTAAATTTTAATTTTTTACTCAAATAGTCGACTGTTCTTGTTGACATTAAATAAATAAACAATTAAATAAATAAATAAACAAAATCTCCAAATTAAATGAAGTTTGTATTTTGGGTTGTGTGTTATTGATACTCTCGATAGAGATTGTAATTTGTTGCTCTACAGAATATTATATATCTTCCTAAACATAATTGAATACCAAATAAACGAATTCTTCAGATTTGACTGTTTAAAATATTTTAACAAAATATTACATTGAATAGTTTTAAACTAGCACTAGTTTACAGCGTATCTCGTAGCAGAGCAACACATATTCGATAGTTTTTCTCACTTCTTTTGTATTTTTTTGGCATTGATTGAGATTGACTGATGAGGTTTGCAAATACCAGTTTCATTCGAGCCATAAGCCAGCAAGTAAACAAACATTTTAGCCATATTTACTCATAGACAACAGATAGACATACACACATAGAAGTCCATTAGTTAGATATATATGGTAGCTAGATAGATAGTTTGCACAACAGATTCGCAGTTGTTTTTACAAATACAAAAGCGTGCTACTATGTAGTTTCATATTTCTCATATTACTGGTTGACCTATTTTTCTATGGTCTCCAAATGAGAGACCCAGATAAATGTAATCTCAATCATGATGGGTTCGCTTGCCTTATTTACACACGCGATTCCCGCTGATATCGGAGAACAATACGCAGACACACATATGACACAGATAGAGATAGAGAGAACAAGAGGTGTAGAGATGTGTGTATAAACTCTGCAAATTCTGGGGACATTCCTAATGCCACTTTGCACACGCCCCTCACACCCCTCACACAGCAGATCAGATCCCATTGTCAGGGCTAAGTAGCGTGCGAGGATTATGTCGTGGGTATTATGTGTGAACACTGAAAGGCATTCCCATACACAGACACCCTGTACCTCAGTTCGCATGTCCTTTGTTGATAATTGCTTGTGTCATATCATTGTCCACAAAGGCATATAAGATGCGTAGTAGATACATATGTATAGCTGAGTTATGGCTGGAGTTATCTGGGTAGATGGGTAGCTGGTGTTGTGACGCACCAGATTAGCAGAACTTTAGTTACCCAATGAGAGAGGCATTATTTGTTTCGGGTATTTAATGCTTCAAATGATTTAAGTACCCCATACTGAGTCAAGTAGCAGCAGCTGCCGACCTCAGAGCGATGATTGCCACAGACAGAGGTAAAGGTAGAGATAGAGAGAGAGAGAAAGAGAGAGAGCGAGAGAGATGAGGAGTGAGCGAGCGCCCCTTCAAAGCACAGCAGGTTGTCTTATTATTATCATCTTTAAGACAACTTTGAAGATCGTTTAGCTCATAGTTAGCTCTCATCATAGGCATCAAAGAGCGGCAAGTCGTGAAAAGTTATCGGCACTCGAGTTTCAAATACCCTGTAAATAATATATGGCTAACATATGTTAGGGGTATCGATAAGTATAACATAATATTAACAAATACTTTACAGAGAATTTAATACTATCAAAAATATTTTAAGATATCATATCGTATCGTAAGGAATGCAAAAGATATCGATATAGTGTACAAAGTACCCATTATATTCGTCTAAAATTAAGTTAAGAATTCTAGCGACTCAATTTCAAAATATTAACTTAATAATCTCAACATAAGTAGTTGAACTGCATTAAGATGGAAGCCCACTTGTTTTCGTTGGCGGTGGGCGTGGCACCCAAAATTTTAAATAAACTTCTGAAGCATAGGGTATATAGCAACCCACATGACAAATTTGTTGTCTCTAGCTTTCATAATAACTGAGATTTGTGCGTTCACACAGACACCAGCGTATCTCAAAGTCGACTACGCGCGATCCAACTTTGTTTATTTGTTTTTTTTTTTTCCATTTAAAATATTTGTTGATGTTTTCCAGTCATCGCTCACTTAGTCAGAATTTTAATCATCAGCTCAAAATATGAGATAAGGTTACTTGAAATAAATGAAATAAATGAGAGTAGAACTGGAGGTGTACAGCTTTATGGGACAGTTGCAATTAAACACTCTGTAAGTGAGCACGTGTACAGCAGACAGTGAAAAAATAAATAAAAATAAAATAATAATGAATCTATCGATGCTATGGCTTATCGCCATGCTGGGTATTACGCACGCGGCGGCTGCCTCAAACCTCGTTTGCTACTACGATGCGCATGCCTTTCTAAGGAGAAGTAAGGCAGAACTGAACCTAACCAAGCTGGAGTTGGCCATGCAGTTTTGTACCCATCTGGTCTATGGTTATGTGGGCCTCAATCCGGACACACTGGAGCCACATAGCTTGAATATTGACCTGGATATGTTTCATTATCGCGATATTACACAGTTGCATGCCAGGTTTCCGAATCTCAAGATTCTGCTGAGCATCGGCGGTGATCGGGATGCAGTCGGCGATGGGGAAGCGAATCAATATCTCAGACTACTCCAAGCAAATCGTACGATGCAGCAGAACTTCATAGACAGCAGCATGATCATGCTGCGTCGCAATGGATTCGATGGCCTCGACTTGGCCTTTCAGTTGCCCAAGAACAAGCCCAGAAAGGTGCACGGATCGATTGGGAGTGTGTGGAAGAAGTTCAAGAAACTATTCACAGGGGATTTCATTGTGGATCCCCAGGCGGATGAGCATAAGCATCAGTTCACAGATTTTGTAAAGCACCTGAGGAATTCCTTCCAGCCTGCCAATCTCATGCTGACCTTGACCGTGTTGCCCAACGTGAACTCGACTTGTAAGATCTATTCGAAACCATATATATATATTAGTAGAAGTGCTTACAATGCAGTCATCCACTCTTTATAGGGTATTTCGATGTGCCCAAGCTGCATCCTCATCTGGACTACATCAATTTGGCCGCCTTTGATTTCCTCACCCCCTTGCGTAATCCCGAGGAAGCGGACTATACGGCTCCATTGCATTTCCTCGACGAGGAGAATCGCCTACCCCATTTGAATGTGGAATTCCAGGTGAACTATTGGCTGCAGCAGCAGTGTCCGCCGCAGAAGCTGCATCTGGGCATAGCCACATATGGTCAGGCCTGGAAGCTAAGCACCTCGTCGGGTCTAAGTGGTCTACCCGTGGTAACCGAAACCCTTGGAGCAGCTCAGCTGGGCAACGATGGGTTACTCAGCTGGCCGGAAATATGCAAGAGATTGGCACAGAATCAGACAGCGATATATCGAGGCGCAAATGCGCCACTACGCAAGGTGATAGATCTCACCCAGAAATATGGCAACTACGCCCTAAGTCCCGCCGACGAGCGGGGTGAGCATGGCTTCTGGGTGAGCTTCGATGATCCCGACTTTGCTGGCATCAAAGCGGCCTATGCGAAGGGCAGAAACCTTGGCGGAGTTGCGCTCTTCGATCTGATTTACGATGATTTCCAGGGTAGCTGTACGGGCACATTGTTCCCCATAGTACGCTCAGTTAAATACTTTATCGGTTAGCCTAGAGTACTTCGAGCGTCTAGCATAGTAGTAATCTGTAACCTCGCTAAAATGACCCCGAATCCCGTAAAAAAAAACAACGACGACAAGTTGCGTAATTAAATTAACTGCGAGTGGAATTGTAAATAAAAAAAAAAACTAAACTTGACTTGTTTCTCTCTCTCTCGTGCTCTTTATATCTCCTCTCTCTCTCCCTTCCTCCCACCCTCTCGCTCTCTCTATCTGGCAAGCTTTTTGTGTTGACATAATACGCTGAAGCTTAACTCGACGCAAGCTTTGTTTTTTTCGCATTGATATTCTACGATTTCGACTTAAGCTTCAGTTCGAATTCATATAATCGACGCTACAGTCGTGTAGATCTCTACAAAGTATCAGATTCGAAGCATTTCTACAACTAACCGAGAGGAGCAACATGAACCAGTTGCTTCGCTTCTCGATCTTAACGTGTGCCCTGATCACGCTCACACACGGCGCCTCGAATCTGGTCTGTTTCTATGACTCCAAGAGCTATACGCGTGAAGGTAAACCTACTGATATTACACATCTATAAATTAGCATACATAAACAAGTGACTACGACGACGAGTTTAATCAAATTTAAATAGCTTTACGTTATTTAAAAGATTTATCAGTGATCTAATAAGTGATTTTATAGAGGTTTACTTGTGAATATTATAATATATTATAATATTTTATTCTTATTTACAAAAATTTACTTCGAAGTAGCCCACATCGTATTGAGTTCAATTCAATTTGTAGCCCACACGAGGCAGTCACTTGTCGTGTAGAAATATCATGTCTGGGGGTCACTGGCTTATCAAGTGATAAGTTCTCTTTGAGCGTAAAAATATTCACACAACGAGCACTTTTTATTATTAAAAATATGTTTGTGCCTGCCTTATACTAGACCGTTTATATAGTATAGTTAGCAATTAATCATATAGTACATACCAACAAAAACAAATTCTGGAAACAATTTAAATAAGATTTGAAAAAAATAAAAAACCAGACAAACAACTACTACGACGTGAACACACACTGTGAAAAGAAAATCAGAGCGCGTACAACACGCTGCGAGTCCAGCGCGACAACTGGCAGAGGCGCGTTGCCCCAGCTGGGGACCACAAAAAGAAATGTCTCTGGCACAGTGAGACAAGAGTGTAGATAACGGAAAGAAATTATGGAAATATTCGCAGCTGCAACAAGAAACAATAACTCAAGGGCAGCGCAGTAAAAAAAAGTGAAAATGCGACGCTGCTGTACACGCAAATTTCACTAAGACGAGTTCAAGACGTTTAGGTAAAAATGGAAAATGTTATATGCAATTTTTAATTTTTAGTTATTATAAGTAGCTGCATTTATAGACACTGCTGCATTTCTTGCAGTGTACGCTGCTTGTTTATTGTAAATTGAGCCCCGTTGTGAGTCAATGATAATGTACTGTGTATTATGTAGATTGGATAAGAATGGAACTTGAGGCAGGCCTATCTATTAATGCTCTCTTTACTTTCTGTCGCTGTGTATAGGTCTCGGCAAGCTGCTAAATCCGGATCTGGAACTCGCCCTACAGTTCTGTTCACACTTGGTATACGGTTATTTGGGTATACATGGCGAGAACTATCAGGCGCATAGTCTGAATCAGATTCTTGACATCGATAAGCATCAGTTCTCTGAGGTGACTTCGTTGAAGCGAAAGTTTCCCCATCTGAAGATACTCCTGAGCGTGGGCGGTGATCATGACATCGATGCCGATCATCCGAATAAATATATCGAACTACTCGAAGGCGATAAGAATCGTCAATCGGGTTTCATTCGATCCGCTTTTGATCTTGTGAAGAACTACGGTTTCGATGGACTTGATCTGGCCTATCAGTTCCCTCGCAACAAGCCACGCAAGGTACACGGTGATCTGGGTTCGGCATGGAAGAGTTTCAAGAAGCTCTTCACGGGTGACTTCGTTGTGGACACCAATGCGAATCTGCATAAGGAACAGTTTACGGCATTTGTACGCGATGTTAAGGATAGTCTACGTGCCGATGGATTCCTACTTAGTTTGACTGTGCTCCCCAATGTCAATTCAACCTGTAAGTACTCGCAGGCACCCTGTATTCCAGCTACATATATGTGTTCTTCATCCATCCACAGGGTACTTCGATATTCCCGCCCTGAATGGACTCGTTGATTTCGTCAATTTAGCCGCTTTCGATTTCCTAACACCCGCTCGCAATCCCGAGGAAGCTGACTATACGGCTCCATTATATGGAAATGATAGCCAGAATCGCCTCTCCCATTATAATGCCGATTTCCAGGTGCAATACTGGCTGAAACATGGCTTCCCCTCCAGTAAGATCAATCTGGGTGTGGCCAGCTATGGTAATGCCTGGAAATTGTCTGCTGATTCGGGTATCGAGGGTATACCGGTTGTACACAATACTGAAGGTGCTGCCGAAGAGGATCTTCAGTCGAAGAAGGCCGGTCTACTCAGCTACCCTGAGATCTGTGCCAAGATAGTTAATCAACAGAATCAATACCTGAAGGGCAACGAATCGCCGTTGCGTAGTGTCGTCGATACCACAAAACGTTATGGAACCTTCGCCTTCCGTGCGGTCCAACCTGGTGTAACCGAAGGCATCTGGGTTAGCTACGATGATCCCAATGCTGCATCCAATAAGGCATCCTATGCACGCAGTAATAATCTGGGAGGCGTGGCTCTCTTTGATCTGGCATACGATGATTTTCGAGGACTCTGCAGCGGGGATAAGTATCCGATATTACGTGCCATCAAATTCAAATTGTAGCATTACAATGCGAGAGAGATTTCAATAAAGAGATAGAGTGATATATATATATTGGTTAACTTGAAATGGGATCGAAAGCTTTATGCAAATTAATCATTTACAAAAGTAGTTTATGACGTCAATCTATAACTATAGCTAAAGCGATTCGATTCAACTGTAACTTTTGTTCACAGTATACCATATAAAAAATTGGAATATTATTTACTTTAACATCGCGTATTATCGCCTAACGAGAGCGAGAGGGACTTTTTGTCTAAATTCGACGAATCTGGTGATCTCACTGACCTCACTGCGTGTGTTTGTGTACACTCATGTGAGATAGAGCTTGTGATAATGCTACCCATACTTATAGAGCCGATTGTCCCAAGTTGGGGCTCACTTGATTCCGTTTCCATTGTCATTTTATATTTTCATTTCAGTTTCGGTTCGCGTTTCGTTACGTGCGGACGTATTCACATTTGGATCTTTTCTCTGCGTCTCGTATCTTTAAGTCGCTCTCTCTCGCTCTCTCTATCTCTCTCGCGTAGTTGCTCTCGCCAAAAATGCGCTCTCTGCTGCTATTACTGGGAGCATTCTCCCTATCTACGCTCTGGGTTGCTCAAGCTGCGCCAAATCTAATTTGTTACTATGACTCGCGCGGTTTTCAACGACAAGGTGAGTACGCAGTGCAAAACCCTCTATCAGTGCTGCCCATGAGCTTTTTTCCCGTCAAAACAGATGGCAGAAATTGCAAAAAGCAGTTACCTTTTTTTTGGCTTTTTCGCTATTGACAATTTTTATAAATAGACTCCAGCCAAAATTAAAGTATCGATCAATATGTTTTCGACCTTTTTTCAGTATAAACAACATTTTTCTATGTAATTTTAGAAAAATAGCATTTAATTAATGATAAACACCAAAATTTAATTATTTTCTTCAATTTTAATGTTTTATTATTTTAGCATTTGCTTAGTTAATTTTGCCTTTTTCGCTTAGCTTCCCACTAAAAATAGTTTTTATGGCAGAAATTGCAAAAGGCGGGAATTATGTTTTTTTTTAAGCAGTTATCTTCCTTTTAGATTTTCCCTACATAGGATCCAGTCAAAATTAAGGCATCGATTGATAGTTTTTCTGCCTTTCTCAGCATAAACATAATTATTATATTTTAGAAAAAACGATTTTAGAAAAAATTAAATATTTTATGAACAACAACAAAAATAATTTATTCTCTTCAATTAAAATGTATTATTATATAAGCATTTGTGTATTTTTTTCCGCCAAAAATTTTTTTTTGCTCTCAAAAGTTGGCAGCACTGTCCACAATCTCCACCACACACTCTCACTCTCACTTTCTTTCACACTCACTCACTCACAATGTCTCTATCTCTCTCCCTCGCCCTGCTAATAGGTCAATCTCAATTTACCACAACCGACATGGAGCTGGCCCTGCAGTTCTGCACCCACGTGATCTACGGATATGTGGGCATTAGCTCAGAGACCTATGAGGTGCAAAGCCTGAACACCCCGTTGGATATCAATCAACGTCATTTCGCGCAAATAACCGCGTTCAAAGACAAATATCCATATGTGAAGTTCTTGCTGGGCGTGGGCGGTGATCGGGATCTCCTACAGGAGGGTAAATACATCAAGCTGCTGGAATCAGGACAGCAGGGACAGAGACGTTTCATTGATTCGGCCAGAGATTTCGTCAGACGTTTCAATTTCGATGGACTCGATTTATCCTTCCAATTGCCACGCAATAAACCGCGTAAGGTTCATTCCGATGCCGGTATGGCCTGGAAGAGTTTCAAGAAGTTCTTCACCGGCGACTTCATTGTGGACGAACAGGCTGAGACGCATAAGACCCAGATGAGTGGATTGGTTAGGGATCTGAACAGTGCACTCAAGGCAAATGATCTGCTCCTGAGTTTAACCGTTCTACCCAATGTTAATTCTAGCTGTAAGTTAGGGTTGGGTCCTCCAAACACATATATAAAGTATTGCTAATCCTTCTCCTCTGCCTAGGGTACTTCGATGCACCAACCATTGCTAACCAGGTGGATATGATCAATTTGGGCACCTTCGATTTCCTAACACCGGCACGCAATCCCGAGGAGGCAGACTATACGGCACCGCTTTACGAGGCCTTCGGACAAAATCGTCTCTCGCATTTGAATGTCAATTTCCAGGTCGAACATTGGCTACTCCAACGTGTACCGGCTCACAAGCTTAACGTGGGTATATCCACCTATGGTCGGGCATGGAAACTTACTGCAGATTCGGGTAGAACCGGAGAACCTGTGGTGGCTGCCACCGATGGACCCGCCCCAGCTGGGGCACAAACCAAAACCGAGGGTCTACTCAATTGGGCCGAGATCTGTCACATGCTACCCAGTCGCAGTGATCCGAATGCCAGGGGACCCAATGCACCGCTTACACGTGGAGTCGATCCCACCAAGCGTTACGGCAACTATGCATTCCGCACGCCCGATGATCAGGGCAACTATGGCTTGTGGATCAGCTACGAGGATCCTGATACGGCTGCCAGTAAGGCAAAATATGTGCGCGCAAAAAATCTTGGCGGAGTCGCTCTCTTCGATCTGACCCAGGATGATTTCCGTGGTCAGTGCACTGGGGATCGCTTCCCCATGCTGCGTGCCATTAAGTTCCCGCTGCTCTAAACTCCATCGAGTACCCTCTGCTCCGAGGTCCTCTGCTCTGGGCTCTCAATCATCCATGTTAACCGATGTTATTAATGTTACCAATGTTACTGACTTCATTTCGATATACAAATTAATTACAAAGTTGTTAACCAAAGTGCATTGGCAATAATTTCATTGTGTACGGCAGCGCTGACACAGGGTCCTTCGCCTCTCTCAAGGAATCCGCTAATTATTTCCCCCAACTTATCACGCACCACAAATCTCTCGTGTCTTCTTCGTGCAGATTCTACAGATTTGGAGTGCGGCGCCTCGACTGGTCAGGCAGGCATTTGCCCTGCCGAGGGTACCGGGTACTCTAGAACTAGTAAGGACCTTTAAGCACCTGTCTATCAGAGCTATCTCTCTCTACCTCTCCCTCTCTGTCTCTGTTGAGTGCGATCGAGTGCAGCATTTGTTGCTTTCGATTGTTTAATTGGCGCCAAGCTGGCACAACCCTCTGCCGCACGAGCCATCTACTGTGGGTACCCTGCATGACATACCACCCGTGAAAGGATGGGAACTGCGACTGGGCCCTGGCCGACTGCGACTGCGACTGGGCCCTGGCCACGGACTGTGCCGGCGCTGACAACGACACGATGTAAGATAACTAAATTAAGTTAGTGCCTGGTTGCGTGGCGCGACAGTGGGCAAGAAACGTTTGCATACCATAAGTACACTGTAAGAAAAATAGGGTACCCAAGCGAAAAATATATTTAAAGAGATGCGTTATAATATGTTACGAAGAAGACCTCTTTCATCATAGCATATAGAAAATACTACTTAAGTTGATTCAGAAATTGCAATTTGGCAGGCAGTACCGAGATAAAAAATCTGCAAACATATAGTACTTAGACTGAGCTAATTTTCAAGGTAGTACACTGCAATTATCTAAAGGTCTTAATGGATTACAAGCTGTACTGATGGGAAATAGATGGAAAATAAAGCAATACTTAGAATAGAAGGTAGCATATAGTAATATAGACTACACAGTAGTTTATAATCCTAGGGTACCTTCAAAAAAATGTCAAGAGATAAAACTAGAACGAGAAGGTACCATATAGTATTATAGACTATAAGTAGTTCATAGTCCCAAAAAATATCAACAGATGGAACTAGGAAGAGAAGGTAGCATATATTAATCTGAACTATACTGTAGTTAATAATTATAGGTACCCGGTATCGCCTAGCACTACATGCAACTGCGGCTTATCTGTGATCTTATTAGTTAGCAAGTTACACTCTAGAATTATTTTACAATTGGAATGAGAAATATGCCATTAGTGGACCGATCGAGACCTTGATGTGGCTCCTCTAACCCAAATTGCAAGTGAGGCCCTTATTTAAAATGGGAACTGTGTGTCTACAACTTGTAAACATGGCATTGTTTACCCACACACACACACACATACATACGTAGCCTGGCTCCAGTCTAAGATCTCATCCTGAAAAGTATCACCGATCGTGTGCGCGCGCTCAGCCTCGACTCGACTCTGGGGTCGGGTCGAGTCGCGGTACTGTGGCAGATTGGCCCATCTAATTAAGGCGCATTCGATTTGCACTGCCAGAGAGGGGTATTCCTTTTTTTTTTCTCTCTCTCTCTCTTTTTTTTTGTCTGCCTACTACGTTCCATGCGAATGACAAATATGTTGCCTATGTATACGACTGGCTATCGCTCCCAGCTGCTGCCTGCGCCTTCTGTGGAAGGAGTCCAAGAGGAGTCCAAGAGCCGCTGCTGCTGGAGCTTGGGGCCAACCTTTTTAAATAAAGATATTTTCGCCCTCATTACGCTCCTCGTTGGCGTATTCCTTTGTTTTGTGCATTTTTTCGGTGGCTTCGATGAAGTGTCGCTGATTGTGCGATGCATTGTTTCGCATTGTCGATGCAGCTCACGATGGCGATAAAAACAAAACAGTCATGGACTGCAGGCCATGAGTACTACAGTAGTAGTAGTAGTAGTGGTAGTAGTGGTAGCCCCCAAGTCCGAGTCCAAAGTTTGCCAACTACAACTAATATGATAAGCTTGGCAGCAGCCTGCTCATCGATAAAGATTTCTCGAGAAATTCGCTGGGTAAAGTTGGCGATTATCGTATCACTTCGACCATTAACATTAATTAATTCGGTTTTTATGTGTAATACTAGCTGGAGTTAACCAACACTGAATGTGATCCTCGATGGGAGGAGGTAGGAAAGGCTTTATCTCCCACTAGGTTTATTAGATATATTGAATAATGGATTTTTCTTAGATGTTTTTGGCTATTTTCTACAGAAAAAAGTTTCTTTAAAGAGAAGGAATTGTCTACCCCACAAAAAGTGTAGCTAAGTCGTTCATCTGTCTAACCGTTTGTATGAACACCTATAACTCAAAGTGCATAAGAGCTAGGGCTACCAAAATTTGTGTGAATAAAGTCTATCATATGTATATTATTATGAAATTAATTACATATATCTTATGTTTGAATTACGCTTAAAAAGTGGTATGTAACACACATATGTATGTTTAATATGAATATGAAACATTAATGAAAGCAGCCACCTCTCATCGAGTATCGTTCTATATAGTAAGTTTACTTTGCCATGTCCTGAATAATTTGTCAGACTCTCAGCTCAGCTACAGGCTTCGTTTTCTCACAATACTCTCAGTTTTCTGGCTTGCTGCGATTCCATATTCCTTCCTCCTGGGTTTCTTGCATTGTCATCGTTTCCCATCGCTTTTACCTTGAGACTGAATTTTTATTGCATTGTTAATTTTAAATAAGCCACGCAACTCGCAGCTTGATGGGATATGAACTCAAGACTTGGTTTACAACTGCCTGATGCCTTCTGCCTTTGCCTGCTGCCTGTTCCATCGTTAAGTGAGTTCGACATCTTCACATCGACTTCATCGGGTCCAGGTCGGTCCAGATACAACTCAGAATTAAGCTGTTCGTACAAGTGTCAGCGGGTTGTCACACAAAATGATTTAGGCATAGTACAGAGGGGGGAAGATGTTCCGACGTTGGAATACCCTGTCTCTTTAACAATTGTGTGTGAAAATCTTCATATGCATATTTGAATTACTGACATTCTAAAAGCTATAACATATAGGCTACATAGTGATCAGATTTCAATAAAATAATTAAATATTATATAATAATGAATATTGCACAAGCTTACCATAAATACATTTTGTAAATTTTGGAAAATGTTTTTTAATGAAAAATATTAATTTATAAAAATTCCATGTTGACAGTTTCAATAATACTAATGAATAATTATTCAGATGATGTAGCTAGATATTTCTTATTTCTTATTGTAGGTATATGCTATTTGGGGTTAATATGCATTTATGGCATAATGTTGCCAAAGAAAAAATAAAGAATAAATTGTAATATAAGGAATTGTAAATAAGGATAGTTTACAGATCTTTAAAAAGAACAGTAAATCAGCTAAAGCTCGCTAGATACAGCTTAGGAATTTAAATACTTATAGTCGAAAATTTAAGGCTTGTTAAAAACTAATGCACCCTATACGCTAGGGTATCCAAACTCTCGTGCTTGCCTGATCCCCGCCAAGTGGCGCCGAAATATATCGGCAACGGCGCATGGGACGCATGGGACGCATGGGACTTTATTCGTTTACAGATTTTTAACGCCCCGATTGTGGTTACCTGGTTACCTGGCCACAATTATTTTTTTTCTTTTAAGGCTTTTGTTGGGGCTACTCTTCCCTCATTGTTGTTGTTGCTGCTGCTCATGTTATTTCATTCATTTACAAGCGACAATAAAAATACGCTATAAATAGTAGTGGAGCCAAGAAGGAGATAGAGTGAGAGGGGGAGAGAGCAACAGGGAGTTATTGCTTCTTAACGAAATAAACAATTCATAAATTTATGCTAAACGAGCATAAAACATAAAGCAAACACACAGCATGCTTTAAAACTATATAGTTTCGTGTACAGTTTGTGCCAATTAAATTCAATTAGCTGTCGAGCGCAGACAGTCTACGATATATATGGATGGAGGTGTAGACTCATAGATATTTTAGCCGATTTTTAGCAACCGTTTGGCGCCACCCACTTTTTTATTAGACTACGCGTGTGTGTGTGTGTGTGTGTGTGCCAGTGATAGGTTTAGCGCCATTAGCTTTTTTCTGGGTTAACTGAATTTGATAAATTTTAATTGGTAAATGTGTGGAACACTATAAAAAATAAAAGATATAATAAACTGATATGTAGAATTCTATTAGAGTTGGTTCCATATTAATAATTGAATTGGGAGTATAAGTTCCTTAATAAATAAATAATAATTGTATAATAATCTTAAAATCTGTCTGCTGTGCGATTAGTGTAGCAAATGTGCATAAGGATTGTACAGTGTGTTGGAAAACGACAAACATTTTGCTGTGTTGTCTTGTGGTCACCAATGGAATGAACATAAACATTTACAACTTTTAATTACCGTACTAAAAGATCTACGGCACAGCATACATATATATCGTATGTATGTATGTATAGTGTACTCATCGTATTCACTATCATAAAGCAGGATAAACGTGTGAAATTGTTCAATAAGAGCAACAATCCGTAAGACTTCGCTGAGAGGGGCGGGGAGGCAGGGAGGGGCCCGAGAAGGCGTCTGATGACGACGCGCCTAAAACAAACAAATAAACGCCCCCCAATCTAAATGGTCCATCCATATATACTATATAACATCGGCGACGCAGGCGGCACGCTTTGCTCTGGCTTAATTAAATCGACGAGAAAAACAATAAAACTGCATACTACACATCGCGCACCATACTTCATCTGTTTGGAATCATCTAACATCTGAGATCTAGCATCTATCGGGGTGAGATTTTATTACTACAAACTTCTGCTCAAATGCAATAACTCAAAAAATACTTGCCAACGTGTATCATTAAAATCCGAAAAGTTGCCACCCAGTGTGCGATGGGTTTACATTTGACGGCGGCGGGACACATACTATTATGATTTGCCATTAAATGGAAATGTTTAGAAATCTTTAGACGTCATTTCCAACTGGCAAACGTAAACAATTGTTAATAGTATGGTGGAAGATGGACGGACGTAGTACTCGTACTATTCGTAGTACTCGTAGTTTCCGTGGTTCTTTCAATGTTTGGCGAGTGCCCTTCAAAAAGGCGTCGGGTATCACTTCCCCATCGATTGATGTCTCTTCTTGACATGGAAACTGTGTTGCAGGTGGAATTTATTGATTAAGGTGACCTTATATCGTTGATTTGAGAAATATGAGCTTATAGTACCTTTATTTTTCAGTGAAACAAAGTAACTTTTAAAACATTCTTATTAAAGATTTGAAATTGCGAGTTTTTTTATCGATTGCGGAGTCATTCGACTTTAAAAATATAGCATTATGGATTTTTTGAAATTTTTCGATATTTTGAAAATTTAGGTAAGGGGGGACCCTATGATTTTTCAACAAAAATTTTTTTTTTCAAATTTAAAATCGCGAGTTTTTAACTTTAATCGATTGCAGAGGTCAAAATTAGAACTATACAATTGTTTAAATCGATTTTAAAGGATACTTAATTTGAGCCGAAAAAATCGTGCCGAAACGGTCCGAAAATTAGACATGTAACACCCTCAACAGGCCTGGTACTGGTAATGTTTTTGATATCAGTTAAGTTTGATTATTAATACGACCATATTCCAAATATCCGACAATTAGGTTATTATTTTCAAAAGCTCGAGGCTTTTTAAAGGAAAGGGAATTGGAAAAACCCTTTTTTTCCAAAAGACTCAAAAAACAGAGTGAAATGTAATATATCTCCAGAAATAAACGTTTATATTCAACACCTTAATACTTAAGATTCGATTCTCTGAGATAATTTCCTGTGTGTATTTCATTCGAAAAAAAAAACTGAGAAAAACTTGCGTGCGCTCGTTTAAAGTGCCACAACAAATTAGGCCTAATGCAACCCACTGATAATATAATATAATACTGTATGTTGGCAAGCGACTAGGTAACTCTCCGATTGTCCGGATCTGGTGTATATTCAATTTGTGCAACTGTGCCACACGCACATCTTGGTATCAACATTAATTTGGCAGTTGGCAGTTCGATTTGTGGATAAAATGAGAAATCTGCGCGTGACACGCAACCAAAAATGAGAAATTGTGTGTTTCTGGTAGGGGGAGGCCAGGGAAGAGCCAGGATACCGAGAGGTATTGTATGTATGTTGACTGTTGTTGTAGCTGTTGTTGTTGATATTATTGTTTATATTCTTGCGTGTCATTGTTGTAATCTCAGCTGCCCAAAACGATTGTCGGACTCGCTGACTGACTGACTGACTGACTGAGTCCGTAAACGAGTTAAGATCCAATCGGAGAAATGTTTTAAAATTTATGCAACAGTAAAATATTCCTTCCATCCATCCATCCATCCCTCCCTCTCTCCTGTGATTTATCACGTTCTAACACTCACCATTCTCGTCGACTCCATCGATTCTGAATCTACCAACAAATATGTCAAAAATGCCAAATCACAATGACACATCGCGATTCCGATTCCTGTTTTCGAACCCTTTAAGAAAAGGTTACAAAAAATGAGAGAAAAGAAATCCAAACTTGGGGTTGCGCAAATTTATTCATCTCCAACCCCGAAGAAGAGCGTTACGCATAATCTTGATCGGTGTTGGCAGCTAAAACGATTTGGTGCTCTTATCTGTTTATCTGACTTACTGAATGCACTCTCTTTAATCCTATAAAGCATACGTTATACGATAGAAAACTTTATATACCGATTGATGCACTGCAGCTATCTTATAAAATGAGTAGGGCGTGTCAGCCAAAATTTAAGATATACTTCAGTTGCGTATAATAAAGAGCAACCTTCATTCCAAATTTGATATCTCTAGCTATTATAATAGCTGAGATCTATGCATTCACACAGACAAACAGCTAAAATATATATTTGTAAACTTTGCCACGCCTTAGACATTTACACAATGTTAGTAAACCCTTTTTGGTTTATTTTCAAAATGGTCTCAGGGTATAAAAAACTTTCTGCAATATGATTAAATAGATTTTGTTTGTTTTCACTTGCTTTATTAGTTTGCAATTTTCCATCATCCTCGCTTGCCTGCTACTGAATTTCAATTTAAATTAAAAGGTTTTTTTATCAATAGTATACCATACACTCCATCATACACTACATAGAGTACTACGATATTTTGGCAAATAGAAACGTCATCGATCAGCTCAGGGGCACGCACAGCTGCTGGGCTGTGGTGGGCGCCCAACGTTATGCAACACACAGCCGGAGACAAATTAAAAGCCCAAGCAATCCGCATGAGTAGCCCCTTTCACAATGGGATTTTCAGAGTCGATGACGAATGTCTTACGAATTAAGATGGATCACATGACATGACGACCAAAAAAAAAGAAACACAACTGAAATTCAATTGAAGTAAAAAAAGGATAAGGCAAGGAAGCGAAACAACTGTGGCGACCTCCTCCTCTCCTCCCTTCTATACCCTGTTCCTTGAGAACCGTGTGTGGGGATATGCAGTCAATAAAAGACTGCATGACGCTGCAATTTAGCTCGAAAGAGTTTGAATTTCAAATTGACATGAATCGAAATAAATGACGCCGAAAATCCATGCCATACTTTCTTATATATCCCATACGTATTGTTGTAAATTTAAAGCCTTAATGGTTTCTCAGTCTCGTCCAGTCATGGCGCCACAATTTAGAATGTTTCAGAAAGGAAACAACATTGTTAAAGATCTTCCAGACGAATTCATTTATTAACATTTTGAATTTTTACTAAATATTTCAGAGCAGAGCGCAGGGTTGAGGAATTACGCCAGTTTGCTTTTTTAATCAGCACAGGAATTTGATACTTTCTTTTTCTTTGTAAACAATATAATCTCTCCCCTCCCCCCACTCCCCCCTCGAAAAAGTTTTGCTAGGCAGCAAGAACTATGACAAATATGCCACCTCTTATGGAGGATGAGAAACATAAGGGGAGATTCTCTTTGTATTGTGTAGATTTTCCGCATATTTACACATATGCGCGTATGTTCTTATTAACATGTAATGAAAGGATAATGTGCTTGAGTCTGTTTTCTATCATACCCTGTAGAAATATGTATCCCAAGTGCTGAGACTACGATTAAAAAGAGTTTTAAAGAAATAGGTTTTAAATAGGTTTTAAAGTAGGTTTTTAAATAGGTTTTTAAATAGATTTTTAAATACGTTTTTAAATAGGGTTTAAATAGGTTAAAAATGGAGTTTAAATAGGTTTAAAATAATTTTTAAAAAAGATTCTAAATAGGTTTTTTGATATGATTTTAAGTAGGTTTAAAATGGATATTAAATAAGTTTTATATATGATTTTAATTTAAAATAAATAATAAAACAAAATTAAAATAAGTAAGATATTATTATGTGCAGGAATATCATTATCAAGTATTCACTTTTTTATAAGAAAAATTTCAAAGAATCTATCTAATTAAATCTATCTACATTAAAGATGTGCGAAAAAGTAATTGTGGGTAGATAAATTGTCCATAATTTTGTTTCGAGTAGATTCTGCAAATATTATAGCATAAAATAAGATTATTATTTATTATTTAATTCCAGAACGTAGTAGTTGAATCTCTATACATAACTTAAGAGTCATTTTAATTCATATTTGAATAACTTTGACTAAGAATCAAGCACATGCACAGTTTCATTGTCTGGGAATACCCTGTCTTAGTCTATGTTTTCATAATTTCCATTCTTATAAGTCTTCGTTAAGTAAACTCATATACATTTCATATGAAAGTACATGCTAACTTACCTTGTTTAAGGCGCAAGACAATGCCCCAGACTGGAGGGTACTAGGAACAGTAACAGGCACAGGCCGAGGCACAGCAGCCCGTATACATGTTTCCTATAAGAAATTTAACAATTCTTTTCTGCTTTTCTGGTTTCCTTCCCCCACCCTATACGTACGTATGTATGCTTGTGCTAGAGGCTAAGCGGAAAGGATATGGATATGGATATGGCTGTGCTGGTAGCAGCATCTTGGCATTTACATACACTCTCCCCATCTCACTCTCTCTCTCTCTCTCGCTCTCTTTCGCTCTGCTGGGGGAGTATGGAACACCAGAAACGTGCACAAGTTGCGGTTTACGCTTAGCTCACTAAGGCATATCATCTATCATACAGGAAAGAAAGAAGAAGTAGCGGCAAAAGATTGAGTTTAGGGTAGGCAAATTCAATGCAATCCCAGGAAACTCTTCAGCGCAGATACTGAACCATAGCCAGGACCTCTCTCTCTCTCTCTCTCTCTCTCTGCATAACTGTTCAATAAAACGGGAAATTATTAAAAAACTGTGCAAAAACTAAGACCCGCAGCGTGAACACTCTAAATTTGTATCCCAACTCGAAGTATGCTAAATTTGATGAAATCCCAGACTGTTTCATAATTTTCTCAGCATATCCGTGGTATTTGAAGAAGGACAGCAAGGATTATTATAGCATTTATGCTGGCACGTTGAAATAAAAGTATCGAATTAACCAAATAATATCGAATGTTCTTTATCTGAGCGGGTAAGAGAGAAAGAGAGAGAGGGGGAGAGCTAAAGCAACTGCTGTTTCCACTCGAGCTGGCCAGGTCCTGCCACTTCACGTTCCTTTGGTTTTTTACTTATTATCGAGCATATTGTTGTAATTACCCCGAGCTATGGTACCTACCTACCTACCTATCTACGTCAGCTGCAAGGACCAATCGCTTGCTCCAGTTACCCAACGAAAAATCAAACCGCAATTTCAGCGCCCTCAACATGCATGTGCAAACACACACACACTCGCACACACACACTCGCACACACACTCGCACACCATGTAACTGTTTTCGTTTTGCACACATGTTATAGGGTACCGCATTGTACAAATTATTCGTTTGAGCACATAAGAATCTTTCTTTATTTCTTTCTTTCTTTTTTTTGTGTTATCGGGGTCGCTGCCAAAGAAGCGCCAGGGGATTCTCGAGGATTTATAAAATAATAATAATAATTTTTTTTTTTTTGCTTTTTTCATAATCTTTGTTATTTTGTTGTTGTTGTTCAAGAAGATGGTAGCGAACAAAAGGTAGCATATTGTGAGCGCATTTTTTACCGGTGCACATTGCGCTTCGCTAAAGGGGGAAGGTTTCATCAAATTGCTTTGCAATTGTTGCAAGAGAGAGGGAGAGAGAGAAAGAGAGGTTGGATCACTGCGATGAGGTTAATCCTTTACCCATTATGAATATAATGGGTAGTACTTCAGCAGTTACTACATATACATGTGTTGCAGCTTGACAGTTGCAGTTTTGGAACGGAAAAATAAATACATTTAAACACAAAAATTGGTGAATCTTGGGCACTGAAGGAGCTACAGCTCTGAAATTTGGCTCTATAACTCGTTTAAGTGTTACACTGCGGTAGATTATTTTTAAGTCCTTAAAACTCCACCTTTACCAATTTCAATGAGGGATCTTGGGTACAGAAGAGGTTACAGCTATGAAATTTAGCTCTATGACTTATTTAAGATTTAGGCATCGATTGTTTATACTACGTTCTTTATCTACCAAGTCTAATTATAAATAAAAACCATATAAATGTGTAGATCTCTGTTGATAATAGAGCTACATATATGAAATTTGGTATTGTGAAAGCATTGTATCTCCCACAGCGACTGTTTATCTTACGCTTTTTAATTTCAGAATTTTAAATATATTTAAATATATTAATGCATGTATCTCTATTAATAGAAGAGCTATAGTAAGGAAATTTGGTATACTGGTGACTTTAAATATTCCGCAGCGATTGTATATCTTACGCTCCTTAAATTCGCGATTTTAAAGTATATTTAAATATATTAATGTATGTATCTCTATTGATAGAAGAACTACAGAAATGAAATTCGGTATTCTAAAACCTTTGAACCTTCCGCAGCGATT
The DNA here is from genome assembly GCA_018901885.1 of Zaprionus kolodkinae. Classification (NCBI taxonomy): domain Eukaryota; kingdom Metazoa; phylum Arthropoda; class Insecta; order Diptera; family Drosophilidae; genus Zaprionus; species Zaprionus kolodkinae. The sequence goes on from JAEIFM010000508.1 coordinate 3,712,961, forward strand.
GCATATGTTATACGGTCATAATTCTTAAGGCAATCCATAGTTCAACTAATTTATTGACTCAACTAGAACATGTTTTCGCATATGCAGCCATAGATCATATGCAAGTTGGCTGGACAAGTTCATGTGTGCGTGTGTAACTTGCTAATAAGCTGCTGTCACCACTACCAGATCATTTTAAGGCTTGAGGGACCCTGCTTACCCACTAAGTATTTCCACGCAAATAAGCCGCCAATTTGAACTCACCAGGGCTGACAACCGAACAAGCCACAAGAGGGAAACATCAGACGGAACACGTGAACATTGTCTCTTTCTCTTTTTCTCCCTTTCTCCCTCTCTCTCTGTCTCACTCTTTCGCTCGATATCGAAGGAGATTTCCCTCATGGCTCTGGTTATAAATCAGTTACGCGGCTTTTAATAAATTGTAATTGAGTCGCGATTCGCGAATCGCAGATGATGATAGATACGTTTGAATACGCTCTCTCTCTCTCTCTCTCTTTCTCTCTCACTCCCCCGGCTTGAACTGCGATTTCAATCGCGTGTGGGAATGCAGACGACGACGACGAGGTGAGGTGATCGTAGCCAGGTTCGATCGGGTCGATCCTTATTGCTTTAACGACTACCCTAAACAATCCTCTTGCATTTAGCTTTTAGTTGTAGTTCGACGTCGTGTACACAAGGCACAAGTTTCTTTCTTTCCTTTATTTTTCCTTTTTTTGCGGCCTGTCGCCACTTATGCCGCTCTATCGCCATAGTCTCTGCCCCCCTTAATCCCCTGTCTTTGCCTGGTTCATTCGTTCTTTCAGCATGCTTGAAAATCACGTAATGAAAAATGTTTTGTGTGTAATTTTTCATTTCATTTATTTCTCCTTTTTGTTGCTGTTGCAGTTGTTGCAGTTGTTGTTTGTGTGTTGAACAGCAATAAAACTTATTGAACACGAGTTGCTTTTGAGCAACATGAACAATTAATGCAACATATGTTTGTCTGAGACCAAACCAAACAGGGCCAAGCCATGCCACAACAAGACTGAAGAGACACGAGACGCACATCTCGCGATCGTTATGCAGTTGCTGCCAAGAGAAAGAATGAGAGGCGAACGAGCAACTCGAAGAACTAATACCCTGTAGATAACTCCATAAATGTCATATCTAACTAAGCTGTACAATACAAAGTTATATAAATACATTATTTAACATACTGCAGCTAACGATTAAATACCATAGATAACTATACGATAATTTATAATTTTTAACCATTATATATCATTTTATATCACTCTATACCAATCTATACCCTCTTGAACCATTCTATACCTTAATTTACCTCACTCAACCCTACTATACCATACATTACTTTACTAAATTCTGCTATACCTTACTATACCTAATTATACCTTACTATACCCTACTACTTGTATTCCATACTATAACCTACTATACCTTACCATACTACACTGTACAACACTATATTACACTATAATATATTACAAGTGAGGTACTGCCAAGTCATACACCCCTCGCTACAAAGACCCCTACAAACTGATACACCCCTTCAATTGTTTACAGGGTATAAAAACGCAAACTGACCGACAAACGATGCAGAACACGCAAACTGCGGAGAGAAAACCCGAGAAGGTATCCAATGCAGTACCGATACTCTTGCTCAAGAATTAAATATATTAGAATACAAATTAAATTAAGACTTTCGGAATCAACATAATTGCGGGTTATTACGTCTTCATGCCTTGCCGTAATACCCTTCTATGTATATATGTATATAGAGCTCTTTAATGGATCTGTGATCTTTAGCTACGCATAAGTTTCACGCAAAAGCCAATCAACATTTCTTGTTTGGGTATCGCAAAACTAATTTCTAGACGATTAATAAGCGCCACGCCCACATACGCCTTAGCAATAATATTTTATCGATTAGATGGACATTGCAATTGCACACCTTGCCAATTAATAGATTTCCCCCTCTCTCCCCATCTCGATCGATTGCTGAGATACGAATAAAGTAAATAGTTGGAAAGAATCGAAGAAGATGCAGAGAGAGAGAGAGAGAGCAAGAACTATAAAATATTACAGCTTTAATTGTTTTCCGTTGTAGAGCAGCAGCAGTTGCTTGAATAGAGCATATCTATAGGAAGTATAGAACATTAAGGAGGAAGGAAAGATATTTACAAGTATTTAAAACTCCAGTTTCCTCTTAGGAAAAAAAAACCTTGAAAAGTTATTGAAATAAACATACTATCTGAATTTACTAATTTCTGTTAATGACATTTCTACTTTACTTTATATTCACTGTCTTTTATCTCTTTTACTAGCGCCACGCGTCTCTCTTTCTCCCAAAAAAAAAAAAATATTTAACCAGACACACCCAAGCATTTCTTTATTTTTTCTTTGACAAATTTACCAAAATTGCAAAGAAATCAAAATACGAAAATTTAATTGCAATACATTTAACACAAAATATGATTGCCCCGAAATTAGAGGGGCGACTGACAAGCCCCACTCAAAGCCGGCAATCAACTAAACGTTTCGAGAACGCAAAACGTAGAATCCCATGCGATCCCATGACCCATCTAATATTGGAAACGATTAGGACTGCCAAAGCGGAACAGGTTCATCGATACCCCGCCATCCCCAACGCGGAGCTACACCCTCGAACGGAGCAATCAATAGCATTCCATTTAATTTTAACTTTTTGCATGTATATAGATAGTATCATATGGTATAAACTTCGATACGCCCAGCAGGACTGAAATGTGCAAATCAAACCAATATCAAAGTTAAATCGATAATTGAGGTCAATACAAATGGTATTTTATGTTTTTTTTGAGGAGATCTCTTCGATCACGGCATCTTTTTGGGGGGAACAGCATACGTGATCGTTTAACTGTAAATTAAATATAATTTTCCAATAATATAATAACAATATGTAGCTTTGTTCTGTTCTTTTTCGTGTTATTTTTTTTGGGTCTCTTTCTTTAATTCCTCATACCTTCAGCTTCAGATGATCCCTCACAAACCGCACCAGACACATAAATCATGCGCCAAAACGTTCCTTTTTTAAGGATGGATAACTGTTTCACGTCTGGGGATCTTATCCGCTCGTCAGAGCGTTTAGCGAGATTTCAGACTTCACTCAAAATGAATATAAATTAACTTTGTTTTTGTTTTCATTAGTCACACACACAAACACGAGTTGCATATCGCCTAGAGGTAAATAATACGCTTTAAAAAAATCACTGTTTTTAGTGAAAGTGTGAAAAGTAAAAGATAATAAATAGATAGCATGAGACTTTAAGACAGAAAATGCAAGAATTTCCAGGGGCTTAGCAATATATATCAAAGTCTACCAACTTTAAGGAACCACAAATCATTTCAAAGCACGAAAAAACAGAACAGGAAGTCACTGTTTCTGCTAAAAGCGTGACTTTAAATTTATATGAAATATTCCAAGCTTAAGCAACTTCCTTCCCCAACCAGAAAAACGAAATAGGCCACATAAATTTATGCAATAATAATTTATTATATATATATATTATTTTTAAACGTTTCATTTATTTTTGTTTTTTTTTTTTTTTTTTTGTTTTTTGATATAGTTGCTGCTTTTACTAGCTTATTTTTTTTAGTTATCTGCTATCTGTCTGTCTGTATTTTTAATGGTATTTATTGTTATAATAGAGAGCGCGACAAATGCTGCACAATAGGTTCACATAATTTTTCTGCGTTTTCAACAATATGTTTTTTGTTTTTTTTTTTTTTTCTGACTATTGTTATGACTAAAGTGTGTCTATATATATATAGATGCGTATATTTGTATAAGCATGTGTATATATACTATACATATACATTTAATATTTATAAATATTCATGTATAATGATGTATATCTGATAGCATTACGAAGTGTTAAAATAGGCATTTCAATTTTTGTCAATATTTTTAGTCCATTTTCGTATTATTATTATTATTATTTATTTGCATTTGATTTGGATAATTTTAAGCATTTTATTTATTGGTTGACTTTTATCTATAAATAAGTGAAATATAATGGTATTAAAAGGCTATTATTTTATTATAAAATTCTATTAAAAGTATAGCTTAATGTGCTATTACGCTATTGATTAAATAAATTAAACGCTTAGCTTAAAAACATTAACTCTTAAGATGATCCTACATTTACATGGATTATGTGGTAAATTCCTCACTTTAATTAAAACTCTAAAATAATTATTATAAAATTGGATTTTACTGGGCTCTCTCGTGTTTCATTTCCCTCAACTGTTTGCAAAACTCGAAAATATACACTATATAATATTATAATAACCCTTGAACTAAGCAATCGTAGAGGCAATGCTAAATTTTGGATACACTATATTAAATGCTAGATATGCCCTACCTCACTTCCCGGTTAAGCAGTCCAGTTCTACAAGTATGAAAAGTCTTTGTATGCCTATGGACAATTTTGCTGGAAAAACTATCCATACTTAATATATTTTATTTTATATTATATGTATATGCCATATATTATTATTTATTAAATACCCAATTCACTACAATTTGGGAACGGAAGTATCTCAATTATGCTGCTTTTCAGTTAAATAAATTCTATATATACAATGATGGCCAATTCAACACATTTTCACCGATGTCCTCCAAATACAACTACCTCAGGAGGTATACGGGGGAAAGTATAGGGGGTACCTCTGCCTCTGCCACGCCATTTTGCTCGATGCTAGCGCCACCTGGATTGCACTTTGAGATCAAATAAATCAATGTTGTCTGCGCCAAGCAGCCTGTTGTTATTGTTGTTGTTGTTGCTATTTTCCCCTTGGCTCGGCCTAATTAGCGCTACCAAATAGCACCGAGTTCTTGTAATATGCAGCAGGTCTCTCTGACAGTGGACTTTTTACATCGCGCTCCGCATTGGCCGCGCGGCTCTTGCGCTCAATTTCCAGTTCCTGTGCCAGAGATTCTTTAAATAGAAAAAAAAAAAAAAAAAAAAAGAAAAAAAAACGATTTGTACTTTAAGTAAATGTCGCAGGAACTTGTAAACTATTGATTAACATATTTAAAGGCTTGGTACGGTTTAGACTGCTGCTGAGTGTGTAGAGGCTTACAACCTTTTGTGTATATTAAAAATATTTTTTCTTTCTTGAAAAATTGAAAATAATTGACTCTTGAATAGTTTACTGTTGGTAAAATTTGTAGATTTCCTTAGGAAATTCGAATTCGAGCTTGCATAGTTTTTTGTTTGTCAACTTTATAGATTTAGTTTTTTTCGGTATATATCTTGAAAAACAAAAACAAGTATGTATGTAGAACCTAAAATATTGAATTTAATAACTGCTTAGGATTATTTCAGCCAGTTCTACTCTAGCAAATTACTCCAAATAATAGATGTGTGAGTCTACGAAAAGAAGCACGAGGGTAAAACTCCAACTGGACCGTCAGATATCGTGCAAAACCCATTCGGAAACGTCTCATGCTCTCTCTCACTCTGCACGCAAACACACACACACTCAATCATACACACACACACACACACACACACACACACACACACACACACACACAAGCACTGTGGTGACGCGTCACTACGCCTGACAACGACTAACTACACAGAGTCGACAACGCAGTCAACACTCGAGAGGGAGAGATAGACAGAGAGAGAGAGAGAGAGAGAGAGACCATAGAAAATAGTCGCCGTAGTCGTCGTAGTTGTTGTTGCTTTTGCTGCAAAACAACTTCCGTGTTTATTATCCGATCGCATTGCTCAGCTGAGGTTAATTGTGTAGAAAAACTATATCTACAAATCTCGAATTGTAATCATTTTTTTTTTGTTGCCTTTTGATTAATGCCTGACGGGGGAGTTACCATCATAATGAGTATGTAGTAGCATCCATATCAGTGAGAGAAACTTTAACTCAGTTTGCCTAAGATTCAGATTATCAGACATAATTTTTAGAGTATTTCCGAAATTAATGCGATGTACAATGCAATCTAATAAGTGATAATAATATATAATATTAAGCTTTATATCTTAATAAGGATAGTTATGATTTTTTGCATTCAATAAATATCAATGAAATATCACGAACTTTTTAGTACAGTACCTTCATTTTACAGTACCTTCTTATCTAAAGACCTTGTACTGTTCTCAGTAGACTAGGTTTTAAATTATTTTCTTTATGAGATACTGCAACTTGTAGTTCCTGATCTAATAAACATCAATCAAATATCACAAATTTAGGCTTTCAATGAGAAGTAGTATGTTGCAGTACCCTCTGAATACTGGGTACTGCTCAGAAAAAAAACCCTAAATTATGTTTTAAATTATTACTGCAACTTTAGTAGCTTCTGATCTAATAAACTTCAATTTTGCGAACTTAAACCTTTAATAAATTCGCTTTAGTTAGGATTAATTTTCAGTACCTTCTTATCTGAATACTGGGTACTGCTCTTTCAAATATAATATAATAATAAATATAAATGAATTATCTCAAACTTAAGCTTAAATTTAACAACTATCGCGAACTTAAGCTTTCAATAAAACTAAACATGTTGTAGTACCCTCTTAATACTGGGTACTGCTCAGAAAAATACCCTAAATTATGTCTTAAATTATTACTGCAACTTTAGTAGCTTCTGATATAATAAACTTCAATGAAATTTCGCGAACTTAAACCTTCAATAAATTCGCTTTAGTTGAGATTCATGTTGCAGGACCTTCAACCCGATCGTGCCATACCCGTTACTACTTGCATTTCTTTTTATTGTTTTCTTTGCCATATTCTATGTTAGAGACTCACCCGAATAATTCTGCCAGAATGCCCCAGTGGCCATTAGATCAATTCCCGGATAGCTCCAGGGCACTTTGCCATTACTCGCAGCGGCGGCGGCTGCTGCAGCGGCAGCTGCTGCCAGGCTACCCTCGGCAACGGCAGCGGCGGCAGCTACAGTACCGGCCACAGTGGTCGGTTGTGTCTCGCGATCACGACTGGAGCAGCGTCCCTCGTTGGCAGCCGCTGCGCTGTTACTGCGCTGCTGCTGTTGCTGCTGCTGCGTCGATGAGTGATCCATGGAACTCTCGTGATCCGAGTGGGGTTCTCGCTTGAAGTGAGTCGGTGTCGGCGAATCGGAGCGTGTCTCCGAGGGGGCAGTCTGCCCGGTCACGTCGCATGTGGAGCTTAGGGATTTCTCGGACTTGTCGCTGCTGCCGCCGTGAACGCCAGCATCGCTATCTAAAATTGATAAAGGAATAAACAAATGGAATTTATCGATAAATATCGATTGTCATATATATTTGTAAAGAAAACATTGTAGATAGCTAATGCAAATTAATAATCTTATGTTAAACAAAAGATTTTACATAATTCGTTATCGATAAATATCGATTGGCATTATAATCGATACAAAACATTGCAGATATCGTATAAAATTGGAATTGTAGTTACCTTTAATGGTCTCCACAACATCATCGCTGCCGCTACTGCATTTGGCATCTGTCGATCCGACTGTACAGATATCGGAGTTATTATAGATGGCGCTACTATCGCTATTCGAATTCCCCTTGTTGCCCTCGCCCCCGAGTTGCTGCTGATAACGTATGCGTATCTTGCGCTCTCGTCTAAAGCGTTTCTGGTAGAGCACTATAAAGATTCGAGAGAGAATATTCATGAAAATCGATTAGTAATCGATAAATTTTAATATTACAATAAGCGCAAAGTTACATGGCTTACAATAGTTGAACAAAATAAGTATAGAAAAAATGAAATATCTAAATCACACTCGATAAGCGATAATCAATCGATTGATATCGATAAAATCCTATTTGTGATAATTGAAGAGTTGTGCTGGTAAATACTTATGAATTTAAAATTAATTCTTTTGCATGAGATAATAATCGATAGCCATATAGTTAACAAATTCGATAGGCTAAATAGTTTAAAAATTCGATTGATATCGTTAAAATAAACGATAAAAAAAACCTAGTTTAAAAGTAAATCAACTTGCCGTCGGCATTGCCAGGCCCTGCATAAAACCAATTTTGCGGTCTGGCAATGCTATCGATTATAATCGCAGGCGCTCTTTACATCAATTTCAAGAAAGACTGGGGGAGGGGGAGGGGTTAGGGAGTATAGACCGCATTGCTTATTGCCTCATGACCCGTCAAGTCAAAGAAATAGGAACTCAATCAAGCCGCGATCTCAGCATAGTGACAGTCGTTTTGAGGGTGGAACAAATCGATCGTACCGATGCATAGACAGTTTTTTGGGCAGTACCATATCGAATTTCAATCATCGACATGGTGAGAGGAGTCAGGCGAGTGAGAGAGTGAGTGAGGGAGTGAGTGAGAGAGCGAGTGAGCAAACGAATGAATGAACGAGTGAAGTGAACAATTTTCCCCCACACACACACACACACAGAGTAAGGCGCCCACGCTCCCTGCTGAACTGCATTGCATTCCTTGAGAGTAACATTTTTTTTTCTTTTTTTTTTCTATAGCTCACTTTATCATTAGTTGCAATTAGATACTGTAAATCGATGTAACTAATTTCATAATAACAACTGTAATATTATATCTTTCTTTTATCTTGGCTTTAATGTTAATTGGCTTAATGGTTCTGAAATATGTTTTTTTTTTGTTTTTCGAAAATATGAACATAATACCCCACACAGCAAACTCATCCCCCTACCGGGAGAGAGACATGTAGCAGAAGTTTTGACAACCCTTTTAAGTAGTGCTATCTCAGTTCGCTGAAGAAGAAGAAGAACTGAAGTTGTTGTTGTTGTTGAACAACCAATTAAAAGAAACTTTTTGCATTGTAACCGAAAGCAACTCCAATTCCACACCTGAAACCTCAAACCAGTACCCTCTCTAGCTCTCACTCTCTTTCTCCCTCTCTCTCTCTCTCTCTCTCTCTGTCTGTCTGTCTGTGTCATCATCTTATGATGTCGTCAGTGAAGTCAGCTACTTTTTGCCAATCATTCGAGTGTAACTAAATAATGAAATGATATTAAATTCATTTGAATTGTGATTTCTGTTGAAAAGGTCCCCCGAGTACGGACGGCAGCCTCGAAACCCTTTTAGCCTGGCGACAGGCTCAGAAAACGCACACGACCACCAAAACGCCAAGTTAGCCAGGAATAGATGGTGGGGGGAGAGAGTGGTTGGGAGAGAAGACAGTATATTAACGATGGACCTGAAAGCGAAGACGAGTTAAGTAGAGAGGAAGAAGAAGAAGAAGACGAGGTAGTACCCAGTCGGGTATCAGGTGTCATTGTCATTTGAGTCGTTTTTGCATTTGGCGCGCCCCATTGGAGTCACAGAAAGAGTCTCATAGAGAGCCCACTGTATCTGTGTCTGTATCTCTGTCTGTACTTTGTCAAGTTCTGGAAAAGGGATACCCGACTAATTGCACGCAACGGAATCATATGCGGAATGCTTTATGGAAGTTGAAACTTTCATTTAATCAACAAGTTTGTTCAAGCGTTCTTTTCATTATGAAATTCCCGTTAAATGATATAAGAATTCTCAGATTTCAAACTGTATTATCTATCTGCTTAAAGAGAGTAAACTTTATGACAAATTTTGTATCTCTATATTGTATATTGACAGAGATCTGTGTGTTCAAACAGACGTAGAAGCTAGTATAATTAGAGTAACTTCGGGTTGTATGTTCCGCTGCGTTTGTAACTAGTTAGAGTCGACTTTTAAATACCCTCCAAGCATTTATAACATGTATTTGGCTTGTTACATACTCATTATAAAGCGTTCTTTTGCATATTGAAATTTCCGTTAAATGATATAAGAACTCTTTTGATATGAAACTGTATTATCTATCTGCTTATAGAGAGCAAGCTTCATGCCAAATTTTGTATCTCTATCTTGTATATTGACAGAGATCTGTGTGTTCAAACAGACGTATAAGTGAGTATAATTAGAATAACTTCATGTTTTAGGACTTTCAAATACCCTGTAAGCAGTTATAACGTGTATTTGGTTTGTTACATACCACGTAATTTGCGCTCATCAATCAGTTGTCTCTCCAGTGAATCCTTTGCCTCACGTTCACGTAGCACATCCATCTTGAGCTCAGCTGGGGAGGAAGAGGGAGAAAAGCAAAAGGAAAGGAAAAGCTTTAGATACGTTGGCCAGCAACAGTTGTGGGGTATAATCCATGTATATTTCTTTCCAAGATTCTCTTAGCATCCCGCCCTTAGACTCACCTTTCTCGTAGCTAATCTGTCGCTCCTGCTGCCTGGCATTATCGGCAGCGACCTTCAGCAGACTCTGTATGTTCCGCAGCAATGTCTCGGTCGAGCTGGAGGGCACCGCCGCGTGTGCATCGATGCCCAGTGGACCCAGGGCCAAGCCACCGGCCAGCGCAGCAGCGGCAGTGGCATCATTCGCCGCCAGCAGCGCCTCATTGGGCATGAGAGCGCCACCCTCAGCGGGTGTGGGTCCATTGCCAGCGGCGGCCCCGACGACGGCGCCATTGGCCACCGCCGCTGCAGCGGCCAGCTGGGAATAGCTGAGCGCCCTCTGATGTTGCAGCGCTGCAGCTGCAGCTGCCTCCGCCGTTGGGGAACCACGATGTGCACCCACCGCCAAATGATGATGATGCGCTGCCGCCGCTGCCACAGCCACCTGTGCGGCCTGATGATGATGATGATGATGATGGTGATGCGATGCAACCGCAGCGTGTTGATGCAGATGCGCAGCCGCCGCTGCGGCAGCAGCTGCCGCCGAACCCGTTGACAGATTATCACGTTCCGTGTCACTCAAGTCTGGGTAGGACGAACGAGAATATATAATATATATGCATGATATAGGCATGTAAATAAGACTTACCATCCACATCTTTGGCCAGACAACGCTCATCGACCTCCGAATGATTCTCATCACTGAGATTACCCTCCTCCTCCTCCTCATCCTCATCGTCGTCTTCGATGCCAATGATGCCACCGCTACTGGCACCGCCAATGCCACCGCTACCGCTGCGTAGGCCACCACCACCAAGACCAACCACTCCACCGCGACTACCCTCGTCCGCCAGGCTGCGCGTTACACGTGGCGATGCCGCTGTCGATATGCAATCGCTACGCTCACTGCCGGCATCGCAATTGCTACCGCCATGATCGGTATTCTCACCCGATTTACTCAGATTCAATACGGGACTCTGTCGCGTCGGTGAGCCTGAAGACAAAAGAGACAGAGACTCATCATACCCAGCACTGCCAGCACCGCCCATCCAGCTAGCCGCAACTCTCTTACAATTGTGTGAGCTGAGATCACGCGGCTTAACCGCATCACGTTCGCTGCCCATGCTCAGATTGATTCGATCAATTCCACCACCAGCGCCAGCGCCACCACCACCACCGCCACCACATATGGCCTGTTGTCGCTCATCTGTGCGTTCCTCTCGCAATCTCTCCAAATGCTTGACAATATCCTCATATGCAGCACGACAATTCTCCCAGATACCCGAGCGAGCAAGTGCATCCATATTGGCCGCCGACATGCCAGCACTTTGCGCCGCTGCTGCCTTTAGCATTTGACTCTCGGGCCGTGCATGGAGCGCTGCATGCGGTGGCATCCCGGGAGACATAAGTGCCGCTGCGCCAGGATGATGGCTATTCATTTGCATAAATGCCATGTGGTTAATCGGCGGCGGATTGTAGCCGTTGGCCAACAGTGGCGACTTCTCCAAACGATTCATATCTGTCGAAGAGGAAGGAACAAAGATGAGACATATAAGTATATACTGAAATAAATACTAAATATGCGCACTAAATATATGCTGAAAATATACCTAAATATATACTTAAATATACACTAAATATATACTAAAATATATACTAAAGATACACTTCTTATATGCTAATATGTGTGTTTAATTATAATATTATCTGCCGTGCTTATCCCTGCGTGTTTCTTTGAGTTAAAACTTAAGTATCTGAGAGTATTTATAAGCAAAATTATGCTTTATATCAATTTCTAAAAAAGTAAACTATACTCTCTATACAAAAATATAATAATATAATATAATATAATACATTCATAAATACACATAACTTATAGACTGGTTTTAAAAGTATTTTACCTGCTTAAACTTAAAGTATCTGTATATCTGCAGCAAAAAACAGATTTATATATCAATTATTTATATTCTAGAAGCAAAATATATAATAAATTATATATATTTATACTAGATAGCTGCATCTTTCTGACTGCCTTAGCAAAAAGTTACCATATAAGTACTTGTAAAGACTAATTTGCGATTTCCGTTTAAAATGGGTGTGGTACATAATATTTGAAATACACTCCCTATGCGTAAAATATACAGAAACCTACATAACAAATATACTATCTATAGCACTTATAATAACAGAGAAATGTGTGTTCAAACAGACGGAAATACAGATAGACAGACATTTTTAAACTAAGTCGATACATCTGCGTTTCTGTTCTAGAACTAGAGAGAAAGGGAGAGAAACTCGAAGCTAAAGCTTAAATAAACTGTATGTATCTGATAGATACTCTATTAAATATACATATATAGATATTTGATTAAATATTAATAATAATATATACACACTATATCTAATAAATAGCATAGTAAAAATGTGTTAATTTATTTATTATTAACCCACACCTATCAAATAATCAGCTGCTGCCTGCAAAATGTATCTTTTAGTCTCAAATCAAAGTATCTGACTGCAGGAGTGTCACCTGTTCGATTTTATATATAGTATGTACTATATACCTATATCTATATATTATATGTGAGTGTGTATTAAAACTGTCTGAACGCCGTGAGACTAGACACAATAACTAAAATAACAACACACATATTTACGTATACCTTTTGTTTACACTATCGCGCACACATGTATCTATGCGTATCTGTGTATGGCACACAGCTAGCGGCACACACACACACACACACATATGGCCAGCCGCACTTTGATTGAATTAAACATTAAAGAGTTAACAAACATCATCGGCAATCAGAAAATGCAATTAACTAGGAAATACAGTTGCATCTAGACACAAGTATCTTCTATATATATGTATCTATCGCCGAGCTATCAACGCATCTTCTTCTTATTCTTCTACTACTTCCAAAATAGTGCAATATCACTGAAAAATCAACGCCCCAAAGAACCTACACACAGCGCCGCCGCCACCAAAAAAAAAAAAAAAAAGAAAAAGGATGGCGCAGTGACTTGGCAAACTTGTGTGCGCGATCCGGCCGGCGCCGGCGGCATATAGTTCCAAAGAAAAGACCACGGATCGAAATGGTATTTCTTCTCTCTATCTCTCTCCCTCTCTAACTCACTCATTTCCCCCTTCGATTCTCTTAATATTATGCGTTCGAACACATTAATAAAACGGGGCGTTGCCAAAGTTGTCAGATGCTTCAAGAAATCATAGAGCATCAATATGGTAAAAAAAAGAAAAATAATAATAAAAAAAATCTAAATTAATTGTGCGCGTTACTTTTGTGTGAAAGTACATTTATCGAAGTACTTACAATAATTACAATGGCAGATACATATGGACAGACAGACAGACAGAGGAACAGACAAACAGACAGACGAACAAAGAGACAGACAGACAGAGGAACTGGCAGACTAACAAAGGCTAAAGGAAGCAGAGAAATGAAAGCAAAACACAAGAGCTGCCTACACCACAACGAATATGTAATACCCTTTGCTATAAAACGTTTTCTGTATCAATTTTAGATACTACCTACTCAAAATTTGAATTTCAAACAAGTAGAAATGTACTAAAGCAAGTTATTTAGTTATATTGAAGATCTTAAGAAATCCATAGAAATATTCCAGCTAATTTTGATGTATCTAACTTTTCTTATAGATGTGATATACGTGTTCAAACAGACTAAGAGACAGGCAGATAGATGAACAGACAAACATGCAGACAGACAGATTTTTAATGAAACTACATATTTTTTTAAATTTCCTATAAGAACTATTCAACCAATTTGAATGGAATTTGTACAGTCTATTTAGGGTATAATATAACGACAATTGATCAAGTTTCATTACGCTTGGAGTTTTGATTACATTAATATAGAACTTTAATGTACTGCCTGTGCTAGGTATTTATTATAGATCTAATAAGTTGCAGTTTAGATCCCATAAGCAAATAAATAGATATGCAAGTATACCCTCACATATTGTACAAACTTTTGATTGAATGAGTACAATAGGTACACATGCATTTAAAAATGTGCCTACAAATTTCGAAACCTTAATCAATTACAGAGAAGATTCAACAAGCAAATAAATACATATTCACATATTGTACGAATATGTACAATTTATGATTTAATGAGTACACTAGGTACACATGCATTGTACCTAAAATTGAAAACCTCAACTATTGCTGAATTTTGAATATATTTAATACTTTCATGCACTTTCTGTGCTCAAAAAGTGCATATACCCTTGGTGTAGAGTATAATAATGCCACTACGAATCATAACTCGTCGCCGTAGTCGGTTTGTAACTGCGATTTCCTGTCCAAATCACATGCTGCTGCGACTGCTCGAAAACGTTTTCGCTTTGATTGCCCTCGCCTGGGACAAATGGGCATTTATCTGACTCCGACTCCAACTCCGACTCCAGCTCCGACTCCAACTCTGACTCGGAGCGAGGAGCTGAGAACGTGCACAGGAAAACAATTGTGTATCTCTGTGTCTGTGTGTGTGTGTGTGTGCTCGTTCGCCCAGGTTATAATCAAGGCATCAACAAATCACAATTTTTATTTGCAACTTTCCACGTTGTAACTGAGAGTAACAGATACCCTGCGATACGATGCAAGTTTGTAGCAAGCGAATCTCAAATGATTTTATTACTTATGGTACAATCGATCGTGCTTATGGCGGCGTCGACAGACCTTGGCTAACTCATACTATCAAATTGACTGGGAAGAACTTTCTTCTCTCTCTCCCTCTCTTCTCTTTCTGGGTTTACTTACCACTTATATGGCTATTCTCGTATGCGTAGTCCCCATTGTCCAATCGATGCTTCTTCAGTTGCGGATGCTGGGTGAGATGCGTCGGTGGCAGCGATAGCCCAACTGGACCACGTTTGGGCGGTCTACCCGGTCTGGAACTGCGGAATTGCAGAGAGTTACTGTTGGGTTGAAAGCAATGACAATTATGGCATGGTATCAGTACACACAAAATGTGATAAGCTAAGGGCACAATAGGCAGAGCGATTATCTATGATAGTTGTAGTTGTACATTTTAGAGATTTTAGGTACATTTTCAGTACATATTTTTTATCTATGCGAATTGTGCTGCAAAGCTTAGTGGAATCTTGAGAGTTTTTAGAGAATTTTCAACATAAATTAAACTAAAATCACAGGTTCCCATATTTTTAACAATTTTAACAGTTTTATTTTTGTTATTTATACTGTTTTATAATCATTTTAACAAGATACCCTAATCATATTCGTAATATCACATCGTTCTATTGATTTATATTTTATCTTTTGCCAAAATTTACCAGCAAGAACTATATCTTGGGAATTTCAACATAACCTACAAAATCTCTGGTTCTCTGATTTTCAACAGTTCTCAAAGTTTTTACCCCATGTTTCATTTTATAGATCGGTTTTGTTATAATTACAATCATATGCAAAATAAAACATTCTACAAATTATTTTATAACATCATCCAATAAATGCATAGCTTATCTGCTGCCATATATGATCTCCTTCTTATAGGATCTATAACAAATAAATAAATTGTCTAGAAAATACATTTATGTGTCGGATTAGACTCATAAACACCCAAGTTTATTAAGCCATAAACCCATGTGTTACAATTAAAATGTGTTGCTATAAAATCTCACTCTCTCTCTCTCCCTCTTCTGCCATAAAAATGATATACTATATACTACTATGTTAGATGCGCTAGCGCCATACACTATTTTCCAGAATTTATGTCCGCAATTGCTTCTATTTGCTGCGTAAATATTTGCTAAAGAATTCAACAAATATTTGAGGTAAGTGCGCGTATGTAGTTAGCAGAAGGTATAAACAAGTTTTCCCCTTATAGAGATACAGATAACGGTACAAATAGACAAAACTGTATCTACAGCAAATACTCAGAAACTAGATGCAAATAGAGGTATGTTGCAATTGGAGCACGTTTCTTCAAATTCCTTTAAAAAAAACTATAGTAAGATATTGCGGAACACTAGAAAGGGTATTCCCTTGAATAAACTTTGTTGTTCCATATAAAACAAACTATAATTTACAAAATTCCCATTGAATAAGGGGATCTATAGCATTTTTTAATTATTTTCGAATTGCAAAAGAAATAGGTCGAAAGGTTGCCAGACTGCAAGTTGTTTTTTTAATTATAACAGCGCTACCTTAGCAAATATTTTATGATAAATCGATGTGATATCTCTGCTCTACACTAGCATAACCCAATCCAAACGCTACGAGGTATTAAACAGAATTCTTTCTTCATGTTTGTCCCAGTCAAACAAACAGTCAGTGCAAATGAAAAAAAAAACACAGGGCAGCCTAGGTACCCCACAGTATGATCATAGATTGAACAATTCTTGATTGTTTGTGCTTCTACCCTGATACAAATATTTAACGTTATTCATATGCAAATATTTACGCATGTAAGAACCGAGTCGACTTTGAGATCTTATTATACAATTTGCTTAAGTTAAGGAACCATCTGTGTGGACTCAGCCCCCAGAGTTCATGTAAAGAACACAGAGAGACAATTAAATGAATCATATATGGTGTAGGTAAAACGAAAAAAACGAAAGTGTTTTTGCCCTCTAATCGGAGCATTACGTACAGGTCTATTAAGATGTTGATGATTATTATGCTCCGTCTTCTCTATGACGTATCTAAAGTCAGTCAAAAAAGTTAATGAATTTATGGCGAGAAAGAAAGGCTAACAAAAACACACACACTTCTCATGGCTTTTACAGGGTAACAGGCGATAAGAGAGTCGACCCTCGTGTTGGCCACTTTCATTGGAAGTACACTCTTTCCAGATGCCAGATGAGATGAGAGATGATGATTGAGAAGTGACAACTTTGTGTCTTGTTTGAGTTTACCCAGAAATTGACTTTCTCGAAAGCAACGCATGCCTTATGGATAAGATTGTTTTATTTGCAAAAACAAAAAATTGTATATAAAATATAATAAAATAAACCCGGATAAAGGATTGAAATTTGTAGGGTTTACTGAACTGCAAAATTTTCTATATGTAATACTATATACATACAAATATAGTTAAAATAATTAAGCTCAAGTTGTGTACAGCTTGTTAACTCTACTGAAGAAAAGATTGGGTACTTCTATAAATTATCGACTAATTTAAAGTAAATTTTCAAGAAAAATGTTGGTAAACTCAAACAAATTAAAGCGTATTTCATTTTAGAATAGTATTGCTTATTAAAAAATGAAGTTCATTATTTAAAAGCAAGTTTTAAGTACTCTTTTCAAATTGAATACATTTACATGCACTGGGTACAAATGTAAAGTGTACCAACTGCATGAGAACGGTACACAAGACATGTCTGAAACCACTTTTCCTACACATTTTGTTCCTCCTGTTTTCTTTTGTGATCCCTTGCGGCACATTTGAATATGATGTGAGTCGACAGTAATCGCAGGATTCAATACGAATCGATTTCGTTCGATTCCAGCAGAGTGACCAGAGTGACCACATGCAGCACTAACATAACATAACATAAACGTGAAAACAAACGTTTAGTCAGGATCAATTAACAACAACAACAACAACAACGGCAGCAAAAAAAACTTGCCAAAAGAATGCTGAGTAAACCGGTTCGCAAGTTTGAGTTTTGCTGGCGAACCGCGAACCAGTTTGCAGCTGAACATTTTTGCCCCGCGCTCCGTGTTGCACTTTGCAACATCCAATAATAATAAAAGGGATAGCCGAATTGTTGATTATTGACTACTATTCTACTATTGTACAACCCCAACTACAGCTGGAAAATTGATATAGGCGAACAGGTACAGCAAAAGAGTAGAAAAAACGGAAAACATAATTGCGCATAATGTTTCCTACAGTTCAGTTCAGTTCAGTTGGATTCAGTGCAGCCAGAGTTGCCTAGTTACTCTACATAAATCAACAAACATAATTTCATTTTCTCGAATGCCTTGAGGCGTCGTAACCATTAGTCAGTAGGTAGGAGTAGGACAAGTAATCCGCATCGTCCTATCGCCGTATCCCTTAACCCACTGACCAATCTTGTCTATCGTTGCGTTTATCGAACTTCGATTGGTGTAGCAATTAAATTTGATGGCAACGTTGCCACCTTTTTTCAATTGCAATGTCTGCACACGTTTCCACGTTTCAATTATGCAATACAAATTAGAAAATTTAATTGAATTTCAAATTGCAACTTAATTTAACAACTCGATTTATCGATATGGATTTAAGAGACTCCCTAAAATAATTCTAGAACTATTCTATCTATTGTATCAACATATTTTACAATTTTTAAGATAAGAGAAAAATTAGTTGGCATGTTTATAAGGTTTTTTTGGCATCAAAATATAATAAAACACACTATCATCAAGCTATCCTGTTATTTGATAATAAATATGATTTATAAAAAAAATCTATTATATATAGAATATAATCCTAAATAATTCATACAAAAAAAATTAATTTCTTAACCATTCCAAGTACAAAATACAAATATATATCAGAAATACTCCTGATTATTCCTAAACTAATCAATCATTCAACTATCCCAAGCATTTAACTTGTAAAATCATTATAAAATTACAAATTTGCTACCATAATATGCTAATTGTGGCAATAAATCACAAGGAATTCCAAAGATCAGCTACCTAAACCAGACAATAAATCGATTTGCACTGCGAAAGTATGTATGTAGATATAGTATCTATGCATATCCGATAGTTTCTCAGCGACTGATCTTGTGTGCACATTTCACAATCGACAGTACAATTAGCCGAAGCACTAATTTGAAATTCGCAACCTGTTTTTATGTTTTGTTTTTGGGCCTGAGGGTAATTTATTTATGTTGTTTCTCCCTCTCTCTCTCTCTCTCGCTCTCGGTCTGTCTCTCTGTTTAGAGTATTATCTTGGGTGGGTACTACTGTATACAATTGTAGTACCACTTGCACAAGTTAGTTCAATTTTCAATTGGCGTGCTAATAACTCATTTAGTTCGCAAACTAAATTACGAGCTTGACGAGCCCGACGAGACCGACTCGTCGACAACGTCCGCGACGGCCCAAGTGCCGCGTCTGGGGCACCACACGCGGATCGTAGTATGTAGATATAGCAAGTATGTATGTATATGTAGTATAGGTAGGGGCTACCTGAGACGCTTCCCAAGTGAAGCTGAGAGAATAGTATCTACATAGTAGTAGTAATAGTACCAGCCTGGCCTGCATTTTCTTTTATATATGTATGTATATAAGTATTTTTTTTTAATTTCGAGTCTCTATAATTAATTATTATAAAAATAAATTGATCTATTGTTGCTACATTTATATGTATTTTAACAACATTGTTGCCTTTTGTTATTATATTTGGTTACACTCAATTAAGTCGCATTTACAAAATGCAAATCGACCAGACAACTCTGCGACTAAGCAAAGCTCACACCTTTTTTAGACCGCGAAACGGTAAAATCGAAAATTATTATTTTTTTTTTTTAAATCATTTTTTTAATTTTGTGTACCCTGTATTTAAAAAAAGCGCTGCTTACTGCTACTAAACTTTTTAAAATAATTAATTTGTAAAGATCACATTACGAAAAACTTTTTTTAATTATTAATTAAAGGTTTTGTAATTTATATATATTTTTATTTTAATTTTTTTTTTTATTTATTTTATTTTATATTTTTTAACTTTTTTTATTTTAGAAACTCACAAAAACAACCTATTTCTTTTTTCTTTTCTTTTTCAATTCCATTCCAATTAAAAATATTCCCACAGTTGTCAAAAATTGTGCAATTATTTGCCACAGTGTAAACGGTTAAGTGGCAACGTTGTAATCGAGTCGTCAATTTGTGTCGTCTCCACTTTTTGATGGTGCTACCAGATCGGTTTGACACGATGTGACGTTAAGTATTTTTCTGCAGGCAGCAACGACTTTTGTCTGACAGTTGTGACTATCGATAAGTGAGATCACAAGTCGATAGTCGATAGTCGATAGCAAGATATCCTACACAATATAACTAATTAATTATTTATAACTAAAAACTATAGTTAATTTTCTCAGTAATTAATTCACCAACTTAAGTTAATATATGTTACTTGATTAATTGGTATACAAAATCGAATGGAGCCTTTCAAAGCAGACAAACAAATATAATAAAAAAATATGGCAATATAACAGAAATCAGCTCAAGAGTGTTTTAGAGTGAAAAAAAACAAACCTACTATGCGATTTATATCTGATCAAAAGTTATAATTGAGCATGGTCAAGCTCTATTAATGCATCCCGAATCTTGACCCTTTTACGCTCTATTTGACAGTCCCGAAAACACCCGCCTACCCAATACCGAGAGCAGAGCAGAGAGAGAGAAAGAAAAAAAAAATAATTTAATAACAAAATTTTTCGCTCTAAAAACTCTCAAGTGCACGCAGAGTTCACTTTGTTTTTGTTGTTATACCCTTCGACCATTGAAAATGGTCAAAAAAGGGTATACTAACTTTGTGCAAAATGTATGTAACAGGCATAAGGAGGCGTGGCAGACCCCATAAAGTATATATATTCTTGCTCAGGATCACTAGCCGAGTCGATTGAGACATGTCCGTCTGTCTGTCCGTCTGTCCGTCTGTCCGTCTGTCCGTCTGTCCGTCTGTATGAGACAACAGATCTCAGCTATTAAAAAAGCTAGAGATACCAAATTTGGCATGAAGGTTCCTATAAATCATAGGCAGATAAAGTTTATTTCAAATGTTTGATGCCACGCCCACCGCCCCCGCAAATCGGTTATTTGCGATTATTAAGCAAAGTATTAAACTTATAAAGTTCTGCTTCGGTATGTATAAAGCTGAATGCAATATGAACATATCCTCCAAATTACAATCCGATCGGACTAATAACACCGAAGTTATTCAAGTCAACGTTTTCAGTACAAATGTTCGGTACGGGCAGCAGCCGACGCGCTGCTTTGAGCAGTTGACGCCGACGTCGACGTTGCGTCGTGTCGCTTTACTCTTTACGCGCGTCGCTGTGTGAGTGCGAGCGAGTAAGCTATATGTACTAGAAGTATTTGTGCAGAATTATCTGTTTGAAATTATGAGTGTGGTTACACGTTTGTAACGGATTTTAAAATTGGGAGAAGGGTATCTTACTGTCGGGCGCCCGACTGTAGCCTTACCCACTTGTTTTTTATATGTTTTTCTTTACGTAGGATCGATCTATAAGGTTGGACCGATCGATATCAACAAAATTGCTAAAGTTTTTTTTTGTATATATTTTTTTTTTTATTATACTTGTGTGTTTACCTTTCTGGCGGCTTGATCGATAGGCATCTGCAATTAAAAAAAGAGAACAAGAGACAAGTGAAGTATGGTGCTACATTTATATTTAAAAACAATTTTTAAACGTTGTGTGTAAGCTTCGAAACGAAACAAAAAAGGAGGAAAAAAAAAACAAAAAAAATGTTTCATTTATGAACACATGCGGTGGGTAAGCGGGTGTGAAAATGCACACGCCTTAACCCTTCTCGCGACCCCGACCCTTTGCCTTTGTGCAGCGAGTAGCGAGAGCAACTACACATTGTAATTACCCCAGGTCCCACAGAGCGAGAGCGAGAGAGAGAGAGAGAGAGAGAGAGTATGTACATACGCGCAGTGGGGTGCAAATGGTCCCGGCATTGTTCCCGTTACGGGTCTGAGAACGAGACTGGGACGAGACTTGGCCAGCAAACCAACCGACCGACCGACCGGCCGGCCAACCGGCCCTATAAAACTGCCAACTGCCTTTAGCGGTTTTTGCACACACACACACACACACGCACACTTTGGCTTTTACTCTTTACTCGCTTTACCCTTTTATTCATTCTGTTTCATATTTTGTACTTGACAGCGCGCCTCGATTCAACTACATGTTTCAATTTTGCGCAATTCTTTCAACATAATAATAGGTTTAACCGCATTTTTAACTGTTCTTCAATTGGTCGAATGAACGAACGCACACACGGGGAGATCCGAGACCGTAGACCCGAGAGACCCTTTGGACACCCTTCTCGGTTTATGTTTTATTTCTGTTTTTTCTTTTTTGATATTACAGCGCGCGCATGTGCATTTTGGGGAGCACTATTTCCATAATTAACTAGATGGTTTTTCATTGCATTTTCAGACAGCCTGTGTCTGTGTTTTGGACCCTTCTTTGGTTTGGTAGGGTGTGTGCATATACCATAAGAACTTAAGACCACAAGAACGGTCTAATTTAATGAACAAACTGCAAAACGTATAAAAGCTTTTTTGTTTTTTTTGGGGGGCGCCTTCTCAGCTGGAGCTAATAATTGGGCTGGACTTAAGAGATTAGCCAAAGAGGCGAATTAAACGTAAAGGTATATCATATTATGACAGTATGCGGTCACCCTAAAAGTTAAGTACAACTCACAGACTATTAAATTATTTGCTGAAACAAGTAAGAAGGTCTAAGACAGTATGATTTGTGTTTAAATTTTAAAATATGCGGTCATCTTAAAATATATAGGAATAAAAACTAATAGACTTTTATACTATTCGTTCTTGTAGAAAAGTACACATTTTTGTTCTCAGACAATTGGACTTACAAAATAAATTACAAGCTAAAGCAGCTTTAATTGGCTATAGAAAACATATATTGCTTTGGGATGGATCGTATAAATATATAAACTAAATTATAAATATGTGGTCACCCTAATAGTTTAATTAAATGAGCACACTATTATACTTTTCGCTTTTAAGAAACTAAAATGTAAATTCCCAAACAATCTGACTTATTATAAAAATAAAATTATGCGGTCACCCTAAAATACTAAAAGAGCTTTTTTAGGCTATAATGTATAAAGCGTATATGAATTTCGAAATGAGTTTGTAACTGTCTTAAACCATCTGACTGACTTAGGAACCGTTGAGAAATTTAGAATATGGTATACGTTTTTTTAAAAATGTTACTATAATATTCTTTAGCTTTTTTAACGTAGTAATAAAATGTTTCCTAATATGCCTGCCTATTTTATATTATTGAACTACAAAACCCTTTAAAATACTCGCTCAAATTACCTTCTGTGGGCAGGGGAGACGGTACTGACTGATTTTAACTCGAACGGAAACTCTTTGACGGGCCCCGCGTACTACCAATATTTGCAAAAAGCCAAACAGAAACTCACGGAGGGGGTTGGGGTTTGGGGGAGTAAAAACTATTGAAACTATTGTCCAACTATTGTTAGAATCGTTTACAAATCGTTTACGCAACTCGCGATGGGTGGCAACCTGCACTGGGGTATGGTTATCAATAGGGTACTACGATATACATAGGTGTGTGCTACCTTTCGCAGAAAAGGTGGGGAGGGGGTGCTAGTTACATTGGCATTGCGTATTTCCGCCAAATGTCATCGCAGGAGGAAGGTATTTTTGATTAGTTGCGCAACTCGATGCAACCCGATTAAGGAAAAACCTAAGGTATTTGCAAAAGGCAAGTGCAAGTGCGTTTCTAGGGTTGTCTCACGCAACACAAGAAAACAAGGGCAGGAAATGAGTAAAATTTCACAAAACTCTGAGTGTGTGTGTGTGTGCGTGTGTGGAAAATCATATATAGTAGAGTATCATATCGTATACGTGACCGTACCTGGCTGTAGTGCAATCCCGATAGAGTACATCGAAATCCTTGCAACTGAGCAGCTTACAGCGATTGACACCCGGTTGGATGGCGCCGAGGCCACGCAATATTCGCACTTGTTCGACATTACAGACAAGCGGCACTATATCCAGACGCTTCAGTTTCGTATATACTGTGTGTAGTCCTCCAACCAGATGCTTGAGGAAGAGCTCAAATGCCTGAGGCAAACAGAGCATTGTCTCATTGCTAATGATAAATGCAGCGACCTTTTGACCACGATACTCAACCAGTTTACACTCATTTGCACTCGGATCTGAGGTGGATATCGGTGGCGGTGAGTTATACGAACGCGGTGGCACATGATGATGAGCGGCAGCCATCAGTTCCAGCGGCGATGCATGGTGCATCATTTGCAGTGAATTGAGCAGACCCAACGAATGCGGCGGCAAACCATGTGGCATACGTGGTGCCAATCCTGTGGGCAGTGCAGCCGTTACATGCGGCGGTGGACTGAGCTGATGGTGTTGCTGTTGTGCCTGCTGCTGTTGTTGCTGTGCCTGCTGCTGTTGTTGCTGTGCCTGCTGCTGTTGCTGTGCCATTTGCGCCATCATTGAATGATTCAATGTACTCACTGGACTCACAGCGCTGCCATGACGTGTTGGACTGCTCGCTGGTGATCCACAGCTTGAGCTGCGCCCGTTGCCGGAGCTGTGTATGCCACGCCCATTGGGCGGACGATCAATGTCTCCAGCAGCACTGCGGGAGCTATTGCTGCCATCGCGTCCACCATTCTGTTGCTGCTGCTGTTGCTGTTGCTGCTGCTGTTGTTGCTGCTGTTGTTGCTGTGCCTGCTGCTGCTGCTGTTGTTGCTGTTGCTGCTGCTGTTGCTGTTGTGCTGCTGCTGCTGCGGCGGCAGCTGCTGCTACTTGCTGTTGCTGCTGGTGGTGCATCAACATTGCTGTCGTGTTCATATTGCAGATGCTGATGTTGCTGTGCGAGCTGTTGCTGCTGCAGTTGCTCTGATTGCTGTAATTGTTATTGATAGCTGTTGTATTGTTGTTGTTGTTGTTGCTGTTGATGGTGTTGTTGTTGTTGTTCATCGACTGTTCATCAGCCTGTTGTTTTTCTTGTTGTTTTTCACAATATTCACTTCTCACGGATTGGCTATTGGCATTGATAGAATCCATGCTTCGTCATTAGTTAAGATTTTTATATTGATCTTTTGCGTTGTTTATTTATAACTTCTTTTTTGTTTTTGTTTATTCGCCTAATGGTGCGTTAATTTGTGTTTTTCCTTCTTTTTTGAGAATGAAATGAACGAAGTTTCGAATTATTAATGAACTTTTAATTCATTTTTAATTATTTCTCACAAAGCTTTGAATACATTTGCAAGAAATGGATAAATACAAAATTTGAATTTTGGCTAAAAATCTTTATAAAATGGCGGAAACTGATTCTACAGCTCTACAAATATTTTTTATTTATTTATTTTTTTTTTCAAATTATCATTATAAAGTATAACTTGATCGGTACAAGGCTATAAGAGTTGCAAATTGATTGCATTAATTGTCATAATGACATATTGTCAATAATTAAAATGATATTCAACAATTTCTAACAAATTTCTTGCACATTTGCAAGTCTCGATTGAATATTTCTCTATAAATGGAATGATTGCGCTATAACTGGTTCCCAGAATGCTACAATTAAATAACTAATGTTTTAATTCATTTGGATTTTTTTCCTTTTACATTTGAATATTTAAAATATTAGTTTATATCTAATTGCAAATCGAGAGATATAGCTAATTTAAAAGCTTTTCTGATTGTATCAAATGAACTATGTATGTCTTTATGGAACTAATCAAGTGCTTGTGTATACACTTATTTATCTGTTTAAAACTTATTGAATATTTAATAATTTTATTTTCTCGCCTGCTAACAAGAAATTTACCTTTTTAGAAATTTCAAAACACTAACAATTTAATTTTCGCACACTTTTTTTTATTTATTTTCGAATTTTGATAGTTTCATTGAACTTCAACACACGTGACAACTCTATTTTGCATTTTATCTAATTACACTTTACACAAAGATTATTGTTGTGGCGAGTCGAAAATGCCAATTGGCCGCGACATACACGCACACACACACACAAAGAAAGGCGAGGCAAGTGAGCGAGCGAATTAACGGCGAAATACCGACGGTATATGTCACTGTGCAGAAATTTGTTGCTACTGCTGCTGTACTACTGCTGCTGCTGCTTCTGGTCTTCCGGGCTGCTGCTGGGGCAACAAAAAGAGCACGAGTGCCGGACGACTGCGAAGTGGTACTTCGAAAAATCGTGGAAAAGAATTGCATACGAAAGGGAATCGTCACTCAATGTCACACCCGCCCACACGCACACACAGATAAGCGCACAGTACACGCACAAGCACACGCACACACACACGCACTAGCGATAGGGTGAGAGACAGAGAGAGTGTGAGGGAGTGCATACACAGTGTTGCCACCCATCCACGATTCGCCTGACACCGACGCTACGTTTCGTTTCGTTTATATACCGTAGTACATTTTTGTTAGCGCGCTGCTGGGCGAGTTAAAAATATACTAAATGCGCGCGCAAAAACTTTATTGCATTACCTTCGCTTACGAATGACAAATTCGTAATGAAGGCGAACCAAATGTGTTTCGTTTCGTTACCAGTTTCCCAGAGTTCGAGAATTGCCTCGTCGGCGGCGGCGGCGGCATCCGCGCCGCGCAGCCCTGTTTGGTTATGGTGGAGACGGCGACGGCGACGGTGGCGGCAGGCAGCAGGCAGCGGCTTTCATCTACACATCTACATTACATACATGCAAACGGCACACAGCACACAACACACACACACACACATACAGCACTCACAATTGTATATGTGTCTGTGCGTATCTCCGATTGTGCAAAACCCGATCCGATATGTATACGATTGTGCTGCCGTTTCAATTATACACCAATACAAGCAAAAAGTGGGAGTGGTATACAATTGCGACCTCTGCTGCCAGTGGAGATGTGTGCGCTGGTATTGGTGTATCGGTGTGTGTCGGTGTGCCCGAGCACACTCTCCTGTGTTAGCATCCCCGAAAACACAATGACAAACGAAATAAAATTCAAACAAAAACAAACACAAATGAAATGAAACACAGAAGCAGAGCGCAGACAGAACAAGAACGATGGTTGAGACGGAAGAATTTTTGCAGCCTGCACTCACACACACACACTTACTGCCGCTGCCGCTCTCTCACTCATACTCATACTCTTATGCTAGTGTGTGCTCATCGTGCTCGTACTCTCAACGCCGACGTCGACGTCGCCTTGCCACCCTACTATGCACAGCAGAGCACTCACACAAACACACGCAACACACACAGACACATCCAGAGCCACACACGTATATTCGTTATATTTATTTTTTCATTTCGTTTGTTGGCTTGGCATTTTTTGATTGCGATGATTTCATTTCATTTGTGTTTCAATTTCATTTCGTTTCAGACAAGAGCGCGCACTCTTTCGCTCCATCTCGCTTGCGCTGATTGTTCTCTCAATGCCATCGGACTCGCTTACACAGCCCCGACAACGACACAACGTCACACACAGATAGAGCAGGTGGCTTGCAACCAATAAACATGAGTGAGCGTCAGCGTCGCATTTACATATTTGCCTTGTATGTGAATGTATGTGTGTGTGAGCGCGCGTATGTGTGTGTCTGCCTCTCTGTGTGCTGCCCAGTAGCGCGCGCTCACTCACACCAATGGCTGCCATGGCTTATATAAACAAATGACAATTGTTTTGCATTTCTGTTGCTTGCCTCCTCCTTTCCATTTTTTTTTTTTTTTTTTTTTTTTTTGCTCTGTTTCTTTATGCCAAAGTAAATTAATATAAATGCAATGCAGTCGCAAAAAACTTCGTGTGCGCCCGATGCTGCCTTCGACCTTCGACTCCGAGGACTCCGACTACGACTCCGACGACGACGACGGCGATGGCGTTTGCGCAGCAGCTTAGTGTACACCTATTTTTCTTTATTTTCATTAGCCCCCGCACAGCCCATTTTCTTATTGGAAAATCATTTTAATTTCAATTAAAAAAGTAAATGACAAACTTTCCGCCCCACTCCCCTTTCCCCTTCCCACTCTTTTTACCTACGCTCTGCTCAGCTATTCATATTAAATGAATTTTTGCAGCCAAAGCGAGACAGCAGCTGCTGTGCTGCCCCGCCGGCTGCATGATGGCTATCTCATCTCCACAGCTCCACAACAGTTCGCAAGCGCCTCTTTTTTTTGTGCTGTTTGTGGGTTTGTCAACCGTTTTGCCGTTTTCGTTTCCCATTCGTTTCACTTTTTCCATTTCGTCTTCGTCTTCGTTCTCTCTGTCGTTGTCGTCGTCGTTGTCGTTGTCGTCGTATTGTATTTATATTTCTTGCAATTTTTTGCGCTTGGATTCTGAGCAGTTCGGCAACACGCACATCCATCAACTGTCTCGCTCACACTTGCGTGCACGTTTCGGAAATTGCAGCACAAGCAATTTTGAAGCGTCGCTGTAGTGGTGAGGGAAGGGAGGGGAGGGCAACACTGGCAGAACGAATGTGTTGCTGTTGTTGTTGGGCTTTGGGGCTGGCCTGAGGCGTTGATACTTATAATAAAATACCAAATACTTCTCGTTGTCGCACCTTTTGGCATTTTTGCTATACATATGTACAGCCAATACATATGTACATATGCTATATAATTATGTGCATGTGTGTATGTGCAATGTGTACATAATGTTAATGTGGTAGGTGAATGCTTTTTCCTCCATTTTTCCCTTTTTTCTATTTACTCGCAGCAGCTGTCGCAGGCGTTTCGTTTCGTTTCTTTTTCTTTCATTCTTTCGTTTTGTGATTTCAGTTTGCACAACCAATCGGAAACCGTTCTCTCTTTTTATTGAACTTTCTTTTCGAGGAATGTTTTTCTTTCTTTCATTTGCATATGTATTGTACATATAGAAATACGAATGAACTCGGGAATTCATTCACATACACATACGTACATTCTTATGTAGCCATTTTAAATATATAAACTCAGATTAAATTTGTTCTTTTTCGTATTTACTTGGCTTGGGATCCTTGAATGCGCATTCTCCCGTGTCCTTTGTACTCAAATTATTAAATTTTCACACATTTAAATAATACTATTTAAAAACATTATTATGCATTCTACATTTCATTATTCCACATTAAAAATTTCAATTCATTCTTTCAGTTTCCTATCAAAAAATATTTTTAAATTCTAAATTTTACAATTAGTGAAATTTTAAATCTTGTTTTATCTTTGATTTATTTTAGTAGCTATATTTGTAATCGTCTGCAATAAGGAATAATACTTTTTTCTTTTGAAGTTGTATATGCCCAAGCCGTATTATAAGATCATCGTCTCAAGTAAATGAACTATGTAAGTTGTACCTAGAGAAATTATTTATACCAATTATAATTTTTTATTGGCGCGTTACATATTCTATAAGTTTTGGCTATTTTTTATAAAAGATAGATTCGCTTACATCGTTTTTCTTACTTTCATTAGTAACAAACTAAGCTGTACATATTAATTATTGAGATTTATACATATAAATAAAAAACTTTAACTATTATGGAAAACTTTTATTCCCAGCTTTCAAGTAATTTATTAACAAAAATTATGTTAAATAATAAGAAATACAAATAAATTGCATCACAGCAGTATTTTAAATATGAATAGCAGAATACTATATTTTCAAGTATCTTCCATTTTAAATATCCCTTGCGTAGTTTCACCGATTAGCTTTATTTGAATTCAAATTTTTCGCGCGTTACTGGCGGTAAACAAAAACTCCTTCACAACACTGTTATCGGTATGCAACATGTCATTTGCTGTCACAAACCGATATCCAAGTACTCATTGCATAATAATCGATACTTTTGCAGCAAACAAATGGCACTCATTTTAATGTGCATAAATGCAATAGATATGAACATAAAAAATGAATAAAAATCCAGTTAACTCATTCTCTTTAAGCGTATTGCCAAAAAAAACGCATTTCTTCTGGCAACCGATGCTTGATTTCATCATCTCAAAAACTATCGATGTGTCATCGAAATCGCTAACAAATCATTCACTCACTGTTAGCACGCTGACTCTAAGTCGGGTAAAAATATAAGAATTTATTTTTATAATATTGACATTAACATGTTGCCAAAATGATGCATTTAATGCATTGTCCCATACACAACAGTTTTAATTAACTTTACGATATTTCTATATTCTAGAAATCCACGGACAGAAGGCAAAAAACAACAGCCCCAACGCAACGCAAAAGGAAAGCAACTTTTTCGGTGGCGTGCAGAAAGCAAATACGAAGTGCACACACGGAAAGAAACAATTGCTGACGCAAAGCGAAGAGCGTAAAAGAAAAGCGTAAAGAATACAATAAAAACTGTATTTTGCTTGCGCTGCTGCGGATGGAAGACGTTATAGAGATTAGCGATAGCGAACGCGAGGAATCCTCAAACAATTCGGACATGGAAGTAGAGATGCAGGAACCGATGCCCGATGCTGAACAGATTGTGCCCAAGGACGCGGCTACGTGAGTAATAACCAAATAGAGTTGCCTCTCGCCAAAATGAAATGAAATGGCAAATGATAACAACAAAATATACAGGCAAACACACACACACACACACACGCATGCGAAAGTTGCCTGTGTGTGTGAATGTATTTTTATTGTTCTCAACGCAGGTTGCATTTCAGCTTGTCACATTTATATACCCATTATCTTTGCTAAGGTGTGGGTATGCTAGGTTGTTGAGCATGGAAAATTACCAAGTATATATTTTTTTACAAACTTAGCGGTTTCAAGGTATTTCCCGATTTACATTCGATTAATCGCACAATAAGGTGACCTTACCTTGACATATGTAAAAGTCAAGCGTCGATCGTTCACTCAGTCCCAAGGTATCTCATAGTCGAGCATAGCTTAATTTGAGCAATTAACGCCTCACACTCTATTTTTTTATTTTTACGCCCAAATGCAGCAATTTCTTCCTCTTGATTAACTAGTTATCTGCCAAGAATACCTTTTTGAAAAGCTAAATATAATATATATATAAATAATTTATGTATATTTACAATATTACCAAATCAACTATGCTTTCTTTGGGCCCTGCTCTCTGGCATATGCATTGGGTATTGCTTTATCTGTCTCTCATACTAAAAACAAAATTTTAGTTTTGAATACCTAAAGAAAATAGAAACCTACGAGTAAACTGAATTGATTTAAATACGAAGTTTTACCAAAACAAATTGAGAGATAACATACACAAAGTTAATAGAGACACTAAAACAGAAACTTGAGAATTTCTTGAAGAATTTCAATTTATAATTAAATATGATATAGTAAGTTTAAAAAACATAAAACATTCCATATATATAATTATAACTCTTTTTGCAGCCTTGCCGAAGAGAAAAAGAAACTTGGCAATGATCAATATAAGGCTCAAAACTATCAGAGCGCATTGAAACTATATTCGGATGCCATCTGCCTGTGTCCAGAATCGGCTGCATATTATGGCAATCGTTCCGCCTGCTACATGATGATGCTCAATTATAATAGTGCCCTAACCGATGCCCGCCATGCTATACGTTTGGATCCGAACTTTGAGAAGGCCTATGTACGTATTGCCAAATGTTGCCTTGCCCTGGGCGATATCATTGGCACCGAGCAGGCCATTAAGGCCATTTCGGAGTTGGATTCGCAGAGTGTTGCCGTCGCTGTGGAGCAACAATCGTTGCAAAAGCTACGTGAACTCGAAACCACCGTACAGACCAACTATGAATTGGGGGCTTATCGCAATGTGGTCTACTACTTGGACAGTGCCCTGAAGATAGCCAACGCCTGTTTGCGGTAGGCTGTGCCATCTGTATATATACTATATATAGTCTAATTGTTTAATGTTGTATCTTCCCTTGCAGCTATCGCTTGCTCAAAGCCGAGTGCCTGGCCTTTTTGGGTCGCTGCGATGAGGCTCTGGACATTGCTGTCGGTGTAATGAAACTGGATAGCAATTCTGCAGATGCTATCTATGTGCGTGGCCTTTGCCTTTACTATACCGATAATCTGGAGAAGGGTATACTGCACTTTGAGCGTGCCCTGCAATTGGATCCCGATCATCAGAAGTCAAAGCGCATGCGTAGTAAGTGCAAACAGCTCAAGGAGATGAAGGAGAATGGCAATATGCTGTTCAAGTCGGGACGTTATCGTGAGGCACATGTCATCTACACGGATGCCCTGAAGATCGATGAGCACAATAAGGAAATTAACTCGAAGCTGCTATATAATCGTGCTTTGGTCAACACACGCATTGGGACACTCCGCGAGGCGGTTGCCGATTGTAATCGTGTCTTGGAATTGAATTCGCATTATTTAAAGGCTCTGCTGCTGCGTGCACGCTGTCACAACGATCTGGAGAAGTTCGAAGAGGCGGTGGCTGACTATGAGACCGCACTGCAGCAGGAGAAGACGCCGGAGATTAAGCGACTGTTGCGTGATGCGAAGTTCGCGCTGAAGAAGTCAAAGCGTAAGGATTACTACAAGATCCTTAGCAT
The DNA here is from genome assembly GCA_018901885.1 of Zaprionus kolodkinae. NCBI lineage: Eukaryota > Metazoa > Arthropoda > Insecta > Diptera > Drosophilidae > Zaprionus > Zaprionus kolodkinae. The sequence goes on from JAEIFM010000508.1 coordinate 3,745,480, forward strand.
ACCGCGTAATTCCAGCGAGGATGAAATCAAGAAGGCGTATCGCAAGAAGGCACTTGTCCATCATCCCGACAGGCATGCCGGCAAGAGTGTCGAGGAGCGTAAAGAGGAGGAGCTCAAGTTCAAGGAGGTTGGCGAGGCTTATGCCATACTCTCGGATGCGCGCAAGAAGGCACGCTATGACAGTGGACAGGATATCGAGGAGCAGGAGCAAGGTAGGCATCATATATATTGCATCTAAGCTTGAATCTAATCCCATTTTTATTTTGTATTTTATTTTCACACAGGCGACTTTGACCCCAATCAGATGTTCCGTTCGTTCTTCCAGTTTGGTGGCGGTCGAAATGCCTCATTCAGTTTCGAGTAATTGAGACAGAAAGAATGAGAGAGAAAGAGAGAGAGCGTGGAGACTCCTATTGACCTCCGTTTACTCAACCTGTTCCAACCAACCAACATATACACCATCATTGCCAGAGAGAGAGATTTACGCTAACTAAATGCACAAAAATCAAATATTTTTATACACACACAAAAACACAATTTGTTTTGTTGCCATTCTCAAACACACACACACACGCAAAAACCGATACGTACACCTAAAGAAACAAGACCCCTTCCCCCCCTTCAGAGAGTTGTAGCAACCATAGTTAATTTTGTTTTTCAATTTTTTTTTTCATTTGGCGTGTTTAACTTTATCTAATTTTTGGCAAATTTAAATAAATTGTATAAATATCTAAATTCCCGCTCTAGCCGCACATCCCTGAGTGCGTTAGTTAGTTAGTCATCATCTAATCGGAACTGTTGATTGACCTAGAATTAAATAAATCAAGCCAGCCTTTATTGTACTAAAACAAATTTGTTTTAAGCAGCTTCGTAAGTTAAATTCCTAGATTACAACACACAAAAAAAAAAAGAACAATGTTTTATTAAACAAATTAATTAAACTAAAAACAAATAATATTTTGTTTAATTAGAAAGGAATAAAAACAAAAGTTGTAAACTAGCAGAAATTTGTTTGTTATTTATTTTGAATGGGTTTGGTAATAAAAAAGTTAAAAAATTTGTTGCATAAGTTTTCGAATTTCCAAAATCCACATTTTTATAAATGTAACAAAATGTAAGCTCCCTAGCTCCAAATGACAAATTTTAGCACATTTTTAAATCAGTTAAATGGTCACCCTGAATTGCATTCGCTCAATCATCCGATTATGCTGCTATCGATATATTTACTCAAATTGGTCAAGGCAGCGATACTTGCGCGTGATTCAAATTGTCGATAACAAAGTAACGGACCGCAGAATTTAAATTTATTTCATATTTACCTTACCTTTTTCAGAGTTGTCAGCACGCGACCGAATTAAAGCACGCACCGTGGTACAACTAGCTATAAATTACATGCAAAAATACGCTTGAGTACATTTTTATTAGATTTTCATTTGTTTCATTTGATGTTGTTTATTCTTGCTCTGCTTTGCATAATAAATAAAACTAATTTAAGATTACGCAATAATAATAGTTATGTACTTAAAAAACACATATGCCTAGCAAAAAATGTACAATTTGTATTTATTAATAATAGTGTATTTTGTGGTTTGTTTGTTGACTGTATAGTTGGTTTCATTTCATTAACCATAGTTTTCTGTTTTTTGTTTTCTTTCCTTAAACATTTAGTGACGCGACATGCATAATTTTTCGGTTATACATAGAACATTATACAAATACATATTGACATATACATTATAAAATAACGTTACATTTGTTTTTCTTCTTTTTTTTTTGTTTATTTGTTGTGGTTGGTTTCAGTTTCTCAGTTTCCTTCAATTTGATTGGTGTTTGTAAGTTGACGACCAGACTTAGATGACTACGAAAACATTTCTGTTTCAAAATAAGGTACAGTGATATTGAATTTACACATACATACATATCAAAAAAATATATATAGATCTATATACATTTACATATACATATAGGTGTGTTTGTTTACATTTGTTGTTTGTATTTAGTTTAGATTTTTTGTTTATTATTATAGAGCTACGTTTACCCTTGGCGTCCAAAGGAAGTCAAGTTGTTTTTTAATGGCGGGCTTTAAGCCCCCTATCATTTTTGTAGCCGTCCCATATACCACCATATATAAAATGGTATTTTTGTCTTTCGTTTTTTTTTTTTTTTTTTTGTTTTTGGCGCCCAATATCTCTGGAGGAGTCTCTTTATAGCTTAACCTTTTCAATTGTATTTTCCCCCCACCCTCAATTCTGTTTTCCCTTTCCTTTCTGGCAATGGCAAACATGGCAAATGCTTTCCAGCAGAGTCTATGGTTAGCTAGAATAATATCTAGTTTTATATATATATGAATATATGTTTTCTTTTTTTTTGTATTTTCATAAGTAATACTGAGATTCTCTCTGAATTGTGTAGATGTCTCAGATGTTGTTGTAAGTAAACTAGAGTTTGCTACAATTCTAAAGCGGAAGTAAACCTGACAATTCTATTATATTTGCGGAATATTATAATCCAAACTTTGAAAGCAAAACATTGATCTAAACTTTTTTTTTTTTTTTTTTTGAAATTTCAACTAACTCGTGTTTCTATAAGTAAATAAAAGCTGCTCTGGTTAACAGAAGTTTTATACTATAGTTTTTCTGGATTCCTGCTCTAAAATCGCTTCAAGCTAACCTCAAATAAATGTAGCTTCCCCTTATTTTTGGGACTTATTTGGGACATCTTTCATCTAATAAATAATTGTACTGTTTGTTGTCTCGTTGTTGTTGTTGTTGTTACCTAGAATGGAATTGGATTGCATCTACTAATATTTGCCATGTTGCTACTAACTAGTAGCTAGTACTCCGCCCCCCATCCCTACCCAACAGCAGCTTGTTCCATCTTTGTGTCCACTTGGCCGGCAATCTCCAGAGTGTTGGTCACTTCGGTTGGATGCGTGCCGTACGCTCCAGTTCATTAAATTGGCCAAAGAAGAGCACCTCACTGATTAGCTTCTCGGCAATGATGCGCTGTGTGCGATCCATGCTGCGCAGCTTCATGGACACATTGGAACCAATGAAATCGCAATCATCCCGCTGCAGTGAATCTGCATAGAGTGCGGCAGCTGCTGCCGCCGCCGCCGCCGAACTGGCATCTTGGGCTGATACGCTGCTCTTGATATGACCCGGCGATGCTGCCAAATCTGTGGCTTCATCATCATGCTCCACATCGGCATCCGGATCGGACATGCTCTCCCGCGAGCTTAGCAACGTGTTCATAAGCAGGTGTCCAGCACTGGAGGCAGCGCTCAGTTTACGCATATTCAGTGGCATCGATGATGCCGCCGCCGCTGCAGCGGCCAAATGATGATGAGCGCTGCTACTCCGTGGAGGCAGAACGAAGCCAGCATAGCCACCACTTGTGGCCGCCTGTGCCTTGGCCTGAGCAACACGCAAATCCTGTGCCATCTCCAATTGCAGCCGGCACTCTGGATCTCCAGCAGAGCCATAGGAACGATGTGATTCAGGTGGCGCAGGCGGCATCTCGGCAGCAACACCTCCAACTCCTGCACCTGGCGGCGGAGCATGAAAGTAGTCGACCAACTCCTGTTTGATATCCAACTCATCCTGTCGTCCATGCCCATGATGCATGTGCGCATGATGATGCTGCTGCAGGGCCTGATGACTGAGATGATGATGCTGAGGATGCTGATGATGCTGTTGCTCGTGTGCCTGACGCGGGGTTGCGGCACGAGCTCCTGCCACGGGACTCGATTGCAGCAAATGATTCTTGTGCGCTTCATGCATGTTGGTGTTGGTATTGGGTATGGGACTTGAGCCGGATTCACTTAGAGTGGCAGAGCCTGCGGCAGCCGCCGCTGCCGCTGCTGCTGCTCCTGGTCCATTTGTGGGATCTGTGACATCCTCATGCTGCTGCGTTCCACCTCCATCGGGTCTACCCACTTGAGAGTAATGGGGCGAACGTCGTTCCACCTTGGCAGCCAATTGTCCCAGCGCCGCCGCTGTTGCCTCATCTCGATTTGGATTATCCTCATTGTCGGAGGTGTCTATAGTCTTGTGTGGACTTGGTTGGAATTCGCTGCTGCTGCTGCCGCCTCCAGTGTAGGGTGCCGCTACTCCTCCTCCTCCTGCTCCACCTCCTCCTCCATAGGGCATAGGAACGCGCAGCTGTTGCTGCTGCTGCTGTTGTTGTTGTTGTTCTCCTCCGCCAGGGTTGCCTATCGGCGGCGAGTACTGACCCGCTGTATTCCAATTATCCAGCGTTTGACTGCTCGCTATGAGCATGGGTATATTGATGCCCATCTGGAAGGAGCAAAAAAAAAACAAAATAAATAAATAAGGATTAATACCCTGTAATATAATAAAACACAAAATAAAAGAGACTCCCACTGTGCTTGCGCAAATTTCAACACTAGATGTCGCTAATTCTAGTTCATCTAAATTACATTTTAGCATAAATTAGTACAGTTTGCGTTGCTGCCTCTGCCTCTGCTGCTGCCATAAGGCATTTTCATAGACAAAAACAGGAAGAAAAATATTCTTCAGTTCGCTGCTCTCTTACGCTCTCTTTACACACACACACAACACGATACGCTGGCGCTGCGACGCGACGCGATGACAACGACAACGCAACTCACATTGTCGAAAAAATTCTAGCTGCGCAGTAAGTTTTAAAAACACAAAGCAATCGACGCGACGGCAGACAGAGAGAGAGAGAGAGAGAGAGAGCGCGCGAGAGGAAAGTGCGGCCGACCGCAGAAACAAAATACAAACATGCACACAAACAAATGTGCGTTATTGGCAAACGTGCGTAGTGCAAGTGTATGTGTGTGTGTTATGATATATAAAGAGAGCCGCGTGCATACAAATACGAGCGAGTGAGTACGTGCGTATAAGTCTGTGTGTGTGTGTCCGCGCAAGAGTTTTAAACTTTAAACTCTTGTATTTTGCAATTTCTTATTGGACTAATGAAAATGCTAACAAGAAGTAAAGCAGAAAGAGTGAGAGAGAGACAGAGCGAGAGAGAGAACGAGTGAGCGCATGCGATGACGTCTGCTGGTAGCCATTAAAAATGACAACCTACCCCACAGTGCTGTGGCTCGGTCACAAGTGTGACAACGATCACACAGTGTGCTCTCTCACTCTGGCTGGCAATTACTCTCGCTCTCCGTGCAAATTGTATGTGTGTGTTTGTTTGTGTGTGTGTGACGATGATGACTCGTCTTTCTGCTGCTGGCGCCTAGAACTTTCAAAAAATCACAACAACGGCAACTGCTGCGTTGTTGTTGTTGTTTTTTCTTTAGTTTGCTCCTTTCCACTTTATTTGTTATTGTTTTTGCAGCTGCTTTCACACACGCACACGAATGCATGCAGAATGTGTGTGTTTGGTCGCATAAAAAAACATGCGCTAAGGCAAATAAACAACTGTAAATATGTTTGTATGCCAGTGTGTGTGTGTGTGTGTGCGTGAGATCTTTACATATGCACAGCGAGAAGAGAGCGGCGTCGGGTATAACCCGCAAGCAATGCAAGAGTAGTTTGTGAAATACCCATTACTCAGCTCTTTTCAAATTTTCCCCCACACACACACAGACATACGCAGAAAATGTCGCACGTCACTCAATTTACCATCTATACCAATTTTAAACCGACTAACTCGTAATGACTTTCATTTTTTCTCATATGTCGCTGATATCTATGTATGTTAACTGATTAGTTCCGGCTAATAATGATGATCAGGCAGGTAAAACTCTATACAGTGGGTACAACTAAAATGCCCTTGGGTACGCACACGCACACAAGTTACACTTCTCTATCAAGAGAAATGCCAAAAATATTCTTGCATAACTTTCACAAAACTCCACCTGCCGCCCATTTTTGGCCTCACCTCACCTCAACATCATCTCAACCAACCCCACAACACACCTCACCTTCACAGCCCACCACACCGCAAAGCTCCAAGTTCCAGCACTGCTGCGTGCACAGCTAAATAACTTTGCAATGAACAAGTAAACAAAAACAAACGCTGACGTTGCAGTCTCAGTCGCAGTCGCAGTCACAGTCGCAGCACACAGCACACACACAACCTGCTTCGCTCGCTCGCTGCTGCTTATTTGCCTTGCACTTTTCAGACCACAGGGAAGAGTCGCAGAGCAGAGCAGCAAGGCAGCACGGCAGCAGTGCAGCGCAGCGGGCAGATATTTAATAAAAGCGCATGCGAGAGAGAAAACAAAACCACGCGAGCTACACAAACAACAACAACAACATGAAGTACGGCATAGCCACAATAGTTGCAATTGCTCCAGCCAAGCCAACAACAACAACAATAATAGGAAACACATTTTATAAACACAAACAAACTAAAAGAGAAGCGAGGACTGGAATACCAAATGAGTGCAGGGCCGCGCGAAACGGTATCAAAACGTAGTCTGCTGCTGCTGCTGCCGCCGCTGTCTCTGCTGCCGCCCCATTTGTGTCGACTCGACGTCAACGTCGTCAGCGTCACCGCTACGCTTGGGCCAAACCACAAGCACACTGTGTGTGAGAGGGCAACAGCAGCAGCAGAAAAACAAAAACAACATGGCTGTCTGTCTGTCTTTTTGTTGTTGTTGTTTCTTGTGTTGTCTTCAAGAAAATAATGCAGGAAAGTAATTGTAACAAAGAAAATTACAGCGCACTGCAACAGTTCGCACTGTAAATACCCTGTAGAAAATTATTCATAAACAAATGCAGTTTAATTTTAATTAATCGTAATCGAAATTGTGCTAGCTCTATGATAGACTATAGTCAACGTAGATAAACTGCTAGATCTATAAAAGACTATTGTCTGTGACATTGCAAAAATGACAGGGTGTTCTAAACGTCATGCTGATCATTTGCAAAGCTTCTAGGAATATTTGTTCAATTTGCCAACACTCTCCTACACACAGTACAAACATTAATATTATTACAGTATGTACAATTTATTTTCCGCAAAACAAAACAAGAGCAGCAGCACCAGCATAACACCTACTCCCATAAACAACAACAACATTATCCAGTGATTTCCATTTTATTTCGAAAACACAACGCAAGCAGCAGTAGTAGCAGCGCCAACAAACGAGAAGAGAACAAGTGAAAACTGCAGAGCCAACGTCGCCGTCACCGAATAAAAACAAAAAGCATATAACGAAAACAAACGAATCATTGTGATTCCTCACAAATTTACACACGCACATGATGTATGCATGTGTTTGTCAGCCCTACGTTTCGTTTTGTATGTTCACACACACACACACACACACACACACACCCGTGCGCGCAGCAACTACTCATAACAACAACAACAACAACAAGTTCTACGCGCATTTCGCCGTGCAAAACAAACATTTCATCACAGACAAAAACAGAAATATCAGCAGAGACACCGTACGCTGCTCTCTCTCTCTCTCCCTCCCTCCCTTACTCACTCCATAACCTTGTAAGCTTGCGTGCCTGGCGCGACAAAACAAATACATAAAACACAAACGCGCACAAACACATGTATGTATGTATGCTGATATTTACATACAGATTCTCTCGCAGCGCCGCAGCGCTGCTCAGCTCAGGCCAATGCCTCGCACATGAGGACCGAATTCTTAGAAAAATGTATGCGTAAAATTTTTAATTCTGTTTTGGCTGTTAAAAACAACATACACACAGACACACACACACATGCACACGTGTGTTTGTATGACAAACAACGAACTCAACTCTCTGAAAGGTGGCAAGTGTTCTCTCATTTTGTCTCTCTCTCTCTCTCTCTCTTGCTTAGCAAAACAGCAAGTCACTAGCGCACATGGCGCTTTGCTGGCAGCAGCGGCGCGGCGCTCTCACTGTGTTGACGGTCAAAGCACAGTTATACCTTTGCGCTTGTTTGTACCCTTTTTTGGAATGTGCTATAATTTTGATGATTTCGATAGGTGTGAGAATGTTGTGTTTTTTGTGAGTGTGTGTGTGTTTGTGTGTATTTTACGCAAGGCTGCAATTCCTGTGTAAGCAGAGCAAAAATTGTAATTCACCACGACACCCTACAGAGAGAGAGAGAGAGAAAGAGTCGTAATGTAGGTGAGATGCGCAAATGGAAACAATTTGAGTTCTAGAGTTGTCTTACTATTTTAATTCAGAATTATCGAGTTGTCTCTTACTATTTTTATTGCGAATTATAGATAAGTAGTATAGTTTGTTTTATATCTGTTATTTTACAAAATAAATTTAAATACTGAATCAGTTGTAACATAAAGAAAAAATAGATAGAATGAAAAACTAAACAAATCGCGATTGCGATCGCTGTGTGAGCAACAAAATCGCATAGTTAATCTATTTTAATTCTTCTCTTGAGTGTAAATATAGTTCTATGGCAGCAGGCATATCAGTGGGTGACGACAATCTATAAACAAATTAAGTAACCTCTACTATTACTTATTATTTGAAGACTTTTAATTGTATTCCAATTATAAAGCAGTATTTTGTCGTCATAGGGGTAAACCCAATGGCATGGGGTGCTTATGCGAAAATTAATCGAAAATAAATAAATAAACCGCAACCATGGGCATTAACGAATGAAGTGTGACAACTTCCGAGGCAACAAAAAATTAACGCTAAGAATTAAATGGTTTGTAGAGCTCTATATTATTAACATTAATGATTTTGATAATTTTTAAATTTATTAATGTATTTTAAAGCCCCTAGGTGTTACTTTACAAATTTCAAATGATATATATTTTTTAACGTAATGTTATATCCAATTTTGATATTTTCAAACACTAATTACGATTTTTAAAAAATATTTGTACAGCCCTATACATTTTTAACCATATCTACATATAATTTTTTTTTTTTTTTTTAAACTATATTTCCGATTTTAAAATAATATTTTCTAAGCCTTAGTCACCCTACCCTACGTATTGCTAGCGATATCTTCATACTGTCGATACAAATTAATTCGATAACTTACCGCTCCAAAATATTTAAGCTCTTTGGTCTTGCTGCGTCTGTGCTGTGATCCGGGCAATGCCAATGGGCCACCAGCTCCTCCTCCGCCGCCACAACCGATGGAACCTGTTGCACCACCATTTGCCGCCGCTGCGATGGTACTACTCTCATAGGCAGCCGCAGCGACTGCCGCCGAGGCGAGTCCATTGAGTCCATTGTGTGTCGCTGTGCTGGATGTCGATGATGAAGAGGTTCCAATGCCAACGCCACCAACACCAACCAAACCGCTACTGGGTAACCCGCTTAGGCTACCACCGCCGGCTTCCATAAAATCGAAACGCTTGAAAGCATACCACTTGGACGGATTGGGCTGTATGCCCTGATAGATTTTCACAAACATTTTGTGTTTCTCACGACGATACTGTGTGAGCAGGACGTTCATTTTGCGCTCCACCTCAGCCTTGCTGCAACCAAAACGATCGGCAATCTCAGACCAGGCACGAAATCGACACAGTTTATCCTTATACTTGGGATCGGCACGATTCCAGAGCTCTGTATGGCAACGATACTGTTCGATAAGTTCCAATGCATCATCGTTTGTCCATTCCATGATTTTTGGTGAACTATCGCTATTATCGCCAACTATCGATCCGTTAGTGATGGCAATTTCCAATGTGGAAGTGGAGTTTGGTAGCGGGATAATGTGATGATTCAATTGCTGCTGTTGGAATTGGCGATGTTGCTGCTGCTGCTGCTGATCTGCTGTTGCTGCTGCAACGTTCTCAGTATGAGTGGTGTTCATTTGCTATCTCGCTCGCACACACTGCACTTATTATCGATATTATCGATTATTCGTTGTCGTTGGTGGGTGTGGATTTCAAGTAGAAGAAGCTGAGCTCTTTTGGCAGTTACTACTCGCATCGGAGGATGATATTTAATTGGAATTTTACCACTTATTGTTTTTTGCACCTTCTTCTCTCTGTCTCTGTCTTTAGTTCTCATGATTTAGGAATGTCATGCGAAATGCACATAATTTTAATATCAATTTGATAACATGTACTTGGCATTCGTCTATCTGATGTGATAAAATATATTATAAATTATATTAATAAAATGTAAAAAAATAAAATTTGGCAATATTTTATATATACAGGGTATCTACAAGTCAATTACACTCGCACTCGCTTTGTTTCTAAATTATCAGTAGCGATGATTCAACAAAATTTCATCAAATTCAATTATTATTGCTTCTGTTTTGAGAATACAGGGTATCTGACACTTGTCTGACTAAACCTTTTGCGATGATTCATCAAACATTGTTGTCGTCGTTTGTTTGTCTGCCGATCAAACAATACGCTGGTACCACATTAAAAGCCAATGCAATGGTGAATTGCAACGTCTTAAGCAATTGTCATAACACACACGCACACACACACACACGGGCAGAGAGAGTCTAGACCATTCGTCTGTAGAAGTGACGCAGCACTTTTCGTACGACATTTGTGAAATGTCGCAATATTGGCAAGAAAATGCATCAGACACAAAGAAATTGTGCTTGCTCTCTCGCTCTCGCTCTCTCGTAAGTCCTAGCGGCAACAAAAACATCGATAACAGAGCAGCAACACAGCAGGCAGGCAGGCGGCAGTCATTCACAATAGACGGAAGCTAGTACAAGGCGCACTCGCACACACACACACGCACGTATGTATGCATGAGAGTGTGTGCAAATAAGCGCATTGAGCACGCGCTTTCATTCCCACCCAAACGTCTCTCCGCTCGCTGTATGCGTGCGTGTGTGTGCATGTGTGTGTGCGCAAACAGACAAGTGTAATAAGAATGTATGTATGTAGGCATCTCGCTTTCACATCAATATTTGTCGCCCGATTTGCTTCCTGGTCATTTGCTGTGCTTAGTTCGCACTCACACACACACACACACACACTCACAAATATACTTAGCACATATTACACACGTTTTGTAAGAAATTTTGCGCAGGAATTAAATGTGGCTGCTGCTGCTGCGCAAACAGCTAAATGCCAAAGAGTAAAAGGGAGAGAGAGAGAGCGGTGAGTGCGTGCATGTGCGAGGGGAGTTTGAATTTGTAATAGAAACTTGATTTATTTTTCTCGTATCGTTCTTTCTTTGGTTTTACGTTTAATTGTTGCGACATTTTTAATTCTTGTTGTTGTTGTTTTTATATTAACAAAACTTGTTTGTGCGTGTGACGCATTTGCCTTTTCTAGAAAATTCATTAATAAAATTCACACAAATCCGACACTACAGCAATGATTTCTTTTAAATGAGCGTATTGAAGTTTACTGGAATTATATGATGTTTTTCATTTTGTTTGGCCTTGTTTTTTTTTTGTAGCTTTATAGCACAGTTTTGAGGGGGTTTTACGGAGAATTTTGCGGTCACTTTATGCTGGGGAATTACGCTAATGTCGTTGTTTTTTTTTTTTCTTGTTTATTACTCGAATTCATATATAATTTGTCAGGGTTTTCCCAAATTTCTGTTGAAATATATTTTGTTTTTTTTTTTCATTATAAATTGATAACACAATTTGGCTATTTTTAATTTATTTAATTGTTTTGAGTCACAATATTAATTTGTTGTTTTTACTTATTTTTGTTTGTTATAGCCAATTTGCACATCCAGTAAAAAAAATATCGCACATATGTAACAATCCTCTGTTGTTTTTGTTTTTGTATTCTTTGGTAATTTTCGAAAATAAATAATAAAACACACACAAACACACACACGCGTGCGCAACAAATTAAACAACGCAAAAAGTAAACATAAAAAATCAGATCGAGAAACTTAAAAATACTTTTCAAGGAGCGAGCGTAGCGCGTAAAAAACACTTTAAGCACACTCACACAAACACACACACACAGCCAGACAGCCAGAGAAGGGGAGTGGGAGATAGAGGGGCAACAAGCAAGTAAACTAAATAATTTAAATAAACATATGAAAAGCTTTTGCGTACTTCTTTTTTTATATTAGGTTTTCGCTATTTTTGGATTTCTCATTGCACTTCAATTTGAAAACATTATTCACATGTTTATTTCTTATTTTTCTTTCTTTTTCTTAAATTTTATCTTGTTATCAAACGGCGTCAAAGACCTTGCGATATTACCGTTACCGTTAGCAATTTGGTTTCGCGCGCGCTCTTAAAATATTTTTTGTAGAATTTCTTCTTCACTCGCGCGCGCTCTGCGTGCGAACTCTGTGTGTGAACCGTGCGTCGCTTTTTCCCGACAAACACTGACAAACCTATTGAAATCGATTTGTAACGAACCCACAACCAACTGCGACAACGGCAACGCGACGACGACGACTGCGACTGAGACGTAGACGTAGACGGAGACAGAGACAGAGACCGCGACGCGTCGCTGACCGGGTTGCGTATTGAAATGAAATTTCTCGTTGGACATTTGAATGAATTGAGCACAACGCACGAATACAGTGGCGCAGGCACAGGCACAAATAAGCACACAAACACGCATACATTGGCAGCGCGGGCTGGCACACACAATACAGTCGGTACGACGAACGTACACGTATACTCACACACACACACACACATAGAGACGAGAACGAAGGCAGCGCTGCTCGCTGCGCGGTTGGCATCTGCAGCGGCAGAGCAGCCAACTTTAGTAAACAGTTGTTTCGTGGAAAAACAAGCCGAACATCATTATGAAGTTGCTGTTGTGAAATTGTACGGTGCTTTGTCATGCTTAAAAAACAACAACACCGTACGATCTGAGTACGCGCCAAAACACAAAAACGAGGGCAGCACCATTGGTTGTGGAAGCAACCACAGAAAATGGTACAATGGATTGAATATATTTTTATATGAATATTAAGTCAATGCATGGCACGTAACATTTTTAATAATTAATAAATAAACATATTTTATGCAAAAAAAATTATATTAATATAAAATGAGATATTTTTTTTTTTTTTATTAAACGTTTTTGAACATGAACATTTTTCTTATGTACCTTAATCGCTTGTGGGAAATATTGGGAGCAAAAGCAGATACAGGTACAATCGCATGTAAATAAATATTTATATGTATAATTTTTAAATGCATTGTGTAATTAAATTTAAAATAGTTTAAAGTTGTATAAATAATAAATATATACATTTATTTTATCTTTTTATTAGCAAGGTACTTTGTACCTAGATTTATGTAAGCCAGTGTGTGCTTCTCCATGAATGTGCATGCACTTATACAGATACATAAGTTTTTGTCTTCCCCAAGCCATTGAGTTGCCCTCGCATAAATGCTCGCTGCTTCTTAGCACCAACACATGCGCAGCGAGTCAAACAAACAAATAAAATGTGAAGTAGAAATCGCAAAAAATTAAACAAACAAGTAGTCAGGAGCGGTTCAGGTTTGAAACGGACTTGATAGGGCAACACTGAACAGCGCCGGCTCTGTGCGAACGAGCGAGCGAGCGAGCGAGGGCGCAAGTTGAACGAACCAGAGAGAGTAGCATGGAACAGAAAAACATGATTCCGCGCCAAAATAAAAACACAATGCTTATATACAAATTTGGCTATATATATATACATATGTATATTTCAGTATAAATACAAACATTTGTATTATATTACGTCGTAGTAAAAATTAGAAAGGATGATAGAATTTCGCCTCAATTTGCCATTTACTTATTTATGTACACATTGTCTGTGTGCGTGCGTGTGTTTGTGTGTGTGTGTGTGTGTGCAAACATACGTATTTGTTTTTCTTTAGTTTTGTTTGCTCGTTAGACGAGAACAGTACAAGGTGCGCGGGAGGGCGGCGGTCGCTTGTGGGGTGTGTGGCAGCTTGTGTGATAGGTAGGCGGCAGGCAGGTGCTGCGCTCCTCTTGCTCTCTTCCATTCAGTTGCTGCTCTTTTACCAACACACACACACATACACACGCGCGCCCGTTTGCTCGTTGTTTGTTTGTTTTGCGTGCCGTGTTTTATTGTTTATGGCATTGTTGCCGTGTTGTTGTTGTTGTCGTTGTCGTTGCCTCGTTGCCGTGTTGCTGCTCGGTGCGTAGTTTTTAAGTTCGTCATCATTGGTTTGGTATTTCCGTCTTCTGCTAAGGCTGACGTTGACTGCGCTGCTGCTACACATACCTACAAACCTACTACATGAATGCATGCATGCTTGTGTGTGTGTGTGTGTTTGCATGACATACGGCTGTAGTTCGCCTTGAGCGTCGTCGTCATTATAGTCTTCTGCAGTTGTTGTTCCGTTTTCTGCTTTGTAAACTAAATGCATTTCTATGAGTAAACACATATACATACATACGTATGTAAATATGTAGCACGCACACAAACGTATTTATGCTTTATTTGTATGTGTGTGTGCGCGTGTGTAACTCGCTCTTATTTGCCTGCACAGCAATTGTTTTGCTTTGGCAGCAGCGCAGCCACTGTGCAGCCAGTGCTGCCAGCGCCGACTGCTTCTGTTAAACTACACACGACGTTTTCACACACTGAACGTACGCACGTAGTAGTAGTGGGCGATGTGCTGGTGGGAGGATAATTTGTTGTCATGTTGTTGTTATCGCTGATTCGCTCTCGCTCTCTTGCTTTGTGTGTGTGTGTGTGTGTCTGTGTGTGCGGTGAGCAAGCACTCACGTGCCGATAGTAAACGAACGAACGATAGACATACTACCTGCAAATTTGATTGAGAATTTCTGTGTGTGTGCGTGTGTTTGCGGTATTTTGACAAGCCATGTCATAGATATAATAATAGTATTTTTATAAAAGCGATCGTTGAATTAAAGAAATGTGTAATTCGACTTTAGGATACTCTATATATAGGATTTAAATAAGTACTCTGATCAGAATAGTGTGACCAATTAATTGTATTAATTGTATCGATTAATAAATTTAGTTGTTATCGAAAGCTTGTATTTAATAAATGGAGTGAGCAATGAACGATCACATATGTAAAATATGTATATCGATAAATAAATTGTGTACTTCTTTTCTCTTGTTTCATTTTGCCAGAACAAATAACAAAGTTTATTGCGGCACGCTTTGAACGTGGGTTGGGTCAGTGGGCTAAACAGTGGCAAATGCGGAGGCAGAGGCAGTAGCGCAGCAGCGACGTCTGCCTGCTGCGATGCTGAGGAAACACTTGTTTGCACAGGAGCGCAAACATGGCGGGTGACCGACTGAGAGAGCACACGCGTGCATGTGTGTGTGTGTGTGTGTGTGTTTGGGAGAGAGCGCATTTACAACTAGGAAGCGCCTTGGGGCGTCGCTGCTTGTTGACAATGTTTGGCGAGGGGTCATTGGGATGAGTGTGTTGGTAGCGCAAGTAGGGGGTGGGGCAGGGGGGAGTGGTAACAGGTTAAGGCGCGTACACACAGAAATTAAGTCGTGCAGGGTGGCAAAGACCTCTGACCCGCCGCACAATAAACCGACAGACAGGCAGAGAGCGAGAGAGAGACACGGAGAAAGAGACTGTAAGACAGACAGACGAGGACAGCGACGTCGACGCAAAACGTCAGCGCAGCTGAAGGTCATTATGTCGACGCTGTCGGCGGCGACGTCGCAGTTGCCTCTCTTGAGCTTTTTGCGCTGCTGCTGCTGCCGCTGTGCCGTTGCCTTGCTGTGTGTTGTTGTTTGTTTTTTTTTTATTGTTGTTGGACTTCGGCTGCGGAATTGTGTAAACATCAGAGGCAGCGACGTTGACGGCGGCGTCTGTAAAAAAAAAAAACAAAGCCAACGCAACGCAGGCATTCCGAGTAAACAAAGTTTTTTTTTTCCGTTTTGTTTTTGCACCACCCCGGGCAGAGAGACAATGCAAGAAAGTTGAGTTGTGAAAGGAGGAGGCAGCGGCAGCGGCAGCGGCGGCGGTGGCTCAGAAGCAGCACACAGGGAGAGAGAGAGAGAAAGAGGGAGTAAGAGAGTGGGCGTCCGTAGGACGGAGTGAGAGACAAAGGCAGACGAAAGCAGAGCTAATGAAGATGAGCCTGACGTGTTGTTTCGTTGTTATTGTTGTTTACTTTTGGCCGTTGGTCGTCGCTTTTCTTGCTGAGCTCCAAAAATATGCAAAAAGCAGCAGAAGCAGAGGCAGAAGCAGCGGCAGAGCAACAATAACAATGCCAAAGCGTAGAAATACACAACAAATAAACTGTGTATGCAATGAACTTAATTATTTGCTGAAAGGGAAGGTGAACGTGATAAATACGGCGCACTAATACATTCTCACATACATACATATTTGCATGCAGGCATACATATTTATGTATGTGTGTGTGTGTGTGTACAGTGGTATAGGGCTTCTGTTCAACTGCATAAACAGTAGTTTTTTTTTTCTGATTAATATCTTATTATTATACGTTATAGGGTATTCAGTAGTTAGACATACATGTAGATTACATATAATTATTGTACATTACAGGGTGTTCAGTAGTTGTACATACGTATGTTTATTAAATAAAATTATTATACATTACAGGTTATTAAGTAGTTACATATAGATATGTACATACAATATTAAATATAATTATTAGAATTAGTATTTTTTCTAATTAATATCCAGTATTTTAGACTACATACTATATTGAAATATTACATTTAATAAAGAAAGTTTATATACTCCTTTTTAGAACGTTCCTCCTTGTACGGTATACAGTAGTTCGGTATGCTCTAGATGTGAAAAACTTATTTCCAATTGTCTTGTTATTCTTGTTATATGTTTCTTTGGCTAATTCGCTGACATTGGTATTATGCGCAAAAATTTAGGTAACCCACAAGTTGATTTAATTTTTTTTATTTTTTTTTCACTTGCAATTTATTGTTACACTTTGCACTTTACAATTTTTGAGAAAAAGTTAAGGTACTTTTACTAGTACATTAATAAGAATTCGACTATCAGCTACCCTGTACACAATTTTGTAAACGATTATTTATATTATCCGCCATTTACCTATATATAAATCGTATATTGAACAGAATTTTATACTACAGGGTACCTGACAATCGTTCGCGCCCTTGACTTAACTTTTCCTTATTTGTATTTTTTGTCTCTATTTGTTGTTTTTTTCGACCATCATCATCGCCGTGAAGCAAAGAACGTCCCGTTGCAATTTGCGCTTGTTTCACTCTGTCACCGGCTTCGGTTTTTGTGTGAATTCAGCGTAAAAATTTTTCTTTTCGTCGTGTTTTTTTTTATTTTTTCCCCCCTGCAAGTTGTTTTGATTTGTTTGTTTACCGTTGTAAGTTTACAGAAGTACAAAAGTACAGCTGTTAACAATAAGAACGACATAAAAACTTCCATGGGTAAGTAGCAACAAAATAAAACAAAAAAAAAATGGTCAACGCAGCGATGTATGAAATTAATTATCATGCATTTTCAGTAAAATGTGGATGGGGGAGGGGTTGTTTAAAATTCTGCATTATGGCATGATGTTTACTGCTGTGAAGGACAGAGTGTACAATTAAAATAAACACAATAAAATAAAAATAAAATAAAAATATATACGAAATAAAAACAATATATTGCAATATAGAGAGAGAATATATGAAATGATGATTTTTTTAGAGTGCCTTTTAGCCAATTTTTTAAACTTCCAAACTTTTTTCTATGAAATTTATCCTCAATAAGATTTTTATTCATAAATTACAAATTTATTTTTTCAAATTGAGTAATTTTAGCTATTTTAGTTACTAATTTGTCGTTTTTTTTTAATTTCATTAAATTAATTCTTTATGTATTTTAACATTTTTGCATTCAATAATTTTATTTTTTATTTTTTTTTTTTTTTTTTGCTAATTTATGATATTTTTTGTTTTGTAAAACTTGCATTGATATACCCTTTTGCATAGTTAACAGCTGCAGGGTAGAGCAGAGCACTATAAACAACAAGGAGAGTAAAATGCTTATTTACACATACAGTTGCAAATAAAGGGAGCAAATAGGGACAAACATGTCGAGCGAGAGAGAGAGAGAGAGATTGACAATAACAAAATGATGACAGCCCCGAGGAAGATATTAGGAATAGCTTTGTTTGTTGAACGTGCATACAACTGTCTCTCTGTCTCTGTCTATGTAAATACATGCACAATGCACTAATATCTACTTACAACTTATAAGCAGGTGTATGTCTCTCCCCTTCTCTCTTTATCTCTCTCTCTCTTCCTCATTCTACTAATGCATTTTTTCGAGTCCTTTTTCGTTGTTATCAAGCGATGCGGGACGATTGTCAGCTCTACGCTCGACTGGGCTCGTTCCAAAAGTTTGTTGAGAACATTCGCAAATGTTTGTTTAAGCACACCATCATTATCAGCAACGTAATTATCATCCCGAACATCATTATCACCATCATCAGAGAGAGGCATGATTATTGCATTGTTTTGTAGCATTTCATTTGTGTATTTTGCCTTACACTCTGTGTATGTGTTTTCATTCTCCCTTCACCCATCTTCCTAGCTTGTTTTACCTCCCTCCCTCACACACACACACATACACAGTTCCAACGGTTTTTACTTTGTCATTGTTGTTTTGTTTTCACTTCTTGTTTGCCAACGTCGTCGTCGTCGTCGTTGTCGTTGTTTACTTCGTCTTCCTGCTAAAACAGAACAGAACCGAGCGTAGTTCTCTATGTATTTGTTTAACTTTGTCCTGTTCCCATTGGAAATGGGTGAAAGTTTGTGCAAATCTAGTATATAACGTTGCAGAGTACCCTCCTCCAAGGTAAATACATATATAATGTGTATATTCTTGATTACCAACAACAGACTGGGTCTTTTTGCTCTTTACCTGAAGAACCACGGCAGTTTGGTTTCTTAAATTTTACACGGTATTATATATGCCTGCTATAAACATTATGTGAAAATTTCAATTCAATTAGAAAATGAACAGACGATTTATTGATAAAATTACATTAGCACACTTTCGAGCGCATATCTGAAATTAAAAGAGAAGTAAAAAGAGTAGTAGCACATGAGATTTCATAATTTTTTTCAGAGATTTCTCAGTTTGAAATTAGGTAGTCTTGTATTTGACCTTATAATACTCGGAAATATTGTAAATTTTTTTTTTATTTTCTCATTTTCAAAATGTTTCTTTAAAACAAAAGACTTTTTTTTCTAAACATATATATTTTTAAATTCTAAAATCAATAAACTAATTTAGGTGCAAGATGGCATTGTTGTTAGAAACTGGAAAGGGACCGGAATGGACAAGAGCAATCTTGTGTAGACCCAAAGATCATATACTAACCGAAGGTCTTCTGCGGGCTCAAGCTAACGTGCTGGTTACAACGCTGGAGAAGTCGGTAAGGATAATATATGTACATACATAGTAAATATTAAATATCTAATTTATCGATCTGTTCTTGCAGCCCCAACCTGTCTCAATGTCGCTACTCATGGCTGGGGAATATCAACGCATATGGTTAAAGGATAGAAACGATTTCCACAAGGAGATAAACAAAGGAAGGAAATCGTTAATTGAAAACGATTTCGAATGGTGGCTCAAGTTGCGCAAGACTAACAAGTGTTTCTGTGCCATCTAAGAAAATAACCGAATGGTTCCACAGTGCCGCACGAAAGCTGCTACGTGCTACGTGCATTTGCTCACAGGGAAAGTCAAACTGCATTTTCTGTGTCTGCGCAAAGCTCTCGCGTGGTCTTCCGCTCTCTTTCTCTCTGAGTTTTATACGGGTTTTTTTTTATCGAAGACACGCACCTAATGCGTGCAAGCTTTGACAATTGAAACTTTGATTTATACACTTATACAAGCACGTTCTTTTTCGGCTGTAAGATACCCTTTTTAGACAAACATTAAAGATGATGCTATAAGAGTGTTGTTATTACTTATACGCCTGATTTATCGATAACATGTTATCAATGTAGCAGTTGTGTAACTGTTGTGAATGTTTGCTACAAGCAACAACGCATACACGTGAAAACATCTTTTTAGTATCGATAACGCATCGATAACTCTGCATGTCTCAATTGTTAGGTGGCAACACTGTGCTACAGGTGGCTGCTGCAGTATATTTAAGCAAATTTATAGGGTATACTTTCGAGGGCCTTTTTGCGCATGTTTGTACACACGCGTATACATATATCCCTATAACCCATTTTTGATGAGTCTTGTGTTTTGTATGTCTATACAGCATACATACATATGTATGTATGTACATATATTAATCCAATGAAAATGTCACCTTATTGCGTCTAATTCAACAGCTGTTGTTGTTTTCGGACAGCCGGCAGACCAAAGCAATCTGTGTGCGTGTGCGCTCACTCTCTTAATTTGCCCACTAACAGCGGCTTATTACACCCACAAGCCAAGGAATTTGAATGCAACTTATCGCTCTCGCAGCGCTTACTGCGCTAACTCTCACGCTGCTCTCACTCGCTGTTGCTGCTCCCACGCGCTGTGCTGCGCTGCCTCAACCAGTGTTTGCGGATTTAACTTCGTGCACGCGCCTCACCCTCGTATTGCTTCGTTTCAGCTCGGCTCGACTCGGCTCGGCTGTGCTGTTGCCCACATTGCCTCCTCGTCGTCGGCTCACACGGCTCGTTGACCGTTGACTACGTGTCTCGTTTGGCTCGTTTGCAGTTTTCCATAGTGCCACAGCGTCAATCAAAATCTAACGTTTGCCGCGTCTATGTCGACACACTCTGCTATCGTCGCAGTCGCAGTCGTCGTTGCCGTTGCCGTCGTTCGTGTGCGTGTGCCTGTGTCTCTGCTTGTGCCTGTGCGCGTCGCATTGACGTAGCTTCCTTTTTACAGTTAGCGCGCAAATGTCCGACAGCAGCTCAACAGTTGCAAGAAGGCGAAAAAAATCACTTGCTCGGTATACATAGATTTTCGTGAGGCGCAACAGCAATAATTTAGAAAAAAAATAAAATAAATAAAGTTGCACTTGTTGTTATTGTTGCTGCTGCACTTGCTCTAACGGTTTTCACTTTCTTTCGCTGTGTGTTCGCATACCTTCACACATACATACATAAATACATACTACGTTGTGTGCCGTGTGTTTAGTATATACGAGTTGCGCTTGTGCTGCTGCATATGCGTGTCTGCTGTGCTTGCGTGTGCATGTCTCTCTCTCTCCCTCTGCGTGTGTGTGTGTGTGTGTGTGTATCTGGTGTGTGCAAAAATGTGAAATAAATTTGTACTAACTTGCTGCGGCAGCTGGTAAGTTTTTTTTGTACATGGAATACAGTTTTTTGATAGACTTTCAATGGGTTTTATGTGCTGGCAATGAGCTGCGATGATTCTATGCAGGGGAATGCCAAAAATGCGCTGCAATATGTTAACTTTACACACACACTCACCCACACATACGGGTACTAAACCCCGCATACATCCTTACAGACACACACACGCACACACACACACACACACACACACACACACACACACACACACATGCATATATGGCACATTGATATCAACAGCGGCTACGTACGTGACTTGGCAAATAGTTTGTGTGCTACACAACAACAACAACAAAGCAAAATCGATGTATGAAGCTTGCAACCGTTAGGCAGCCCATTCGATTCGATACAACAACAACAACAGCAGCAGCAGCAGCAGTGGCTAAATGCCGGTGTTGTTGCATTGCTGCCATATGGCAAGTTACTTGCTTACGTAGCATGCGGTACATACCCCTTGAATGTGCAAAAATTTGTTGGGAATTTCATTAGAAAACCCTAAAGGGAAAAATCCCATCTACCCAATTATATACACATGTATGCACCGAATAATAGGGAAACCTTTTGACTTTTAAAAATAAATACGTTAACGTTTTTGCAATAACAAAATAACGAAAATAAATTAATAGTATGGGATATAAGAAAAATATTTGCATACAACAATTATCGAAATTATAGAAGCGATTTTGCAGATCTATTGCACTCTTTGTCTCACTTCGTTCTGATCTCTTTTCTTCCAATATATTGGGGTATGCGTGTAGATTATGAAAAAATTCTTTAATTTCATAGGACAGTATTTTTGGGAAATGCCTGATAATTCGAAAATTTTATTTTGATGTAAACATCGTTTCCATATGGTCCATAGGTAGAGAAAAAATTTATTTATTTTACTTTACGTAAAATATATAGACTGGATTTTATTGCATTGTTTAATAAATGAACAAAACAACTAAATATTTCATTATGGATAAGTTTGTGGAACTGGTTGAAATATTTTCCTATTCAATTTACTGGGTATCTCACTGTCGACTAAAAGAAACTGTTGCCTTTCGTCACATATGTTAGTTGCATTGAAAAAAAAAAACAGTTAATGAGTTTCGTTATCAGGTTTTTTGATAAATATTTATACGATAAATGCTTGTTATTCTCATAGAAATTATTATTTAATTGCTTACTTCGATGCAGTTTATACAGATAGCGATAAATAAAAAAAAATAGAAATGGGTGGGAAAATTAGAAGAACCGTTCTGGTCTAAAGGATTATACAAAAATATATGCATAGTATATAATAGTATATTATACGCCATACTATCTAAAAACTCCGTTAATCACAAATTGCTTGCCGTATTGTACCTTCATACATAGTATTTCTTTGACGACGTAATTACTCTCACTCACAACCACATGCATACATATGTGTGTATGTACAAACATACATATATACGTAGTATTTCTGCAAGAATGTCAGTCAGTGAGGAGAACTTATTGCTTTTTGCAGCATCGTCGCTCACGCCCCATCACTAATTCACCACAGCAGCCATCGTGCGGCATCCGACGACAGCGGACGACTAGCGCCGACTGAGACCGATGGCCGCCTCCTTTTAGGCTGTCTTGAACAATTCGCATTAGTTTCGCGTATGCTCAACTTGCTTGCGCTCGCGCTCTCTCTCTCTGTCTCATGGGCTCCACTCTCTTAGGCATTTGCCGACTGCCGCCTCCTTTATGGCGCTACCTTGAACAATTTGCATGAATTCTGCGTACGCTCACGCTCTCTCTTTGGCTACACTCTCTTTGTCTGGCCTGTGCTCTTTTGCTGCTCTGCTCTCTTTGTCCCTTTTCGTATGCCCTTTCTGTTTACATTCTGTGACAAATTGAGTAGGCGCTCTCGCTTGTCACTCAGCCGACGACAACGACGACGTCGTCGTCACAGGCGACAAACGACGATATGTTATCGGATAATGTGTGGGTGCGTAGGGGTGGCTGCTAGTAGGCGTCTGGTTGCTCTAACCATATGGTCAATGCACGCAGAAAATTGGTACTCGCACACACACACACACACACACACACACACACACATACAGTAAAGTAACGACGACAACGCTTCATTTGGCTTTCAAATTGAAAACGAAGGGACGTGACAATGTTATTCATGTGCACGTCCTTACGTTAGACCATATCGGATGTTGGTCCCCTACCCCACACACTCTCCCCCCCATATAACTCCCACAACCACAGTGACTTGGAAGTGCCTTGCTAATTATGACATTTGTCACTTTTTGCAAAGAAGCAGGGTCTGCACCCTACCCCCTTCACCTCCCCTCCCCCATTTCGATTGAAACACATTTTGGCATTATGTCGTGGGTGAAGCAGGAGGGGTGTGGTGGGGTGTGGTGGTACTGCAATGATATTGACAATTTTATCGCGAAATTCATTAATATGACAATCATTTCGACAGGGCGACAATCCATATGGCAATTGCTTTTTATTATGTGTATCCTGCACCCGAACTGCGTATACGCTACATTAGTAGAGTATTACGGGGTTATAGGTAACATAAAAGGAAAAAATGAAAGAAACATTATCTTGATTTTTCCTATAAAGAAAATAATCGTTAGATTTTAATTTAATAGAAACCACAGTCTCTTGTCTATCGATATTAAATGTAATAAAAAAAAAAAATAAATATAATTTGTATGCCCCATAAAATAGTAAGACTCAGTTAAGTTATTAGAGAACATTACCCCAGACTATAAAAATAAAAAAACAAGAAAAATGTTCACTGTTAAATTTAAAAAAATAATGTAAAACTTAAAAAAATCATGTGCTATATGTTAATGTCCTAGATTTCCTTAAAAGTAACTATAATAAACGTACAATTTTGTATGAATTGTTCAGGTCGTTCTTGAGCAATATTTGAGTGAAAAGAATATTAATTAAAATCCCTATTTAAAAGCACATGCGATCTATTCAGTTTTCTTGGTCGCCTCTCTGACTCCACTTTTGGCTTTTGTGGCGCTACCCGAGGCTGAGCTGGTACCAATGTTATAGTCGACTCCTGGTTTATGCAACCACGACTTTTGCCTACCCTTTTCTCTGAGACTCGCTTTGCTTCCGGTTTATCTTCAGGCTCAAATTGATGGTAGCCTATTGTCTTCATCTCCTCCATTAGCATATCAAAAGTAATCTGAACTATAAAGTAACGGCCTGGAAAAGTTGAGAAATAGTATATCATGGTATATCAAAAGAAAGAAAGGGTATATCGAAGATTCTTTCAGAACTTGAAGTAATTATTGCACAATCCTTAGACCTATTTTTTTGTACCCCACATACCATTAACTTTTTGCAGAAATCCCAAACGATGACCCATATTGACAGTCTGCTTTACAGGCTTCATTAGTTCATCTTCCGGTAGATCGGTATTCTTCGAAATTGCCACCACAATCTCTCGAAGCGTAGCGGGTGTCCTGATCATCTGTAGCGTGTGCATAACGATAGCTCCATTGAAATTGGGCATATTGCTAGGGTCAAGTTGATTAAATTCAGTATATAAAAATTCGGGGATCGGCTTTTTTTTAAAACTAGTCAACTAGAATGTGGAATTATGTTGTATATACTTCATCAAATTCCAGTCTAAGCCAACTGAGTGTGGAGTGAATATGATTTTGTCTAAGCTAATCCAAAGTTTTTTCTTTTATTTGCAGGTTCCAAAGTCGATAAAATAAATAAAATAATAAAATAACTCAGTTTAAAAAAAAAAAAAAAAATAAATAAAAGCTTTAAAGAAAATCCTCACAGAGTGAACCTCACGGTACAATCGATTTGGCAGTTTTATCGACTACAATTATTGCCATACATTCGATTACATACGATATACGATAATAATTGAATTGCCATGGCAGCAGCAACTCTAAGTTCCCATTTGAAGAGCGTTTCGGGTGAGGTTCCATTGAATTTGCCCTGCGACGAATGCGATTTCAATTTCGAATCGACAACAGAAGCCACAACACTTATCGATAACAGTACAAACACGGAAATGGAGGAGGAAATGGATGAAACAGACGCAGGAACATCTGAGAAACTAATAAAAATCGATGAAGAGGAAACAGATAGCGATGCTATCGATAAACAGGCAAAAGATAATGCACAAGCGAATGTGAATAATGATAACGATAACGATAACGATAGCGATGATGATGTGGAGGATGTGGATGACAATGTGGCCAGACTGACCAGAATGGCGCTGGGGCTGAGCTATGCGCGTATTATCGACTATGACAATTTGCGTATTATCGAACATGTTATCGAGAGCGATGACGACGATGATGTGGATGTGAATAATGCAGAGTTGCCACACGCTGCAACCGGAGCAACGTCTCGCAGCACGGAACTGCAACAGGCTTGCGAGGATTTGGTTGCATTCATAGATGAGAGTTACAAACTTATCGATAACCGTACAGGACAGGCAGCTGAAACAAGCAGGGCGGCAGCAACAGGGTTGCAACCCATTGTGGACAACAATAACAACAACAGCAGCAGCAGCAGCAACAGCAGCAGCAGCAGGGGCACACGTAAAGTACAAATTGCCAGAGGAGCCGCAGAGGAGCAGGAGGGGGAGGGGGAGACGGAGAAGAAGGAGTTGCAGGGGGAGGAGCAAGCAAGCTCCAGCAGCAGTGCCGCCTTGGTCAAGGCCTACAAATCAAATCTAACACCATTGGCGCCGCCATTTCAGCCTGCCAAGGCACTGGCAACCCTGGCCGCAAACAGCAACAGTAACGCCGCACTGGCAACCCTGGCCCCCAGCAGCAGCAGCAGCAACAGCAACATTGCAATGGCAACTCTGGCCACAAGTACTTTATTTTGCCAGAAGACAATTTACTTTCAGCCCAACGAAGCCAAGCAGCTAGAGTTGTCACCCAAGCAACAGCAGCCGCAGCAGCAGCAGCAGCAGCCACAACTAGAGTTGTTGCCGCCAGCACATCAGCAACATTGCAGCCAACATGGCGGCATGCCGCACATACATTTACAGTCCGCAAATGGCGCTCAAATGGTGCCAGTGCATCTGGTTGCCCTCGCACCAGCAGCAGCAGCAGCCGCAGCAGCAGCAACTGCAGCAGCGGGAACAGCTGCTGTGGGAGACAGTGTTGCCACCACCGCTTGGCCACTTGTGGAGGCTCCCATTTACCTGGATGC
The DNA here is from genome assembly GCA_018901885.1 of Zaprionus kolodkinae. NCBI lineage: Eukaryota > Metazoa > Arthropoda > Insecta > Diptera > Drosophilidae > Zaprionus > Zaprionus kolodkinae. Next base: position 3,771,816 of record JAEIFM010000508.1, read on the forward strand.
TAATGGGGAATATCGTAGCTTTTGCCCTGCGCATGGAGCACCAAATGGGGCAACATATTTGCCGCATCAGCCACAGCAACAGCCGCCACCACCACCACCAGCAGCAACTCCACAACAACATCATCTCTATCTGCATCATCATCATCATCATGCGCATCCACATTCCCATCAGCAACAGCAGCAGCAGCAACAGCAGCAGCAACAGCAACAGCAGCAGCATCATCAAGCTAATCCTCTCAAGGCAGAGCAGCAGCGTCCAGTTCAGGCATATTTGGGTGAAGCAATTGAAACAGCAGTGCAGCCATTGCTGCAATTGGAACAGAAGCAGCAGCAGCAACATCAGCAGCAGCAGCAACAACAACAGCAGCAGCTACACCAACAGCAGCAACAGCAACAACAATTAAAATCTGCTTTTGGCAAACGCAGCAAACACTATCGAGGTGAGTGTCCGTTTTATGATATTCATGGTGTAGTCCTTATATTTATTTTTTTTGGGAGTCCCTTTCCCGATTGTCTTTGTCTCTATATAAGGTATATAAATATATATACATATCATATTGTTTCCAATATTCCAACCTTCAATGTGTTGTGCTTATCTCTTGGCTTATAACTCGTCTCTATATCAAAATAAAATGTTGTTTTACCATCGGTTTTTATCGATTTTCATTAGGGGGGTTCGTATTACTCAAACTTTAAAAGCTGCAATTGCTGCGTAGGGTATGAAGGCAAATTTCATAGCCTTATTATCATTCTTTACGCTTAAAACCTGACTTAGCAATTATTTTCCTTAAATTATAGTTAATTAAGAACATACATATAATAAAACTTTAAAAAAAAAAAAAAAACGGTGGATGTAAAAGCTTTATAGGCTCTCTCATATCAAATCTTAATTCCAATGCTTCTCTAGAACAAGAGATCTACTGGAAAACTGAAAATCAAGTGGAATATTAAGATTTTTTAAGTATAAATGCGATTCAGCTGGACTTTCTTTTATTATATAATTAATACTCTAGCAAATGTAAGAGTATTAAGAGAACTAACGAATTTATAAGTAGTAGTTCATATGTGGAACAAATTTACATATAAAATGTGTGATATAACCAGATTACCTTGACCATATTTATCATATCTACTATATGTAAATGTATTTCTTTATTATGGTATTTAATTCTAGAAAATATTTTTAAATTTTAATACACATTTGGTACTTTCTTTCGGCTTTGGAGGTCTTTGCTTGGCTAAGACATTTCAAATATATAAATGTACATATGTTTATGAAAATACATATGTACATAAATTCGCATATATGTATATCCACGAATTGAATCCTTGTTACAGACGAAACGGCAATGGAACTCAGCTGTCTGTCTAGCTAAGAGTGCTGCTGCCTTTCGTATCTCGTGCGTTGCCAACTATTAAGTGCTGCCAAAACCCTCAGCTCACTTCTTCGCATCTCTCTCTCTCTCTCTCTTTATCTCTATCTCTCTTCACAGGATTCGCCTCAACTTTAACTTGATATTAAAGTGTTTAGATGAGCGAATTAAATGAAATTCTATGTATTTTTAATAATACATATGAAGAAATTTAATTGTTAATGGAAAATAATTGTAAAAAGTTACTAAAATTCTACATAATAATAATATATTTGTAATTATACTTATACAGAAATGATGTAGGTAAATGGAAAATAATTGCCAAAAAAATACCAGAATTCTAAATTGTTTATTAATAATAAATGTTTAATAATATGTATAAGAAATTATAATTTTCAATGGAAAGTACGTGTAAGTTGTAAAAATTATCCGAATATATTGATATAATAATATAAATAATTTAAATGTGCGTTCAAATCTCTATATATTATTACAATATATAAAATAATAATATATTAAAAAAAATTATTTTAATGTGCGATCACAAGCATTTGCACTCAACTAATATACCCTCTCCCTGCTGCAGGGTACATACGTAAGCCCAAGCAAAAAAACCCCCCAATACAGTCACACCTTAATGCGGTAAATTCCCCCACAACCTGCATTGCGGAATTATCACTCGCGATCGTGCTCTCTCGCTCTCGCTCTGCTTGTCTGCTGTGTGCGTGTGACTTTTGTTACTCTTATACGCTTACGCTCGCATGCTCAATTTGCTCGCGCGCTCTCTGCCTCTGCCGCTCTTATATTTATCGATAGCTTGTAATGCGCGCTCGTCTGCAGCTTCTAAGTGGCAACTGGGCAGACTGGCAGGCAGGCAGTCGGAGAGACTGGTAACATTGCAGCGCGCTGCGGAGTGTGTTGAACCTGTGGCAGAGCGCTGACGCTGCTGCGCTGTGTTCCAATTGAAAACTGGAATTGTCTTTTGTGCTGGAAAGCGTTGGTATGTGAATTTCGGAATCGTTGTCTCGGGGAATAGTCAATGGAAGTGCACAGGCAAAGAATCCCAAGCGGCAGCAGCAACAACAACAACAGTAAAAGTCATAATAATTGAGCACTTGATCAGCCAAGAGGTAGCAGGCGCGAGAGAGAGGGAGAGCGAGAGAGACTGCGCGCAAGAGCGGGAGGTAGCAAAAGAAAGAAACTGAGAGATCAAGGCAGTATAACGAGTTCAACCACAGTGAAGGCATCGAAATTACAAAAAATTATTGTACGAACGTGTACAGATACATGCAGATACATATATACGTACATGTATATAGATATAGATAGATATATATGTGTATACTCTGTGCATCTGTAGTTGCCATGTATCGTACTTGTACAAAATCCGCATAGGCATTTGAAAAGAGATAGCTCGCTAAGTCAGTAGAGTCAGAGTGAAGATAGATAAAACAACTGTAACTAGTAAGTAAAGCTGAAGTAACTATATAGTATATGTACTATATGTATGTGGTTGGGTTAGTTAGTTATTCACTTGGCTAGTTAGTTACTTGTTTTAAGCTGCACTACCGCTGCATTGATTTCATTGCAGAAACGATAGTAAAATCAACTTGATGCTGCTGCAGTCTCTCTCTCTCTCTTTCGCTCTCTCTCGCTCTGTCTCTCTCTCTTTGTGTGTGCGAATCTTTAATGTGTGTGTGTGTGTGTGTGTGTGTGTGTGTGTGTGTGTGTGTGTGTGTGTGTGTGTGTGTGTGTGTGTGTGTGTGTGTGTGTGTGGGTGCTGTTGCAAATTGATTTGTTTGTTGGACCAAGCTAGTGACTAGCGCGACTGCAAGTTACCCTACACGCATCGAGTTTAAATTGTGCAGGAATATACATTTATATCACACTCTCTCGTAATACCCCTTTGCAGCTTATGCTCTAGCGTTATAATCGACTAGTTTTTAATATACTGCAAGACTTTTTAATACCCTGCATAGGCTACAACCGTACCGGAATATATTAATATCAAAAACTTCTAAATTTTCGATTGTGATTATTATCATTTTATGGAAATAATTTCACTTTTGACAAAAATGTTGAAAATATAAAAACAAACGATTTTCATGTCATTTATAGAGATAAGGATGAAATTCGAGAAGGTTCTGTACAGTTATATAATATATGTGTAGTTGTGGAAAATATAATATAACTATAATTATATATAATTACTCTATAAAGTACCCATTGGCATGAAATCCATAGTAAATTATTAGAGGGTATCTTTATTTTATTTTGCTGCATCTCTTTAACTACTACATTCGCCAAGAATTGCGACTGCCTGAGTTCATTTACTAAGACATTCAGCTTGAAAATTTGAGCAAAAAAAATAAAAAAAATATTTGTAAATCTCCATAAACATGGTATTTTCTTATTTGAAATAAATAAAGTGGATTCTAAATAAATTATTAATGATTTGAATAGTTTTACTACATTTATTTGTACTTATAGTCAGCTGTACTGTAAAAGAATATATGGTATATTAATATATATATATTATATCTCAACTTATTGTCTGCATCAAAACACCCCAGTTGTAGGCTTAGTTAATTTACAGGGTAATTTATAGCAACAAGAGGCGGCTGCGCATACGCTGCTCGCATGGCCTTAGCCAAATCTCTGTCCGTTCCCTTTCATTCCCTGCTTCTGTAATAGTATGGGGTATTTCTTTTTTTTTTTCTTTGATGATTATTGCCTGATATTGATGCGACGCAGGGTTCTGGGGAATAAAAAAAAACCTACAAAAATTTTACGTAGTATTGTGGGTGTCATTTGTGGCTTATCATTAAAATCGGCATGATTAAAGGCTACTTTAGCACGCTGGTGGGGGGGAGTTAGCGCCCCTCCCCCTTTTAACTGCATTTTGGTCATTCAACTCTCACTTGAGTTTCTCGTTAAAGTCGTTGTCGTTGTTGGTTTGCTGCAGCTTTCGCAGTTTTATTGGCCACAGCAGAAGCTGCTGGAGCTGGAGCTGCTGCTGTTATATTTTTAGGTGACCGAGCAGCTTCAGCTTCAGAGAGAGGTTCCAGCTGCAGCTACCCAACTACCCAGTTCCACTCTCTTTAGCTGTGTGTGTGTATAAGTACTGTATGTGTGTGTGGCGGCCCCAAAGCGGATTTCGCCTCATTTTAAACTTGCTCCTGCTGCTGCTGCTGCCAACGATGTGAATGTGAGCAGCTGCCCCTCCCGCAGATCCCTCCAGCCTCTTGCTCTTTCATCCTCCCGCCAACCTCATCCGGCTACAACTGCAGCCAACCAAACCTCTCATTGCGATCGTCTTCGCTGTTTGCTGCTTTTCGCCTCTTGTCGACTTCAAAATTGTTAGACTTGTTGTGTCTTGGCTCTGGTCTCGCGCTACACTGCGCACTTTCTCCTTTTCGGTTTGCATTGTTTTCGTGTCCGTTATCTCTTTCGTCGAGTCTACACCGTCACTGTCATCACCCACAGCAATGTACGTTGATTATTCCTTCATTATCTTTTGCGGCTAACATCGGCTTTGTTTTTTTTTTCTTTCTTCTTTTTGTTTCATTTGGTTTTATACCCTGACAGAGGGTATATCTATTGAGAGGGAGTTTAGGAGGTACCTCTAACTAGTTAAAGCAGTGAATCAGCTGTCTCTTTGTCTGTCTGTCTGTCTGCTTGTCTGTCTGTCTGCTCGTCTGTCTGTCTGCTCGTCTGTCCGTCTGCTTGTCTGTTCGTTTGTTATAATGCATATAAATCTCTTGTTTATAGGCTAACCTAATGAAACTTGGCATACATATTCCTTATGGCGTTACGCTATAAATAAGTTAAAACGCGGTATTAGATCATTATATCGTATGGCTAGCATAGAAAGTATAGATCATTTTTGATTATTTTTTAAGATATCGCAACAAAACTAAGCATGCCAAGCTTTTCCTATGTCTATTATATGCTGGTTACATATAATCGAAATCAGAACCATAGAAATAATCCCTCGAAATGTGGATTTTTTTTTAAGAAATGTATATTAATTTAAATAATATCTGTCAATAAGACACATACAATTTTATTAAAGTCGCTATACCATTTATAATATAAATAAACCGAATAACACTAAAGGGTATAATACTTTCGGTATAACGAAGCCAACTTTTTTCTCTTGTCTTTCTTTTCTGTTTTTTTGTTTTTTTTTTTTGAGCAATTTGTTAGCAGGTTTTATTTTCTGAAGATAGGTCGAAAGTGTTGTGGGTGCCTCTCTCCTTTTTACAGAAAGAGAAAGAGAGAGAGAGAGACTTGAGTTATATTGGCAAAATTATCAGCTTACTGAAAACTAAAAGTCATAAAGCTTGCAAAGGTTTTTGAGTAATGGATTCCTGTCAACTTGCAATAGGTTTTCCTTTTTTTTTTCTTATTGTTTTTATCTACACTACTATGTAGTATGTATGGTCTGGCCTGGTTTAATCTGTTCACACAGATTCCCACTTGGCTACAATGAATAATAAAAGAGAACTGCGAACTTGTGCAGCTTGCGGAATTTGAGAACTCTGAGAGTGACTCACAATGCTGATATGTATTGCCGAGAGTAGAGGCGGATATACTCGGACATACATATATGGTAATTATTCTTGAGTGAGTTAGAAATAGCAAAGCCGTTCAGTGACAAAGTTATCACAGTCTTGGAGGTCGAGGTAGAAAGAAGTCTTTCCCTTTTTGAAGAGCCTAAGCCAATTTTAAAGCCATCAGTTGCGCTGGTTTTTTTTTGCGCTTGTTTTTTGCTCTTGTTTTAATTATATTTTCAGCTGTTGAGGCAGTGACTAGTGGGGTCCTTCGCGCCACCGGTTTAACTGGCTTGAAAAAACCAGCTACCTCAGGTGATCCCTTTCGCTGCAGTCCAACCTCGGCTGGTTAACTGATGAACTGATGTTGGACCGGCCTTGTTGCTGGGTAGGACTGGACTTTAGCTACTTTGGGGGACTTGAGATGCTGCTGAAATATCTTCTTATACATACATATGTATGTATGTAATGTAGATGGTATTATAAATCAAATTATTCATGTAAATTTCATAAACTAACTAAACTAGCGGAGTATCAAACGGTCTAGTCGCTTTTTCTCCACTACCTCGCACATAAGCAAGGTAAACTATAGATCTTTCGGCTATACAGGTTATCTGCGTACGGGGTAATACAAATGATTTGCGTAATACTCAAAATGATCCATGTAAAGGTATTACTACTAACTAAACTAGGGGTTTTTTAATGAGTCTAGTCACTTTTTCTTTTCTATCTTCTCTAGTCACTTTTTTCCCCTATATTACACATAAGCAATGTAAACAAATACATCTTTCGCCTATATACAGGGTATCTGTATATATGTAGGGAATTACTTCAATGAAAATGATCCTTGTAAATGTATTATGACTATCTAAACTAGAGGGTTATTAAAGGGTCTAGTTACTTTTTCTCCACTACCTTGCACATAAGCAAGGTAAACTATAGATCTATCGACTATATAGAGTATCTGTATTACAAAAGATTTATGTAATATTTCAAATAAACCAAATAAATGAATTAAAACTTACTAAACTAGGAAGTATCTAAGGGTCTAGTCACTTTTTATGCTCTACCTCGCACATTAGCAAGGTAAACTCATACAACTATCAACAAATACAGGGTATCTGTTGCAGTTGCATGCTCTCTCTCTTTCTCTCTATTGTTCTCACTCCCTCTCCCCTTCTGTTGCGCACATTCAATTGTTAACCCCTTCTTCTTCTTCTTCTTCGCACTTGTCACAAAACTTGACCAAATGCCGGGATTGTTCATTTTCGAAACTGAAAACGACAGCGTTGTCAAAGAATTCGAAATCGAATTCGAACTGAGTTGAAAAACGTAGCTACCCCAACAAAAACACACAAAAACGTAGCAAATTCCGCTCGCTCGCGTTTGCGTTCGCTCTCTCTCTCTCTCTCGTCTTGCTCTCGCTCTCTTGTGCGCTCTCTCTCTCTTCGCCCACTTTGAAATGCAGCGTTCGTGCGGTTCGTATATCTTTTTAGATACATTTGTATCTCACACGCTCGAGATTGTAGTAGTAAATTCCGCACAGCTGAGCGACCGGCCTTACGTACACACACACACACACGCACACACAGAGACGCACACTCACACACTCTCTTGTGCGGGCTTCTAACGAGCGCGGTACAAGCGGCAAGCGGCAAGCGGCTGGCGGCATCGGCTTTCCACTCAATTCCAGTTCCAGCTGAAAGATATTTCGGACTGGCAGTGCTCCAAGGCGAGCGACCATGCAACATCGCTTCGACAGGCCGTCGGATTCGGTTCGTTTCTCGTTCGTTCCCTCGTTTCTTGCCTCGTTCGTTCGCTCGTTTGTTCGTTCGCTCGTTCGTGCGTTCGTTCGTTCGCTGCTTGCTGCTTGCTACAGCAGGGAAAAGCGCCAACATTCCGAACAGTCCGACATTAACTTTCAAACTGTACGGTTTGGCAGTGCGCTGCAGAGCGGAACGTAGAGACAACGTGTCGTGTTCCACATATTCATATAGTCCCCACATCAAACTACTCTGCCACTTTACAACATCAACAACACAACGACAACTACGACTACGTGTACAACAACAACAACTACAACAACAACAGATAATCGTAAAAATGCAAACAGTAATTAGGAACAACAACAATTTAGTATAGTATAGTGCAATAAGTCATTGTTGTTGTAACAATTAAAGTGAGTGAGACACAAAATGAGTGAACACATCAGACAAACACACACACACACACAGCCGCAATAATTTATAATAATAATAATACCCTGCAAATAATTAAATGCATATATTTCTGCGAACTAACCGACTAATCAATGTTTACAATCTGAATTCGCAAGTTTTTTTTTTTTTTTTCTTTTTATTTCTTTTTGTTTTTATTCTCTTTGATTTTCTAATTTACGTAGCTTATAGTATATTTATTTGTGTTGGGTTTTTTTTTCATTTTTTGACTTACTTAACGAGCATTCTCTCGCTCTCTTGCTCTCACTCTGGCTCTTTCTCCTTCTCTCTTTCGGTGTGTTCAATTGTTATATCCGGTGTAGCGGAATTTCACTGTGTTCAAGTCGTGAATACGTGTAGCATGCGGGTGAGAAAGATGCATGTGCTGAGGGGCAGAGGCAGAGGGAGGCGGAGAAAAAAAAAGAACAAGAAGAAGACAAAGAGATACCCAGACAGAGACAAAGATGAAGCAAGCGAGTGAGAGCAAGAGAGAGAGAGAACAATAGACGGAGAGAGTGTGTGTGGCAAAAAGCACACAAAGATAAATAACATTAAAAAAAAATAATACTAAAAAAAAATAAAAAATACTCAAAATCACTCAGTGAAATCAGTGTACCGAAATGCTCAACTTTATTTTGGAAATTCCCAATTTGCTAGAAACGTGAACTGCAATTTGTGACGTGTTCAGCCAGCGAAAAAGATCTTAATTATCCCAAAATTTGAATACACAAAAAACCCAAATAATAATAAAAGTCGTAAAAAAACAAGTAATTAAATAAACAATAAAAAAAACTTTTAAATTTATTTTGTGTACAATACGTACTATATGCTATACCATAATTCCTGCTCAGGACTGAGAAAATCCGAGATTTGTCTTGGTGCATGTTATAAACTAGTCTCTCCACTTTTAAGCTTGGCATAGATCCGTCTCTTTGTAATCGCATACACACACATATTTATTGTGTGTACGTGCATGCATGTGTATGTGTTTGTGTGTGTGCCACAGTGACTATAGCTGGCAAATTTTTGTAATTATTTTGCTGCGCTCAATTTACTTGGAATTCCAACGTTTTTAGCCATAACTGGAATATAAATGACTTTATTACAAAGCTAATTTCTGTATAACTCATGAAATAATTCAAAATCACAAAAAAAGTGTCAATAAAAACTTTTAATAAGATAAACAAACAAAAAAAAAAACCGTTTCAGTATTTAACAAAATAAATAATAATTTTTTAATTTTCAAAGTTTTTATTACACAAAGTTGCTGCCTTATTTACAATATGATATAAAAAGCATAATAATCTAAAAGATTATAAAACAATCTAAACAAAAAACAAAGTTTTCAATAAAGGATTAAAATAAATCAAGCTGTTCTTTTGTAAAATGTAAGTATTAAATATATGAAATAATACATATAATATACATAAAATATATATATGCGGCGTTTGCGTTTGCTTATCTTCGAAAATGTTCTTAAAAACAAATAAATGGAATAAACTGCGAAAAGAATTAGAAAGTTAACTTAGAGTGTGTACTAGATATGAGAAGAATTCCAAGAATTTTCTTGGTTATTGGGTTAAATCGAAATATTTTTGTATATATGTGTGTGCAAATAGTATTGCCTATGGTATGTATATACCCGGCACAGATTGATGGTTTTTTTTTTGTTTTTTTTTTCTGCTTGAAACATGCTGCCTTGTAATTACTCTCTTTCTGGTCTGTTTAAGACGCGCGTGCATGGCTGTGTGTGAGAGCGTGTATGAGTGTGCGTTGTGTGTGGGTTGCGCACGTGTATGTGTGTGTGTGTGCGTGTGTGGCTGTTGGCACTACCAACAGGTAGGTCTGCTTGGATCGTTTTCATTTGGTCAACAAACACACCGATTGACCGTTTGGGTGGGCGCAGTGTTCAACTCAGGTCAGTGAACCCCGAACCACTGTGCCGACGACAACAACAACAACAACAACAAAAACATTTACAGCAGCTACAACAAAAACACAACAGAAACAGAAATCAAATTGAAGGTCCAAAAAGTTGCGTGTTTGTTTAGGCCCAGAACAAAAAAATCACAAAGCGCACTAGAGGGAGAGGGAGAGAGTGAGAGATGGAGACAATAATTTGTTGTTCCCTCGACTATGATAATGTTGGAAAGTGTAGAAAGAGAGAGAGAGAGAGAGTTGACTGATTTGTGCGTCTTCTTCTGCCTTCTTTAATTATAAATTCATATTTGTCTACGCTTCGTGCTTCTTCAGCTTTATCATTGATATTCGCATTTTTGCGCATTCTCTTTTCGCTGTTTCTTCTCTTTTACTGACTTCGCCGATTGTACAATACAATGTACCTTGTACACATGTACAAATGTACTATGCATGTATATGTACTGTTTACATAAATAGGTAATACAAACAAATTGTTCCGAGAGTTAAATCATAACAATTTAACACAATGAGAGTACATATAATTTTTGAGAACCAAAAAAAAGCTATTTTGCCATTAAAAACCTGCACAACATTTTTTTTTATAAGTGTAAAATAGCGAAGAGTACAAAATGTAAACATGTTACCATATAACATATTTCGGAATTTGGGTACATTTTATAAAAAAAAAAATTAAGGGAATAAACTAAACTTAGAATCCATTAATAAAATTGAGATTACACGAAAAAAGTGACATTGGCAGCTCTGACTATATGCTTCTTAAGGTTTTAGCTATAAATTCGAAAAAAAAAGTAACTTGGCGCCCACAAGCAGTGCTGCCAATTTAGCTTTTTTTAACCTTGTTTAGCGGTTTGCAACTGGCTAAAGCGGAATAAATTGTCAATTAGCAGCTAGTGGGAGTTCTGGATATTTATTTTAAAATTAAGGTTATATTTTTCGCTTTTTTTGGAACTAACCTAACATTTGTTTTTTATATGGCAATTTGTAATTACGTTTTGTAAATTTAGTTTTTTTCTGGAAAGTGATTTAGCTATTTTTTTTTCTATTGTTCTTATTATTAATATTATTTTTATTGTTACCATAATTAAAAATAATTAACTTCTTGATTAATTTCTGACCGTATCAAGTATCAGATGTGATTAGAGATCGAGAGTCATTTGTAAAGAGGGCAAGCAACCTTTGTCTTTGAAATCATTTGAAAAATCAAATATGTTATAAAAGTTTAGGTTCAAGTTATCGCCAAAAAAAAACAAAATGAGCTGCTGGGGACCGCTTGGGCATATAGGTGTCCAGTCGTGTCCATTTCCCGCAATATGTATATCGCATTCACGACCGGAGTTCAAACGGATGCAAATACAACAAAAACTAGGAAAAACTAACCTAATAACATCATCGCTCAAGCACTCTGCGGGAATATCCAGCAAATGGTTAAAGACAAATCTTACCATATTCAATGATTTGGCCTATAAACTAAATATGTCCGTTATTGATGTATCAGATTTATTGTTTAATCTGACATTTCAAAATTATGCAAGAATATTGAATCCCATTGGATCAGGCTGGAACAGGTTTCGGGTACCCCTTTCTGTACCTGATATCGGAGATCGTTATTTGAATATTTTCGATTTGGAAGGAAATTTACGTAATCCAACGGATCCAAAGAGTCTCTTTATGCTATTGAAATTTTTACAGAATATTGTCAAATCGGAGCGGAATATTCAATTTCATATTCAAGAATATATTGAATCTTCGAAAACTCCGTTGGATATCAATTATGAGTATAACACACGATTACGACGTCTCGTTGATACGACCGCGCGAAAAGTAGAAGATCCAAATAAAACGAATATGGAGAGTGATATGGATAATTTGAATAATACAAATATGAATCCACATCGTATGCAAAACCTTAAATATAGAATGAAAGGTGACGGTAAGAAATTACCTGCGGAAGATTTACTTTTATTAGATGCAGCGGGACGACGACGTGGCCATGGTAGTAGGCAATTGAATGAATTACGTACCAATGCATTAAGTCAATTACTCAAGAAAATTGAAAAAGGTGATCCGGACAAATTTATGGCGGCTCTAAGTGCTTGTATTCTGCCGGATTTAGCTAAGAATAAAAAGAAACAAAAAGAGAAAAAAATCAGAAGAATATCTGCAGATATATCGAAAGATTATACTAGACTCGCATCTACTATATCCAGATTGTCAGTTAACAACGCGGAAATATCAGTATTACTAAGGTAACGAAGACGATCGCAAATCAAAATGATCAAGGGAAGGGTAAAAAATACAAATTAGGGAGCCACTCTTAATCAGAGAAATCAATATAAGATGATCCTCCATATATGAAAAATTAATATTTTTTGGCATATAAAAAAAAAGAAGTAATTTTTTATAATTGTAAATAATTTATTAATATAAATAAATTGTGTTGTATTCTATAAAATATATTATTGATAAACCTACAATTTCGATATATGATAGAGTAAATAAAAAATCAATCGAATCATTTTTTGAGCTATAGTTTGTTTTTACTCACTCAAAATATGATCTACATACATATGTATATCAGATAAAGCTCTGATGACTTAATGTTTGGTAATTCGAAATAAATAATAATTATTTATTTTATAATAAACAATAAATAAAACGAGTTAAGGATTTAAAAAAAAAATATATTTCTTTTCTAAAATAATGAAATGCTTAATCGGATATCTTGGCTTGGAAATGCTATACCATATGTGTAGTATATTTAATATTTGGTATAAATTATAGTATATAGCATATGCATATATCGTGTATACTTATGTACAATATATCGACGTTACTCGCTTGCCAAAATCCTACAAAAAAAAAAGAAATGTTGCTAGCCTGTCTTAGAAGGTCTCATACATATAACTATTGCCCGCATGTATAGTATATAAATACGTGTGTGTGTGTGGTGTGTGTGTGTGTAGTATATACACATGTATGTGGCAAATCTACTTAAATCGATAACAACTATCAAATCTGTGCGGGGCGTTTATGCCCTGCTTCGCCTCGCCTGCGAGCTCGTCACTCATGCGACATGTGCGCCTGATGACGCGTCGACGTCGCCGTCGCTGTCGCTGTTGCCGTTTGCCCATTCTCTGTTGCCTCTCTCTCATCTCACTCTCGTCTCTCTCTCTCTCTCTCGTCTGTCGCTTTCCTCTCGAGTTTTTGCCAATGTTGCGTATGCTGTCAACTCTCTTCCGCCAGGGCCGTCGATGCTGCTGCTGCTGCTGCTGCTGGTGCTGCCATTTTCTTTTTGGCAGCAGGCACACAAAATTTTCTACACATTGTTGTTGGCATGTCCCTTTTGGCATGGACTCGGGCAACGTCTCTGCTCTCAAGCTCATTGTTTACTGGACTGAAGGAGGTGGAGCAGGGTGGGCCCGGCGGCTGGAGGGGGGGGGGATGCCTGGTTGCCTTTTGGAGGCAGGCAAGGCGGCAGTTCCGTTCCGTTCCATTTTTTTATTGTTGCCAAGGCGGCAGCACACAATACACATACACGTGCTCCCTCTCTCTCGCTCTCTCTCTCCCTCTTTATCTCTCTCTGTGTGTGTGGCGCCAAGAATTCAGCAACGTCGCAATCGAATGAGCAAAAATCCAATGCGAAAAATTAACCTACGGCTGCCACGTTTCGCCGTTTCGGCAATTATAATGCTAACTGAACTGAATATGACAAATTATGGCAAACTATTTGCCGGCCAGACAGACAGAAGAACACACAGTAAGAGGAAGAGAGAGAGATAGAGAGAGAGAAAAAGAAGGGAGTGCGAGGCAACTCCTTAAATTCCCCTCTTCACATTGGCATAAGCATCACGCACTCGTAATCTACAGTAACACGCATTGCGTGCACAGATTCTAAAATCATTTCAAAACAATCTCAGCTAATCGGTAATTATGCAAACAGAGTTATGTACCCATATATAACTAGCTGAATAACATATGCAACCCTGGTGAGAGCAAGGGGTTAGTCCTAGCTAGGACTTTCAAACACGTTCGAGTCGTTAAATCAGTTGAATAACTAGCGATACTAGAGATACTGTATATGTATGTAGAATATGATATTTCCAGATGTTTAACAAATATTTATTATATTATCTATTATAAAAATCTTAAATTTCACTTCCCATCTCTATTTTAAAGAGATTTTACTTAAATGACTTTGATAAATAATGTTGAGTATACTTATACATATGTACTTTCTTCAGTAAAAAAAACCGTGTACAAAAGTTAACCATCTGTTTGATAAATATAGATATTTACAGAATTTTTTTGAAAGGTTTAATTGTTTTATAAAATGTAAATAAAAATTTACGCCAATTTGGATTATTTACATTTTCCGAAGTCAAAAGGAGGCGTGGCAAATTTATAAAACAAACTTAATCTGCGTAGGGTAGAATAGAGTCGTTCTTCTGAGAGCGACAAATCGCTCAAGAAATATTTTCCTTGACAAAATATCCTCTCCTAATTTATCTTACAAAAGGTAACTTGAGTTGGGTACCTTGTATTGGAAGTTAAGATCACCGACCTATTTCGACCTTTTCTTGAGTAAGGAGGGTATTTCGCAGTCGTGTTACCTCTGTTACTTGCATAATTGAACACATATTGTCGAACATCCCATGATACAAACAAACAAATACAGACATGTATGGGCATTAAGATCCACTGAGTTAACTCTAGTTGAATTGTTTATGTAATCGCTGTAATTAGTCAAATAGATTTTGCATTGTTATGTGGCAGGGGCTTGAGTTATGCAAGTACATACATGCATACATACGCCTCAGGTGCCTCAGGTGACGGATGATTTTTCCCAAAATAAAAGAGAGAAAAGAAAAAAATTTGTTAACAATAACCAGAAGCAAAGCACGTTTACATAAGTCGCAAATCGAGTTTAGGGTGTTTTCTTTTCTTTCTTCTTTTTGGAAGATGATTAAGAGATTAGTTGGGGGTAAGGAATGTTCCGCCAGCCAGCCCTATCACCCGCTCCCACATCCCACATCACACACAAGCCAAGTCAACTGCATGTGGCAAGTTGCAGCCGGATTTTGTTGCTTATGCAATTTTCTTGTCTACTGCATGTGGTAACATGTTGCATGTGACTGGCTGAAAGCCCACCAGACTGAATTACTGATGGACTGAATGACGGACTAACTAACGGAATGACTAAATGACGACAGACTGTCTGATATTCAGAGGGAGCTCACTTACCCGCAAGTGCTCTCGGTCTTCCAAAGACCAACGATTTTTCAGAGTTAATCTATGAATTCTAAAAATGCCCAGTGAGCGGAAAAAGCGAAGAAATTTCAAGTATTTCGATAAATTTGAAAATATCCATTATAATATTCTTTAAATGTAGAATCACTCAGGTCGTTGAAACATATACAAAATGTCATTCCACGTGAAAATCGTTTGATTTTTAAGAAAGTTACGATCGGTGTAAAATGAGGGTTCCAGGCCTGTTGAGGGTATACCACATGTCTAATTTTGTGTCCATTTCGACATGATTTTTGGGCCAAAATTAATTATCGCTTAAAATCGTTTTAAACAATTGTTTAGTACTGATTTAGACTTCCGCAATCGATTAAAATTAAAAACTCGCGATTTAAAATTAAAAAAAAAATTTTTGTTGATAAATCATAGGGAGGACCCTTACATAAATTTTTAAAATATCAAAACATAAACAAAATGTCATTCCGCGTGAAAATCGTTTGATTTTTAAGAAAGTGACGATCGGTGTAAGATGAGGGTACCAGGCCTCTTGAGGGTGTAAGATGTATAATTTTATTACCATTTCGACACGATTTTTGGGCCAAAATTAAGTATTGTTTAAAATCGTTTTAAACAATTGTTTAGTACTAATTTTGACCACCGTAATTGATTAAAATTAAAAACTCGCGATTTAAAATTTAAAAAAAAAATTGTTCGTTGAAAAATCATAGGGTGGACCCTTACATAAATTTCAAAAATATAGAAAATTTCAAATAATCCATTATGATATTCTTTAAATGCAGAATCACTCAGGTTGTTAAAACATAAACAAAATGTCATTCCGCGTGAAAATCGTTTGTTTTTTAAGAAAGTTACGATCGGTGTAAAATGAGGGTAGCAGGCTTGTTGAGGGTTTAACATGTTTAGTTTTTTGACCATTTCGACCATTTTCAATGGTCAAAGGTTGCAATAAATGTTGCATCAATATATATACATATATATATACTTGTATATGAATATCTACATATGGTATACGATAACCTTCACTCTCTGGCTCATATAGATTCTGATATTAGTGCGTTCATACAGATAGGATAAGACCTTATTACCTTTGTATTAAGTTTATATCTATTTACGGGACAAGTAGGCCTAAAACTGTAAAAAAAAATCCTACGCAAACTAATTTAGTTACCTATCGTAATCGTATCCCTATTATAATATTATATGTTCATATATAATTTCTGACATCTGTCTGGACCACGAAGCTGCATATTATAATTGTATATTGATGAAGTATTCCCTTATATTTTCCATTTACAATGCAATGGTCGTAGGGTATACGGCTTTTTCAAGCGAACAAGAGTTAGATTCTCTTTCTCAGCAGGCGAAAGTTTGAAGGGAATACAATATCGTCGTCTGGGTCGAAAAGGTCCTTATAATATTCAGTGTAATTTTAAATTTCGAGTAGTACAGACGTTGTTTTAAATTTTCAAATACTTTCCATTCCATTGCCAATGTACTGTACTCCCTTCTGCAGTCTTCCACTTAGCAACACCCTCCGATTGCTAAGCTGCGAAGCTGTTTTGGAACCACAGCAGCGATGTAGATCACGCAATCCCTTCTGGCGATCCCCGGAGAGAATTTGGTGTCTACACAACAGTGAAATGCTGAAAATGTTGGCAAACAAAGTGAGGAAGCCGGTGGAGCAGGTGTGCCCATTTATGTATGGATTGACAATGAAGAAATTTGGAGAGATTTTGAATCCAAAATGTTCAGGATGGAATTCTTTCCGAGTGCCAATGACTAGACCCGATACTTGTGCCCTATATGATGGCATTTTCAATAGAGAGGGTAACATTCGGAATCCGTTGCATCCGCTCATAATACTTATACTAGTGTGTATAATGAGTCACTACTTGAATCTTCCTTGCCAAGGAGATATTACTCCGAAACAAAGATCGAATGTAGATAATATGTTCACTGGTGGCGGAGTTGTATGTTTTGATCCATTTAGCGTGGGTAAGTCTTGTAGTGGTGGTAAAAGAGGTGGAAGACGCGGACAAAGAGGCAGGGTTGGTGATGATTTATGTGATGGTTTTGAGGATGCGTTAAAAGAACTTAATGATGAAAATAGCGCCAGAAGCGGTGATTTTGATCAAGATGATGGCGATGGTGATGGTGATGGCGATGGCGATGGCGATGGCAATGGCGATGGCGATGAGGATGTCCCTGTCGTTGATCTTTATGGAGTTAATGATGGCCGTAAAAGAGCCTCGGATAGAAAAAGCATTAAGGAAATTTCCAATCTTTATAATAAAATTGTCAGTAAAAAGAAACGCAAGGAGAAATATGGAAAAGAAATTGAAGAAGAAGAAGAAATTGAAGAGGAACCAGTCCCCGCCAAAGTCAAACCTAAGCCCCAACGTAAAAAGAAGTACAAAGGAAGTGATCGCCGTTACATGGGTAAAATAATTCCCGTCCTAATGCACGAGCCGTTTGACCAATCCAAACCATGGACCTGGGTGCGAAGACATCCGCTGCAGGATCGTGTCCTTGAGGGTAAGGATATCGGAAGATCCAAGGTGCATCGCTATAAGCGCGAGACCCTGGAGAGGCAGATGGCAAGGGCCAAGCAACGCTACTCGGCGCACAGTGTGTACTCGGTTAGCGACCACAAATCAGTGTTGGAAACTGCCATGTTTGGCCATGGCCATCATAAGAAGAAACATCATGGCATGGCAAAGCCCTACGACTATAAGAAACTGAGAGAAACTGAGCCCGTTGAGCCTCAACCGGAGCTCAGTCGGAAGCAAAGACTTCAACAAATGAGATTATCCTCACAGTTTAAGGATCGCAAATCGTCATGATCGATCTACATGATTTTAGTTATTTTTTTTTAAGTATTTAAATAAGAACTTTTTAATTTTATAATAAATATACTAATATATATGTACATAAATATATATACAAAGGGCATATATAGCTTGTTAAGCATATATGTATGTATGTGCATATATTTTTAAATATGAAATGCATTCTGTTTTATTTTATATCTGAGAATTTCGTATCATCTATGTAGTACCGAATATGATGCAACTGCTTTCCCCTTACCATATGGGAACTTTAAATTATGTTTCAATTTAGTCTTTCTTTACGAGCACAGTTGGGGCCTGGTAGTAGGCGAAAGATTGTAAATCAAAAAAATATCCTTGCCTAGGTCAAAGTAATCCTCATCAAATTCAGTACAGCTGACGATTTTGACGAGCATAGACGTTTTTAAAAATTCAAATATTTTCCCTCCCATCGCCAATGTACTGTGCTCCCTTTTGCAGTCTTTCACTTAGCCGGACCCTCCGATTGCTAAGCTGCGAAGCTGTTTTGGAACCACAGCAGCGATGTAGATCTCGCAATCCCTTCTGGCGGTCCCCGGAGAGACTTTGGTGTTTACGCAACGGTGAAATGCTGCAACTTTTGGCAAATCGAGTGGGAAAACCCGTAGAGCAGGTGTGCCCATTTATGTATGGGTTGACATTGAAGAAATTTGGAGAGATTATGAATCCAAAATGTGCGGGATGGAATTATTTCCGAGTACCTTTGTCGAGGCCTGATACTTGTTTGCTATATAGTTGCATATTTACTGTGGATGGGAACATTAAAAATCCGTTGAGTGCCATTATAATAACTGTACTTGCCATGATAATGAAACATTTTTTGAAACTTCCGTGCCAAGGTGATGGTCCGAAACGTCGACCAACTATTGATGATATGTTTACTGGTGGCCAAGAGGATTGTTTCGACCTATTTAAACGTAGAAGTAGAAGGGGACGAAGGGGACAAATGGGAGCAGGGGGACCAGATGGCGAAGGTGACGGAGATGGATTAGGTGATGGTCTTGCGGATGCGATGAATGAACTTGGTGAAGGATTAGATGATGATGATGATAGTGACGATGAATATGGCAGGGGCAAGGGCAAGGGCGCAATGCTCGAAGAAGAAGAAGAGCCTCCCCCACCTGGATTATATAATCTTGTTAAAAAAAAGAAAAAAGTTATTGAAATAGAAGAAGAGGAAACTCCGGAAGAAAAGGAGAAGAAAAAGAAAAAAAAGAAAATTAAAAAGTACAAAGGAAGTGATCGCCGTTACATGGGTAAAATAATTCCCGTGCTAATGCACGAACCGTTTGATCAAGCCAAACCATGGACCTGGGTGCGAAGACATCCGCTACAAGATCGTGTCCTTGAGGGTAAGGAAATCGGACGATCCAAGGTGCATCGCTATAAGCGCGAGACCCTGGAGAAGCAGATGGCAAGGGCCAAGCAACGCTACTCGGCGCACAGTGTGTACTCGGTTGGCGAACACAAATCAGTGTTGGAAACTGCCATGTTTGGCCATGGCCATCATAAGAAGAAACATCATGGCATGGCAAAGCCCTACGACTATAGGAAACTTCGAGAAGTCGTGCCCGTCGAGGTGGAACAGCAAGTGAATACCAAAGGAAAGGCGAAAAAAACCGCCTGATAGAAACTCCGAAATGAAATTAATAGAAAACGTCAATCCCAGTCCTAACTCATATCCAATCTATAGACATATATTTTATTATTTTTACCAAATCGATAATTTTAAGCCATATATACATATATATATATATTTATATATGTATGTATATATATATATATATATATTTTAGATATCTTAACAAATTCATATATAGTTGGATATTCCTTTTCCAAATTTATACATGAATGCTCTTAACTGACATGGAAACAAGTAATAATAAAATCAATACTCGTCGAAAAAGAAAACTTTGTACAAATTTTATTGCTACCTAAAACTTAAATATTATCTCGCTATTATGTGTATATACATATAAATATTTTCTCTAATTGGTCAGGACTACGAATCTGCCTTTTTAACTTAGATAATTAATATTTATTATAGAATCGAAGGGTATACGATTTTTCTCTTTCTCAGCAGGCGAAAGTTTGAAGAGAATAAAAAATCGTCGGGCTGGGCCGATATATTCCCTATACTATTCATTATAATATTACATTTTGAATAGTATAGACGTTGTTTTAAAATTTTAAATACTCGTATTTTCCATTCCCTCGCCAATGTACTGTGCTCCATTTTGCAGTCTTCCACTTAGCTGGACCCTCCGATTGCTAAGATGCGAAGCTGTCTTGGAACCACAGCAGCAATGTCGATCTCGCAATCGCCATTGGCAGTCTCCAGAAGTAACCTGGTACCTCCGAAATGAACAAATGCTGCAAATGTTGGCATTACTAATGCGAAGGCCCGTGGAACGGGTGACCACCTTTATGTATAGGTTGACAATGAAGAAATTCGGAGAGATAATGAATCCAAAATGTTCGGGTTGGAATTATTTCCGAGTACCATTGTCGAGGCCTGATACTTGTGCCTTATATGATGGCATTTTCGATAGGGAGGGTAACATTCGGAATCCGATGCATAAGCTTATTATACGAATACTTCTGGTTATATTGGATCATTTTTTGCAATTGCCTTGCCAAGGGAATTATAAGAAGCCTCGACCTAAGAAAGATGATGTTTTCACTGGTCAAGGCGATGCCTGTTTTGATCTATTTAATTCGAGTAGATCCCGTAGAGGCGGTAGAGGAGGGCGTGGCGATGGATTAGGCGATTTTGGCGATGGTTTTGGAGATGCGTTAAATGAATTTTACGATGAAACCGGATCAGAAACTGAATTGGGAGGCTTTAATTCTGATGAAAATGATGATTCTGATTATGATGATGAATTCGGAATTGATGGTAAAAAGAAAAACAAGATGGGTGATAATGATATGGATCGTATGGGTAGTGAGGGTGAACCTGGTGGCAAACGTAAAGGGCATGGTCGTGAGAGTTTCAGAGAAAGTTTAAAGGACCTTTCCGATCATTATAATAAAACAGTTGGTAAAACCAAGCGTAAGCCACAAGTGGCAGAGGAAGAAGAATTTGAGTACCTGCAACCAAAGAAGTTAAAGTCGAAACCTGAGCCGAAGAAGAAGAAGTTTAAAGGAAGTGAAAATAGACGTTATATGGGTAAAATAATTCCCGTGCTAATGCACGAACCGTTTGACCAATCCAAACCATGGACATGGGTACGAAGACATCCGCTGCAGGATCGTGTCCTTCAGGGCAAGGAAATCGGACGATCCAAGGTGCATCGCTATAAACGTGCGACACTGGAGCAGCAGATGGCACTGGCCAAGCAACGCTACTCGGCACACAGTACGTACTCGGTTGGCGAACACAAATCAGTGTTGGAAACTGCCATGTTTGGCCATGGCCATCATAAGAAAAAACACCATGGCATGGCGAAACCCTATGACTATAGGAAACTTCGAGAAGTTGTGCCCGTAGAGGCTCAACCCGAGCCCATCAAAGAGAAGAAAACAAAATAGACTGATATTACTAGAAATATCCATATTTGGCCCAGACCAAACCGCCCGAGGTAATATGCAACCTGTAAAGTCCCAAAACAAAAAAAAAAACCGATCAATTTTATCGAAATTTGTTCAGCAAGCTGATCATTCTTATATATGGACAAATTTATATCGCGAATAGGACAACATGCTGTGCATAAAATATGTATACATATTTCGGATATAGCTAACAAATTGATTATATATTATTGAAAAGACTTATATACATGCATTTGTATATACTTATAAATATAGACTTACAACCTTGAGCAAAAAATATTTGATTGTATTTTATTGGCAAAACGATCATGATCTATTGCTTTTTTATCTTCTGAAATGTTCTATTAGATTTGTTGTTCTTTTCACTCTGCTTTCGATGCTCTCGCTGGGTATGCGACAACATGATCTGAGTCATTATCATTCTGTCTCTGTCGCTCTGTCAACGTTGCACTTCAACGGAGCAGAGCGCGCAAAGAAAGCTGTGAAATGGACACCATGCACTTGCCTCTCTCTCTCGCTCTCTCTCTCTCTCTCGCTCTCTCGCACACTTTATGCGGCCAGCATTTTTCATGTCGTTACCACTTGGCCAACTTGTCTTTTAACGGGAACTGGGTATATGCCACAAATTGCCGTTAGAAATTTGCCTCAATTGCATTTGCAGTGTAGTCGACTGCGCTGCGGCAGAATTGCGTTATTTGCGGTCATTCATTAGCACAAAACCATCTAAAAAAAAACAGAAGGCGAAGTATAAAACAAAATTATGAGCAAAATGAGGTTATGTTTTTTTTGGTGGTCTAACAATAATTTTAAAGATTTTCAAGTGAATTTATGAGTCTAAATAAATTTTATAAATTAATAATAAATCTTTAAAATATCATTTAGAAATTTCATAAGATTAATTAAAATCAATACTAAAATTCAATAAAAATAAATTATTTATTTTATATTGCACACTATCATACCCTCTTTATAGGGTATAGAAATATCAACTTTGCTATTATTCTACTCCTTTTTTTTGTGGAAAGCAAAGTAACTGACAAACTCTCTCTCTGTCTCTCTCTTTGTCTCTCTGTCTCTCTCGACGAGTGCAACGAAGCATGTTTCTTGCTACAATCCGTCGACCACACAAGACTCTCCTTAGGCGGACTTGTAACGGAACTGACATACACCTGTACTACATATATGTACATATATAATATGTATGTTTGTCAGTTACGTTTTCACTTCGAATGGCAATGCATAAAAATTGCTCACAGTGATTTACGATCAGTGTGGCAAATTCCAAAGACTGAAAAACATAGTTAAAAACACAAGAGATAATAGAAAAATTATATATATTTTAATAAAATGCCAGTTGTTATAGTTTTCCAAGCGAAATTCTTTAGTTTAGCCTTTTTTATGCGCCGCTGCATAAATAAATAAACAAGAATTT
Organism: Zaprionus kolodkinae; assembly: GCA_018901885.1. Classification (NCBI taxonomy): domain Eukaryota; kingdom Metazoa; phylum Arthropoda; class Insecta; order Diptera; family Drosophilidae; genus Zaprionus; species Zaprionus kolodkinae. The sequence goes on from JAEIFM010000508.1 coordinate 3,795,021, forward strand.
TCACAATTGAGACGACGCGTCGACGTCATCTTGAAGGCATTTTTGTGTTACCAATGCAAGACAACAAACAAACTCATCAAGGCGCGCTCAAGGTGTCTCAAAAGCATAATCAATGACAGTGCCAAGACCTCCCCCCACCTCCCCTACAAGCAGAGAGGAGTGAGTCGAGGGGAGACCCTACCCAAGCCAAGCCAAGACAGACGCGCCGGTAGCGCTTCACCTCAATTGCGCACTGACACTCTATGGCCGGTCTAGACACTTTTGACACAAAAGCGCTAGAGTCTACGCGTAGACCCTGCCGCTGCCTTCCCCTCCATCTCTCCCTCTCCCTCGCCATCTCTCATGTTTCTCCTTTCCCTATGCTCTTTGTCTAACGACAGTGCCTACCATTTAATTCAAACACAAAAAGGAGGCAATTGCTAAGCTGCGTAAATTTTCGTTCGCAGTGTGTGCAGCGTGTGCAGTGTGTGTGCAGTGTTGGGCAACGTCAGCCGAGTTGGCAGTGCGTGTTGTTGTTGTTTGAAGCAGGCTGGCAGCCCTGGGGGCTGACTGGCTGGGGAGGCACTTGAGACAGCCGTAAGAGCATACATATTGAAACAGGTGACAGGTCACTCATTGTTGTTGTTGTTGTTGTTATTATTGTTGTTGTTGTCGTACGCAGGCAGAGAGATGCAGACCTGCATGCGGATGCTTTAGCGCGCTCAGCTTGTCTCAAACCTCCCGTTATGCCGTTTAGTCAATTGGAATTATTCATAACAATTTAACTAGAGCAAGTTGAGTAAAAGCCCACTTGGACTAGACTATTAGAGTATTACAGAGTAGTACTAAAAAAAAGCTATAGTAATATGCTATAAAATACAAATTTAGTGAATTAATGAGTCAATCAAAATAAATAAAAACAAGAGTATTATTTATAAATGCAGTGAAAAAATCATTTAAATAAAAAATAAATAATACACTAATATATGATAATATAATACAATTTTATAAATGAGGCGTAAATAATATTTTAAATATTATATTGTTAATGTGATTAAAAAATAAAATATTTTCAAATAAAGTATTATTTGTAATACATTTTTTTTGAAAAACTTTGTGTACACACTCTTATAATTTAAAAATCTATTATAAATGCTTTAAAATACAGATAAAAGAACATCTGTCAATATTGTTGCAAAATATTGTAGAGAACAATAATGTGATGACACATCCATATAAATAGCAAAATTACTGCCAAAACATTTGTAAACAGAATTCAGGGATCAGCAAACGCAAACAAAGCCGCCATATCACGTACATAGTAGGAGTTAGATATTAAAGGCAAACAACGCTTGCCGCATTCTTCTCTCTCTCTCTCCCCCCCTCTCTCATTGCAGATAAACAGAAAGAGAATTTTGTACATTGTAAAGCGATAAACGATTAACGATAATTTGCTGCGCACTTAGCAAACATGTTGAGCGTACTCTGAACATCGATTGAACTGCAGTGCATGCAGATCACCGTCAGAGAGAGCGAGACAACCGTATAGACAACGCTGCAGCGGTTGAGGCCATGGTGCGACGTAATGTTGCCGAGCAACAACAGCACAGTCACACACACAGCCAGAGCAGCAACAGCAACGGGAGCGGGAACGGGAACAATAACAACAACAACGGCCAAAGGTCTGGAGACAATAACAATAATGCGGGAGGCAGTACGTCTAAGACGTTGTCCACGACGAGCATGAGCAGCAATTCAACAGTGGCGGCAACAGCGCCTGCACCGCAGCAACACCAACACCTACAGCAACAGCAACAGCAACAACACTGTCAACAATCCGGTGTGCAGGTGTTGCTGCAACAGCACTCGCCCTCAGATGGTGGCTCCTCCAATTGCTCGTTGCCAGCATCGCCGCCGCTGCTCAGACAGACAGCAACACCGCCGCAGGGTGCGCAAATTGTGCCGCCCGTGTGTGCACTGCATCATCCGCAGCAACAATTAGCGCTGCTTGCTGCCATGCAACATCATCATCATCATATACTTCAGCCAGCATTGCCGCATCACATGCAGCATCAGCCAGCACCAGGTCCAGCTCCAGCACCGGCAGCAGCGCCAGCATCAGCATCACAAGCAACGCACCAACACCAGCATCAGCATCAGCACCAGCATCAACACCAGCACCAGCAGCCCCATGAGAACGGGCATGGCGGCATGTCGCCCAACGGAGGTTCGGGTGGCTCCTCGGCGAGCAGTGTTAGCAGCGTTACCAGCTGTAATGGCGGTGGTGGTGGTGGTCAGGCAAATATGGCTAGCAATGGCACTAATGGAATTGGACCACCACCGCAGCCAGCAGTGCCACAGGCCACAGCATTACCGCCGGCTCCGCTATATATACAATATCCGGGTGATTTCTTTCCATCGGAATTCTATATAGCACCCCATCCGCACGAGGGTATCTGTCCACAGCATCCGCATCATCCGCATGCGCAACAACATCATCATCAGCCCATGTGCGCCATCTCGGCAGAATTTGGTGAGTTACTGCCCTCCAAGAACGAAGATCTAACCCCACATAGGCTCAGCCTGCAGCACGAGATAAGAATTTCAACTAACGTATAAACCCTATGCGCTTAATAGAGACAGGGTATAATATAATCCTATAACCGATTCGATATATTTCCTTTACATATTTTCAATCAATTTGAAATTTCTTTGAATTAATCGAAATTTAAACTAATCTATATACCCTTCTTGTTTCATACGAACACATTGGGTATAACCAGCTATATCTGAACTTATAACCGATTCAACATATGTGTTACACAAATATGAAAAGCGCGAAAATAAACTAGGAAAACATATGGCGAGACAGATAATGACACGAGCAACCGAGTTAGTCATCCGAATCAAGAATATATATGATTTTTTCTATTATGGCACATACAAATGTCTATATATGTATCTGTGTTTAGTTCATCATAATTTTACGCTTACTTAGAATTATTTACATATATGCACGCATCACAAGATCTTGGGAAAAATCATATATTTGAAATCTGATAGAACTGTTAGATCTTGAAATTGTAAATTAAAAAGAAATCGTCGAGATTTGAATCAATCAATCGATTCTGGGAAATCGCCTGTTTCCGGTTGGTATATGGATTATACATAGATGTGGTTATGCGCTCTATATATAGGGGTTAACTTAGGGGAAGAGCACCGAAAATGTTCAATTACCAGAGGAATTAATGGGGTTTTTTGAGTGCATTTGCCGGCCTGACCTCTGACCCGTTGACAAAGCCATTTTAGACTTGCTCTCCCTCTCTCTCTCTCTCTCGCTCTTTTTCTCCTTCTCCCTTTTGCTCCCTGGTTGTCACCCGGCCCTTTGCCAGCCCTGCACGTAGTTAATCAAATAAACTTGTAAAGGCTTTTAGTGCGTGCTGGGGTCGACTTTTGTCTCTAATGGAATATTGCTTGATGGCAGGGAGGCGGAGATGGAACCATGACGGGACTATATATTGATATGGTTGTGAGCTGAGTATAGTAGTATAGTAATTATAAGAATGCTGAGCATAACGTTGCCCTCGCATCCCTCGCAGCGTCCCGCATCTTTTCAGAGTTAAAGTGCGAAATTGAGAAACATTTCTTCTCATTGTTGCGGGGCGTTGATTACTCCATTTGCGTTCAGTTGGGAAGCTAACGAACCGCCGACATGGAATTGTTTACTATTAGCATAATTATTATCAACAATTATAATATTAATGCGTATTTTACACGCTTGATAAGTTATATAAAGCGAAACATTACAGGAAATTCAGGCCGACAAAATGTCTAGCAAAGCGAGGAATTAGAATTAAGTTAATGTTTAAAGATATCAAAAAGTAGCTAGAGCACAAATTTATATCAAAACTTCTAGATTTGTGTTTTTTTTTTAAATTTTTTTTTCCGGTTTCTTTTAATACCCTTAATATAGAAATTAAAATTGGGGACAGCTTGTCTGATGGCATTACGCGTGCAGGTACTGGTAACATCTGCAGCGTGTAAATTATTGCATCTCAAATCACAGCGACTAGTATATTAAGTATACAACATTATAAACCTATTCGATTTTATGACTTCCATCCCGATTTATTGACATCTTACCCAACTTTATTGCGTTCGGTTTTTGTGGCGCATTTGTGCAATCACACGCGGCCCTGCTCCGCATCCAATCACTAATCGTCGTCGTCGTCGTCGTTGTCGTCGGTCTCAGTGTCAGTCTCCTCAATTCTCAGTTCTCTTCGGGTTGCCAAAATATACTTTATGACGCCAAGCAGTAACAGATTCTCAAGTTAATGACTTGCAGCTGTCGCTTTTGAGTGTGCGTCGAGAGTCGGCGACAAAAATCTCCTCTCTCTCTCTCTCTCGTCTCTCGCTTCTCAATGTTGTTAATGACAGACGCCGTCATCGTAGCGAAAGGCCGTCAAAACCGACAAATGACAAATTGCATTCCAGCAGATGGTAGTGATAATATCATATACATATATTACAAAAACAATTCTGCTCCACTTGCAGTATGCCCCAAAATCTAATTTGGTGTTTCATCGTTAGAAATAAGTTTGGATTTAATGAGTAAAAACAATTCCTTAAGTGGGGAAGTTCTTCTTATCGTACATAAGTAGGGAAACAAAATTGAAATAAAAGGAGCCCCAACTGAGAAAACCAACATTCGAGTTTGCTGGCAACATGTTGCTAAACATGTGTCTAAGCTCAAAAAGGCTTTATTGCAATCGATAATTTATGTCACTAAGTCGATATATTGATCCACGCTGTAATTATCGAAGACATGCTTGATATTTTTAAAATTATATTTTTGCGGCTTAAAAATACTCACAAAATTTAAGTTTTAATTAAAAATAAAACCCATTCTAAGCTATTTATAAGCAAAATATTATTAAAATAACTGTTGCTACACCTTATTAATTTTAATTTTTAAATGAGCTGAAAATTGCGTTATGAGTATCTCTCTTTACATGAAGATGGGCAGAGCTCATTGAAATGCATCTAGGAATTTTTTTTGGAAGTTGAACAATTTCAGTGGACAATGCTAGACATAAATCTTAAAGCACGCACACACACACATACAAGCTTGCAATATGGCGTCCAGCAGCTTTATGTGCATACACATGCAAGTGTGCGTGTGTGCATAGCATGAATATATACTATGTACATGTGTGTGAGTGTGTTTGTCTATGTTTATTATTTAAATATATTTTATCTCTTAAATGTATTATACCCGTACTTATAGACACACACAGATGCACATGTTTATATCGTCGCATTTTTCTTAACTCTGATAAAAACAGTTGCAGTCGCAGTCGTAGCAGCAGCAGCAGCGGCAGCGGGGCAGCGCAGCTTTTATTTGATTTGTGTGTTGCTTTTGTAGTCGTTACTAATGCCGCTGCCCCTGCCACTGCCGCTGCTCTTGGCTAGGGGCACTTCCATTGGTACATTATGTACAAACATTCATACACGCACACACACATAAATTTGGACTATGTATGCGTAAGTTTGTTTGGGCGAGTTCAACAACCGAAAAAAGAACGATGAAAAAAAATTGGCAGCAAACAACAAATATAACTTTAGGCGGTACGGGTACTGGTACGGGATGTTTGAGAGCGCAGCGGGCAGAGGGAGTGGGGACAACATACACATGCGTTGCGCATTAAAATTGTAACTGTAACAGTTTCCACTCAGTCTCTGTCCCGTCTCCAGCCACCATCACCATCACCGCCGCCAGTGCTCTGCACCCAGCTCTCCATCGCCAGTTTGGCAAGTTAAATGCCATTCATGCAATTTTTCTTTCGATGCAGTTGCTGCTGCTGCTGTTGGTGATTTTGCCTGAATTCCTTTTAATTCTGCTTTTTTTTCTCGACTTTTTACTGTTTTATTTGTTGTTCTTTTTTTGGCTCTTTGTTGGGGCACAATCATTATTAAACGAGCAAAGTTTAAACGCAGTCGACTGTGAGACACCCTGCAGCCAGTTGAGAAATATATGTATGTATTGTACATCAAATTCATCCGCATTCTTATTGGCAACCCTACATATAAGCAACTCCCCCTTTCGCTCTCTTCCTCGTACTCCATGAACGATGTGTGAAGAGGCAGCATGTTGACGTCATTTATGCAGTAGTTTACTTTTAACTCGGTTATTTACGATGCGATTTTAATCTTTTTCTCAGATTTACGACCTTGAAATATTCGCGGTGTGATTTAGTGAAAACATAAAAAAAGAGTAGTTTTTTTTAGGTGTTTTGAAAATACTGCAAAATTTGAAAACTAAGCTTGTTGCATATCTGGTTAATTTATAGTATTACTAATATACATACCACATCAACTTATACTAACTTTTGCCTTTCTTTCTATTTAATTTCAGGTAAGCAAAGTGTTTTCTAACAATACAAATAAGTGCAGTAGCCTAAATTGTAAGTATCGAATCATTTTGAAAAAATCCGATAAAAGTTGATTGAGAAACTGGCAGGTAATTCGTATGGAAATTGGAAAGTGTGCCAAAAGTACCAATATGTTATAACACTAGAGTCCTGTTTTTTTTCTGTGCAACAAAATTCACTTTAAAGTTGGCAACTATTTCAGAATCCTCTGATACATATCTCCGAGTAAAATACAAATAATAAACACTTTAGTTCTTTATAAACTATACACTCTTTCTGGCAACAACCATCAACAAACATTGGTTAAATTGCAAATGGCGCACGGGTACATGGGTACACGGGTACGTGTGGCTATGATACACAAAACCTGTCTGGTTCATTTGCGAAAGCGGCAACCCTCTCTGCCTGGCTTGGCATGATCTCCCCTAAGCTATTTAGCAATAACTTATTTAAAGTTGCAGGCAGACAGTACGGCTGACACTCAGTGACGACGCGACGCGACGCGTCATAAGGCTTTCTCTCCCTGTCGGCATTTAACTGTCTGCTGGGTAAAGTGATAAGCTTGCGACCGCCCCACGCCTTCTCCCTCATCATCTCGTATAACGCCAATTTTCCAACCCCCAATCGTTAACGACGTTCAACGTTTAACTAATTGTTGCCTTTTAACACTTGACAACCCTGTGTTTCCAACTATCGTTTTCATTGCGCGTGTGTGTGTGTGTGTGTGTGTGTGTGTGTATGTGGTCGCCTGTGGAATGCGGTATGTGCATCGCCCCCATAGTAGACGATAGACGGGGCAGACCCTGCTAATTAAATACATAATATTCTTAACGGCCGTTGTTGTTGTTGCTGTTCGTTATCTCTTTCTTCGCCTGCACTTTGAAATGTTATGCGTCAGCGCACTAAGCCAACATTTTTACACCTGAGCACAGGTAGCCAAGTCCGCTCGCTGTAGCTAAATTGCGACTGCATTATATGGCTAATTAGATCACGCCCCCGCGACTTCGACTGGTAACACTCAATTATTACAAAGTGACGCCAATGAGCCTTAAACAGTATTTTGTACGCTAGTAAATCATGTACAGTGGGTCCAGTTCAATCGATAGGGAGAGCCATAGTCCATGGTTAATCCCTAGGGCATATACAAATCGGAGAAGCGTTGCGCGCCCTAAATACCAGAGAAATAAATATACATAAATTATTACACTTCAGTTCGACTCTCTATTGAATTATTTACCTTCTATTCAACGTACCAATTTAGGTCCAGCGGCTGTACAAATGGTTTCCCACAATCGCCCGCCGCCAACGATGGCATTACCGGTTCAGGTACCACCGTACGTCAACGAGAATGGAACACTGACTCACGTTGTTCTGCCACCGCAGCAGTACCAGCAGTTGCATCATGGACAGGGGCATTTGCACGCAGCACCATTTGTAAGTACCAATAAACAATCCCATAATTGAAAGGCCTAACCCAAGTCCCAAATACCACACTCGAGCCTTAATATCCACGTCCATGGGCTTGCATTTTTGTCATTCTTATAATGCATGACTTGACACGCGAGATTATACGTATATTGGTATAAAGTCGTAAACATTTCAACAAGCGTTTTTTCTATTTAAAACTCGATTTAAAATAATTATAAGTCTGGCATACTGCGCGGCTTTTAAAATTTAGTGATGAGCAATCAAGCAAAACAACGCCTATCGATAATGTATCGATGTTTACAATAATAATTGGTGTTGTAAAATGCATACAGTCAAAGAAGAGTTGCCAGACTCTCTTCAAATTTAATAATTCGTTTCATAGTCAAATTATTATTATTTGTTTTGATTCCGCACATAATAATTTTAATAGATATTTGTTTACGGATTTAAATTATTAATGATCTACGAAAATAGAGTGAATGAGATTGTAAACAAAACATGTGTATCGCTGCACAGCTCATCGATATATAGCCGGCATTATGCCGTGGTGTATGTATATGGAATTCTAGCAAAAAGATGCTACACAAACTAAAAATTCTAAACGTTGAGCTGGATAAATAAACAATCCATAGAACAGTAAAATTGCGAACAAATTAACATTGATAATAATTAAAGGCAGAGTAATGTTACTTGAATAAACATTCCCCGTGCCGGAAGAGATAAAATTCGGACAAACATTGTTATCAGTCCGCAGTCGCAGCTGCTGCTGACACTACAATATTGGGACGTTATTCGCTGACGTGGGTATTACTCGAAATGAAGCGGCAAGAGAGCGACAAAATAATTGCGGGCAACACGTCAGGCACACATAAAATTGTTGTTAAAGTATTTCCCCGTAAATGTTGTTTATATTTGTGATGCATGTACTTAATTATTGCTAATCTCGTTTTAGATAAGCGGAAACGGCACATCGCATTATTACACACCGATGCCTGGCTATCCTCCTGGTCCCGGACCGGCTGGCAATGGACCACCTCACTATCATATGCCACCGCCGCCGGGTGCACCACAACAGCAGCAGCCAGCGGGATCTGCTGGCGTTGGTGCAGCGTCATCGGCAACGTCACAACCGCATTTACATTCCCCGCATTCGCCATCGCCGCCCAACTACACTAATGAGCGGAGTCAGCGACAACACACAAAGTTACTGAGAAAACTAGAACAAGCCAATAAGCAAAAGCAACAGAGTAAGTATCTAGGTAGAACCGAGAAATGTATCCACGTACAATTTTGGCAGAATGATGTTTAACGTGTTGCCTTCTTCTAGATTCCACTTTGTCGACTCCAACGCACTCACCCTCACCACGTCGCAACGACACAAATGGACACCAACAACAACATTACAATGGTTTGCGACCTCAGCAGCAGCAACAGCAGCAGCAGCATCAACAGTGCCAAACGCAGCGAAACGATAACGCCGTGCCACCAGGTCGTCAGGTGGTGACGTCACATCCGGCAAATGCTGTTCGTGACAACGTGGAGGATGGAGGCGACAACTCATCATTCAACTTAGAAGCTGGTGATGATGAAGAGGACCAATCAGCATCGATTGTCGACCAAATCTCAGCAATCGAGAAGCCCGAAGTGATCGATGTTAGCTCTAGGGCAGCTAAAATATTCTGGGCACCGCCGTCCAACACAGATGTCATGCTCATCAATGCGCAGGATCTGCGCTATCAGGTGCTGCTCAGCGATAGCGGAAAACAGTGTAAATACAAAAGCCTGTACCGGGGCGAGGCGTACGAATGCATTGTCCAGGATTTACTGCCTGGCCAGGAGTACCTTGTACGTCTACAAGTGCAATATAAACAGTTCCAAGGTGGCGTGAGTGAACCAACGGAGTTCAAGACGCCAGCCTGTGAGCCAGACCAACCGCTGCCTCCGAAGCTAATGTCGCGTACCAAGAGCACGATAAATTTGCGTTGGACAGCACCTGCGTGCAATGGATCACCTATTCAGCATTATTTGCTGGAGTATGATGAGGGCCGTGGCAATGCGCTGCAATTTGTCGAGTTGGCCAAGATTAAGGCTAAGCATTATGTGCTCACCAAGCTACAACCGACGACAGTCTATAGTTTTCGTTTGGCCGCAGTTAATCAAGTGGGTCAATCGATATATTCCGAAGTGACCAGCTACAGCACTGCGGGCAACCCACCAACGGCGCCCAAGGCACCACAGTTGCAGGCATCAACCGCCAGCTCACTGCACTTGGTGTGGGAACGACGCTCACAGGATGGAGATTTTCTGCTACAGCTGCAGGATTCGGAGTTCGGTCATGGTTACCTGAACAGCTACAAGGGCGGTGACACGCATTACGAGTGCCTGCAACTGCGTCGAGCCACAAGCTATCAGTTTCGTTTGCGGGCTGAGAACGATGCGGGCGTATCGCCCTGGTCGCCGGAGGTTAGCTACAGCACTGCACCCGAGAGACCCGGCCGGCCTGGCAAGCCGCATTCCAAGGGCAAGATACATGGCACGCACTTCAAAGCGCGCTGGGAGATGCCCACGGATACCGGAGGTGGCGAAATCATACACTACCATCTGGAGCTCAGTGCCGGCGGACCGAATTTCGAACGAATTTACACGGGTGCAGATGCGGAAGCCAAGTGTGACAGCCTGCAGCCGGGCACAACGTACCAGCTGCGTGTGTGCTGTGAGGGGCCAGCGGGTATGAGTCCTTTCTCGGACATTGGTCATGTAACCACTGAGGCAGTACCGCCAGCGGCACCACCGATGCCCTACTGCGATGCGCCCTTGACGCCATATGCTGCGCTCATCCGTCTTAGCCAGCCTGAGAACAATGGCGGAGCACCAGTGCAGGAGTTTGAGGCGCAGTTGCGTCAAGTCACGGAGAGAGCGAACGAGATACAGGCATTGCCTGCGGCACAGATCATCTATCGGGACAAAGCGGATTTCTTTGTAGCGCAGCATTTACTGCCCGGTTGCACTTACGAGGTGCAAGTGCGTGCCATCAATCGAGTGGGAGCTGGCAACTGGTCACAGTGGTTGCGATTTACCACAGCAGTGGCACCACCAGCTGCACCAGAGGCATTACAAGCGTTGGTCAAGTCGTCATCGCAGTTGTACGTTAGTTGGCGGAGTCCAACGTTGAACAATGGCGCCAACGTCACCGGGTACACTCTGCAGAGTGTCAGCCAGTCGCTGGAGGAGCCAGAGGTGGAACCACTTGGCACACAGTTTAGCAACTGCTATCAGGGCGCTCAGCCCAATGTGGAGCTGCGCCAGCTTACACCCTATACACGCTACTATTTACGCGTTCTGGCCAGCAATGTGGCGGGCACAGGATCGCCCTCGGATGTGGTATGCGTGGCGACACTCGCTGCAGTGCCTGGTGCGCCTCAGATGCAGGGATACGAGTTTACGGCCCAGGAGGTAACATTGAATTGGACGCAACCGGCGGCGCATGGTTCCCCCATCTGCAGCTATAACATTGAGTATGGCGAGAAGACAATTGCCACGCCTGATGCCTGCACTCGCTACACGATAGGAGATCTGACGCCAGAGACAAGCTACAAGTTTCGAGTGCAGGCCGTGAATGCAATTGGTGCGGGAACTTTCAGCGCCTATGCAAAGTTGACCACACAACCAGCACCGCCGGCACCACCAAGGCTGGAGTGCAGTGGCGCGGGACACAACTTTATCAAGCTGAAGTGGAGCAGTAGTGGCGCAACGAGTGGTGGCGACTTCACCAAATACTTTGTGGAAATGTATGTGGCGCGGGCCAAGCAGTTCCAGAATGTTTACTCCGGCACCAACTGCATGTGCAAGATCAACAAGCTGCAGGAGCGAAGCAGCTACACTTTTCGCATTTATGCACACACCGATCGTGCTGGCGATGGTGACTATTCGGAGGAGTTTGTCTTCCAAACCACAGCCACATTGCCGGCCAACATAAAGGCGCCGCGTGTGCTGCATGTGGGCAGTGTGATGCCGCTTGAGCAGTCGGGACGGCTGGGCACACAGCTTACTCTGGAGTGGCAGCACTCGAAGAATACTTTCTACGATCGTGTGGAATATGAACTGCAATATGCCGTTATTGCGTCCAACTCTGCTACAGACTTGAATCCGGCAGAATCATCGGAATCGCGTAGCGAAAGCAACAGCAGAAACAACGGAGCATCAGGCCATGCGACTGCTCCGTTGAGCCTCAGCAATCAGGAGTATCATCAGCTGTATCGCGGCCTGGAGACCAAGTTTACCATAGATAATCTGGTGGCCGGCAATTGCTATCAATTTCGTGTATGCCCCGTGCGTGTCGCCTCGAGCGGCGAGTTGATCTATGGTCAGGCCTCGACAGCACTGCGCTACCAAGTACCAAGGAAACTCACGGGCAACGCAACGCAAGCATCTAATAATCATTACAATGGAACAATCACTGTCGCTGCACCGGCTGCAGCCCAGACTACATTGCAGCGCTTTAGCCGCAGCAAACAGACGACAGGGAATGGATCTGGCAACAGTGGCGGCGGTGGCTTGCATCCGCGCTCGATAAGCGCCTCCGCAATCAGTGGCAATGGCAGTGGTGTCGGTGTCGATCTTCAAGCCATCGGTCGATTGCAGCACGAGATATCCGCCGCTGGCTTCAATGCATGCGGTGATCCTCTCCATCATCATCATCATCACCATCATCATCATCACCAGCAGCAGCAGCAGCAGCAGCATCTGCAGCCGTGTCTGTCGTCTGAGCTGTCGACAAATTCCTCATCATCTGCCTCGGCTTTACTGCTGCGCGGTAAAAGTTCCGATGTGCAGCATCACATGCATCATCAGCATCACTTGCATCACTCACACCATGTCCATCATGCCCACTACCCGCATCTCTTGATGGGTGGAGCAGGTGCACCTGGCGTTGCAGCTGGAGGAGGTAAAGTGGCAAGCAGTAGCTGCCTGCAACACGGCGGCGGCCTGATAAAGCGCACCGTCTCCAGGCTAACGACCTTCTATAGCAACCGGAAACGCTTGACGGATCAGCAGAAAGCTGTCTTCATCGTGGTTTCCTTTGTCTTTGTCACCTTTCTGGTCGCCATGCTGGTGAACATGCTCAGGGGCTAAGAACGAACAGAGAGAGAGAGAGAGAGAAAAGTAACAGTAGTAACACCCCACAATACTTGATGTCTCAAATAAGTGATTTTGATTCCCTACTATGTAACCCCCATGTAATTGTATTTTTTATATATCTATATAGGATACTACTGTATGTGCATGTAAAAATGGAACATCAACACAACTAAGGCTTCAATTTCAAGAATACACTTACAACCAAAAGCAGGCATTACAATAATCTAACTGTATTTTATGTACATATTACTAGAAATTCTTTATGTGAAAGGAAATTTGAGAATTACTAAAAATACACACACATATAGTTAAGGCATTCACGCAGCTAACATAAGTCGTTAAATGAAACAGAGAACTCAAAACAATATCTATGTATTTGTACCGAATCCGAATTGTTGTTGGTAGGGATGGGGGGGTAGACGAGATTACCAAGTCATTCTTGTTATTAAAGTGTTGCACTGCCCGTGAATAATCGAAATTATTCAACAATAGGACTCGACATCGTTTGTTAGATATGCATAAACAAATTTGTAAATTAAATATACATTATGGTATTCACAAAAAGTAAAACAAATATATCTGTTATACATATATTCCAAATTTATAATTACACAAAACATTATAATATACAAGTATATATGTATGTGCTATAAATCCATCACAATTCAATCCAATTACAATTACAATGTACATACGCTCTTGAATGACAACTGTAAGCTTATAAGCTCCCCAAGTAAAACTTGCTTAATATTATATTCCAAACATAAGCTTCGTTTTTCCAACCTCTGCTGTATTACTGTTGCAGATATAGAAAGTATACATAAGAGATCTGTATGTATACTTTCTATATCTACGTTCGTGTATTAATACTGATGCTAAAAAAAGAGACGCGTTCAGAATGCGAATCGAAATAACGAAAAGTATGAATTTATTAGACTATTCCGTATTACTAGTATATTACTACATATTTCTACTGATAACTTCCATGTACTATCTCTCCTCTACACTTTGCATATATTTGTACCTTAAGAATTGCCTAAATCATCGGGGGTTCTTTGAAACGGAAGTAAGCCGAAAACAGATGCTTGATGCATTCTTTAACCTTTCATACGCGATAATACGTAATTTATGATATGATACATGATATGATGCATAAGCCATGATCCAATTATTCCAGAGCTTACATAAAAACGTCGTATTAATACCCGCAAAGAAAAATAACTGAAACTGAACTGAATAATTTCAACTCGACTTCCACAAAGCATTCAAACAAACAAAAAAAAAACAAAAATGAAAAAGCTCTTTAAAATTAATAAACAATTTATACAAAAAAGAAAAATACAATGCATGATTTACTATAAATGCACAATACAAATGGAAATTATGGCATGCATGTATATGTATGTATATACACTTATATGTTTATACATATACACCGAAATATATATATATTTTTTACACAAAAAAAAAAATAAACAAAATTATTTAATATATGAGAATACATATATAATATATATATATATATGAAAAAAAATAATTGAAATTTATAGCTTAATGCAACGAAAGTGATTTATATTTCCAATTATTATTATATCTAAATATAATGAATAAATGTTATCGTTTCTTTCCATAGTTTAATATATTTAAAAACAAAATAAAACGAATGAAATAAATTAATGAATATACAACAACATACATGTATGTTTACGACGGTAAATGGATATGGACATAAATAAATAACTGTACTTTTTGTCGTCTCTTGATTGTTTATTACACCATGCATATATATGTAACACAATGTAAACAGAAGGTATATTTATAAATATATGCATATATATGTGTATGTGTATATATAAACATTGCATATGTAGATATATATGTGTGTGTGTATATAACCAATTCATATGCATAACCATATATGTGTATATATGCATATACATATATATATTTTTTTATATTACACAAATATATATAAAATATATTTAAAACAATTATTTGCAAAAGTATATATATGAATCATTTCAAATAAAAGCTATATACAAATATTCATATCGGCATTTTAGTATACCAGATCTATTGATCATTTAATTCCACATCTATAGCAGATTATAACGGATCAATGGGCTCCAGCTAAAGAATAAGGTAATTATGCCAGGTAAAATCAAATCCATAATTTCAATAAGAAGTTCCAAGGCGAAGAGGTATCCTGTAAATGATTTACGCAAAAATGTGCTTAAATAAATTAAATTCATTGTTTATTTCAGTTTTCTGTTAATTTATCTCGAGCGACTAAGGTTCTACAATTCGTTCTATTAATTATATTTAATACATATAGATAACATTGTCGTTACTACAAATTCGCCTGCATTGCGTTCTCGTTATATTTTTGCTTCATTATACGAAAAACGTGTAAGTAATAACATAATAACATGCTATTATTATAAGTTATATAGTTGGTTCTGCTTTTTATGTGGCTCCAAAACGTACTCATATAAGCTTCAACTAACGGTTTTTCCTTTTCGTTTTCTTTTTTGGTAAAATTCCTTTTGCTTTATTCTTTTAAACTTAAAACTCATCTAAAATATATATGTATGTATTCGCATTAAAGTATTCATATACATATATTATATAAAGGATTGCATACGTAATGTTATAAAGATAAAATCATTTATATAGTATGCAATTCATTTTATTGTTTGCTTTTTCTATTTTTGCTTAAAATCGGTGTATAAAATTTGTGTATGTTTGTCTTGCATTTTTTTTCTTTTCTAATTTGTTTAGTTTTTTTTAGGATGAAATGATCCTAAGTTATTGAAATGATAAGCTTCCCTAAATACAAATACAGTGAGTTTATAAATAACGCAAATTTACTTATACATACTAAATGTATATAGTGTGTTTTCTTACTCGTTTGTGTATTGTATAATATCAGGTTAATAAGTATTCAATTATTTCATTTCGTTGCATAAAAAATATCTCTCATGCTAAGGCAACTTTCAACATCGATATGGCATAGTTATCTTTGGTGTATGGTATCAGTAACGTCTGAAATTCGTGGGTAAATATGCATTGTATTGACGAGGAACGATTCTCGATATGTGTGACGATCTCGGGGAGGGGCAAGAAAATCATGTACTTTATAATCGAAGAGGTGCAATCTAGCGTTTGAAGTTGGGTTAGGTTAGTTGAGATTAGGTTTGCATTAATTTCCGTGAGAAAGCAATCAACCAAGAGGGGCTTAACTTAACGTGTGAGTTATTCTTATTAATTTGTCAGCACTCCAACATGTCGTACTAGCTCTACATATGTATTCCATGTGAGTATCTATGTGTATGTATCTGTATCTGGTTATTTGTCCATATTTAGGTAATGGTTCCCATAGTGGAGACACAGCTACTGCTTATCAATGGTTCACGTGAGTTGACAGACGTATTGGATGGATCGATGGACATGGTGAACTCTGTTGTTGTCTCAACTGAATCATGTTGGCTCTGGGTTTGCTCATGTCGTCGTGGCTTAATCAGCTGAGCAGGATCCTTATGGGGTACGCCAGATTCACCTGTTGTTGTGGGGTAGCTTGACACGCGTTTTAATGTCTAAATGGGATTAAGAAGTCAATTAATATTCACATGTTATCTACTGAAATGCTACTCACCTTGTCATTAAGAAGATCTGCAGTATTGGCTGCAGCAATGGACTCCGTCACGGGGCAAATATTTTTACTTGATGAGAACTTTTTGCGTTTTCGCTTGAGGGCAGCAATAGCCGTTAGACCTGAAAAAGAGAGCACATAACAGAAGTGTCCCAAATAGGGTTCAAATTAGAATATAGATCTAACCCACCTGTTGTTGTGTGCATAAAGTGAGTGCCTGCGCTAAGGTGAGTGTGGGTCGGGGTGCTAACCCTGCTCGCAGCGGGTAGAGAGGTAAACTCCGGCACTACAGCGGATGCGTTCGCAGCACCATGATAGCCATAGCCATGTTGTGGCGAGTTCTGTGCGTATGTAACACGCACTTGACCATGCACCGGAGCTGACGTGGCGTTCTGCAGTGAATTGCAAACCGAATCTTCCGACTTGGAACGTCCCAGTATCTTACTCATGTTGCCCACTTTGGCTGCCTCGATGAGGGTGCCTGGAAGCCAACAATTTTTTACTAATATTTACTTCCTGTCCCTACTTTTTGACAATGGCTTACCCCAACGCTTTTTATGGCCCACAATGCGTTTGTTATACTTCAGCGTTGACTTGTTGTACTTAACCGTAGCTGTTGGCGCTGATGGAGATGGCGAAAGTACCGAGCTAAGTGTGGGAGTTGTGGGCGAATCGGCTTCCACGACCGTTGTATGTTGACGACGATGAATAAAGTTGGGCGTAAAGAGCGTCGATAGTGTTGAG
Organism: Zaprionus kolodkinae; assembly: GCA_018901885.1. Lineage (NCBI taxonomy): Eukaryota > Metazoa > Arthropoda > Insecta > Diptera > Drosophilidae > Zaprionus > Zaprionus kolodkinae. The sequence continues at coordinate 3,812,394 of JAEIFM010000508.1, forward strand.
CTTAGAATCTCATGCTGATTATCATAGTTGTCCAACGAGGTAGAGAACTCGGCCACAGGGGCAAGAGATCCCGTCGAGCCGGGTGGAGCAATATTGAAACCTTTCATTAGGCGACGTTCCTTCTGGCGATTCTTCTTGCCGCCGCCACCTGCAATGTTGAGTTTTAATAAGCGTAGATCAGAAATATTTTGTAAATTTAGGTAAGGGTCCCCCCTATGAAATTTTAACAAATATTTGTTTTCTTAAATTTTATATCGCGAGTTTTTAATTTTAATCAATTACGGTGGTCAAAATTAGTACTAAACAATTATTCATTTCGATTTTTAACGATACTTAATTTTGCCCAAAAATCTAGACTTGTAACACCCTCAACAGGCCTGGTACCCTCATTTTACACCGATCGTAACTTTCTTAAAAATCAAACGATTTTGAAATGGGATAACATTTTGTTTATGTTTTAATAACCTGAGTGATTCTACATTTAAAAAAAAAGGTGACCCTCTTTATCTTACCACCTCCTTGTCCCGCTGTCACATTGGTATCCATGCCGCTGTTTTTGAGAATCTCAACCAGTTCACAGCGAAAGGCGGAAATGTCTTGTTTTATCTCATTTACGTCGTCCTCGGTAACGCCCTGGGATTCCGCCTTACGCTGCTCTACGGTCACATAGCGACGCACCAAATTGCGCATTATCTGCTGATACTTGAAGTCTCGATCACTGGCTTGCTGTGCCTTACGCTAGAGTCGAATCAATTATTACATACGGAATTCTGATCTCTACTTTTCTTAAACTCACGCGTATTGTCTTCAGATGCTCGCGTCGTGCTGCAGAGGAACCACTACAAAACACTCGCCGAATCCACTTGCAGGCATACCAAATTGACTTTGGTGTGGGGATGATATTAAACGGGGGCGGACAAGTGCCTCCCTCTTCGAAGTAGCTTATCCAGAGCTTAGAACGGGCAAACTTCCACTCGACATCAGCACGTTCCTATTAAGGAAAACAGATTTAGATATAGGAATATGTATATATATTATGTTGTTCCAAACCCACTGAAATCAATTGATAGGAGTGATTCATCATGGCGATCAGCAAATTCAGTAGGACAACTATATTGATCACCGAGTAGGTACCAAACATCAGCATTCCCCAGAAACGCGTGAAGATCTTGATGCCATCCAACTCAAAACTGTCCAGATCTATGAGTCCGAAGACTGCCCAAAACAACGTCTGAGTGGTTTCAAAAAGACTATGGAAACGATAAGGTTTTCATCCATCAAAATCATTAGGATATGATCAAGAACCTACTTTGAGAACCTTCGCCAGACAATGCAAGCATTTGGATCGTTGGTGCCATTAGTGGTAAGCAGCAGGCTAGGTGAGACCTCCGGACATCGTTTCTTCTCCAGATCAGCATAGTACCTAGTCACATAATGATCAATCTTAATTATCTAAATTCCACTTCGATTTAAGTTACCCACCATAGCAGCTGATTGAGCCCACTGCCAAAGGCGAAGAGAACAAGAACGTAGAGAAAAAAGAACTTCATGATGTCCATGACCATTCGCGAGAGAGAAACCTGCAGTGGTCCCAAATGCGGATTCACCGAAAATATGTAGACCAGCTTGAGGCTACTGAAGATGTTCGCTGCACTGAAAAGACCCTCGGATATGAGCATGGGATCCCAGGTATCCCAGCGCTCACGCGGTAGATCTGTGGCCTGTGAATTGAAGATCATCTCTTTTTGCACCTTCGAGGGATGAGAGAGGGAAAGAAATAGGTTATGAAAGAGTTCTCAATAGATGTTTGTTAGCTAGCGCCATACTTGAAAGAAGGAGACCACACGCAGTGCTACTGTGGCCACATAGAGTGAGTTCGTGACAAAGTCAATAACGTTCCACATGTCGTTGAGATACTCTTGCAATCCCACGTCCCACAGTTGCTTCATCTCGCTCCAGATAAGACCGCTCACCCAGGCCAGAATGAGCCACTCTATGAACGTGGGTTTCGCACCACGCTTTGTGGGTAATTGCAGCTCTTCGGCTTGATTAAGCATGGTGGCCTCCTCTGACCAGAACCAAGCCCCAATAAATGTCTCAATGCGCTGCGAGGCGAGCATAAGCAGAAACAGAAACGTAAAGTAGGAGGCACTGTGGCAAATAAATTTGATGAATGGTTTGCGCATAGTCTGGCCAATGTTGGAGTACGGGGCCAGGATATAGGCCAGCGAGAAGATGGGAAACAGGATGCCTATGCGTATTATGTCTAACGCCTGAAGTGCCATGTTCTTACGCCGGAATCCCGGCAGCCCTTCGTACCAGATGCTTGCCAGCAGTTGCTGCACGTTGGAGTGTGCCACAAACTGCAAGCAAGAGAGCATAGAGAGAGTAAGAGTTGGGTGATTCATAGTATTTAGATGATTCAATTATATCTTACCTTCTTTTGACGCAACTTAATGGCCAACTTCAGGCGGTTAAGGTGCATTCTCTCGCCATGCTCGTAGACCGGTCCAGTAGGATCGTGATTCAATAGGATTTCCAGCTCGTGTGACGTGCGTGTGTGATCGAGCAGAGCAGTAGCAAAGTCCTGACACTGCTTGCGCAGCTCCTGGTACTCGTTCTGTAAATATGGGCTAATAAGCTTTGATCCTCTTGGGTTTAGTCAACCTACTCACCTTGAATTCGTGCTCCAGAAAGCTAAGGCGTCGCAGCTCCCAAGACAGTTCAAAGGCCGTGAGAATGGGATCCTTCGAGGAAAGTGCAACCAGGCTGGGACTAGCTAATGCGCGATATGCATTGATACGAGAACGTGAGTGCCGCAAAGAATCCTCCTGGCGGGACTGCACACACTCATCGCAGCCACAGCGCACATCGTGCGGCATCGGCAGCACAGCGCCGCGATCCAACAGAATTTTGATAATCTCATAATTATCCCGATGTGCTGCCAAGATCAAGGGCGTTATATCCGGTGTAAAAGTAGACGTATCCTCCGAAGCAGACTCCCAGCTCTGCATGCAAAAAATTACTTGACATGATATAAATCTGTCTTCAGAAAGATAAACCTAGCTTACATGATTTCCTTCAGTCTGGAACGACACGTTCTCATGATCGAGCAACACCTCAACAGCTTCGACAAACTCCTCCGAGATAGAGTGCAGCAGTGCATCCTTTGTATCGACATTGTAGTTGATTAGTAGCTCAACCATTTCCAGATTCTCATTATCTATAGCCATCAGAAGAGCGGTTCGTCCCAGCGGATCGACGCAGTTCACATTGATGTTCTCCGTATCCTGTGCCTTCTGTAGCATTCGCCTGGTACCGGCCATGTCCCCACGCTCAACGGCCAGCAGAAACTTCTTCTCCTCCAGCGTTAGTTGACGGATCTCCTGGTGAGGTCGTATGGTATTATCCTCCTCCATCATACCGTGTATGCTGTGGCGCTGTGCGGGATAAACAGGTTAATCAACATTTCTAAAGATTAGGATCTATTGCTTACTCACCTTAACACGCCTAGCTGGCTCTATCTGGACGGCTATGTGGCCACTGCCACTACTCTCACTGCCCAACTTCTTCTCGCCAAGATCTGCCCCATCGGTACCAATTTTGATCTTATTCAGTATGGGGGCTAGCACAGACTTTCGACGCGCCGGACTGATGAAGTGCAGCTTTTTTCCTTCGTCTGCTAAAACAAAGCATAATGTGAGGTTTAAGAATAAATATGTATGTATATATATGAATATGTGTTTTTAAATATATTTATTTCTATACAAACCTAATAAACCCATTCGTATACATTATCAATGGAAGCAGGGTAGCCAGGCAGGCGAAAAAAGAGGTATCAAGAAGAAATCTAGGTCAACTATTGCCCGTGTTTGCATATACTAAATGCACTGCCAGCACACACACACACACTCGCACGCAAACACCCTCACCGCACACAGGCGGGCACATCATAGAACCCTCCCACCCATCATGGGTTCAGCTGCAACGGAAGTTGCCTGCATGATAGGGTATTATGGGCTTGTGAATATGGAAAATACATATATAGTGCAATAAGCGGCCAAAGGGTGACGACGAGGTCACAACTTTATAGACATATATTTTCCTAGCCAGATCCATCTGTCCTTGCCTTTAGGTATGTTATAGTCAAGTATTTTGTTGTTCTATTAGTTATATCGTGGAAAAAGGCTTCACCATCTTCCAACAGCAACCTTGACAATTTGTTACTTTATCATAAATTGAGGGTGTAGTGCACAATATCCTTTCAGGCAGCGACCCAACAACCTTGAAGCAATGCAAGCCAATCAAGCGTAACCCATTCATGAGTAACTGCTCTATTATGCCAAATATATATGTATGTGCATATACATCCTGTATATATTCAATTAGTTCTTTAATTGATACCGAAAAGTGTCAAGAGTCAAGTTTGCCTCCATTCCAATTTGCTCGTTTACCACGTTCGTTGAACCTTCATTGATTGCACACAGACACGCACACCCACACCCACACGCACACACACACACACATACTTGTGTATGGGTGCGAGGATATGAGACTGCGCAGAACATAACCTAGAGTCAGTTCCTTTCGGTTGTCGTAGGTCCGGATTCCTCGACTCGCAATGTGCAATCAAGCCAAACAAAATGGCCAACGCTCATTGCCGAAGTCGTTGCTGCCGCCCGCCGCTGCGATTTTGTGGCAAACAACAATACAATCATAAACACACACACACACACACACATGCAGAGCTGCACAGGTAGTGCCACTATTGACACACTGAACTCACAGTGTACCATAGTATTATAGTGTACTACTATTGATTGACCCGAAAACCCACTGAGTACAGAGAGAGAGTGTGCAAGGAACTCTTGGATGTTAGAATGTTATAGATTTTGTTATAGGCAAATCAATGATACAAGGTGATCCTGTTGCTAACAGCTGCATTATTGTCACTTACCTTCTCCTTCCTCTCGAGTTTTTGAGTCGCTCCATTTCGACAACTAGTGTGGGAAAACGGATAAGGAAAGCAGAGTTACTTTGTTAGTTGCATTGGTTAATAAATTTGCAGTTACAGTTATAAATATTCTTTTTATTTACAATTAAAATAAAACAAATTTCCCTTTATATTTGTTTAGGCACAAACAAAATTCCTGCCTTCGCAACATTTTTCCAGCAATTTTCTTGGCAGCTTTAAATTCACCTGTAACGAATTTTTCCTCTTCCCTTCGTCGGATGTGCTGTTTCTAGCGAATATACTCGGATGCAGTCGGTAAACAAACAGACAGACAGACAGACGGAGTCATCGAGCCAGAGCAGGATGAGGAGAAGCATCTGAGTGGAAGAAGATTGCCACAAGTCTGTGCCATACACATGTGCTTGACCCCCCGCAGTGTGTCCTTGTTGCGGTGCCGGTAACGACTCGTGTGCTCCCTGCTGCAGCTGCTGGCAGCCGCATCTGTCGTACTTGTGTCCTTGTTACATAATGCTCCTCCTAACAAGTCTGAGCCAAGACAACAGCGAAGGACAAACCACAAAAATACTAAAAATCACGAGACAAACATCGAAAAAAAAAACAATGTTGCATAACACACTAAAATACTGCCAAACGAATTAAGTCTAAGCTTTGTGGGTTATTTAAATTCTTATTAGAATTTTAGTAAATACTATTTAGTTATGTTAGTCGATCGTGTAGTATCTAAAATATCAAGATGACTGAAAAAACATGCAGCTTTTTCTGCGCATGCAGGGTATCATAAAGTCAAGTGCACTCAGCCTATGGCTTTCTTTGTTATTGTTGCAGCTGTTGTTGCCTTGAGCGCCTTCTAATTGAGGACACTGCACTCAGGATGACCACACCACCCTCAGCCGAACACTTCGCATTTAGCCCGCTAGGAACCCGACTGGACCGAGCCCGGCGCCCACGCCGCCTTCGCCTTTGCCTGGCTAGGGCTTTGTTGCCGTTTACATTGTTTTGCTTTTGGTAAATGTCGTTCTCCTTGACACACGTCTGTGTTTGTACCCCGATACATGTACATATATGTATATATACGATTTTTATACATACATACATACCTACATGCATAAATGCATGCATATTGCTATGAGTGTGGGTATTTGTTTCGTTTCCGTTGAGGTCAAGTATTTGTGTAGGGAAGGAAGACTAAAGAAGAGGGCGAACTACGAGTTTGCACAGATACTTGTGCAGTTTCATGTCGAAAACTAGGTTAACTTTATTTCACCTTTAAAGTTTTTGCCTCAGCTCGCCTGAGAAATGTTAAACTGCACGATGATTAATTGAAGATATATTACCTATATAGTATTTATGTATATACTATATGTATGCACTTGGATTCGCATAGGAATTAAAGAAATGTGGCTTAAGCAACATATTTTTATTAATTGTTTTCGTGGCTATTGATTTAAATCAATAATTTATACACAGTTCACAGTTTTTTTGCTCGCACACTAACGAACACTTTCGAAAATTCTATTAACCTCATACTATAAGTGAAAAGTCAATTTCCTTTTGGGTTTACCTTGAGTTGAGATTTTCTCTTGAGCGCGGCAATCGAACGAGTTTGTTGTCGTAGAGCCTCCAGCGCGCAGTGATGCGATTATTTGATTATTTCCCTCGGATAAAATCGAAAAATATCAAACTCAATTGGGAAAGTGCGCCAGATGTTATAAATCAAGAACACGAACTAATTTTCCCGAGATTATGAGAAAACTCAGTATACGATAATGATTTTGTTTATTGGCAATTATTCCTTGATTGAGGGAATATCGAGCAATTCGCGATGAAATGCAAACAAATCACAATTTTTGTTTTAACTATACGATTTGATTCAACTTTTCCTATAAATTGCACGTATTGTTTATTGCTATAAAAATAGAAAATTACGCGCCGAACGCTGTGTGAATTTTTTCTGGATCTGTCTGCGTTTTAGTGATCTTTTTTTTTTTTTAAATCATTTGCAATTGGATATTATTTTGTAGGGAGTAGCAAAAATATTAGGGATTGGCTTATTAGGTTAAGGTGTGTAGGGTATTTGACCTATAAATGATTCCGGTTAAACGAAAAAAGGCACAGGAAACAAGACCCACTGCTAATTAGGCCACTGTTTACCAATTTCCAAAGCTACTACTCTTGGTGGTTGTTTTATGAAATTGGTTTTGTTAATTAGGATACTAACAAAAATAAATAATAACACACACGACCCGATATGTTTTTGCACATAATTTTACAAAAATCTTTTGTCTTTTATTGTATAGTTTTCGAATTTTATTGTTTCTTGAATAGATTTGAATATTTCGATGCTTTAATTTACAGTAGTTGCCTAACGATTCAGTTTAATCGTTGTTTTGTCGAGTTTCCAGATATAAATACATTTTTCGGTTGCGATTTTACAAATTCGAGTTGTGCGCCTCGGCCAGCTGTCGACTTGCAACTGGGGAACAAGGACCTTACGATGCAACGTAAGCTGAGTCGCGAAAGAAGAGCTTTAGGTTTTGGGGGCGGAAAACGTTTATTAATGAAAATCATGACCGGTAGTTTTGGCTTAATAGCGCATGTGTGTTGTAGTAAAAGGTGACGGGGACAATGAACCCTGTGACTGAAAATTGCATTATATCGGTCTCAAAATGTCAATTTTAAATCCAAACAAATTCTAATTTTCATGATAATATCGCATTGAAATTATACGTTTAATTTATAAATTCAAGTTTTGTTATGCGTTGCAGTACATTACGGAGAGTTTTTAGTATTTTTTAAGTAATCGCCCGACCTCCACAAACCGATGTCTTTATGTTTGCAACATGCGGTCACACTTATTCGTAAATGGTTTGCCAAATGTACAATAGCCGAGGATGGCCGCCGCAATTGCATTGAGTTTTTACGCAATTTGTTTTGTTTAAAAATGTCCACTGAGACAAGCCTTTAAAAATTAAAACTTCTGTTGTGCTTTGTCAACATTTAATTGTCGTGTTATTGAAGCGAATGCCCCCGGACTAGAGGAGACCGTAAAACAGCGCTACGAGCGCATATTCTGTCGTGCTGGTAAGTAGCGTATTTTATTTATCCATACTTAAATGATTTGGAGACTTTTGGACCATTGTGGTACAATGAAATTGAATAGAAAACATACTTGCTGTAATCTTTTCTATATTCCCGATGTATATTTGCCTTGTTTGACTTTTTGGCGCAATTTCGGCTTTTTAGTCTGGGATAGTATAGAAATTCGTAATGTGTCAGAGGGAGAGAAATATATTTTGCGCATACATACATACATACACATGCACGTCTTTAGGAAATTGTGAATTTCTAGGGCTACCAAAATGTAGTTGCAGTGTTTTTTACGTTTTAATAAAAGGCTCTTTTTTTAAATTAAATTAGAAAAATCTAACCATATCTTGTATGTATTAACATTTTATTAATTCACAATTATTAAAGAATGCCCTTATAAGCAAGCGATTTAAAAAACAGCGTTGGCAACACTGTCATAGTCAAACTAAATTCAAGCGAAATTAATGTTTGAAAAACATCGCTGAATATATTTAAGACTTTCAAGGATATTAGTTAATAATTTGGTAAGTTGTGTACGAATAAGTAGGTGGACTACATTTGTTTGATATTTAAAACCGGCCTTATTGCCGGCATCGTTGCTGAGATGCACTTACATACATATACATACATATATGTATGTACAAATATCCATGGAATGTATACATGCACACAATTATACACTTAAATCATGTGTATGCGCGTGTGCAACAGTATGCCAAATTAAAAGGTTATGTCGTGCGGGGTACACAAAATCGTAAACTGCAATTTATGAAAATTTTTATGATCGACTGCATTGGCGTCTCTACTAACAATACCATCAATACCTTAATATAGCGCAATTATGGCCTGGGCACCTTCCACTTGCTTTGAGGATGAATTGGTATCCTTACAACCAGATTACAATTTTATTCATGGACAGCTGGCGTATGAGACACGGCAGAAGCAGGAGTTCACTCCTCGTCCACAGTCGACTTACGAGCATTTGGCCAAACGAGAGAAACGCAACAAGGACATCGAAAAGTTGCATGAGTCCAAGTCGACAACAATTCGTGCCAGTTTGGCGATGATGGAACGTATCCAGGAGATCGCTGGGACGAAACCTCTGGGTGAGCATGCAACCATGTCTGATTGGGACGATAAAAGCAATGTGGAATTGGAAGCGCTTGCCATGATGCGACATTTCGGCATGATGTCTATGTCAGATGGATCGTTGGAAACGGCAAGAACCGATCTGTTACCACAGACTAAGATTCACGTAGTGCACAATGGACATCGCAAATTCCCATTGATCATGGATCCCGATTACTTTGAGCCGGGAAAGACACGGAAACCTTTTACAGATTCTGGAAAATCGGCATCGACCAACTCTAGCATATATTCAAGTGCATTAGAAGCAGACAGAACCAACGCCTCTGATAGCCTCTTCATCACTGCCCAAACTAATTTGGAGGATGACAGTTATACCTCTAGCACCGAAAGCAATCACAGCTATGTGGAGATACCATATCTATCGCTGCTCAACGAATCGGATGAACTGCCACTGTCATCACAGGGCAAGAAGAAGAAAACCGTAAGGAAACGCCGAACCCGACCCTCGCAAAAGATGCGACGTTTGCAACAAAAATGATGTTATAACTTAGGAAACTATTTTCGACTGATAGATAGTTTTTGCTGCAACTGACTGTCTACGTTCCTAGAGGCCTTATAAAGCTTAATATTTAACTGAAATATAATGAAACTATACAATAATAGTCAACGGAAAATCGGCTGTCTAGTGACTAATTTGTAGAGTACTTAGTTAATTCATAATCTCAAATACTTGTATGAAACAGAACATGCTCTATGCGTACTTGCCTGTTATTTTGTTATATTTTGGTTCGCATATTATGAAAACACTGAGGGAATTTCAGTATTTTTTTTTATATTTTTTTTTTTTTTTTGAATACCTAGTCTACTGTATAATAATTAATTTAAGAGCTTTGAAAGCATATTTTTTTATGAATAATCTGTTTATTTTCTAAGCCATTTTAATGAGTTCAACAAACAACTGAATACAGGAGTCTTTTTTTGTTAAATTAAAATCTCAAGAAATATTTGATTTTGTTTCTAAATTTCAAAATAATATCAATATCACTTTAGACTTTATTTTGTGACTCTTAAATTGTATATATAACTTATTAATCCTGCAACTTCCCCTCAACTTGTTGACGCTTCCAAATGGACTAATTACTAATTCTGGGACGTATCAATTAATTTCACTGAACCATTATACATGTGTTCCAACATGCTATGGTTCTTGCTTAGGGTTGATTTGCAGCACGAGGGATTGAAACCAAGTCAGCTGCTTTGCTCTCATGATGTTGGATCTGATGATGTTTTCAGTTTTTTTCCGCAGTGCCAAATTCAGAAATAAATTCGAGTATATAATCACACAGACAGACATATCGTATATGCATAAGATGTGTGTATGAATAGGTTTAGTTTCCTTGACAATCGCTCGCAGCGCACTTTTTTTTATTCCTTTTCTTTCATTGCCCTTTATTATTTATTTATTTGTTTTGTTGCCTCGGACTGGCACTCTGTCTTATTCATGAGTACCCCCGGTAGCTGTGTTACGCATATCTACATAACTTATATGTATACATATGCATGTTATGTGTATAGACAGATGCTACCGACTCATATTATGTATTCTGTCTAGTTGCGAGACCTAGCTACCTTGAAGAAAGTAGAGTATCACAGAGTATCTTTTTAGTTTGCAGGGTATCAAACGGTCGAGTTTTCTGTAAAGCAGACAGTATCATATGTAGCTTCTATCAACCCTTCTTATCCCGTTGCCCAGTTGTTTCCCGTATCCTCAGGTTTTTGACTTGAACAAAGTTTCATCAGGTTTAACTAATTCAACGATTCTCAACATAATATATATTTTATTTTATGCATGCTCAAGGTTTAGTTCAAGGAAACCAGTTCTGAAACTAGTTTTCACACATTCCTTCTAAAGAGCCTACGCCTAAAGAGATGTGGAAGTTGGAACGGGAGTTTAGTCTATATCGAAGGATGCAACGAAGTAAATGTGTTTTCAAAGGATTATGCCAAATTCTGATGTGGAATATTACAATATAGAACTCTCTCTCCCTCTGTCTGTGTGTGTGTGTGTGTGTGTGTGTGTGTGTGTGTATACTGTGTACTGGATCGTGTTCACATGTATGTAGTATTTGTGTTTGTGTATTGGAAAAGATGCAGAAGCAACAGCCCTGTGTATGCCGTCTGCTGGAGCAGCAGGCAGGCATCGCTGCTTGCTTCTCTGCTTTTCTGTCTGCCGCAGCTGCTACTGAAACTTAAGAGCGACGAGGAGGTAAACTTGAAAGCTGCTACGTGGAGTGCGCGCAGCGCAGCGCCAGAGAGAGAGAGAGAGAGAAAGAGAGAGTACTCCACACGTCGAGCAACCACCAAACGAATCTCGAAAACGTGTTGAACTCCTCTCCTGCATCCACCTCTTTTTTCGCGCGCGCGCGCGCTCCACAGTCTAAGCTCTGGCATCTCTCTCGCATCTCTGTATCTCTGCTCTCTCTCTCTCTCTCTCTCCTCTCGCTCTCTGCAGGCTTTACTCTCTTTTGTGGCAGAGCTCATTGTGAATCTTTGAGGTGCCTGGCCTTAGCATATACCTATTTTGTTAAAGTATCTGGCGAAGTTGCTGCGCTCACAGTTTAATTTTAACACTGACCCAGGACGAACCAGAGCAACGCCGTCAGGATTAGTGTCCATGATGCTCACTAAAAGAAAAAAAAACAATTTGGAGTTTGGTTATAAAAAAAAAGAAAAGAAAATGAAATTAAAAAGGAAGAAGGACTTGCCAACAATCAGTTTCTGAGACAATGGATGTGGATTTTAATCAAAAGGCAACCAGAGATTCTTTTTTTGCCACACACACACACAGACGCACTCGTGTATCTGTTGTCTGTCTGTCTGTGTGTGTGTGTGTGTGTGTACTACGAATTCCGGAGTTGACAGTCTGTGAGTGAGTTTTGGAGACTGCGCGCCGCATTAACTAGTTATAAATTTCGCGAAAGAGGAATCTGCGTGCATCTTGAAGCGAGAAAAAAAGTCTGTGTGTGTGTGTGTGTTTGTGTGTGTATGTATGTGGCTAATGTCGGCGTCGGCTCTAACTAAATCGTGGGTAAACCTGTAATGAAATTAACTTTTACCTTGCACATTGCAAGACGACATTGTTGCCCACGTGGCCGAGAGTTCACGTTAAAAAAGAGTATCGATTTGTGTTGTAAAAGTGCAGTGCACCCTAGGTAGGGACATCCCCCTCCCAATACTGTGTGTATCATTTAAAATATTTACAATACCCTGTCATGCCTTATACGGACTCTAATCCTTTGCTGATCCTCTAGAATTCAGACGAAAACTCAATTGATTGATTGAAATTCTTGTTGCTATGCAACGTTACCTCTATCTGGATAAGACACACACGGCTGTAATTCAAGTAGAAATTTTCCATCGTCTTGAAGAGTAGCAGCAGCAGCAGCATGGAGGAGCAGCATCCAGTTTGCTGCGATGCCGTCTGGTGTTTGAATGCGAGTGTGTGAGAGTGTGTAATTAAGTGGAGTGCAAGAAATACGCATACGCTTGCACTACTAAAGCTGCTGAAGTTGTATGCAAATACACACACACATACATACACATGAGAGTTGCTAGCCCCCGTACAGACTATACATCTCGATGAGGATACTCTTCCTAAGACTTTCAGTACTTTTAACTCACATACATATAGTCTAGGCTGCTGCTTAAAATGCGCAACAAATTCGACTACAATAAAACCTAATACTAATGGCCTGTTGAACGACCCGCAACGCAACTAACGCATAGCAACAGCCTCAGTCTCTGCCTGAGCTTAACAGAAAACCCTTCCCCTCACCCCGCAAACTTACGACTACATGTACTTTTTTTTAGCACCGGCATAACGCGTAATGTCACTGCCGCCGCCGCCATCGCCATCGCCACCAATGGCAACAACTATGGCAGCGTCTTCTCTAGAAAATTATCTTCTTTCGGTTCTCTTGCTCTTTGCTGGGTCGTATCGTTGTCGGTCTCTCTCTTTGCCTCTCGGTCGGTCCTAGCCGAATGTGTTGCCGACACAAAGATGATAGAAACGACGTTATATTTGTTTGTTGTATAGAGCTGAAATTTATATCGTGCGAGTGCAAGATTAATAATCTAATAGGAAAGAAAAATGCTGCGAGATTGCGTTTCTCTACACATGGTTTATAATTTATGTGCAAACGTGTCTGCCGATGGAGGGATGTAATGCTGAAAACTATGGTTAGGATTCCTTTTAAATAGACGCCTGCAGTAGGTATAATTATTTCGCCATGAAGTACTTGTATCAGCCTGATGGATATTTCCTTATATATGCCAATACAAATCTGGAATTTCGAAACTTTTATATTAACTTTTTTAAAATTCCTGAAGTCATTTTTATTTAGCAAACAATTTCATTTTGACTCTGATTATGGTAAACATTTCTGTACAATACAGAGCTATGGCTTCCAAAGCGGCCCCTCCAGGGCGCATGTGCTCTCTCTGGGCTCTATAGGATTTTGTTTGTTAATATACCTAGTTGTGGTTGCGTGAACGAACCATGACCATGCCAAAGAATAAAACACTTAAGTTATAAGCTTGGAACCTCCCCTAAATTTGAATAACCCCATAGATGCATGTTTATCAATTATTCGTGAAGATTTCATTGAAGTTTAGATTGTTGATAAACCATTTCAATTATTATTTATTTTGCAGCTCCTCGCTATGCATGCAATCAGCACATGATAGTGAATTCGAGATATTAAAGAAAGCTTATACACATCACATCATCAATGGAGATGGCGGCGATAGCAAGTGCTGCGACAACAGGCACACCGACGAACCGGGAATTTGTTGAGGGATGGACATTGGCTCAAACCCTTGGCGAAGGTGCCTATGGCGAGTAAGTATAATGCAGATAGTAAACTCTCAGACTGCACTATATTTGTCTCTACATAACATTGCGTATAAGTCAATAAACCGGAAATACTGTGAGGTATAAGCAGAAAAAATACGATTTCGATGTACTTGCTCTTTGGGCAGCCTAGTTATCCAGCTCCCCAAAGCTTTGATCTACTGCGCATGTGCCTAAAACATGCAAAGCGTCAAAATTATTTACAGCAGCACAACAGTCGATAAAAAAACAACGCCAGAGACATATATCATATAGTAAATGTTTATATTATTGACTTTAGTATGATAATAAAATATTATGATTAATGATTCTGATCAATGCTTCCTCTTACACAACTTTGCTTTAAACTGCATCAAAGAAAGTATTTAATCTGTCTGTAATCTGTCTAGTAATGTATGACTGTTCTCTTTCGTTATAGAGTTAAATTGCTGATTAATCGTCAGACTGGCGAAGCTGTGGCTATGAAAATGGTTGATCTGAAGAAACATCCCGATGCGGTAATTTCAGTGCGCAAGGAGGTGTGTATTCAAAAGATGCTGCAGGATACACATATTCTACGCTTTTTCGGAAAACGCTCGCAGGGACACACAGAGTACATATTTCTAGAATATGCCGCGGGCGGAGAATTGTTCGATCGCATAGGTAAATAGAAAAATTAAGATTTAAATTTCAAATTTATTAATTATATTATTTTATAATTGTTCTTGCAGAGCCTGACGTAGGAATGCCACAGCACGAGGCACAACGTTATTTTATACAGTTGCTGTCCGGACTGCAGTATCTGCATCAGCGTGGCATCGCACATCGTGATCTGAAGCCCGAGAATCTACTCCTGGACGAACATGACAATATAAAAATATCAGACTTTGGCATGGCAACTATGTTTAGGTATTAGGTACAACCAAATTTACTGTTTATAGATAGCTTTATATCGTTTTATTCGCTAAATATTTATTTTACCCATTTTTAACATTTATATTAACGATTTTTTGTTCATATTCTGTGTGCAGATGCAAGGGCAAGGAGCGGCTGCTGGATAAACGTTGCGGCACACTGCCTTATGTGGCACCCGAGGTGCTAATCAAGCCATATCATGCACAGCCCGCGGACATTTGGTCGTGTGGAGTCATATTGGTAACAATGCTGGCGGGTGGTAAGTACAATGTAGTGTTTTCCTTTCCTCTCACATTCGCCATATCCTCTTCATTTTCACCCACCCACACCCACTCTTGTCGCAACCAGCACCATTCATTTAACTTGTGTTTGTTGCTTTGTATATCATACAATAATATCATATACCATAGCATATGTATATTCATGTACCATTTCAACACACAACTGCAAATTCTTCATTTTTGCTGTTTCTTTGGTATTCTAGCTGTAGATTGTTTCTCTGATTTATATCATCTAAAGCTTTTATACCAAAGCTCCAGCTTAAATTGCTTGCCAACGCATCCAGACAGATAACAATGATAACCGAAACAGTCAACAAACCCGACAAACCGCAACAATAATAATAATAATCACATTCAGTGCACAAAATAATTTAAAAAATAAATGTTTTCATTTCATTAAAAGTTACTTTGCTTAAGGATTACAAATTTTGATTTCTATAATTCACGCTCTCTTTTGTTTCTACAGAGTTACCCTGGGATCAGCCGTCGGTCGGATGTACCGAGTTTATTAACTGGAAAGACAATGATCACTGGCAAACACAAACACCATGGAGTAAGCTGGATACACTAGCGATATCCCTACTACGTAAGGTTCTGCATTGTAGTCCCGGTCTTCGCATGACTCTCGAGAAAATACTCGATCATAAATGGTGCAATATGCAATTTACCTCGCATGGTGAGTAGATTGGAATATCATATAAATTAGGGACTGTGCTAAGTGCTGTGATATTGTGAGAACTGCTCGCGATGTGCTGCTCAGGTACTTAGTGACTCTCAATTACAAATACTTTTTGCATTGCATACTTTGAGGGTCGCTGTGTGCCTACGCCGCCAGTGTTGCAAAACGACAAACACAATGAATGTTGAAAGTGAACCCTATATACATACGTCGTGTTATTGGATGTGCGTGCTGCATTGCCACTGCTTTGGCGCTTTAGCTGTATGATAGATTTGAAATACTTCATAAAGCTAGATTACCAAAGCATTGGCGCCTGTAGTCAACTAAAGAAACTTCTCCCACCCACCGATCGTAAGAAACTGAACTCTGATAAATCATTATCGAAGCATATGTTATAAAAAATTTGTTGTTGTTTATTATACTGTTTATTTGCTTGACATTTTTATTTGCATATTATTTGCTCTTTGGTGATTTTAGCTGTATGGTGGGTGCACATTCCATAGAGCTTTATTACCAAAAACCAAATGGTTTTGCAGTGCTTTCTTGGTTTATTTTTTATTTAAGTTCAAGTACTATTATTTTATTTAATTTGTATAGTTTCACTCGTTTTATTTACCAAGCTATGTTTTTATTTTTATCTTTATGAACTGCTTATTTTACAGATCGTTCATATGACTTGGTGGATTCGGCAGCCGCCCTGGAGATTGGCTCACCCAAGGCGAAGAGGCAGCGATTGCAATCAAGTGGAAATCTCAGCAATGATTCCATATCGCGTAACTATTGCTCGCAACCTATGCCAACATTGCGCAGCGATGATGAGTTCGATGTGCGACCTTGTCTTGGTGGCGCTAATGGTCAAGATGAAGACGGCGATCGGCAGGCACTGATGCAGGAAGCACGCATGACATATAGTTTCTCACAGCCAGCGATGCTGGACAACTTACTTTTGGCCACACAAATGCATCAAACCCAGAGTGCATCACAGAACTATTTCCAACGTTTGGTGCGACGCATGACGCGATTCTTTGTTACCACGCGCTGGCATGATACTATCAAGCGTTTGGTGGGTACAATCGAGCGTCTTGGCGGTTACACGTGCAAGGTTAGTGAAGAAGGCGTGGTCACTGTGTCGACAATCGATAGACGCAAACTGCGTCTCGTGTTCAAGGCACACATTATCGAAATGGATGGAAAAATACTCGTCGATTTCCGACTCTCGAAGGGCTGTGGACTAGAATTTAAGCGACGCTTCATTAAGATCAAACATGCTCTTGAGGATATCGTACTCAAGGGGCCCACGACATGGCCCATTGCTATAGCAACTAATTCGGTGCCTTAAATTAAAAACGGCCTGAATTTTATTTTAAGATGTTAGCTATTTAGGCACTTTTAGTTATGTCTCCATTCAACATGCAACCTAACGACGTTCGTTCACATTTTTAATAATTTATGCACAATCTTCTTTTATCGATTTGACATCATTAATTTAGTACAAATGACTTTGAATTTTGTTAAATGTTATCTAAGTATTTTAGTGTAGTGAAAAACAATAAATCAACAACTGATTTTGATATTTTAATTGCACATGTTGTTACATGGGAAAATGGTATTTCCTGAAAACAGATCGTAACAGAAAGTAATAAGATTTTGGTATTATTTTCAAACATGTTTATTTTTGACATCTAGTAACACTTTTAATATGAGCATTATACGCTCGTGTATTGTGTGATTTTCAAGAGAACATGAGAACATTTTATTTTCCAACAGTTTTATGTAGTAATTTATTTTTTTTTTATTCAGATAGTGAAGGAATTTGTATCTACGAGCAGCACAACTGATAAAAGCATTATGTAGATAATAAATACGTTTATAAATAATGAATAGGTTTCAAACGGAAACTATATATCTAATTATGAACCAATATCTGATATTATTAGTTGCTTTTGTGCGCCAGACACAAATCCCAGAGTTTGACGAAACATACCCTAAATTGACACCTTTGGGCAATGTTTATTTTCGTATTCCGAAGTACGCCTGGTGATATTGGAATTTAGAAGTGGTATCGTGGTGTTTTACTGTGGTTTCCTGAAGTTCTTGCCAGCGAACTTGACACCCTGGCCGATTTCCTCTTCGATGCGCAGAATTTGGTTGTATTTGGCCAAACGCTCCGATCGGCAGGGTGCACCAGTCTTAATCTGACCAGTAGACAGACCGACGACCAGGTCACCAATGAATGAATCTTCGGTTTCACCAGAGCGGTGAGAAACCATGGTTCCCCAACCGTTTTTCTTGGCCAACAAATGAGCCTGAATGGACTCGGTGACTGTGCCGATCTGGTTAACCTTCAGCAACAGGCAGTTGCAAGCGCCCTTCTCGACGGCAGTGGCGATACGCTTGGGGTTGGTAACAGTCAAATCATCACCAACAATCTGGATTTTGGTGTTGCTAGTCAAGTTGGTCCAGGCATCCCAGTGGTCCTGGTCGAAGGGATCCTCAATGGAGACAATGGGGAAGTCCTTGATGAACTCCTGGTAAAGGTTGGCCAATTTCTCCGGCGAAAGCCATTGCGACTTGTCGCTCTGGGGGTTCTTGAAGTCAAGATCGTATTGTCCATCACGGAAGAATTCAGAAGCGGCAACATCCATGCCAATTTCGATCTATAAAGGAAATGAAGAGAAAATAAGTATTTATATAATAAGTATATGAATTTATCTTACCTTGCCGGTGTAGCCAGCCTTGGCGATGGCATCGTTGATCAGGCAGAGAGCCTCCTTGTTGGACTGAATGTTGGGGGCGAAGCCACCCTCATCTCCGACAGCGGTGGCATCCAGACCGAACTTAGCCTTAATGACGTTCTTCAAGTGATGGTACACCTCAGAGCCCATCTTCATGGCCTCAGTGAAGCTAGTGGCACCAGTTGGCAGGATCATGAACTCCTGCATGGCCAGTTTGTTGCCAGCATGGCTACCACCGTTGATGACATTGAAAGCGGGCACCGGCAAGATGATGTCCTTGTTGCCAGCCAGATCAGCAATGTGTTTGTACAGGGGGATGTTCTTCTTGGCAGCACCAGCCTTGGCAACAGCCAGAGACACACCAAGAATGGCATTGGCACCGAACTTGCTCTTGTTCTCGGTGCCGTCCAACTTGATCATGAAGTTGTCGATGGCCGCCTGATCGGTCACATCCAGATTGGCCTTGATCAACTCAGGGCCCAAGGTGTAGTTCACGTGACCGACAGCCTTCAGCACGGACTTGCCGTGGTAGTTGGCCTTGTCATTGTCGCGCAGCTCCAGAGCCTCATGCACACCCGTGGAGGCACCCGAGGGCACAGCAGCACGGAACAGACCCAAGTCGGTGGTCAGATCGACCTCGACGGTGGGGTTGCCACGCGAGTCGTAGATTTGACGTGCCTTGATCGACTTGATGGACATATTTGATCCTTTACTGTATGCCAAAATAAAAGTTACATATAATTTTAATTATTTGAAATTCTTTTCACTTAATAAAATTAATAAATATATATGAATATTAATAAAAAAAAACTAATTAAAAAAAAAAAAACAAACAAATTTAAGTTACTATATAAAGATTTAAACTAATTTAAAAAAATAAATACATTTTAATATGCAGCTAATTCCCTAAATAGATTTTTATTAACTAATGGAAAAGATTTACGATTAAATTAAAGTTAATTTAGATAAGGTCCGTATATTAAAAATAATCATCTAACAAGATTATAGAAGATGTCACATTACATTGCGGATGTCGATGATACTTTCAGATGACTTTTCTAATCGCGTGTCTTTTATTTAAAAACGAAATATCCTAGAAATTAAATAGTTTATATAATATAAATATATATTAATTTATATTAAAAAGGAAAATATATAAACCGAACTTGTCTCAATTTCATTCGAGGAACAAACTTTTCCGTCAGCAAAACACGGGCGTCTGTCTCATCAGCTCGTTGCCGTGTCTCAATGACCTCTACGCAACGCTTAAAGGTCATAGCTGAAGTAATGGAAAAAAAAAACACCGGGGTGCGTAGGCAGGCAAGCGAAAACCGCAAATCTCATAAAGAGTGAAAGTTAGGAATCTCCGAGAAATAATTTAATCGATTCTATTGCTTAATAAACGCTAGAAATACACAATTTGTCACATATATATAGAAATACATATATTACATATGCATATATACATACGTACATGCAGTAATGTGTGCACAAACTTGTTAGATAATCGCAATATTTATTAAAAATAACTGTATTTAATAGGTGACAAGGGGCTGTATTTAATATTAAGCTCGAATTATTTATAATAATTATACACTTGCACAGCTTTAGAAACATATACATACCAAGAACTTTTTAATCTTAAAAATTGAAATCCCGTAGAGAGCGACTCGATTGAACTTCCGGCTGGCCCAACTGATTTGCAACTGAAAGCGGCGGTCGACGAGCAGCGCAATGAGAAAGCGAATAAGTTCCCATCGTAGCTTATTTTCTGTACCATCGGTACCGATGATTTTAGCGATGGGTACACACGACTTGTGCGCACGATTATGCTAAACATGTTTGTGCTGTGGATTGTGGAACCTAAACTGAAGACAGAAATTTAGTCAGGCGTCCTCCAGGAGGTGAGAACTGCGTAGGCGTAGGCTCTCCACCGGTATCACTTTGGGGGGTACATACAAATATTCTATTGACCTTCCTGCAAGGTTACGGCGAATGACATCCACAAGTGGATTGTACAGGTTTGTTTTTAGATTATTTGAATTTGTCAAATAAATGTTTTGCTATAATCTATGGGTATTATTTATTGGATTATAGCATTTTATTAAGTATAAGTATGTCTTATACAACACTAGCGGTGCATTTGTCTACATCGATATAAATATGTATATCGATAATTCAAGAAGAACCAATTCAGCACGCGGCCGGCATTTCGCTTATTATATACGATGGCTACAAATACAAACATTGTTATGCCTGGCGAAAGAGTCACAGCTGTGGAAACCCAAGCCAAAGGAAAACGCATCATTCTGGGCCCTGGACTGCGAAGAGTCGACGACACGGTGGTGGCCAGCAAAGCGGGTCCACTCCGCCACAAGGAACCCAACACATTTTGGGTAGACAACTATCAGAGACGCTACGTACCAGCACGCGGAGATCTGGTCATCGGAATTGTAAAAGCAAGAGCAGGAGATTTATATCGTGTGGATATAGGTTCAGCAGACACAGCTTCCATTTCGTATCTGGCTTTTGAAGCAGCCACAAAAAAGAATCGTCCAGACCTGAATCCAGGTGATCTACTGTATGCGCGCGTTTTGAACGCTAACGCCGACATTGAGCCTGAGTTGGTGTGTGTCAACTCGAATGGAAAGCGTGGCAAGCTCGGACTACTACAGGAGGGATTCTTTTTTAAGTGCAGCCTTAATTTGGGAAGATTACTGCTGCGAGAGAGTTGTCCTGCCCTGCAAGCGCTCACAAATGAGCTCGCCTACGAGATTGCCGTCGGCGTGAACGGACGCATTTGGGTAAAGGCACATTCCACGCGCGAGACTGTGGGACTAGCGAATGCGATAATGTCTCTGGAGAAGATGGGCTATGCTGAGATTGATAAAATTTGTGAAAATGTGAGCCTAGTTGTTCAAGCGTAATAAATAAATGTATTTTTAACTGTCACTTACCTATGCTTTCTGTGAGTCAAACACATGTATGTATGTGTGTTTATGTCAATTCGAATTTTCGATGCGTGACAACTCTGCCTTATCCTAATATAATTATTATACCATATTCTTTGCAAAATCGAAATAAATCTAAATAATAACGAATGCTATTTGAATAGAAAATAATAAATCAATTTAAACATATGATATACCGCGACATTTATATTTGCCAAAATAAAACTTGTCAGGAATATCAATAATATTGTCTCATCTCTATTATTTAGTCCATCTCCTTGGATCGCTGTGCAACCGCAACAGCTGATTTGCTCTTATCATTCCAAATTGCAAGGTGTCTTTGATTGTGTTAGTGTAGCCGCATATGTTACGTTATTACGAGATTATAATATAATGAGTTTTCTCGAATTGCTATTGATTTTATTGATACTTTATTACGTAGTTTATGTGATTCTCTGGATAGTGCTTGACTGCAATGTGGCTCTGTGGTATAAATCTCGTTTTGGATTATCCCCGGCGACACTGCGTGGTCAGGTCGTTTGGATAACAGGTGCCTCGAGCGGCATTGGGCGCGCCCTGGCGGTTAGTCTGGCACGCCATGGTGTACGCCTGGTGCTGAGCGCACGCCGCCAAGAGCAGCTGCAACAGGTGGAAACTGAATGTTTGGATGCATCGTCTGGCTTACTTGCTCGAAAGGATGTGCTTGTGTTGCCAATGGACATGTTGGAATTGGCGAAGCATCAGTCACATCTGAAAACGGTGCTCGATCATTTCGGTCGTCTTGATGTCCTGGTCAACAATGCGGGACGCTCGCAACGTGCCAATTGGGCGGAGATCGATATACAAGTGGATCATGATTTGTTCGAGCTGGATGTGTTCTCTGTGGTGCATTTGTCACGACTTGTGGTACGCTACTTCTTGGAACAGAATGGCGGACGTGGTCACATTGCTGCCACCTCAAGCATAGCCGGCTTTAGTCCTGTTCCCTTCTCTGCGACCTACTGTGCTGCCAAGCATGCCCTGAACGCCTACTTGATGGCACTGAAGGTCGAACACCGTAAGCTGGATGTAAGCATCTTTGCTCCTGGTCCGATAGCAACGGATTTCTTGCAGGAGGCATTTACTGGTTCTGAGGGTGGCAAGGTAGGCTTGAGCACGGCCAACCAAAAGCGGCTGACCGCGGAGAGGTGTGGCGAACTCTTTGCTGTCGCGCTTGCCAACAAAATGGATCTCACCTGGTGTGGCCTGTTCCCGGTCAACGCAATGGCCTACTGTGCTCGCAATGCTACCCTAGCCAAGCTGCTGGGCAAATTTATGACCGAGAAGACCTTGAACAAAATTCGAGAGGGTAAACTTTAAAACAACGCGACATCATTAACTGTTCTTCTGGAGTTAATACTAATTGCAAAACATATTATCATATATATTTTTTTTACCTTATATACACCTTTTGTACGACTTTTTAAAAAAAGAAATAAAGGCAATTTTTGAACCGATCAACGTCTGGTAGAGCTTGACAAAGATTACTTTTGTAAATTTTAAAAATTACATTTTAGTCTCTTTATAGTTAGTTTATTGTCATATTTCTTGTAAACTATTTAACTATTCTGTTGTAAAGCGTTTTTAACATGCGCAGGAATAGAAACACGTTTTCTCTTTGCCTTGGTCTGTGTTGTCTTCTCTACACCTCGCAACGTTTGATTTTCTTTTGGTTCCTGTTTCTGCTTTTTACTTTTCTTGCATGATAATGGATTTGGATTCTTTGGCCCAGATTTTTTCTTTTGCTTGCCAGGCTCAGGCACATTAGTCTTGAGGCCCTGCTTCTCTTTCATATAGTCGATTTTAATGGCCTGTTTACCGAGCATAAGATTCTTAACTCGTTTCTGTACGAATTTCTTAGACGCATCCGAAGGCGGTTCAAGAACAGGCGTCAATTTGTGCAGATAGAGCAGGCAGCGTCCAGGCACTTTGCGTAGACTGGCCTGCAAAAGACGATCCTGCGAGGCGACTATGTAGCGATTGTCTTTCGTCTAAAATTAAGAGGTAACTTAAGATAGATTGTACACCCAAGTTTTAGCAAGTTTACCATAGATTTTATGCACTCCGCGGCCGCAACAGGTTTCCCTTCGTGGCCACATTTGTGCACATAGAATCGCTTGACGATTGTTGTAGCCCCAGTCAGGGGTGCTCCCAGCGCTTCAGCTTCCAAGATAATGCATTGTGTTGTGAGGAGCTTGATATTACATTGAAAATAACGCTTTATTTGCTCCTCAATTTCAATTTTATGCTGCAAATAAAATTTTTGGTAGGAATTGTTTTGTTAACGTGCTACTAAGTACATACTTCCAAAGCCGCTTGGCAGAATGTGGCGTCCACCAGCACTTGATAGGGTTCTCGATAGTCGAAATTAGTGGCAAAGTAAACCAGTGTCTTATGCGACTTCTTAAATCGGGAGATTTTCATTGTTTTGTGAATGAAATTTCTAGCAAAACAAACCACGCAGTTTTTGTTATAAGTAAGTTACCAGACTGTCGAAAAACTATAGACGTACGATATATCGTGGACGTTAAAAGTAGCCTATCGATAACTGATATTTTTTACGATGTTTCTTGACAGCAGTGTAGCCACTTTTTATATATCTAAAACAGAGTTAGGCGCATTAATTCAAATTGTTCTCTTATAATAAACAGTAACAACGGTAAAGCTAAAATCAATTCAATAATGAAGAAAACGTAGGAAACGCTGATTAAATTTGTTAAATAAAGTTGACAACTCTGCTAATGATATTATAAATGATTAACCAACACTGTAGCATTCAAAACATCAACATAGCGTGATCCAAAACAAAGAGTGCATTTCAACCACCCCACAAGTTGCACCCTGGTGTTTTGTTTTTACTTGGCAATTTCGCTGGCATTAGGCTTTGTTCTATTGAAAATATCTTAATTTTCTGTTCATAAAGTGATATTTTTATAGTAAACCATTTGCTTTAAAATTGTCTGTTCGTATTTAAAACATAACACTTACTTACATTACCTCTCGGAGAGCACCGTGTGTGTTTCTAGGTAGGATTTGTGCAACGCATATGCAAGTATGTATGATATATGTGTATGCATATTTACATATATGCACATGTGAATAAATACAAACAATGTCGCATTACCTTTGCTTGTCTGCGAACTCCACTAATTTTGTTATTTGACTTTGACTTTTAGCATGTGTGTATATGAAAAAAGAATAACGATATTCTATATTAATGTGTCTAAATATTTAGCAAAACAAAAAACAAAGAAATTTGCAAAAAAAAAAACATCATATTATTGTTGCTCTCTCTACGTAACCTTTTGCTTATAGGCACAACACTAACAACCCACTAAAAAGTTTGATTATCGACACCGCTTAGCGAATAAAAATAATCAAAATCACGCAAGGTCGAGGCGAGGGCGTTCCTTTATTATTTATTTTTTATAGTCCCTATATTTTCGGTACTGCAATTAACATTGTCGTGAGCGTTCTAAAAAATTTCACTTTCCCAAGCGGGTTTTAGCTGGTGGGCAGCGTAGTTTACTTTCAAGGCCACGCTGGAATCACGAATAAAAATAGAATTTGGTTTTATGGCCATTTAAATACAAAATTACAGTTCTGTTGTCTAGGGGCGTTTAACTACAAACTATAAGAAGATTGATCTCAAAGTGGGATATCCAAACGCCCTCGGGGTATGCACATCTATTGTCTTAGCTTTAATCATTTCTTATTCAACTACTATTGGCTTTTTATAATTCCAAACCCATAAATTTTCCAGTTATTTATGTGGTTTTTTGAGTGAAATTTGTCAGTAACACGTGTAATTAATCGCTGCGTCATTTTTAACTTATAAATATAAATATTTAACTAAAGTATAGGGCGCCAGTTCAGTTGGCTGCAATACGCTAATGAAAAGTTTGCATTGACAAATTTACGTAATTATAATTGCAGGCTCAATGTGCGTTTAAGACTCGCTGATCGAACAAGTGAGTTAATAACACAACTTTTTAGCCAATCCCTATTTATCGAATTAACTGAATTCGTAATTAGTTCTATGGGCAAACTTGAGATCACGTCTAGAAAATTTAAACAGAATCAGCTTTAAAAAAAAATAAATTTGTTTTTTTTCCGATTGAAATTTCATGTTATGCAGTGTCCTCAATTTAATACGTATAAAGCCCAAGCCGATGTCGGCGGAATTGTCAATTGAGAAAGTCAATCATTCCTTATATAATGTAAATTTGTTTTTAAATACTATGCATAACAATTGAACTTAAGGTGTTTTCCTTCCATTTGTTTTTGTTCAAATGGGTTGAGTGTACGTTTATTTAAATTCAAAGAATGATTGTTATTGCAAGCGTTTCTTTAAGAAAAATCGCAATTTCTTTTTAGATGTAAATCGTTCTGATTGATTAAGCAAATGTGTATAAAATGTTTATGTACTTTGTAATATTCATAACTTCATTACTATGATTAATAGTTCATTAAGTCAATAAAAATAAAGATTAAGTGAGTTAAACGCGCATACTAATTAAGATAAATATATAGAATTATATCCAACAATTTGTTAGCACAAACCTCCCCATCGTTGTTCGCCAATTAAAATGGGTGCATGATGTGACAAGAAATTTGGTTTTTTTTTTTTCGTCAGCAAGAGTTCAATGCGAATGGGCAAATGGTGGCAAAAATTTAGCAACAGAAACTAGTAGGAACCGACGTCATGTATACATTTGTATTCCTCGGTAATTTGGAATATATAATATGTATCTCTCTCTTCTCACTCTTTCTTCTCTCACTATGCCGCTCTCTGCCTTACAGCTGTTCTGCCAGACCATCAGCTGTTTTCTCAATCTGGTTTTAGTCACAGTCAAATGTCGGTGAAGGTGTCATGGTGTCGTCCCAGTGCGTTGCACTTTGGTTTGGGACCGGTTATCAATATAAATAGGCCGCTGGGGCATGAGAGACTCGACCTACTTTCGGAACTCCCTCACCTATTCCAGCTCTCCCGATCCAAGGTGCACTTCAATCAATTATCTATGGGTTTACATGTATCCCAATTTGATTAGCAGTCTCATCGTGTTTAATTCGATCGCACGACAATATTTTCTCATTTTAAAATGTCTTTAATGTTTGGATACAAATATTTAATATAAATAAACTCCTACATGAGGAGGGGCTGGTTATGCACTGGAAATGTGTAGTTGCATTTACACATTTTGTTCACTTTACAAAAATAAAACATATTAAATTCATAATTATCAAAGCAGAAGCTACAATGTAACGTAAATTATTACAATAAAGAGAGAAAGAGAGATAATCAGAGCGTACGAAAAGAGAGTAGAAGAGCGATTGACCTACTGAGAGACTTGCAGCTTTTGATCGCAGCTGTTGTACCCACTGTACAGTGGGTTGAGTAGCACTGTGTATATTTCGCTTTGGGAAAAATATATAAAAAACACAAATATTATTGCCTTGAAAGAATTTTAAGTATTTATTGGATATATTTTTGATACATGTATGAAGAAAGGGTAGTTAGTTGCCTATGGTACGCGTACAGAAAACGCTACACGAGCTTACTTACAACAATCACTGCTCTCAACTCACTGTACGTTCGCGCACAGCTGAGCGTGCACGCAAAGCCAGTGAATTGAGTGAGCGCTCTCTCGCTCTCACTCTCTCTCTCTCTCTGTCAGCACTCAGCTATAAGAATAAGCCGTTGGGAGTGAGTTCTTTAGTTCGACAGCAGCTAGCGGCGCATGTGGAACGAGCTTGGAACGGTCTGGGGAGAGAAAACGCGTGAAAACCGAAACGAAAAGAAGTAAATAATGTACGCAGTGCATGTGTGTGTGTGTGTGCGTGTGTGTGTGTGAGTGTATGGATGGGACGAGCAGAACAGAAGTACAGACAATTAAAATTAACTTACGCGTCGTTGCCTGTGCATCTGCATAAGTTCAAGAAAGCGTCACAAAGGAAGGGGGAGAAGAAAGCGGGAACAAACGAAACGAAAACAATTGCATTTGCCCATACAACAGACATGCGAAAGCAACTTGAACCCCAATAAGCATTTGTTGTTTCTGTTTCTCTCTGTCATCTTATTTAGAACTTCCATCGAAATCGAAATAAATAAATAAAAACACTCACGTATGTACATATGAATATAAATACATATGTATATTCAAATGTATGTATAACATATTTACATACTTATAAACAAAGCTTGGTTCAATATACGCTTGCGCGTGTGTATATGTGTGTGTGACGATCGCGGACAATTGTTATGAAAATTACGAAAATCTTACGAGTTCTCCTCAATAACAAATTTCATGTACGCTCGCGTGTTTAGTGTAAACAACAAAACAAAAGTTAAAGCTAATGTTTATGTAAACAGCTCTGCATGCACATGCACATGCACTACACCTATACATATACACATGCATATATGTATGTGCAGCCATTCATAAATGCCGCAATGGCGCGTAGTTTTTCACCTTTATTTATTTATTTATTTTTTTTGAACAGCATCGTAGATGTCAAGCGAGTGCGCGCGAGAATTTCGCGACCCCATAAACAGTGTAACAAAATAAACAAAAAACCAATTGGAAAAAACGACGAGTCAAAGCTTAAATACCCTAACAAATCGCGTTAATATGAATGAGTGCAACTAATGAAAAGAAGCGCGAAAAACAAGTTTAAATTATTGAGATTTTAAATCATTATATATTCACATATTAGTTTAGCTTTTACGAGAAATGCAAATTAAAATATATGTGCGAATATACCCACTTGCATGTGTACAGGGTATCATTTCTCCCACTGTGGCATGTTGCATGTCGCCCGCGGCCATGCTACCAGCACATCGAGAATCAGTGTCAATGCGACCGAGTTTAAGAAACCTGTTATCCGTTATTTATCCGCCCGAAGCTCTCATATGTTTTTTTTTTGTGACGCTTGGTTCCCGAACGGTGGTACGAAAATAATAAAAACCATAACCAAAGAGAATTTCCAGTGGGTTACACACACCATTTTACATACATAAACCCACAATATGCATTTGTAATTCCAATGAATATGTATGAATTTCTCAACATGACTCAATGTTCTGATTCTACAAGAAGAAGTTGTCATATTTCATACTGGGAATAATGTGTGGTATATATGTATGTTTTTGCAAATGGAAAATATATGTATGTATACATCGTAACTATCCGAAGGCCGACCCTATAAAGTATATACACTTAATCGGGGTATTAGCAGCCGCCACGATAACACATTAAGCTAAATTGCAACTAATCATACCAATATTGTTGGGGGTTGTACCCACTGCATTAACGTATATTGCGTCTATATTGTATGATATATATCAACGATCGGTGCAGATCGGTGCAGATTTGCGTCCACTTTGAGTGCAGTTTGGTTAACCGTACCCGTTAATTGATTGAATCAATGAATATAATCAAGCAATTGAACTTATAGCGCCGCCGGTCAGGTCGTTCGCTCTCATGTATAATTCTCAGATAAATAATGTTAAACGATTTCCCCATTGGGGATTTGTGTGGGAAAAGCTGTGGGTATTTTATAAGGTAATAATTTATATTTTACTATGGCACTTCCATATGAAAATGATTTCCCCATTTAATGTGTGCGGAACAAAACGTAGGGTATTACTTAATCCCCCAAGAACTTGTTAACACTAACTCATACGCATATTACGTTGGTATTTCTATTGCAGTATCGACTATAGCTATAAGGAAATCAATAGTGGAAGCGAGATAACGCTTTCGAAATGACACTCTTGCCAGATATCGAAGCAACGAATGTCGCCTGCTGTGGTGGCGGTGGTGATGCCAGCAGCAGCAGCAGCAGTAGCAGCAGTGGAAGCGACCAACATAGACCTTATCCTGCCGGACAGTGTAAGGGGGTAATCAATTGTTGTACCTCAGCAGCCAGTTCAAAGATGTCCATTGATGAGACCTCATCGACTGCATCCGTTAATGCTAAAGTCAACAATCTCAATTATATCGAGTCTCTCGAACATGACAATTTCTCCCAGTGTGATCCCGTAGATATTGAATTTTCCGACGTGCGCTATGAGGTGCGCAAATTTTCCCTACCAGAGCGTAAATTTGGTATGTATTGATTGAGTGAATAGAAGATTCCAAATCCCTTACAATGTTCTTTTGCAGTTACCAAGGAGATCCTTCATGGTTTACATGGAAATTTTCGATCTGGTGAGCTGACAGCCATTATGGGCCCATCTGGGGCCGGAAAGAGTACGCTGCTTAATGTCATGTCAGGTTTCTGGTAAGTTTCCAAAACAAAACAAAAAAAAAAAAAAAACAAAACAAAACAACAAAAAACAACAATCTTTGGTTGATGTGTTTTAAATTGTTTGTGGAATTTAGATAGAGAGACCTATGTATGTAGCTAACCTAATCGGAATCGCTGTTTGACGGGCTGTTTGTTTATGTTTTTTTTTTTTTCGTTTCATATTCATGATAAGTTCACGAAAGTTGAACTTGAATCGGCTATCATCCAGTTTTGCAAAATTATTGTAAACAGTGGAGGGAGAAGCCGCCCTAGAGGCTATATAGTAATTTACAACGGCGCAACTAAAAAATAATAATGCGTTGTTTACAATCTGCAAGTTTCCGACGATCGAAAGAATCGCATGTGAGCTATAGGAACTATAGAGCTATAGAGGAGCTATATGTGTCATCCGTAGCCAAGTCATGTTGTTACGATGATGAGAAATGGCATGTGAGAACCTTATACACGGCTATTTGATCGATGCTCTTGCTTGCCAGCTAGTCAGTCAGCCGTTATATTATCTAAGCGACAGTATATTGTAATCGTCATTTGAATGGGAACTGTCACTGAAAGCAAAAAACGCTATCAACAAGTCCAGTCGCGTGTAGACAAGCAACAACAGCTGAAC
Source organism: Zaprionus kolodkinae (assembly GCA_018901885.1). NCBI lineage: Eukaryota > Metazoa > Arthropoda > Insecta > Diptera > Drosophilidae > Zaprionus > Zaprionus kolodkinae. Next base: position 3,842,956 of record JAEIFM010000508.1, read on the forward strand.
GAATGCGACTGGGAACTGACGGAACTGGGGGAACTTGGGGGAACTGGGGACTGAGACCAAGGCGAAAGTTCAAACAGTCTCAACGCAGATTAATGTTGTATTAGTATTTCATTATTTTTAGTATTCCGGATCAGTAATGCGTATATGACATAATATTTGTATACCCAATAATAATACGTAAGAAAATCATACTACGAGTGAGGTGTAATTGCCCCTTGCTAATTTATGCAATATCTCTCGCTGAATATACAGGATATATATACTTGATCTTGCAGCATTGGTCTTACAGAACTGGCTACTGCTGAGTATACTATAAACTTTACTACAATGTAGCGTGTATTTCAATATTATCTTACGCAACGAGAACGTTATGAATACTTTATTGAATAATTTATAGTGGTTTGATTACGTGTAGATATATTTTCTGCATTTTTCCAATAAACATGGCAATATTATTCAGTGCTAACACGGTCTAAATATATGGAGAATAAATTTCCTAGCTAACCTGTGTTTAAAGTTCTTATATAATACTACAATTTCAGACTAATTTAAATATTACAATGAATACAGGGTACCGCCTACACTAGCCTTAAGGCAACGATCATACACATACTACATATATGTATATATATGTACTATATGTGACTGACTTTAGTTGGCATTGTGGCTTATCGGTCATTAAGCCACGAACTTGAAATTAATTCTCGTATACAAGTCCAAGTAACCCAAGCTGGTAGATTTCCCATACCCCGACTTAATTCCGCATTGTATTAATTGTGTACATACTTATTATACTTATACTTATTTTTAATGAGATCACATCATTAGTAATTTGTAATTTCTCACTTCGCTTTGCAGCACAACTGGAGTTTCTGGCAGAATCTGCGTCAATGGCAAACCCATGTCTACCAGTTCGGAGCGATTTCGACAATTATCATGCTATATCCACCAGGATGATCTACATCGTACACAGCTGACAGTCGGTGAGATAATGTTATTGGCGGCGCATTTGAAGCTCGGCTTCAAAATATCCAAAGATCACAAGCTTAGCTTGGTAAGTGTTAATCGGAACTGCCAGAGAAGACAGACAATTCTATCAGTCTGTCTGAGTTTTTCGCATTTCAAACTTTGTTCCATTTGACTCTTCTCTCTCTCTATATGAACATTAATCACTTTGTGTAGATCAAATACATCTTATCGCTTCTGGGACTCGAGCATCGCTATAATGTCCACACAGGCAAACTTTCTGGCGGGCAGAAAAAGCGTCTTGCCATTGCCCTAGAGCTGATAAGCAATCCGCCCGTGCTCTATCTGGACGAGCCAACAACGTGAGTAAATAATAATAATAAAAACTAGCAAGGAAACCTATACTGTACCCTAACGCTTAGTCTGCACAATTTCTATAGTGTATACGTATTGTACTATATATATATATATATATATTGGTACTGCAAGTCGGAATGCGCTTTCGTGTTCGTTTTCATCGCTTGCACACAAACACGCGCATACTGCGATGCGTCACGTGCTTGGGCAAGAGAGAGAAAGAGAGAGAGAGTGAGTGAGATAGATAGAGAGAGAAAACGGATCCGCCGGTGTTCGACTATATAAAGAACCTTTACTCCCACATTCGTGAGTAACTGTCAATTTGCACAGTCTTGATCGACTCATCCCCCATATAGCTATAAGATAGATAGATAAGATCGATCCTCTACCACACCTTCTTATACTACACCCTTTTTCAAGCTGGCAGCAGCTATAGAAATTCCAATTCGAGCGGACAATGAGTTAAGTGCGATTTCTACACAAAGAAATTTTACGACATAAAAGACTTCTTTTTAGCTCTGTCTAGACAGATGTCTGTAAAAAAAAAAGTATTATATGTACATGTAACCCTACTTGAAATTGAAGGGTCTGTGAACTACCTACCTTGTCGTACTTTAGGCAATTACCCACAATGACTGTCAGTTCCAAATGGCGAACTCTAACGACCCGCTTTAAAATACTCATTAACTATAAACTCGCAACAGAATGATGCTTTCTATTTCATTTGAACAATGCAAAGAGATAATTGAGTCCCGGTTAATAAGTATAACCGTCTGGATTCTAAATATGGTTTGAACACTTTCGTATACTTAATACTTATATATATACCACCCCTTGCCTGAGAGTCTACAGTCTACGAGTATAATCACATTCATTTGATCAATATATACATATAAAAAGTGAGGGAGGGCAGAGAGTTCGTTACACCTAAAGGCTCTGATGCGTTCAACTAGACTAGGTAATGGACTACCATATAACCGGTATTAGGGAAGGTCAAATTATGCAACGATGCATCCCATCTAATTAGCTGTCAGTCTGAATGCTGGGTATGTTCGAGTCGGGTGCACTGAGACAAAGTTCTAACTCGTTTTGCATTACATCATCGTGGTAAATGAGAATAATGAGATCCGACTTCTGAAATTCGCAAAGTTTTCTGTGCTTTTTTTTTTTTTTTTAGCTCTGTGCTTTGTTTAATCTACTTTAATCAGCATTATCATAATTGTTATTTCCTTTTCCTTAACCTTTCAGCGGCCTCGACAGCTCATCATGTAGCTCGTGCGTCGCGCTACTGAAAAAACTTGCTTCCCAGGGTCATACGATTGTGTGCACCATCCACCAGCCCAGCGCGTTGATCTTTGAGATGTTCGACAAACTGTATACGGTCGTCGATGGACACTGCATGTATCAGGGCAGGTCGCAGGAGTTGGTGCCGTTTCTTGCCGAACAGCAGCTTGTCTGTCCGAGCTATCACAACCCGGCCGACTACTGTACGTACCCGAGTACCCGAGTCGCGAATTATGTAGGTCATACATACATCATGAATAATACAATTTTATTTTTTTTTTCTCTCTGCAGTACTGGAGGTTGCTGTGGGAGAACATCCGCGCGATTTGCAGAGCTTGATAGATGCAGCAAACAAGAAGTTTAATCAGGATTCTGATCAATTTTCCTACATGTCCAATACGGATATGTCAAGGCTAATAACAACGATAAAAGGTAGCTGGAAAGAAATGCTACGATTGCTTGTCAAACTTACTCAATATTTTGTTTAATTACAGATAACATCGGAGGTAAAAAGTTGAGTGTCTCCGAACAGGAATTAAACCCAGTTGATTTAAACAAGTTCTCCAGTTATGACTATGTGAAACCAGCCTATAATGAATTGGGACTGGAGGAAAAGAAAGCGTTGAATGATCCCAACGATACGTTGGACCAACTCGTAGCCCAAGCTTCAGACAGAGAGCTTGTTGGGCCAAGAATGTCGGTAACAGCGAAGCAACTGAGTGCCGCCAGACCTGCCTCGTTTGTCATGCAGTATCTGCTCCTGATGCAACGAATTTTGATCTGCGCCAGACGGAATTATGTGAGTACCCGAAATATTTATTTGTATATATTGTAGTATGGCCTTATAGCGATGACAAGGCCAAGCCAGGCAGTCGTTGGGTTGATAGCTCCACTTTGAGTACCTGTCGAGTAAGGCAGGCTTTTTACTTTCAGGTTTTTTTTTTTTTTACTTTGTATTGTTGTGAGTAATTTTCTAAAAACCAAATAACCCCATTTAATGCACACTTAAAATTATTTGTTTTTAATTTTTCTTTGTTATTATGCACGCATTTTTCGCATTACATTTAATGAGCATTCAAGTGGTTGCAGAAAGGGGTATATTAGTTAGAAATTGAATTGAAATGTAAACGGAAACAATCCTATTGTTTATTTAGTTCCAGTAGCTTCTTGTGCTACAGGGTATCTTATATGCGATACCCGGTAAATTATTGCTTTTCTTTTAAAGTTATTATTCGTCTAGCAATTAAGGTTTAACTCTACCACTTGACTTCATATGTATTTTCTGGTTAATAATGTTGGCTTTTTAGGCCAGTACGGTTGTCTGGTCTCAGTTTATTTAATTGCTACAAGTATAAAAGTATATATTTATAATATACATACATATATACTTTATATATATTGTATTTAATGCCTTTCTCTTGCCTTTCGGCTACACTTTCAAATATTTCCGGTTGTGAGTTTTAAATTACGCTGAAGGAAACAGAATATGTAAAGTTAAAAGCGAACATAATCATCATCTATTTACACAATCAAACTGTATAAAATATAGAAATGTTAGGAAATTTTCCACTATAAAATATATGCAAATTTATTCTTCTATTTATGAATTCTCTTGCAGTTTCTGCTGCTGGCTCGCATCGTCTCGCACATTTTAATTGGCATTGTTTTCGGATATCTCTACATGAATGTGGGCAACAGTGCGCACTCTGTGCTGGGTAACTATGTCTATCTCTACGGTTCGACGCTGCTCTTGGTCTACACCGGCAAAATGGCTGTGGTATTAACATGTAAGTCGACATCAGATCGTAATCTATTAGAAAATAAAAAGAAGAAGTGCACTCACTATACGAACGAAATTGCTTTGGTACCGAGCACATAGAGCTGCCCCTTCGTCTATATATCGCAGTACTTGCTGACGTCATTAAATCAGCGCACGTTCGGTGGCCCCTCGTGGTTTTTTTTTGTGGAAGTTGCCTTAAGGTCTGACATTTATGTTCGGGTTTTGACCTTTTGTGGAAGTAAGATAGTGTCTGAATTGTCTGTCTGGCCTATAAAGTAATGGGAATATACGAAAGCGGCATAAGTAATTAAAACATATGTACATAAAGCTTATAATATATAAAACACATATATTTATATCTTGCATAACTTGTCTTACCTTATCTTTCAGTTCCTTTGGAAATCGACATGCTGACACGGGAGCATTTTAATCGTTGGTACAAGCTGGGACCCTACTTTTTATCGTTGATCTCCTTTGAAATCCCCTTTCAGGTATGTTATAGCAGCACGTGGGATCATAAAATCATAGAGATATTTAAGTCACCTCCTCGTAAAAGTTCTTCTCAATTATTGTCGTGTTTTTGTCATTAAATTAATTAGCTAACATCGTCATCAGGCTTTCTTACTTGTTGTCTTTAATTGTTGTAAACGTAGTATAGATTTTTTTGCCAGAATTACATATTACGCATTTTATAAAAAATATTGTTAACATGGTATAATTTTATCTTATATCTTATGTATATTTTACAGAGTTTCTGTGCTGCCTTGTACATTATAATCAGCGTGCGACTGACGGACAACGACAGCGTCGATTCGTTTCGGATATATTACTTCATGTTACTCGCAATTATGGCCACGCTTAGTGCTCAGGCATGGGGATTCTTTGTGGGCGCCACACTGCCAACGAAGGTACAGTACAAACATATAAATCATTTTTAACTTTCTCTAATCTTATGTATTACTTTCTTTAGCTTGCCGTCTTTCTTGGTCCTATTCTGGCCGTTATGTTCTCAGTCTTTGGATTCTGCACACGTTATATCGATATAACGCCACTGTTCCGTTGGATGTGGCATTTGAGCTATTTCCGTGCTGGTTTCCATGGTGCTCTTAATGCTATATACGGCATGGATCGGCCGTTCCTCGACTGTCCCGATAACATAATGTACTGCCATTTTCGCAGCCCCAAAGTGTTTCTCAAGTACATGATGATATCCGATGTGCATATGTCTGATTGCCTACTCCTTATGGGCATCGTGATTGCTGTGATGCATCTACTTACGGTGATTGCGCTCTGGCGAAAACTAAACAAAAGATAGATAGACATTAAGATAGATCTTAAGCTGTGTTAGTCAAGTTTTTTCTTGGAATTGTAGATGTCTACTTTTTTGGTTTCATTTGTGTTTCTATTTTAAATCGTGATTTGTGAGTTTGTCTTTGGCTCTCAATGCTTAAAATGATATATCATATATCGCATAATACAATTATCTTTAGAATTAAGACATTTCGTTCAATTTTACCCAGGAAACGGCTTTGTGGTAGCTTGATATTCCTTCTAAGGTTAGGTTTATATGTGCTGATATACCAAAATGGGAAACAATCATTTAATCAAACGATCATATTAGATAAGTAACCTTAGCCACTCTAACAAATTATTTATATAACTATTGAAATAAAAGCTTGCCATTCTCATGTACATAGACATAACCCATATTTACATTCTGGATACACCTTCATATGCACATACTCCATTACAAGCCGATAGATCCAACCCAGCAACAAAGATACATTGTGATTCAATATATTTTCTGTTTTTAGTTTTAATGGTTTTTTATGTTAAGTGATCATATTTTATTGTAAAAAGAGGATTTTTTGTTTTGTGGATTCAAATTTGTGTTTTAATAAATAAACTGGTAAACTTGAACTTTAAGAGAGTTGATTTTGGAAGTCTCTAACTATCACTTCTAGGCACATTTCGCTTTCGCAAACTATTCAAGATGAGAGCTGACTATTTAAATATCAACTTCCCAGACATACACACAATACACAAGGCTATTACGAGATCCATTGCTCTATAGTTTGTAGTATAAAAAAAAAAAGATTGTTTTTGTCGACAAATGATTGCATAGTTGCTTGTTATTCGGTTTTGCTTAGCATACTTTGAAAATCTCTCAATTATCTAGTCTTATCAATGTAACTGTTAATACAATAAGTTAAATACATTCATGGTGGAGCCGATTAGAAACACCAATGGATTATGGATCGGCTATTTGATTAATACATAACTACATTAATATATGTATGGAGGCGAATAGTTTTTTGGATTGCTACTATTCACATAGTAGACATGCGTGCATAACCATATCTTATGATCTGGTCATGATTGAAAGGGGCATCCGTTGTGAGTTGTACACGCTGCCATTGACGTGTCTCGTTGGATTTGCGAATGGCCTCGACGACTGCCTGCACGTAGAGACCATCCTCGAAGGTCGCTGCATTCGAGACGGGAGCCTTTATCCAGCTAGACTCCTTGCTGCCAAAGGCTTCTTTAAGGGCGCCTACCATCTTGCACAGGCCTTTGATGTACGGACGCGGAAGCAACGAGTTGTTAGTCGAGAAATGCAAGTCCTGGACATCCACATAGACAGCTTCTTCCTTTTGTTGCGCTTCCTTGAGCACAAAAAGGTCACCTCCTCGCACTACCAGGTGACCTTTGCTGCCGTAGACAAGTACCTCTTGGGAAAATGTTTTGGCCGGAACCGTGTGACTGTGTAGCGCCACAGTGACCAACGTGCCACTGGATAGTTCCATTTGAAAATTGCAGAAATCCGGAGCAGTTATTTGACGAATCCCATTGATATTATCTGTAGTTTTGGTGTAGGATCTGAGTACACCATGTACTCGTACCGCCTGCTGCTGCAACAAAAAGCTGACCAAATCAACTACACTGCCCACGAGATTAAGTGCGCCTCCTCCCATCTGTGCATCGCACATCCAGTTGTATTTTTCCGGAAAAAGTGTGCCCATCTGTACACGAACATCCATGAGTACCACGCCCGAGAGTGGCCCAATGAGCTCATCGACCAGGCAGCGTCGCATTTGCGTGAAGGCCGGCAGAAAACGCAGAGGGTGATTCACCAACGATATCAGCGACGGATAGTATTGCGATGCGCGCACCATTTTCATAGCGTCCATCTGATGCAGGCCAGCTGGCTTGTCGCACACCACATGCTTGCCAATACCCAATGCTTTGACAGAGATCTCGGCATGTAGGAATGGCTGGCAGACTATAAAAACCAGATCGACATCTTTCCGAAGGAGCACTTCGTCTATGATATTTGTGTGAAATGCCACATTCTGTGTATTTGCTGTGGCTTTAGCCTCCTTCAGGGTGCGTCCCCAAATGGCTCTAACCTCAAAGCCCTTCTCCCGGAGCAGTGGTACCAAAACATTGGCTATTTCTCCTGTTCCAAAAACGCCAACGCCAGGTAGCATATTTTGTTGATATTATTAACTTATATAGACTCAGTGTGGCCAGACTTAGTTTAAGAAAATGCCAAACATACTAGATGTTAAAAAATACTGTACTCTACCACCAACAAAAAAAATCACGGAATTTATTTTTCCCGTTATTTTAAACGAAGCCAGTTAGCGTAGACATGTGTATCAAAACTTTTTTAATACATATTTAAATCGACATATAAACTCTAAACTTAAAATTCGGAATTTATGACCTCAAAAATGAAACAGTTTATCAGAGTATGTTCAAGCGTGCTGTTGAGCTCAATTACAATGCATCTTTTCAAAATAGCCAATGAAGGAGATGAACATCGTCACACTGTACCTAAGTTTGCTAAGGAGAATAATGTGATAGACGCCTCACCCAGTGCTGCTGGTGCGCAACCAACATACGATATAGGATCAGAGCTGATAAGCACTGCATTGCAGCATATTTTTAGCAGCGACAACATTGTTGAAAATCCTCCAGAATTGACTCATGATATCAACGCGTTTTATAATCCAGATTATGCACTGGGATCCGAGTCATTGAATCGAATGCTTGAAGAAATGTTGTCACCCAATTTTAATGAAAATGCCAAAGTACCGTACATCGCGCCTGCCCAGCAGCTATAAATGCACCCTCAATACATTTTATTCATTTTTTTGCATATGCATAAATAACGAATAAATTTCAATCGTGTAAAGCTCTTCGGATCATACATATCGATACTCCTAAAAAACCAAATAAAATTTTTACACATATCGATAAGAATAATCGGAGTTCTTTCTAAAAGCGCAAAAAGGGAAAATTTAGTGCATTTTTTCATAACATTGTGCTTCAACTAGAAACTAATTTGTACGAAACACACCAACTTTCTAAGAACTAAAAGATAAAATATGAATTTGTTGCCGAGATCAAGAGAAGAATTCGCGCAAACAGACTACTGGAACGAATTCTTCAAAAAACGCGGAAATGAAGCATTCGAATGGTATGTATGCACATGTGAGTACGCAAAGCACATTCATTTGCCGGCTCAGCGCGCGTAGTTTTCCAGGCAAAAGTGTCTATCTATTATGTTAATTACGGCTACGTTGCCCCTTCTCCCAAACTTCATGCAGACTCATTTTCAAATGCAAATTATTTCACACATTCTTACAAAAGTCTTCAGCGTCTGGGAAAGTCTGATCAGAGATTAGGCATGAAAAGCGTGGCTAAGTAGATGTACTCATACACCTTTGTACGTAAATACTAGTATCATATAAACGCATTAATACCCTACAATAAAGGATTAGTTTATTATTATTAATTATATACATAGCAAGTATTTATTTTCATAATATTAAAAACACTCTACCCATATAGGTATGGCGAATATCTGGAGCTATGTGATCAGATCCACAAATATATCAAGCCAGCTGATAAAATCCTGATGCTTGGTTGTGGTAATTCGAAGCTTAGTATGGATATGTACGATTCTGGATTTCGGTAGATAATTTAAAATATATTATACGAAATTTGAGTATTATTAATGAAAATATACGTTTAGTAACATCACCAATATCGATATCTCACCTGTTGCCATTAAAAAAATGATGGATATAAATGCACAAAAGCGGCCGGACATGAAGTTCATTCAAATGGATGCCACAGCCATGTCTTTTACGGACGAGAGTTTTTCGGTAGCCCTGGACAAGGGTACCCTGGATGCTCTATTTGTGGATGATACCGAGAGTACAAAAGCTATTGTGGAACAATATTTTAGTGAAATCCTACGCACTATGCGGTTAGTTGTCATCTTGAAAAACCTATTTGTATCTTAATGAAAATCTCTTGACAATCCCCACAGAAACGGCGGCAGATATGTCGGTATATCCTTGTTACAGGAACATATAGCAAACTATCTGGTTGAATTCCTACCTCGTAATAACTGTATGGTGCGCATCGTACACTGTTTAGATGTGGAGCGTGCCAATAAGGAGAAAAACATGGACAACTCTTTAACTTTGCCTGTTTTTATTATCATTGCAACTAAGTTTAAAAGCTTGCCTAGTTCGGTAAGTAGGTAAATATGTTTTTTGTTGGTCTACTGTAACAAAATCTTTACAGATCTTAGAATTCGGTCAAAGCAACGACAAAATGCAACGATTGGCAAGTCCAGCTGAGCTAGTAAACGCAGTAAAGTCCGTGCAGAAGGCTGCATTGGTCTGCAATGGCTTATCACGATCAAGCATTGCGGGTCACAACGAAGTAACATTGGATTTATATCGTGGCACAGATTCCATGCCACGATATACTGTGCATGTTATCGATCAGCCACCAGCACGTGGACTTGGGGCATATGCCGCGTTCATTGTGCCTCAAGGGCGAGAAATCGAGTGGCTCTTTGCAACTCCGGCAGGCCGCAAGAAGCTTCAGGCATCCGCTAAATACCGACGCTTGGCTGTTGTCACTCTACATCGTGATCAGGTCTATAGCTCGCTGGACGAGGTCAAAAGTGAACTAGACTATAGCATTAAGAACTTGGCGCCGACGGGTCTTAAGGAACAGATACCTTACCTCTCTCTCGGCGCTGAAGTAGGAAACCGAGAAACTCTTATTTCTGGGGTATCGAAAATATCTGGCGATTTTCGTATTGAAGAAGTGGAAGCTGATGGTAAAATCTTACGACGTCTTATATTCCTCAACAATCAGTTTGTCGTGCAGTCAGAGGCACTCGTTAAAACCGGTAAGAGTTGGATTTTTAGCTCCTGGACGTACCAATCGCATTCATTAATCTTTAAATTTAGTTAAGCTAAAGGGCAAAAAGGATCGCAAGAAAATCGACGTCGGTTACTTGGCGTGCCAACATCACCTTTTCATGTCGGTGGGCGTGCAGATGGCAATAGCGACGCAGAGTCCCAAGAAGGATGTTCAAAAGGATGTGCTGGTTATTGGTCTTGGTGGTGGTGGTCTGTGCAGTTTTTTGCACGCAGCTCTGCCGTAAGCTATTGTGTTTTTTCTTTCTGTCTCCCAAACATTATGGATTCATTTTCTTGTAGTACAACTCGAATCACGGCTGTGGAAATAGATCCTATAATGTTGGAGGTGGCTGAACAATACTTTGAGCTGAAGCAAGACGATCGTTTCCATGTTGTGATAGATGATGGTCTTAACTTTATTGAACGTTGTCATAATGAAGGTAGGATAAGTTAAGATAAAGCTTAAATCTATTTTAATAATGATTTTATCTTGCAGATCTAAGCTTTGATGCTGTGCTTTTCGATGTGGACAGTAAGGATCTTTCGCTCGGCATGAGCTGTCCGCCCAAAAGTTTTTTGGAACCTGAGATTTTACGGTTTATAAAAAAGGTAATCGGCCCCAATGGTTTGTTCATGTTGAATTTGGTGTGCCGCGATGAAACGTTACGCTCGGAGGCAATTGCAAATTTGCAAGAAGTGTTTTTAGCTGTTTGTAGTTATAAATTGGATGAGGATATTAACGAGGTTATTTACTGTGCCAATAATGAAGAGTACAAAACAATTGATCAGTGGAAAAAACAAATGGGATCCGCTGCACGTGGCCTTAATAGCGCCGTGAAAACCCAGAAGTTTACCAACAAAGATATGCTTGATGTTACCGAGTTCTTAAGCGAATTAAAACTCTGATTGTTTAGCGTTACTAAATTAATGTTATTCACTTTAATAACATTTAAATAAATCTTATTTCTAATTTATATATATTACAATTGTTGATAAAAACGTAATTTTTTATGATTTACAATTTTTGTTACTCTAAATTTAAATATTACAAAGGCAAACATCGTGGTTAAGCTAGCTTTACCTTGCATCATCATTAAAGTAAATAGGTTTCTCTTAATATATATAAATATATACAAGTAGCAAGCACATGATTATTATAGCTAGAATTCATAGGTAGGTGTACTATATACTCAATTTGACAGTCATTTGCAATCAAACTGCAAAAAAGAAGGAACTCTGGAGAAACGAAATCAAGCCTTTTTGTTTTCTAAATTATTTCCGGGTATTTTTGCAAAGACAGGGCTCGTCGTAGTCGTGACTGAACACAATGAAGTGGGGGGAAACCAAGTTACTATTAGTAAAACTAATCTAAAACACTGGGATTCAGGATTAAAAAACCTTACGAAAAATATTATTGAATGCCCGTTGCTTTTTTTTTGTTGTGGATGAGGTGGTACTGGCCCCGCTGCTGCTGCTGCTATTGCCGGCGGCAATGCTCTTGCTATGGGATTTACTATCGCTTGCAGAGAATATGGTCTCGCCGAGAATGCGAAATGAATTTGAGTTTGCCGAGAAGTTTATTTCCGAAAGTGATAAGTTATCTTGGGTTCCATTTGGCGAGTCGGTTGCACTTGGTACACTTGTCTCTTTAGATTGCTTATCGGTACGTTTAAGGCGACACCACTCCCAAGAGGTAGCTTCATGTGCCGATTGGAAATTTTTACCGCTACCAAGACCTCCATTAACGTTTCCACCCTTATTTTTGTTCTTACCAAAAGGCGATTTAAAGAATGCGGGCGAGGAGACACGTCGCGATTTCTTGGCTGATTGATTTTTTTCCGTTGTCTTCCCTTCGACAATCTGATAGCCAGATGGTCCATCGGGCATAAATTCGTTATAGGCCAAGTCACTGTTGGGTATGAAATTGGCAAGATCATCGTCGTCCAGTATAAGACTCTCGTCGAAATCACTCTGCGTATTTTCTCCCTCCACCTGGCTGCCCCCATTTGTGTAGATTTCTTCCGGTGCCGATTTTTGTCGCTTTAAGTCTTGCTGGGGTTTCTTTTTTTCGGCTTTGTGTGGCTTGTTGGATTTTAGGGTGTCTGCAAAGAAATTTTGTGTAAGAAGAAAGATAATGTTGCAGTAGATTCCACCCGACTCACCGACATCAAAGAACATATCCAATTGCTTGCTGGGCTCTACTTGAGTCGTATCTAGACTTGTGTGCTTCTTGCCCTTGCGATGCCTTAGCAACGATGTCCTCGCGTTGAACATGTTTAACGCAATGTTGTTGTTGCTGCCATAACACACGGATATCTTACGTCTCCTTGTGCTGCTACTGCTGCTCGCCTGTGGCGGCTCAACTAAAGGGATATCCCCACAGCCGTTTAGTATAAGCATTGCCTCCTCACTTGGACGTCGCTTCTTATCCAACGAATGATCTATCATTTGTTCATAGGATTTACGTCGCACGAGACTTTGTTTAATCGAATTGGGTGTCAATTGTGGACGCAGTTGTTGCGTCTGGCGCCGAAGCTTCCGATAGTAGACAGTTCCGACGACGAGCATCAGGAAGATACATGTACCCACTATGATGATGACGAGTATGCAAGCCTGCACTTGGTACGTCAGAGCACGCATCTCACCAGCCAGTTCGGCACTTTGTTGTTTATACAGCTGCTCCTGTTCCATGTAGCGTCGACTCTGATCCTCTAGCGTACGCACCGTTAGCATCTGTTGTGTTAAAGTCTGCTGCAGTTCCTCCACCTGTTTCTTGTAGCGACGTGACAATTCCTCCAGATACTGCCCCGACAGCGACATATTACGTTCTAGTGCCTATGGAAGACAGAAACAATTGAATAACGTGAACAAACGATTGAGCAGGTGTTGCCAGCAACTCTTATATGGCAACGGTATCCTTGCGAAAAGCAACTGTTTCAAGGATGGCATCGAAGGGCGCGGCATGAAGGAGAACCAAAAACTTTTTCGATAATGACGTGAGAACACGCGATGTTACGAAATCAAGCGAAAAGCTATGCGAAACCCACCAGAGTGATGGGCGAAGAGGGGGTAAGACCATCAACTGAAAGGACCTAGCCCACATAGAGGGGTATGACATTTCCCCAGCTGACTACTGACTACGCTACTCACCTTAATCCGATTTGATAGCCTTATGAATACGCTTTCTGACTGGGCACTATGCGTCAGCTTAGTCTGCAAGTTTATGCCTCCAGCTGCATTGGCAGTGCCGCCCAGGTTTGCATTGCCATTCACAACAGCAGCTGCAGCTGCAGCTGCACCACCGCCTGCCGTAATAGATGCCACCGTTGTGGTGAGCAGGCTGTCAATGCTCTCCCAGTTGGCAAGGTGACTGTCGTCTATCCCATTTGCAGTATCCACCAGTTCTCCATTGCCCGATTCGCCTGCTGTTGCTGCTGTCGGTGGGGCTGTCGCTGTGCTGGAGGGCGTTGCAGACTCGGCTTCCAACTCGACTGCATTAACTGGCGATGCCGAAGTGGGCGGCGTTGAATTGTCAGCCAAAGTGGCCGTAGTTGTTGTTGTTGTTGGTATGTCTGGTGTGGGCATTTCCTGCGTGTCGCTGGGTACATTAAATATGTTCACATCCGCCGGTGTGGGCGGCGGCGTTTGGCTGGAGGTTTGTTTTGTTTGCGCATTCAGATGTATTTCCAGTTCGGGTAAATCAGTCGTCAAAGGCATTTCAGCTGGAGGTTTTTCTAAAGTAGATGCAATGGCTGGAGCGGAGAGGGAGTCATATGGCAATTCGGGCATAGTTTCAGATTGAGCCGCCACAGGCGTGAGAACAGGCGCGGTAACATTCTCAGCCGGTTGATCCAGCACACTGATATTAAGCTGCTTCTCAGCCTCAGGCGACTCCACGCTGCTATTGACAACGATACTATATTCAGCTTGCAGCAGCTTGCACAAGGCACCCACGTGTTCAACTGGCAGAATGCTCAGAAAGAAACTCTTGCGTTTATCCATGCCACTTGTCGTATGCGTCTCCAGCTTTGTCATACCCAGATTGATATCATAATCCGCTTGGCAGACACGAGTCTGCAGCATCTGTGCACGCAGCTGCGGCAGCGTCAACAGCAACTGAAGGTGCTGCGGTTGGCACGACAGCAGATTGTTAATGCGTTCCACGGTGGTTTTGTTACAGTTGGGACAACTATAGATACCGGTGGCAGGAGTGCGGCAGAGCATCGAGTCTGAGGACCAGCGTAACGCTTTTGTCGGCTTCACCAGCACCTGGGCAGCTTTCTTGACCATTTGTATGACGGCATCGGAAGCGCTTTGAAAGATGTTTGCACCACTCCCACTGCCAACCGATTGCTTTTGCGCTTGCTCGGCGAAATCGTCGTCGAAATCATCATCCTCATCACTGTGTCGTATCTCGGTCTCAAAGGCCTCAAACTCAGATGTGCCAAAGACGCGAAACAATGAGATTGGACAAAAGTGTTCCTTGGAGTAGTGAGAATGTATATCCACCCGCACAAACTTGCCAAAGAGATGCGGGTAAAGTTCGAAAGTTTGTAC
This sequence comes from Zaprionus kolodkinae, assembly GCA_018901885.1. Taxonomy (NCBI): domain Eukaryota; kingdom Metazoa; phylum Arthropoda; class Insecta; order Diptera; family Drosophilidae; genus Zaprionus; species Zaprionus kolodkinae. The sequence goes on from JAEIFM010000508.1 coordinate 3,858,136, forward strand.
AGTACGCTTATCCTCCGCCGTAAATCGTCCCACATTGCTCCAGTCTCGTGTGGGGAAACGTTTCGAAACGGCAACCGTGAAATTCTTCGGCGACGAACTGAATAATTCGAAATTGGCTAGCTCCACTTTCTGTGCCTGCACAGCCTCGCACAGCTCGACGACAAACCAAATGCGATTGCCGCAGGTGCTGAGCATGTACTCATCACTCGAGTGGCTCAGCACGGCACCCGTATTGGTGGCATCGCCATTCGAGGCAATTATCTTGGCCCCACAGTCGGGTGAGGCATAGTTCTTGGCGCGTAGCTTTAGTGAGGGCACTTTGCCGCTGCCCGAGCCAGTTGCGTTGCGGCGTTGCGCCGAATTGTTAACGACTTGTTGCTCCAGTTCCATGGCCTGTTCACGACTTGCCTCTGCCTCCATTTGCTTTTGGGCCCACTCTGAGAAAACAGGCATGGGTATTTCATCCGTGGCGGTGGCATTGCCGGCAGCAATGCCAGCTGCTGTGTCCAGTTCGGGCGACAAGAATCCATTACTCGCCACATTGCCATCCTCGTTGGCAATCGATTTGGCATCGAACGTGGGCGCATCAATCTCACTTACAGCTCCTGCTCCTCCGCCTGGATCATTCATTGTTTCATCTATGAGAAGCGAATTATTAGAATCAATCAATGAAAGTATCAATTATCCATCATTACTCACCGTTTTGCACAGCCTCTTTGGCATCCTCAAAGGATTCCTTTTGTTGTTGCTTCACGCTCTTGTTGTCCGCACCATTCGGCGCCTCATGCAATATTGTCGGAGCATCGGCATTATCCTTTAAGGAGTCGAGCCCCAGCGGTAACTCTGTTATCGTTATGCCAGGCAACTCCGAAATGATTTCAGGAATGCTGTGAAAAGTAAGAAAACAATTAATTAAACAATTAATTTATAAATAAAGATTAAAAAGGAGTTAAATATGTTTGATTGAATGCACAGCCATGCTAATGGGCGTGTCTTATTCTCACCTCAAAAACACTGTCGATATGGCTAAGATTTGTGAAAACCATACTATCCAGAAGAATATTAAAAACATGGTGAGGTTTGTTCTCAGTTTTTTAAGCTCACAATTTATTAATCTTACAATGCATTGCAGTCCCATTTTGACAACATTTAAAGCACGTCTACATTAATTTCTTTAAATAAAACAACGTGATACAGAACGGAACGCAATGTTATAATACGAAGGAAATATATTTCAATCAGTTTATAAAGCGCGCAGCAGTTGCAGTGCGCCATAAAATGAAACAACTGGATAAATATGGGATAGTTCGAGACATCAAGTAAAGAAGTTAATAATAATTACTTAAAAGACCGGGTAATTCAATCAAAATCATTGTTAAGAGGTTTTGCATTGAAATTTTGCAGTATTTTCATTTCGAAATGTTAATACCCTAGAAATTAATTAAAAATCAAGTGATATTTAAATAAAGTCAGGATCTATACTAGATCGCTCTAGATTGTCGTAATGCGTAAAATTTGGCAAAGAAAAAGGAAAGTTTGTTTTAAAAGACTTAGGATCTCAGCGCGGAAATATTACTCTCACATTAATTGATTTAAAATGCAAGTTAATATGCAAATAATATTAGCCATTTGGGCTTGGCAAACGGAATTAAAGAGCGCAAGACCTAATGGCCTCGTATCCGGTGTATAGATAAATAATTGAAAATTTGCCGATTCCCAATATCAATAATAGCTAATAAATATTTTAGCATGACAAATAGATCCATTTGGCATCCGTACTTAATTACTAAAAACTAAAGCGCTTCTCTTGTGTTTAATAATGAACAACAAATAAGAGAGAAAAACAGGCGAAACCACTTTGCCTAACCACAGTTGCCTCTACTCTAAACAAGGGGGATAACCAGATCGATCATACACGGTCACACATGGCACATGGCATTATTATTACTTTTGTTTAAATGATTTTAATTACATTTTCAATTGAACTTCACTTAAATGTGTAGACACTTGTGCACTGCGGGCACAAGACACACACACAACACACACACACACGCACACGCGCGCGGAGACGTGTTCGTCCTGACTTGGGAGTGGATTTATGTATGGATAAGTTATTCAATCTATGACATCGCGGACGACGCACGACGACGCGAATTATCGAGGCGAGCGAGCGAGCGTGCGAGGCGCAACACTAGAAATCGAAATGCGAACTGAACCGCGCGTATTGCGATCCACCTGAAGTTAATCTCGGTGTGGGCTCAAGTGTGCAGAAAATTCCAACAGTTGTCGAAGAGAGCGCGAGTGCGAGTGCGAATGCGAGTGCGCGAGTGCGATTGCGAGACACGACTCACACACACACACAGATAACGTGAAATAACACACACACATACAGGTGGAAAGAGAACGTCGTCGTCACAAAGTGCGACTAGCTGAGCTGTATATCGATGCACTTGCAGCGACGGCTTCGGCTTCGCCTTGTCTGCAGTTTGCCGGTAAACTTGTCACACCACATTGTAAATGTGTGTGTGTGTGTGTGAGTGTGTGTGTACTGTATGTACTTGTTTGTTGGCGATGCTAGACATGCGAAATTGATAACAAACTTTCACATTCTGAACCCCTACGAAGTTAACAAACTATTATGATAAACAGAATGAAGATACATATGTGAACGTAATTGATTAATCGATCAAAATGTCTATAAATATCAATTTAAATGCGTGATATTGGATCTATTTGAAAGGTATAATTATTAAGAATGAATTGGAATAGATGAACAAATAAGTGATCAAGAACTAGAGTTAGATCCAAGAACAGATTTAGATAAGACTTTGCAAACAGTGCATTGAAAAATGTTAAGAATGAAGCCTGGCTAAAGATCTACTATATAAAAATATACATATCGGCAAAGATCCTTATTAATGTATCAAAACGTAGCACAGTCAAGATTTTAAATAATGATATCATATAACATTATTGATAACTGACAAGCCTTTTTTTCTGAACAAGAATATCCCTCCTGACCCCTCCCAGTCTTTCTGCCTTTGGTTCGCAATTAAAGAGTAGCCTTTTGGCTCTTTCGGAATTGAAAATAATATTGTATAGATTTCATAAGGCCTCTTAAGAGCATTTAATGCTGGTAGAAGGACATAAAAACCTGGTGTGGGCAAAAACATAAAGTTGGCAAATTGGAAATGCAATGGAAAGTGAAATTGCTGAGCACAAACGCAGGCAGGGAGGCAGCTATAAAAGCGTTTGGAAATTTGCACACTTAGGGGGAGTACTTATGATGCGAGGGGCAGGGAGGGCTCCAAGCCATGGCTTGGCTTGGCTTGGCTTTGAATGATTTTGATTATTTTTGTATCTTTTTTCTTTTTTTTTTAATTTGTTTAACATGGCCCCTGCGACAACAACGGAACTTTTTAGTGCGTTATGTGTTGTGCCTATAAGCCCACATCCACAAACTCACACACAAGGGGTTACCGCAGGCCGAAGTGCCAATTGAATTGCCACCGAGTGTCAGACAGATGCAGCTACATCTGCTTCAGCATCTGAAGACGCCGGCGAAAGATAAACACTTGTAATGCGAAAGTAACATATCGTGCTGGTGCCGCACAGCACAGCTTACACAATGAACAAAGTTGGCAAAAGGGGAAACTGAAGTTAAGGCCTGGACATGGTTTAATCAACTCTGAATAAGAAAAACATATGCTCGTTTAAGTCAATAAACATTATGGGTTGGGATATTTAAGGTTTAATATCCTCAGCGATTGTTCCTTAGTATTGTTTTTAAATTATATGCCATATTAATAATTTTATATACAATTTAAAATTCAAAATTATAATATTTAGCATATATTAGCATTGCAAACTTCTAGCCAAAATGAATATGCCCACAGCAAGGGTATAAAGAAAGGAAACGAAAGCAGGAGACGAGCGTATTCACCAATGAAGCTGGTGTAGGTGTTAAGCCTCGCAGAAATGACAAATCGTTGCAGCTGCACAAACTCTATGATCAATGATCGATGATCAGATATCAAAGTGATTAGCCAAAGTCAACGAGCGCGCACGCTGCCAGTCGATAATTGAATAGGGGGCGGGGGATGGTATTCAGGCGGCATTCACTATCGAGATAAGGATCCTTGCTCGACAAGTAACGAGTGAAGAGCGGGAGATAATTTGAGCCGTTTTGCATATGCATCAATTGCGCCTACAATGTACATCAACAATAAAGAGGAGAGATAGTTTTCGCGCATGTCTGCTGCGATCGTCGTCAGTTTGATAGCAATATCATGTCGTACATGATTATGGCTTTTTTCCAACTTTGATTACAGTAACAAGATCATTGCATGCATTTTCGAAAGCCTAAAATTGCGAAACTTATTCGTCGACGCCGCCGTCGAGTCCTTATACCAATTCGCCGTCGTCGGAAGAAAGTGAAAGTGATGTCTGGAGGCTGCTGCGATCACCTGCTTGCCTGATATGTGTGTAAAATGTCCGCGGGAGATTGCGCTGGATTGGATGATGCTTGACTGCATGATTCTGGCTCGGTATTTGAGGTGGCGCTTTGGGCCAGGGATGGGTGGTATCGTCAAGAAAATATTCTTACTGACAATAAAAGATTTTATCGGATAATGAAATGTCGATCAATTGGCATATCGAACAATTTTGAATTAAATCAACCGATCAGAAATCGATTGGCAGAATTGAAAATACAAGAAAATCACGGGATGTGATGCGTGCAGAATATATCGTGCTAAATATCGTTTTGTCTCTAAATATCGCAATATCGATAATCATCTAGCTTCGACTACCTTTTGGCGCACAAAATTGATATTCATGCACTGAGAAAAGGAAAGTAAACGTTTGCGAACTGATAAAACGCATTTGCCACAATCCTTTAGTAGGTGCCATGCGATGTGAAAAAAAAAAAATAATACATGATGGCCAGTCAAATCGAATCGCGTCGAAATTTCACTTTAACCTGCTCTCATTATGTATAGTGTGAGGCCTTTTAAGGATCGACCATCGGCAATTGGCGTTGGCGTTAAATCCCACACAGTCTCGGCTCGTAAATAAGAAAATATCCAGCACGACGACGTTTCCTTTTTTTTGTTCACTTTGTTTTGTTTTGTTGTTGTTGTTTTTCATATGAATTGGCCAGCAATAGATAGCCCATACAACAGCTGGATAAAGCAGGCAAGAGACGAATGCCAAAGCATTTAGAAAGTCGACGTCGACGCCGCCGCAGCCGCTCACACGCCGCCGTTTAAAAGTCTAGGAAAATAAATTGAAAACTGTAAAGCAAATTATTAGTAAAATGCATTGTGACAAGACTTTGCGTGGGTGTAGCTGTTGTTGCTGGAACTGCCATTCCCGGGCAGGTCGCCGTTCGCGCTATTCGCATCTCTTGCAGCTATACCAAAACTAATTACTTTTCAAGTGAATATTTCATCATTTCCAACATTGACGATCAGTATGGAAATTGTTTAACTGTTATGTTGTTGTTTTTCCCTTCATTAGCATCGATAACTTGAAAAAAAAACATTCAATTTAATGTATATATTACATTACGTGGGAAAACCCCGAACCACCAAGTGTGAGATCTATAACTAACTAGTATAATCTTTAACCGTTTATTATACCCCCCACTCATAGAGTAGGAGAGTAATTTTGTTTTATTGCTGTAACAAATGAGAAAATCGTAGCGTAAGAAAAGGGATTATGAAGCAAATTTGATTTAAAAGTTATTTTTAACACAATTGTTGCTTAAAGTATTAACGACTTTCATAGTCTGTTCAAACATACGTATTTACAAAAAGCCGAATTACCGTGACAGTGCACCCGCTAAGCTGGCGAACAAACAAATTTAAACATTTGCATGTGATAACAGAGTTTCCTATTTCATGCGAAGCATGAAGAGATTACACCACCCTACACCAGCTACAACTCACTGACTGATTGGCTCGGAAGTCCGATAATTGTGCTCAAGAAATAATCATATATTTTTTCACATTTTTCCACGTTCTCTACGAGTAGCAGAATATGACTATGACACGAAATACTATACACTATTCATGGTAAATACATATACATACTCGTACATATGTAGTTCTGTAATTATGTCGCGCAATTTACGCGATTCGCTACGCCGTGGCGCTAAACGAAATTATCCATTGCAAACGCATTTTATATAACATTTGAAAAACGGAAAACTATATAGAAATGTATATTACAAATACAAAACTTACATTTGTTTCGCTTCCTTTTGTTCCTTTCTGGTCTTTGGTTTAACAGGATCAACGACGACGTTATTTGCTTGATTTTCATTCGATTTCTCACTAAACTGAATTTTTGGCACTTCATTAGACGCTTCAAGCTTATCGGCGTCATTATTTTTTTCATGGTTGTGGTTTGGGAATACATCATTATTATATTTGTTATTATTATTATTATTTATATTATTATTTACACTACACGGCAACACTTTTGTTTTGACTGACGTGTCTTCTTCGCCAACGACAGCGGCCAGTTTCGTTTTTGCACTAGTTCGAGGCGCCGCTGTTAGTAAATTATATGAAGCGGCTGCGCTATCTGCCTCTTGATTTGGTGATGTTGTTGTCGCGATAACTGCTGCAGGGTTTTCTGCAGTAAATTTTTTTAATTTCTTGAAATTTCTATCTAAGTCGTTGGCGCTCTCCAGCAATGTCGCTGGCGCCGGAGCTGTATGCTCCGCATAATCGGCTGCAGCTGCAGTTGGCAATGCATCAGCCGAGAGCACATCTGCCGCAGCAGCATTGTCGTATAACCAGAAACAGCAGCTGCAAGTGAGAAAGTTCATTAGGTTAGCTGAATTCATTTGAGAAAACTGAAATGAGTTTGCAACTTACCTTAGTATTAAATTTATGTACATAAAGCGCACTAAATGCAATCTGAGTTTCATTCTTATGCTATCCGGCACGCGCAGTCAACGTTAATTTTTATCGGAAATTATAACGAAGAAGGCGTTTTGCAAAACTATGGGACTTATTGTAAATTATACTCCCACTTTTGCATAAATTAAAAATTTTATGTACGCAATTGCCATTTCCTTATGAACAATGTTGCGCACTTTGAGATTATACACAAAACTTTCATACTGTGCTGATTTGAAAAACAAAATAAATATAAATCTGCTAAGTTGTCGCACAGTAAAACAACAAAAAACACTAGAGATGGTCGGCAAACGATAACTATAATCGATTTGGTTGTACGACTTGGTGAACCCGATTGGGATGAACATTCGTATTAATTTTTAACCTTATAATTCTAAAATATTATTATATTTATTTTTAATGTTAGTTTTAACTATATTTTTCTTAAAATGGTTGTTCGATTATTCGATCTGGCCGAATTCAAAATGGTAACTAGTTCACCGATTCGATAGTTGCACTCAGTAATCGATATCAACATAATATGTATAAACAAGATATCAATGAAGATTTGTATAGAGTAGAGTTCCATTCATTTAAATTCTCTTGGGTTTTTTAACATTAATACAAATTTCACAATGTCATTTCTACGCGGTTCACATAACTATGTTTGGTGTACAACCAGCGTACTGGGTAAAGGCGCCACCGGTTCCGTTTTTCAAGTAAGTAGTGTGTCATTGCACTGTATCAATCTTTGTAAACATATTAACAAATATTGTGTGTGCATGTACAAATGTATATTATCTGCTTTGTAGGGAGTTAATAAGACAACTGGCGAATCTGTGGCGGTAAAGACATTTAATCCCTATAGTCATATGCGACCAGCTGATGTCCAAATGCGCGAGTTCGAGGCGCTCAAGAAAGTAAACCATGAAAACATTGTCAAATTACTTGCCATCGAGGAGGATCAGGAAGGACGCGGAAAAGTCATTGTAATGGAGTTATGTACTGGCGGAAGTCTATTCAATATACTTGATGACCCAGAAAACTCATATGGTCTACCAGAACACGAATTTCTCTTGGTGCTGGAGCATCTATGTGCGGGAATGAAACATTTGAGGGACAATAAATTAGTGCATCGTGATCTCAAACCGGGGAACATAATGAAATTTATCTCAGAAGATGGACAAACTATTTATAAACTTACCGATTTCGGTGCTGCACGTGAACTTGAAGATAATCAGCCATTTGCTTCACTCTATGGTACAGAAGAGTATCTTCATCCAGATCTTTATGAACGCGCAGTACTGCGAAAGTCTATACAACGTTCATTTACGGCCAACGTAGATTTATGGTCTATTGGAGTGACATTATATCATGTAGCTACGGGTAATTTACCCTTTAGACCCTACGGCGGTCGCAAGAACCGCGAGACAATGCACCAGATAACGACAAAGAAGGCGTCTGGCGTCATATCTGGTCTTCAATTAGCTGAAAACGGCCCCATTGAATGGTCAACCACGCTTCCACCCCATGCACATTTGTCGCAGGGTCTTAAAACTCTTGTCACCCCTCTGTTGGCTGGACTGCTAGAAGAGAATCGTGAAAAGACATGGTCTTTTGATCGATTCTTTCAGGAGGTCACTTTAATCTTACGCAAACGTGTAATCCATGTGTTTTTCATGAATCGCACTAGCTCGATAGAGGTGTTTTTAGAACCAGAGGAGCAGATTGACAACTTCCGGGAACGCATATTCCTTCAGACTGAGGTGCCTTTGGAAAAACAAATACTACTTTTCAATAATGAGCATCTGGAAAAGAAAATTACTCCACGTACCATCGGTGAGTAGAATATAGACTTATTAATAAACTAAGTTCTAAATCAGCATCTACTTTCAGCCAAAGCCTTTCCAAAAACCTCGACAGAACAGCCAATATATTTGTACAGTAATGATGACAATAATGTTCAATTACCACAACAGTTGGAGCTACCCAAGTTCCCAGTGTTTCCTCCAAACGTATCTGTTGAGAACGATGCTAGTTTGGCTAAGGTAACAAACATCATAACTTAAGTATAAAGAATTTCTTTAACCCACGATACCTCAAACAGGCGGCTTGCAGCGTGGGTCATGAATGCAAGCGGCGAGTTGATATATTTACTACTATGGACATTCTTATCAAAAAAGCTGTGGAACAGTTCATCGAGATGCTTATTACTACCATTACATTGTTGCTAAAGTAAGTCAATATGGAATATACGTATAAACTACATTAATATATTAACTTCCTAACATTGCATAGAAAAACAAAGAACTTGGACAGTCTGCTATCTACAGTAGTTGATTACGCGGATGTGGTTCACAGCATGACTAAAGTGGTAAGATAAGATAGCCAATCGTAGTTAGCTCATTGTATATTTTCGGGACTTCTAGATAAAAGGCGATTTAGAGTTAAAGTCCTTGCTAAACGCGCTGGATACTGTGAAAACCGATTTTGATGGAGCAGCCGATGTTATTACACAGCTTCACAAGCACTTCGTGGCAGATGATGAGCTGAAGTGAGTAAACATCACTGTATATCTCAGTCAAGCGGATCCAAATTTCTTCCATTGCAGCGATCAGTGGTCGTCGTCCATGCACGGCAAGAAGTGTCCTTGCCGCACACGGGCAAGTGCGCAGGCAAAGTATCTGGTTGAGCGGCTACGTGATTCGTGGCAGCATTTGTTGCGCGATCGGGCAACACGCACGCTAACCTACAACGATGAACAGTTCCATGCGCTGGAGAAGATTAAAGTTGATCACAATGGTAAACGCATAAAGCAGTTGCTTCTGGATAATGTTAACCCTGCCGTGGCCCAAATGGCTGAGTGCTTAGCCGATTGGTATAAACTAGCGCAGACAGTGTATTTGAAAACTCAAATTTTGGAGAAAGATATTCGAGATTGTGATCGCAAATTGAATAATATTCGTGACGAGCTTTATCACATAAAATCTGAGCAGAAACTCGACGTTGACACCAATAATATATTCAGCAATAACCTGTCGGCTAAAACTGAAGAACACAATAAATCAATTATGAAACAACAAGTGCTGGAAGTTATGGCTGAAATGAGAAAAAACCGCGAATTGTTAGATGTTCTGAACAATTTATGCATTGGTAACTCAAAAAGATCGTAACTCTCTTTATTTTTAATTGACATTTTATAGTAAAACATGTATTATATATTTAGATACTAAGATATACATATATAGATAACAAGACAAACAAATGCTGATGTATGTTATAAAATGATCAGAAAAATATACTTGATATTTTTTTATAAATATTGTTGAGTGAACCGGGAATCTTTAAAAATTATGCACAATATCAAAATGTTATCGAAATCACAGATGTTTTGTTTAATAAAAGTTCGTGACATCGATAAGACCTTGCATATCGATATTTTTAGCTGGTAAATCGACGTAGAACTTCCTTCCCTAATGCCGCACATTGTTTTGTTTACATTTTTTAATTTGTTTTCTTTTGGATATGGAGTACGTATTTATTTTCACTGCAGCATGTGTGGCTATGTTTTTAATAGTCCCCGTAGTAAATACAGTGATAGTGCAGCCAATTACTACTATACTAACAACGATTACCGCTATAAAGGAAACGCTAGAAGCAGCAATTTACTACTTTTTTGTCAGCAGCTGGATAATTGGGTATCTCCTCGTTAAAGGCATCTCCGAAATTTGGCAGATACTTTGCAACATATATCATATAATCACAGTTATTATTGCGGCATGTAGACGTTTCTATTACGAAACACCTGACATAACGTTGAACGCGCATAACTACATTGATCAAGGAATACAAAATATTGTGCACCTTACACAAAAAGTTTTAACTGAACTTGGAAATGGTGTGCTCTCTTTACTATTGTTGTTGCCGCAAACCATAATTTTTATAATAGACTTTGTAATATATGTTCTTGAGAGCATTACTACCAACATCCTAGTCTTTAGTGCATTTATGTTTAATACCGTTTTCCGTATATCAATTATCATAGCATTACTGCTGACTCTCTTTATGTTTCGCGGATATGTGCTTCTCTTTGTGATGCAATCGTATAAGAATTTACAAAGGAAAACATTGAAAATAGTAAAAAGTTTAACAGCTCAATCTTTGTTTAAGACCAAGATCGAAGAAACTTTTTCCAATTCGAGAAGCCACTCGCATTGTGTGATCTGCTGGGAACGAAATAGGAATATTGTTTTGCTTCCCTGTCGTCATCTGTGCTTGTGCAAGGAATGTTCGCAGTGCCTGCAACGAGATGAGGATGAAATACGTTGTCCCATATGTCGAAATGTAGTTGACGTTGTAATGCCCGTTTTCACTTGACTTCTTTAAGCTTAAGATAGTTTATATATATTTTATAATGAGACTGCCAAAGTTAGATGTAAGAGAAAATAGTTTTTGGCATATTTCCCGATTACCAAAAATAAGAACAATTACTTTTTAACACACGAGAGCAAAATAAACACTTTTATTTTAAATCAGTGACACTATGTATATATGCTTTGTATAACTAATTTGATCAAAAAAGTATAGAAAACACTATTATAATAAACTTACATTATTATTTAAACAATAATCAAATATTTGTTTTTGCTTTGCATTTCATTGAAGCTGTCAATAACAGAAATCGCTTCCAACTGCATTATTTGTAGCTCGATTGTTTTTTAACGAAACGATAAATTGTGAAATCGCGTTACACAACGGACTATATTTGTAACAATAACAGATTATATGTTGTCGTATATGTAGAATATTCTCTACTTATACTTTGCTAATATATTGCGCATAATATATGTATATTCTTAATATTATTCTTAGCTATTTAGGTATTGTAAGAAGTATGCTTTGCAAACATTTCCATATGTATTTATATAAATCTAGTATGTATTCAAATAAATATATGTATATGTAAAATAGTATGTAGATGTACTATAAATCTTTATGTTCATTTCCCTTTCAAACACACGTACATTTTCTGCAAGGATTTTGTTTGTTTTTCAAAACTACTGATACATTTTGTTGAAGGGCTCGCAATAGTTAACCACTTTTGTTTATCAGGTAGGTAAATATATAATAAAATATATGCTTGCTTAATCTTAGGAAGTTTTCTTTAACAGTTGTATTGTATCTAAGCATAAACATACATATAAATTAATATTCCAAAGTGGTTTTAAAACCGTTTCATTCGAAAATTTGTCGATTAACTTTCAAAAATATGCACACTTATCGTTATCGCATTCCGACATACATATAAAATTACAAAAGAACATTTAGCACAAAATAATTTGTTTTTCTTGTTGTGGATACTTGAGTTGAATCCTTTATTGGATTCAGAAGAATTTTTTGTAAAAGTTCTATATTCAAAAAATATGAAAATATATGATTTACATATGTTAGTAGAAGTAATAAGAAGTTATATACTATATATGTATGTATGAAATGTCTATAAAAAGGTTATTACTAAAATGTACAAAATGTTATTTGCTATGAAAACAACTAATTTTCAAATTTGTGCAAATGTTAAGAATTCATTTCCATTTGTTTCGCATTAATGTCATAATTTGTAATTATGCTTTATTCCGAATTCAAATAACATTCCGTATGGGCTCTAACTACTTTGGTCACTTTGATTTCATGTTTCAACTTCAGCGTTCCGATAACAAGTGTTTTTAAGTTTAAAAATAAAACAAGTATAGCGTTTCTTAGATAATGTTTGGGCGACGATGATCGATTTATCTTCTTAAATATTGTATATCCACATATTTTTGCGCGCAATTGCTTTCTATTTTTCCATTTTCAAAACGCAGTTTTGTTTTTATTCATATGGACTTATGCTAGATTTAGTTTGCTTACAAACACATGCATGTATTGTGTGTGAATATGTTAATATGTGCTAATACTTGTGTGCAAACAGGTGTCTATAAGGATTATATCGGTAAGGTACGGCGTCATCTTGCTTATATGTAATCATACTGTCTTACAGTCGAAAATTACACGGTGCCTACTTTTTCTGATAAATTGTGCAAGAAATTGTGGAAAGTCGCCTCTTAGATACCCTGCTTATGGCAGTGAGTTTTCCCTCTCATTTCGCTTCTTTTTTTTATCAGAAAAAGCAGGAACAGAAATAATGTTTATTATGTATTTCTATACTAATTAATATGGCTGCCTGTACAATATCTATACTTGGTATATTTCCAGATTTGTAGACTTCAGATCAGTTACTCATAGTAAGTTACAATGTCATGCTCATGTACACATTTAGTTATAAAGGACATACAAAATATAAATATATTTATATTGTTAAAGTATATTAAATATATTTTTATATTTTATATTGAATATTCATATTAACTTTTATATAGTTTTTTTTTGTTATACGCTATCTAATTTAGAAAAGAATTTGCATAATACATAAAATTATTATTCTATAATGCCAATGTAAATAAGGTTAGAGTTGTTTAGAGATAGATGGACCCTAGGGTCTATAGACAGATATGTTTTGCTTTCGCTTAGACTAAAGATAATTTTGTATAGCTATAGTTGAACGATAGAAAATATTGTATATGTGTAAAAATTTTCGTTTAACTTAAATTTCTGTCTTTCGGTTTTGCATAATGCATATTTATATACTTCTTGTTGTTTTTTTTTTTAAGTGAGAAAGTTACGCATAAAGTAAATCACATGGGAGACAAATATACATATAGCTTTATAAAGATTTCAATGCCAATCTATCACAAATTCACATAGTGGGAGGCGTCAATCGAAAGTAACACATACATGAGTGCATTATATATATGTATATATTAAATTCTTAGAGAACTCAACATTTAGGTATACATTTAATCGTATCATAACATTATTTTCTACATACATATACTATTGTTTGATAGGTGTGCATACATATATGTAAATATATACATTTATTTGCATATATTTACACTACAGATCACATAAAGGTACTGTAACTCTCATTGTGCACAGGTTAAGTGCGATGATAAAAGAGCCCGAACATTGTACGAGCTCAAAACGATTTGCCTTAATACTAAACTCAGCTTAAAGAGCTTAATCTCTTACTATATACTAATGTTTTATTTTCGCAAGAATATTTGTTTTATATAGTTTTTGATTGGGGGTGGGGTGGGGCTTCTATCGTGATTTGGGCCTGAGCTATGGAGGCGCGTGAGAACTTAACTTTAAAATTAGAAGCTTACGACAATTGACTAGAAGTTAACTTTTTAGGCAAGAGTAGGCTGCGCACGAAACATTTTTTTTTTTTTTTTTTTTTTTTTTGGAATTTGTACTTCAAGGCAAGTAATTGTATCGTATATAGAGGGGTTAGAACTCTAGAAGAATAAGTGTGAGTGCGTGTGCCTGTGCGTGAGTGATACCTATTGATTTTAAGGGAATTAAACAATTTAACAATTAACGTCAACAAGTTGTGAATTCCTTAGAGCTGACAGGTCACGAATAGCCTCGCTGCCCCGCTGAGATGATGAAATATTCATGAACGGCTTCAATCATTTTGGTCTTCGGTGCCTGTCGGTAATAACGGTACCTGCTCGATATATGTGTGTAACACAAGGCAGCGCGGTTTCTATCGATGCAAGTGATGTGTGTTAGTGTGAGCATGAAATTATCGATGTTAGTGATGGGAGTTATGTAGTAAGCGAGCTACAGCTAATAATCTCTCTAATGGCTAAATGTCGTTATACTCATTGTGCTAAATTTTATTGTATGGGTAGTATACTCGTATGATATATATTATCTATGTATGTTGTCATCTCGATCTAAATTGCATTTTTAGCTTAGGTACATGCTACAATTCTGGAGGTTCCATTTCTTACGTCTTAAGTATTTTATTTTATTTTGTTTAGGTCTTAATAAGGAAGATAGTTTTTGGCGCCTAAAAGGGCAGCGTGGTGACAAACATGTTCTCGATGAGTGCCGGTGCCGGCACAAGGTCCTCCAGCTTAAGATAGAATATACGCTGCAGCCCCTGCACGCTCAGGGATCGCAGTTCGGGCAGCTTACCCAGCAGACGACTGAAGTAGTGTTGCTTTTTCTGCGCCTCGGCGTTATAGGTGACATGATCCCGCAGGCTACCGATGATCTTCATCTGCAGCAGCTCGACCTTCTTCGGCTCGCGTAGTCCATGGCGTTCTGCAAGAGAGATACATATTCAATAATATATATCACGTTTACAGATCTTTTCGATCTCACCTGTTATTAGGGTAAGCGCGCAAAGACAAGCGAATGCTGATATATCAATCTCCAAATTGTGCAGACTACGACTGAACTCCATGATGCCATTAAGCCAATCGCCGAAGGAACGCTGGCATTGGCTGCGATGCAGCACGGTGCCGTTGCAGAAGATCATCTTGGTGTCATCGCTGCGAGCGCGGTAGGAGAGGCGCAGCACGAATAGCTCCAGCGATGCCGACTGGAAAAGCAGATCTTGATCTTCGACCGAGAGTTCCAAGTAACCAGGTATCTTCTCGGCAAACTGCCTGATCACATCCACTGAGCTGGTCAGCAAGTGATAGAACTGTTGCACCTTGTCCGCATCGCTCATGCTGAGGCCGTTTAGGGTGCTGCCGACAGGAGACAGGAGATCGAGAGGTTCCTCGTAGTGTGTATAGTCCAGGCAGGAGGGATCCGGTGTTGTGTCCACATGACTACGCACCAAGGCGGTTATCAGTGAGATGGGCGGTGATGGTGGCGACTCTTGTGGGGATTTAGGCTTCGAGGGTAGACGTCCACGTCGCCCCTTCAGTGAATCAGTGCGTACGACTTCCTTGACCATTCCCACAACGAGACACTTCTGAAATCGACAGAACTGGCAGCGATTGCGCCGTCGCTTGTCCACTGGGCAACTCTTGTCCGCCAGGCACACATATTTCGAGCCCTTCTGAACGGTTCGCTTGAAGAATCCCTTGCAACCCTCGCATGTCCTAACCCCGTAGTGCTGGCAGGCAGCCGTATCACCGCAAACGGCGCACAACTGCGACGAAGTGGATGTCTGCATAAGTCGGCTAGCTGGAGACTGCAGTAGCTCCACACCAGCACCACCTGCTGGCGAGCAGATGGCGGAATTGGGTGCCGAAGAGAGTTGCACCTGCAGAGATTGGACGGCGTGCGAGTGTCGCGGCCCTAGTGTCATTTTCGCCAACTTTGGACTATGCGCCACGGTGCCGGGTGAAACGGAACGTTGTATGGGCAATGAGGCACGACGCATGAGGGGTAAGGCGACCACAGAGCCGGAAGTTGAGCCAACATTGTTGGTGCTGGTGGTGGTGGTGGCGGCGGCGTTAGGCACTGCAGTGGCCTCCAGCCCGGAGATTGTGGGGAAAGTTGGCAAGGAGTAGCGCTCCCCGTTGAGTGACATACAATTCTACAAGAGAAATGCCGTGAGCAAGGAGCAGGCTGGATTCGCTGACCATGTTCACACTTACCTGATGCTGAAAGCTTTGAGGCTGCTGCTGCTGCTGCTGTCCATAGAAGCCATCGGTCTGGCTGCCACCGCTGTAGTCGTACAGTGAGCTGGCCGAGGAGCTGGGCGAGAGCGTGGATGTGCCATTGATAGCATTGAAATGACCATGATAGTTGTAGCCATTGTTGCTGTTACTGCTGCTGCTGCAGTTACCCTGGCCGGCACTGGAATGTGGCAAGTGTGGTGCAACCTGGCCCGGCAACTGGTGCAGTGACTGCAGCTGACGAGCAGTGGGAACCGTGCCCAACCCAGCAATCACTTCGGCGGCTGTTGTAAGCGGATAACAGTCCTCGTCCATTTTCAGTGTGAGTATCTGATCCGTGGGTGTGGGCCCCGTTACGCTTGCAGCACCCTGCTTGGGACTATCGCCTGCGCTACCGTTGCTATACTTGAGGGAGTAGGTCTCCTGAAAGCTGGGCAAGCTACTGCCGCACGAGAGCGGTCCGCAAATGGGAGAGATCAGCAGATCGCAGACACCCTGCCTTTGCAGTTGGCCTGCCTGCAATTGCTGCTGCTGTTGCTGCTGCTGATGATGATGGTGCTGCTGCTGCTGCTGTTGCTGGGCGTGTAATGCTATGGCGGGATCGCTGCTTGACCGCAAACCAAGCAGGCAAAGCGATTGATGATGCTCGGAAGAGGTGGGACTTCCACCTGCCGCTGGAGGGTTGCTCGACTGGGGCTGATCTTGTATGGAGGAGATGCGCTTGTCGCGCAGGCAAGTCAACTTCGTAAGGTTCTCAATGGAGCTAGTGATGTCCTCGTTGCTGCACACCAAATTCGACTCACGGCTGGGCGTCGCCTCGCACTGGGTGTCCGTGTAGCTGGCCACCGAGTGCTCCAACGCCGGCGATAGCAGCGAGTTATTCGAGTCCGAGGGAAAGAATAGATCCGAGAATAGTTCGCTATGCGAGACCGCAGCGTCGGCCAGGTTGCTTATCAACTGATCTTCCTCATGGGACAGCAGCGAGTTTTGGTTGGAAGCGGGCAACGGATGCAAGTGATTCTGCTGGGGACTTGGCTGCGTATGATGATGATGATGATGACGATGATGCTGCTGTTGCTGCTGTTGCTGCTGCTGGTGCTGCTGCTGCTGCTGGTGCTGCTGCTGATGTCCCGCATTACTCGCTACTGCAGCCACGGCGGACGTTGCCTGCGTCGTCGTAGTCGCGGATTGCGCTGAGAAATTGTCGAAGGGCGAGAGAGAATTGAACGAGCTCTGCAAGGTAAGACGGACCAGAACAGTCTGAATTAGTGGAGCTGCAGGGAGTAGCAAAAGCCTTAGCATAGTCATCTAGCTTCTAGCACGGAAGGTGGAGTCGAAACCGTCGGACATGCGCGATGACGTACACAGCGCCGATTGGCCTAGACCCTTTCAACCCTTAAAACGCACAATTCTCCAATTGGTTATGCCTGGAAATTATCTTTTGGCACTCACTGTTTTTTTTTTGCCAACATGCTGATTATATTGAAGTCAATTATAAAGCTATTGTTAACGTGCATACTCTGTAGCCAGCAATGGGGTAGCATAGAAAAGGACTAGAACTTGCTAAAGGGAATCATAATGAGAAACTGAAAGTCTTGCTTTTACCCAATAGGGTTATACCCTGCAAAATGGGATATTAAATTTGTTCAGGGTTTACAGAAGCTTGACTGTGTATTTTAATATACCCTGCACTGGGTAACTCTCAGTCACTTTTCTACATGTTGTTGCTGTCGTCGGCTTGGCTGACTCCTTATCGAGGTTCTCACCTCCCTGACTCCACTCACACACACACACACTCACACACACACAGCGGGCAATTAGCGTAGCCATTCAGCAACCATTAGTCTTGCAACATTCACAGTTATTTGCATTATTACATAGAGAGAGAGAGAGAGAGATATTTCCAGTAAACTTGGTAAGCAGACAAACTTTACGCACCACCTGCGCGAGGTATATAGCATAATTTTCAATCAAGAAATTTCAACAGATTTCTTGTTTATATTTCTTATGCAAATTACATTAACATCTGTTCTATATGATCTTCGACAACTGCTTTTTGCATAATTATACCATCTTGTTTGTTGCTAAATCAAAATCCCTTATCTTTTAGGTATATCTTTCGATTTTTTAAACTATCCTTCCTTCTATCCTTCCCTTATCTATTAGGTATATCTTTCGACTTTTTAGACTATCTTTCTTCTATCCTTCCCTTATCTATTAGGTATATCTTTCGACTTTTTAGACTATCTTCCTTCTATCCTTCCCTTATCTATTAGGTATATCTTTCGACTTTTTAAACTATCCTTCCTTCTATCCTTTCCTTATCTTTTAGGTATATCTTTCGACTCTTTAGACTTACATTGGGTTGCAAAAGTAACATGCTTGTAGTCACTTGGCTTGGAGGCCTCACTTGGCTGATTTTGGTCTCTGCAGATGATGTAGCCGGATCTGCTTCTGCCTCCGCTTCTGCAGGGGCTTTTGTATTGCCTGTTATTCCCGGCTCTAAAGGACAACCCGCTGCTGCTGCTGCTTCTTCTGCTTCAGTTTTTACACTTTTCAATTTGTTACCAATTTGTTTCTTGCTTGATAATATTCTATGCGTATCACTTGCTGTGATTTCGGCACCTGCAAGAAAATTTAAAAAAAATGTGGAAAATTTCTTATTAATATAGCTGCCATTTACACACGCTCTCGCCATGCGTGAAAAGTCAATCGTTCTCGTGGGCGTGATTATGATATGATATGAGAGTAAAATACCACAGGCGATTATTACCCTAACGACATGCCGAAATGGAAGGATGTATGTATTTGTATTAAATAAATAATTAAATGATTAAATAATAAAATAATTTAAAAACAAATTTTTAAAAATAATATCTTTACTTCCAACTTAAATTATACTTTTATTTTTAATTTAAATTTATATTTGTAATTTTATTTTATTTTAATCTTTGAGTCGACTGCTCTTAGTTGACGGTAAATAAATAAATATAGCTGGGCTGGAAGTATTGTGAATTAGTTGACGTTAAATAAATAAATAAATATAGCAGGGCTGAAAGTATTGTGAATTGCCAAAAAAAAAAAAAAAAAATCATTGCCCAATTTTATGTAGTTGCACACGCAAAGTTTTTCTTAATTAGAAATGCGACGATGTTGCTCAGAGTCGTGTCGCATGTTGCTGGGTCTAAGGCAATCCCTGAAAGTGAAGTTAGGACTGTGCAAGAAATACATATACCATGTAAGTAGGGTAAGAAACTGCAGGGTATATAAGATCTATATACTTATATCTGCACCCTACAAGCATCTCTAATAAAAATCAAGTTTCAAAAGGTAAAAAAAAAATAATTTTTTTTTCAAAATTCGATTATCATTGCAGAATTGATTTGCATTGCATATTATGAACTTGGATTCCATATCGCTATTTCTCAGGAAAATTATTCTTCCCATCTAAACACACACACACACACCCCACATACTGTTAACGCATTTGAACAATGCCTAAAATCGAAATTAAATATCATTGTAATGCCTTCGGTTATTTAGAAAGCAATTGATCGATACCCTTTGTAGCAGATAGCGACGATACCATAGAGAAAGAGAGAGAGAGAGAGAGAGAGAGGGAGGAGGAAAGAGAAAGAAAGAGAGTCAGAAACAAAAACCGCAACAACTACCGTAAGCTACCGTAGCCGAAAAAAAAGCTACCGGGAAGAGCGCAAGATTTCAAATTGAAGATTACAATGTGCTATTGTTTTTATTACCCATGGGCATACGATCGGTACGATCGGTATGTTATTGACTACGGTAATCCATTTTGGGTTGGGTACTCAGGTTTGACTGACTGTTGAATTTTTGAATGCAGTTTATAAGCCAGAGGGTATCGTTGGGGCGGAATCGTTTATGCGGCTACTGAAGATGTTACAAGATGAGGGTGGCATGGCATAGGGTATTACGAGACAGCCAGAATCCACATGTGTGCTTGCTTAGGGTATCCCATAGTCGTCTGCCTTCTGCGTTCGTACCTTACTTGTTTTTTATATAATGTTGTTAATACATATTATTATGCAAGCTACAACTCTCGTCTTGCCATATACTTTGAACTGCGAACTCGATTGCACGCTCCGCTCTGCCTTCTGCCTTCTGCCGTCTGATCAATGGACCTGGACATATGCATCTGCCTCAGCTGACAGACGAGACGACAACGCGCAGGGAGGGGGGAGGGGGGAGCATACAAGGGACAGGGAAGAGTGATGCTAAGACAAACTTGTGCAGTGACCCGAAGAAATGGTAATGCGTCGTGGTATGGACAACATCGCAACGTTGGCTCGCACCGGGTCAGGCTGCTTGCGCTGCTTGGTGACTCCAAGTCGCAGCGTCGACTTCAGCGCCGGCACTGGCATTTTGTCATTGAGTTAGTGGGTGCTCCGATGACGCTGCGGACAAGCGTCTAAAGCGTTGCACCAAAAACCAGACTCGGGCCCAGACCCGGGCCCAGGCCAAACCGCCTTGGGTACGGCTTCGTGTGAAGTATTTGTGTGAGAGCTATACAAATGGGTTTTGGGGGCTTGGGCCAAGGAGTCAGTCGTTGCAGGTTCGGTTTCGGTTTCGGTGCTGGCAGAGGCGTCGATGCTATCGCCATTGAAATCCATGAAGACGACGCAGACGGAGACGCAGACTCCAGACTAGCTTAGTAGACATTGTCGCAGTGGAACTGCCTGGGTCGGTCCGAGTAAACTTCCTGCAGTACCTTGATGATGAGGCCGTTCGTCTGCCTCTTTATTACTGTAGTTGTAGGCAGACCCAGAGATACTTGAGACTTGACTCGACTTTCACTATTAATTATCGATTTGCATTGATGCTCGTCTCTTGTTTTTTTTTTTTTTTTTTTTTTTTCTGTTGCAGTGATGCGGCACAAAACGTAATACTTAATGGGCAATAGGTAATGGGGTTGGTATTTAAAGTTGTGCAAAAAAAAGGAGAGAAGACTAGAGAAGAGTAGAGAAGACCTGAAACGGTCTTGTATCCGTCCGTCTGTTTAGTCTGGGCTGAAATTCATATCGAAATTGGATCTATTACCCAATGGTCGTCGTCGTCGAGTGAGAGCCCAATTTGATTGATTTATGCAATCGCTGTACCCCATCCCCATCCACATCCCCATCCCCAGCCCCCATTGCAGTCTAATGTCTCATTGTTTTGGTACCAACTAATTGCCCAACCCCTGCTCAAAATATTTGGTATTCCTTTTGATGGTAGGGAAAAAGTCTAGGTACTTTAAAGATTTCCTGAAATTACTAGGTAGATCTTCTAGGCATGTTTTGATTGGTTTGATCATTTTCTAGTCTTGATTCTTGTACATACATATAATTTCAAGTCAAATTAAGTAATTGAAATTAATGTACTTCTACACCCACTTAATATACCCTTCATCACATGTCTTAACTGTACATCGGGTATATATTATATATATAGTAAATTATCCCAATGATTCGTGTGAATAAGCCTCACTCGGTTACGTCTGGGTCAACGATACGAATCTCTGTCTGCAACGAGAGCATTGAAGGCCATCACGTATCTCTCTTATTGCCCGGACATCCATGAGGAGTGAATCATATCATCTTAAGCCCGCCCGCAACGCTCTCTATTTCGCTGCACATGTGTGTGTGTGTGTGAGAGAGAGAGACTTGTCATCGATCGCTTCGGGTCATAAGCAACCGATGTGATTGCAGACTGTCCAGGGTCATTTACATACATATATGCGATAGATAGTGGGATCATTAAAATCATGAAACTGCATAAGATTCTCATCCATTTGGAAATTAGCATGGAATTCTAATAAAAGATTTACCGTTCGTTTAGTTGCAGAGTTAGTTAGTTAGTTAGTTGGTTTGGTTAGGTTTGGTTTGGTTTGGTGTGATCTGAAAACAGGTTTCGATTGAAATTAAAGTGTTAAATCATTTGTGTATATGAACATCAGATGCAATCATATGTGTAGATTACCGACTTAATGCGGCCGGCTATCGCGAAAACCAGTTCTAAATCCTGATCCAAAAAATATTTAAAATCATCTCAAATGGAGTAACCCCATCCGATTCTAAAGAGTCGTACATAATTCAAGACCCGCTTAAGCAGGCATTCAAAAAGAGACGATGCATAGGATAGGATAATATTCTTTTATGGAGAGAACCTACGAACCAACCGAAAGTGAATGAAGATAAACAAGTAGGTAAGGCTACAGTCGGGCGCCCGACAGTAAAATACCCTTCTCCCAATTTTCCAAATACGTTACAAACTAATTCCAAACTGAAATTTTTGCACAAAAACTTTTTATACATATAGCTTACTCGCTCGCACTCACACAGCGACGCGCGTAAAGAGTTATGCGACACGACGCAACGTCGACGTCGGCGTGGACTGCTCAAAGCAGCGCAAAAGCTGCTGCTTGTACCGAACATTTGTACTGAAAACGTTGACTTGAATAACTTCTGTGTTATTGGTCCGATCGGATAGTAATTTGGAGCATATGTTTATATTGCATTCAGCTTTAAACATACCAAAGCATAACTTTATAGGTTTTGCGGGGGCGGTGGGCGTGGCATCAAACATTTGACATAAACTTCACCTGCCCCGGATATATAGGAACCTTCATACCAAATTTGGTGTCTCTAGCTTTTTTAATAGCTGAGATCTGTTGTCTCAAACAAACAGACGGACAGACGGACAGACGGACAGACGGACGGACGGACAGACGGACAGACGGACAGACAGACGGACATGTCTCAATCGACTCGGCTAGTGATCCTGAGCAAGAATATATATACTTTATGGGGTCTGACACGCCTCCTTATGCCTGTTACATACATTTTGCACAAAGTTAGTATACCCTTTTTTGACCATTTTCAATGGTCGAAGGGTATAAAAAGAAATAAGAATCTATAATGTGTATAATTAACGTTTTGATGCATCTCATCAGCAGCAGATTGGACATTAGATTGAAGACTTGTGTATATCAGATATAGCTTAAAGATAACTCACATCGAAAATGAAAATATGTACTAGACTTTAAGATACTCTGTAGTATGAGATCTCAAGCGATTTTCCAGGGTATCTATTCCTCTGCTCAGTCTTTAAACTAAAGCTCTCTTTCATGCCTGGAAAAGCACCTGTCTATGCACAAAATACAAAGGATTCAATTGATAGATCTAGGACAGATTACCAGACCGGTTGGTTGCTTTGGTCTGGACTTAGGGTCCAATTTGATCACCACAAACAAAGCAAAGTAAAGTTTCCCATTGGGTTTACTGCACCGCCTACTGCACCCAGAGACCACTCCCCCCTCCCATCCCCTTCCCTGTAGCAGACTCGAGCTTGTCTTGGGCATGTGCGAGATGTGCTCAGGCAAGTTCCAAAAAATTTCAAGCCAAACTTCATTATACCGCTGCCGTCGCCGTCGTCGTCGTCGTCGTCGTCGTCGTGCTGGGACGCAAATTGAGCCTAACCCATATCTCTTTCTCAATGGGGCGAACGCGCTTACGAAGATTTGATTTGGCGGTGTGTGCACTAACGAAATCGTAATTTTCGCATATCTAAATTTAGAGATATTGTATCTGGCAAGTGCATACATAGCTCAGCAACGGAATAACTTAAGAGCTCTAGAGATTTTCCATTTTTCAACTAGGTTTTCCCTGATTGATATATGTTGGCAATGTTGGGGAATAGCTTAATCATATATGATATATGGTTGTGCTGCCTTTATACACTGAGTAGTTACCCCTCCCCAACCAGTAACCCATTTTCAAACATTTTTAATGAGACCCTATGTGCATTTATAAGCGTCCATTATCAAACAATGATAAATATAGATATATATTTTATAATGCATTAGCCAAAAGAAATATGAAAACCAAAAACATTATCATCATCGCAGCACATCCCACTTCCCACAGACACACACACACACACACACAGGCATATTATTTATATCCCATCATCATGTTACATCTCATTGCATGGTTTCGGTTTTTTTTTTTTTTTTTTTTTTTCGTGGATCGCAGGTTACAACTCTGTTTTGCCTTGGTGTGGAATTAATAGCATGATCCTAGGCATGGCAACAATGACTTAAATCTGACTCAGGCTCTAAGCTTGGACTGCAGTTTAAACGTGTCTTCAAGACGGTTATTAAATCAATAATGAAGCACACGAAGCAGCCAGCTCGCAGCTCCAAGCTCGAAGCACACTGCGAAATCTTTTGTGGGCAATACATCAAGAAAACCTCATCATGATGATCATTAGCACTCGTCGCACTCTTTGCTGGTATTATTTGTGGCTATGGTGTCGGTGTCGTTGTCGTAGTCGTTGTCGGAGCTAGTGGCTGCTGCTGGTGCTGCTGCTGGTGGCAACGTTTCAGCTCGAGCGCCAGCTGGCAACACAGACATCGTGGAGTTCACGGAACGCTCCCAAAAGCCAAGCTCACAGTTTTTGGCCATTAGACAAGCAATGCGCACCCTGCACCCATCGCAAATGGGTTGAAAATGGGCATGTTTAGTTTGGTGTAAATGTGGTGTGTGAGCTGAGGTAGTCGTAGAAGAGTGTGAAGGTTCTTGATAAGAGTTGACAGCGAAGATGATCAGAGCATTTTCGCAGTTTCTAAGAAGAATTAATTTGCACAAAAATAAACCACGAATACCCTGTTATCTTTGTTGCTTCTCGCGTAATAAACATAGAAGATATGATTAATACGGTTATCGATCGTAGGGTATCTTTCAGTCGACACTATCTAACACTTTCGAACTCCTTACTTGTTTTCAAGCTCGGTGTTTTTCATGTTGTTGTACGTTGTCAAAGTTTGGTTCAATTTTAGGCGCTTCTCCCAGTTTTTCGGTTTTATTTGGCTTTGTGTTTTGAGTTTGGGTTTGGGTTTGGGTTTCGGTTGTTTCGGTTTGAAGTTGCCTGGCATCTTCCATGGCTCAAAAATCGAACTATTAGTTTATTGTAGCTATTGTCGAAACGTAGAAAAAAATTTTGTGATGACACGACATTTGCAATTTTGCGGGCACATTCCGAAGCGTAAAGGTTTGTCGTTTGCTGCAAGGTGTCGGGGGTTAACTAAGGTGTGATACATTTTTGTTTTCTTGCAACGACGTTGCCATCGATATTTAAAAGGTCTCGGCGTGCCGTGCATTTAATACCCTGTAGCTAATCGCAGCTAATAAACGTACATATAAGTGAATCCAAAATATCGCAGAAGGTGTGTGAAAGAGATTATACAAGGAAGAATGAAAATTACTTAGATGTCGATTTCAAAATAAATCAATAATATATTGCAGAATGCTTTCAAATCTGTCTAGGGTATTTTAGAGTCGAGCCAGAGCAAACCCGCTGGGCTTGTTGATCTCAAAACTGCGAGCAAGCTTCCATAATTGTTTTATTAAGCTATTGTCATAGACCAGTAGGGCAGCACCGTGACGGCGCGCCTGCTCAAAAGCTGACTGCTATGATGGAGATCTGCTTGCCATCCTTGGGCTGGAGGTAAGCTGACAAGTTCTCACAGTTTTAGGCCGCCATGACAGCTAAGGCATTCACATGCATGTGTGTGTGTGTGTGTATACATTCACATGTTTGCGAATCTTAATGCAAATTATCCATTTCCAACAATTTACAAATTAATTGCATACTCCGCTAACCGGAAAGTGGCGATGCGACCAAGCAATTCGGGGAGCATGGAACAGCATCCACACCGAATATTGGGCAACTTCTTGCACAGCACACAGCTCGATTAGCTGGCTACCTCACCTACACACGGCGTAGCCAGCACTTTTGGCGATAATTAATAGTCGGCGACACCGATAGCGATGCGCTGCGATCCGATGCTATGCCTTGCCTTGCCTTGCCGGGCCTAGCCGTATTTGCGGGAAACAGGCATAGTTGGCTCCGGTTGTGACTCTGTCTCTCTGGCAGCAGTGTCTGCTGCCACTTGCTCATAAAGGTTTATCTAGTTAATTGTTGCTATTGTTGCCAGCATCTCTGACAACTGAAAACACGCAACAGAGTCTTCGTCTATTACTTAATTGTCGACCGGGCAGTGGGAACAGGCAGCAGGAGTACCCGCTTAGCACTATGTTCGGTCGATACGAACAATTAGCTTGGCATTTTAATACGCTGTCGAGAAGATCGCATGCTGATTTCCCAGCAACGTTTAAGTCACGACTTTGAGCCAGGACTACAAGGAAGCAACAGATGCATCCAAAAAAAAGAAGCACATGCGAAAAGCTTGAATAACACAAATCGTTACGGTACCGTGCGAGTTTATCGAGTGTTATCAACCTATACAGGCTTTTTATCGATTTTCAGAACTCATTAGTGCTCAAGATTTCCTTTAATACATATGAATGTTCAAATGAACTGCAGAATTCCACTATGAATGTTCAAATGAACTACACAATTCCACTCCTTTTTAGCCGATAAATCGATAAACTTGACTTAAGCTCGAGCTTTGTTTCCACCGTGGGGAATAACCATGCATAATCGTCTTTGCGTATTTGTATGCATGATTGCGACATCGTCTAGGGTATCTAAAGGCAGATCACGAATCATCACCGAGATTTGCTTTCTTTTTGCTGTATTCTCTTTCGGATTTTTTAGTGTTGTCATTCGTGCACATTATACTCGACTCGATTGAAAGTGAGCTCGATTCTAAGCTCAGTATTTAGTGCGAGGCATGGTCGTAACTCAATCGGATAACTATAGAAATAGAATTAGAACCGGTTGAATCACTTTTACTCTCATCAACGGTCGCATCATGAGAAGCACAGCGTCGCCTCTACATTAGTCCGATTGTCGTCGACTCAGTGTTGATGTCTCAGTCAGTCTGTCTGTCTGCCTGACTGTTTGTCTGTCTGTCTGTCACCCTCTTCGCTTGCAATGTGTCATCGCGCGAATGTTTTACCGTAAACCAATATTAATTTATGCTAATTGCACAACGCAGCGGCAATCGGACGACAGCACGCGAGCAACAACAAATCCGCATCGAAATCGTAATCTGATTTTCAGAAGTACGAGCTTGTCTGAGTAAATAATTGTACGCATTTCTTTTTGCCAATCGATGCGCAAGGTCTTTTTGCTGATCGATGATCGATATAAAATTGCCAGCAAGTGATGCTGGCGATGGATTATGCTGATTATGCTGATTGGCAAGCGGAGCGATTGGTGCGCAAAGAGCGGGAGAAATAAGATAGAAAAATAACAGAAAACTTGCCCCATAATTCATTGTACTCTTTATAATTGATACCCATTGAAAATTATAAGAATAAGGCATGATAAATTTGCTCCACTGCAGGCAACTTTTCTTAATGCAGAAAAAAGTGTGTACACACACGTGCAAATGCAATTACAGACAAAAGCTGAATGCATTGAAATAAATATGTATTTCAATTTCAAATTAATAGAGATGTGTAAGCTGAAAAAAATTAATGTGACCATATATTAAAAAGAAAGCTGGGTATATTTCGGGTCGATACGTTTAACGTAATGTGTCTTTATTAAAGTTTTTTTTTTTGTTTCGTTTTAAGAAGCGTTCGATCTGCCGAAGGTGTGTATTTTTCCTCGTCTGCTGCGGTTTGCTGCCGAGTGGCGTGTTAAATGCACAAGGTTCTCGTTTCACCCGTTAGATCCGCAATGCTACAATGGCGATCGACCGAATACCTTTTATGCCTTTTTACATACACTGGCTGACTCTTTTTTTTTCCATTTTCTTAGCCATAAATCATTCGATGCTGTGGGAATCGAGTCTATGTCTGTCTGTATCTGTAGCTTATGTCGTTGTCGATTGGCTAAACAAAAAGTTCAATGTTAAACCCCGCACAGCAGCACACCGGGCACACAAAAGAATTTGCCACAATTGCATTGCCGACCAATTGCCATGGCATGGCAAGGCAAGAGCGTCGAGTCAGCCGTCAGACCAATTCAACAGTTAACTAGGCAAGTCAATGGATATAACCAAAAGGTCTAACGACTTGGGCTCATCCGAAGTGAGCGAGCGCTCATCTGGAGCTCGTTATATGTAGGTATGGTTTGAATATGTTTTGATAACTTGTCTGTCTGCGCTTGGCAAATCATCCTATAGAACGTATTGTTAATCAGCTTAAATTGTCCAAATCGTATTACCTAACTCCTTTTACTTTTGCTTGGAGTACCCGTTGAAATAGAATTAATTAGTGATCATCTTCGAAAATCACGTTACTTTTGGGAAATTTGATATTTAAAGCTCAAATATCCCCAGAGAGTGAATATTCCATTAATTAAGCAAAGGAACAAACTGGAAAAGCACAACATGGTAAGGTCAGACATGTACTGCAGATGATAAACTGTCGCCTTGGGGAATTTAGCATGTAGAATCCCCCAGTTACTCGGCTTGCAGTGAAGGCTACACTGCAGCTGGGCCGATTCTGATTGGGTACATCTTTCGCACAGAATCCACTCATACATGACGTGATTGCAGCAACAGCTTCTTGGTCAGTCTGAGATCTTAGACGGTCTTTTTTTTTTTTTCTATCAAGTTTTTTTTTTCTAGTTTATTTTTTGCGGCAATTGCATCCAGTTGAGCATTGAGAGTGCATGGGCTAAATTTAACATCGACAATTGTTAGCGGGGCATCTCGTTGGCGTCTTAATCGGAATAGTATAAGCTCACCGAAGGCCACCAAAGTCACAGACGTCTATGGCGAGCGAATTTTAGTTTCGCAAGCTAACTATAATTCAACCTGCTCTCGCGGACTTCTTTGCATTACCTCATGCTCATTGAAAACTGACTGAGAAATGACAACTAAATTTGTGCAAATAACGGACAGCAGCAGCAAAACTCATAAGAACTAATGAAATTCAATCTAACTATAAAACACTCTGTTATACATTGAATATCCCTCGACTTGAGTTGCTTAAATAAAAGAGAAAGACGTTTCAGACCATATATTCCAAATTGCATTGCAATCAAAAGCGAAGCATAAGTTTATTTTTTTAAGCAACTTGCTCAAATTATAACAATAGAGTTGCTAATAAGCCAATAGAAAGACTTGTTTAGCCACATAAATGTATAATACACATGTATTTGCTATAAATGAAATAAATGAATACCCCAACGATTTTATCTGTACATATTTTCAGTCTCAGTTGCTGTTGCTGACTTTGCAAAAAGCTTAATTTATTCCGTTGGCTGGCCAAAAAGTTGCACTGTTCTAAATTTAAATATTTTTATTGATATTTATTGCACCAAACATCGCATTATGGTAAGTTAGTCGATTTTGGGGATGGGCTAAACGGGGGCTCTGATTATACAAACACTTGCGAGCACATACTTGTATATTGAAATGCTAATGTTATTTATACACGAATGTACATATGAAGCATACTATGAGCTATATAATATGCTATATAATGATTCAGAACGCGTTTCAGAATGCGCCGTCTCTCTATGCGTCTCGATTCGTTGCGTTGTTGCTATTTGACAATCTTGTCACATTGTTAATGCGACTTCGCGATGTTTGACTCGCTAATGGGATTCTCTGCCTGCATTTATTTCCATTGTTGCGACGATATTTAAATGGGTTTTATTAGTTTTTTACTTGATAAAGACCGGGATCTCTTAGTGTGTATAGATTTTATGTTTCGAGAGATATGTATAATAATAAGATAGATAAGAAAAAAGTTGCAATAAAAAGTTCTTGAAATTAAGTGTGGAATATCACAACGAAAATAACCTTGACGCAATCGGCAACTTTAATTTCTTAAGTTTATCGAAATCGATAACAGTTGGAGTAAATTTAAAGCATTTGAAATATATGTGCAAACACTTTACACACACTGAGACTGAAGACCCTTGGCAAGGACATACGATACGAGTGTGTATTGCAGCAACTTTATCGGCCAGTTTTAAAGTATGCAGTGACTCTCTCGCTCTCTCTCGTTGACGTCATCACTTTTATTTTGGACATGGCAACAAGCGGTGAACGGTAAAAACAACGACGAGTCCTTTTTTACTTCGGCTTGTTATCGATCCATGAATACGCGCACATTGGAATACATGTGGGACAGCACGGAATGCGCGGAACGCAGAAAGGGGTAAAACGGCGTCGTTCCAAGTCCAGAGCCAAGGACGTCACGATTTTCAAGTGCGTATCGCAAGTGAATGCAATAGAGAGAGAGAGAGAGATACAAAATCTGTATGTATACACCTGTTTCGATGGGTGGATGGGTGTGTACACACTTGTTTGTATGTTTATGTACGTAGTACGTACCCAAAAACATGGAGGGCTCGCCATACACAGAGTAAAAGCATACAGTTGTGCGCCACTGTGTACATACATACATACATACATATGAACATGTGTATATGTGGGTGTGTGCTAAGAAATGAAAATGTAATACGATTTATATTCGATTAACTGCATTAAATCGAGGAGCAGCAATTATCATGTATCGAATAACTTCAAAAGGATATCAGTTGGGGCAGGCTGGCGCACGTGTGTGAAGTAATCATGAGTTGGACAAGAAATTATACCCACAGTGGAAAACAGCGAGAAAGAGAGAGAGAGAGAGAAAAAGAAATGACCTTGAATGCGAGACAGGCTGAGCATGCGTTAACACACATACACACGCACAGTCGAACGTGAGAGCCACAATTCATGTCGCATTTAGCTTTTCCTTTTTTCAGCTGTTTTACACACTCACACACACACACACGCGCGAGCTCCCAGTGGCGTGTTGTATACAGAGAGACCGGCGACGACCCTGTCTTACAGCTGGTCACATATTCAATGACGTCACAACGCGGCTGTGAACTATTTTTGGTGTTAAATGCAGAGAGAGAGAGCGGGTGCGCTCGAGAGCGGAAGAGAGTGAGAGTGCCACGAGAGCGCACGTACACACACACACACACACACACCTGCAAAGCTACTGAGATGCGTATTGTCGTACCAAACATACTAACGTCGATTACGCCATCAAATGTTTATCGCGTTCTCGGAGCTTCACTTTTGTATGTTATTTGCGGGCTTATGGGGGCAGTTTACGGTTTATTTTTATACCCTTGCAGTGGATAAGTGTGTGCGTGTGTGTGTGGGACAGACATGTGTGTGCACGCTTAGGACTAGGTTTGAGTCTGTTCGATAGTTTAAACGGTATACGTTTTTGCAGCTTTTTTTAGAAGCCACCAATTAAAGATATAATTTAACCCCTTACCCACTCCTCCAGCTTGCTGACCCAAGCGCCTCTTCAGAAGCATTCGGCGACCACAACAGTGGTCAAACAAACAAGTTGCGCGCCAAAAACATGAACTGAACAAGCCAATGGACGACACACATAAGAATACATATGCACCACATGTATATACCATAAGATCTGTGCAATTATGGTATATATACAAGTACAATAAACACAAAAACTCAAAAAAACAAGAAAGGAAACCAAATGGTATTATCAATCGACTGCAGGATACCACGCAATTAGGGCTTATATGGTTTAAAAAATGTAAATGAGGAGAAAAATGAAATTTATCTGTTCCTAACAAGTTTTACATTCGCTCATGAGTCAACTTTAAATAAAATAATATTAGCAGGTTTGTTTTCACATATAATATACCCTTTTCAGCTCATGCATTCAGGGTACAAAAACAAATTTAAGCAGAGGCTAAAAATCTTCACCGTTTTTTTTTTCGAGTCTTGCAACACGTTGTAACAACAATTTGTGAGGCTTCGTGTTTCTGTTGCTGTTTCTGTTGTTGTTGTTGTCTATTTGACAAGTTTTCCTTCAGAAGAGAATTGCACACGCAGCTCACAACAATCTTGTGAATTGGACATTTTTGCGTTTTTTATTTTAATGTTTTTCTTCTTCTTTATTTTTTTGTGCCGCAAATTACAACACATTGAATTAAGATATCTTTTTATAATACATATATATTCTTGGAGGATTTACAATTATCGAATTCACAGTTATCGATTCAAAACGAAGGACATGTATACAATTGTAACGATTAAGACATTAAATAAAATATATCTACAACACAAGTAACTGTGACATGTAACGGTTTCGCAATCCAATCAGTTTCAAATTAGTGACAACAACAACAGAAACAACAACCATCCCAATTGGCCAAAAGGCAATAAAGAAGCGGCAACAGAAACAAAACAAAACAAGTTGGCAACGCCGCCACAGAGCTCTAACGACTCTCTGATACCCTGCAGCAGATTCTGCTGCCTACGAACCGATGAAAATAAAAAAAAAAACGAACAAAATATAATAATATTTACATTTGTATATGTTAGCCCCATTATTTTTTTTTAGCTAGTTAGATACTCCAAAATAAATTAAATAAAATAAAGTAATCTTCATAAAAGAGTACACAAACCAATATTCCCTGTTTTTCACGCATATGCAATGAGTACAGCGTGTCAAATCGAAAAACACTTTATGAAAACCTGCTAGATAAATTCTGGCAAATGCATCAAGATGCAATCCCATAAAACACCGCTACATCGACTGGTTTTACACTTTTAAATACCCGAAATTTTGTTAAACTGCGTAAAGCTTTTGGTTATGTTAAGTGTGCTCATTAAGAGAGATAAGACTATAGAAAACTCAACTAAACTGTGGAATGCAACCTGATTGTAAATATTCCTTTTAAAAAACATTAATGTTCGCTTAGATTTGAAACTATTGTTCTTAGCGTACAATCTTCTTCTTTTACTATACAACTTATTTCGAAAATTCCCTTTGTAAGAAAAACAAAAAAAAAATGTCATCGCCTCGTGAGATCTCGATATCGATGAGGCAAAGTTTTTGGCATGCCAAAGTGTGACATCGCCGCGTGATCTGAGGACAATGCACTCACTATGTATACGGAATAAGCCCGACAATCTACAAAAAAAATGCAATCGAAAACGAAAACGGAATCTAAACACAAACTATGCGGAATCGAATCGCAGAGACACACATAAAAATAGCCAGATAATTGCTAGAAGAACAATTACACAGGGTCCCAATCTATTATTGACAACAAACTGCCTCATTGGGGGCGGGCAGGAGGGGAGATCTATATATGTACATACTATATCCGATGCAGTTCTATAGTCTCAGACAATTAACCTGAGTGAAAATCGCATATGGCAAATTGCATCAATTGTTGGAAAATCAAAGAAACTTTAATTTCAATAAGAAGGAAGTCTTATTAATTGATAGATTTCTGATAGAATGATTCGAATCATAGACCTTTTAATATTAAGTATAAGGATATAAGAGGTTTTTCCTATGAGATAAAGACGTTGCTGCTGCTTTTTTTTTTTGCTTAAGAAACTTATTTTATAAAATAAGCGGAAAAATGCAGTTAAAGAATATATATAAAAGACTCTATCTTTCCAATGAACTTTTGCGGAAGAAGAATATATTATATATATAAGTAGAACCATCTGTTTATATCCCAATAGCACCTATCTCAAAGATACTTGTTATTTTTTGCTGTCTTTCCCCATTAAGAACCATATAGTATACTTGCTGCCTATCAGACCAAAAGGTATTACAAAGCGTAACGAAATTAGCAGGTGGCAGAGAAGAAGAAAAGAGAGAGAGAAGAGAAAAACAGCAGCCGAAAATGACTCGTGATTATTCGACAGACATCGCAGCAAGCACGTCATCAGCACGTGGCATTAGTATATCGAACAATATATACTACAATATATTGCAATATGAATCTATGAATATTACGAATCTATTTATTTATACAATGTGCATGCAGACACACACACACACACACACAGACGATATGCACTTCTGACGCAGTTCATCACTTTCTCCGTCTTGGCGTTTTCTTCTGTTTCTTCCCTGCTCTCGGTTCAAGTTCAACCGATTCGTTTTGGGGGGGGGGAACTTGCGATACGACGCCAACGACGACGTCGCAGCTGACGCTAACGCTGACGTTGTGTTGTGCCGCGTGGTACTGACTGGGCCATATAATCCGTGAAACTGCTGTAACGTTTTGCATTCAACTTAATAGCATCGCTGGCGTCATGGTTGTTGTTGTTGCTGTTGTTGTCATCTGTTGCCGACCACTTTAGGTTGGCAGAATACAACCAACCTACTATAATCGATAATGCGCGCCAAAGCGTACGGCATGGACCCTGATTGGGTAATAATTAATTTCCGATACCCTGCCGGGTAATTACAAGTGGCCTGAACAAGCTGTATACAGCTTGTAGTAGCTGGATAGACCACTCTATGCTTATTTCGATAGACGATTTGCAGTCGCAACTGTATCGATAACTAACAGTGTTGCCAACTGCTCAAAAACTAATTTCGCATTTTCAATGGAAATCGCAGTGAATAAAAAACAAAATTTTAGTTGACAATAAAAAAAGAAATAAAAAAAACTAACAGTTTATTAACAAATTACAAAAAAAAAATTAATAAAATACCGCGAAGTCATGCAAAAAACTACAAAACTTCAAAACATTTAGTAATTTTAAATAAAAAATTAAAAATTAAAAAGAAATATTTAAAACAAAAAAAATTCATACACGTATGTGTGTAAACTAGAATTATTTACGCATGCTAAATTTAATAAATTAATTTTTTAAAATATATAATATTTTAAAAATTAATATATTTGGGTATCGTTTTAGGAAAAATGCTTGTGATAATTACTTATTTTTCTAAATTACTCAAAATATATGTTTAAAGCAATCCAAAGTTGCAAACAATGTTAACTATGCTACCGAAACTGGAGATAATATTGCACTGATCTTCATAAGGGTCTCGCCCACTGCTGGAGTTCCGGTATATATGTATAACCCACTTAATAATTAATTCTTTTTATATATTCATCATTTCCTTTTCCCATTGCGTATACGCAACGTGCCTGCAATGCGTATACGCAGCGTGCGCCAAGACGTTTAACCAACAAAACCCAACACCGCGAGCAGTAGAGGACATACATGAGCATAAATACATACACGTATTACGTATTCCGTTGCTGTGCCAACTGTTGCTGCCGCTGCTGCTGCTGGCACAGTTTCCAGCGAAACCAACGTTTACAGCACAGCCCAAATAGCTGATGTCGCAGCCGTCGGGAAAGAGATTGCGGCACGGATAGATTATTGCTGGCAAAACGGCGGCAGCCGCTGCTGCTGCTGTGTCGGCGGCGACGGCGACAGCGGCATTCAGATTCTGCCTGCAGCTGGAATTGTTGTTAACCTCAAAGTAGGAGGCGTTGCCGGCAAAGGATTCGCACTTAATGGCAGCGGGTTGCTGCGGCAGGAGCAACTGCAGCTGTGTCTGTGTGACCTGCTGTAGATGCTGCTGCTGCTGTTCCTGTTGCTGCTGCTGTTGCTGGAGCAGTTGCTCGCCACCGCTTCTCCGGTTGTTGTTGTTGTTGTTGTTGTTGCTATCGTAGTTGTGGCCCAGCGACGCCTGCGCCTCTTGCTTCACCACAATCAAGGAGGCAAGACGATCGCGCATTATACTTAACTATGCAGTGTATGTGAGAGTGTGTGTGTGTGTCTGTGTGTGTGTGCGTGTGAGGGTGCGTGGATGCGAATGCGGATGCGGATGACAACAACAATATGGAGTACAACACATACATATATCGTTATATGCACCTGTATGGCGCGCTGCGTTGCGCCTCGAACGATCCAGCACGACAAACAATGTGGGACAATGCACTGGGCAGTTGCCGCCTGCTCCACTTGCTCCTCCAGCAATTGTTTCACTGTTCCTTCTGTTTTCCTCTTCCGTCTCGCGTTCGTTGCTCTTGCAGCTGTTCCTTTTGGTAATCACTTCTGTGGCACCTTCTGCTCCTCCTCTCCACCACATTCAGGGGCACACGGGGCGACACACGCGATAAATGTCCTTGCCCAGCATTATTATTACCGTTATTTGTGCTGCCCTTACACT
The DNA here is from genome assembly GCA_018901885.1 of Zaprionus kolodkinae. Taxonomy (NCBI): domain Eukaryota; kingdom Metazoa; phylum Arthropoda; class Insecta; order Diptera; family Drosophilidae; genus Zaprionus; species Zaprionus kolodkinae. The sequence continues at coordinate 3,894,499 of JAEIFM010000508.1, forward strand.
TGAACTTGCCTTGAACACGTCTTGCTATATCTACTATATATCGCTGTCTCTGTCTACTTCCTCCTTCTGCTTGTTCTGCTGCTTCTCCTGCTACGTCTCTTTCTGTTTGACGTTTGCGCAGTTCGCACTAGCGACGTAAGCGACGTAAGCTAAACGACGACGTAATGATTTACGCACGTTTTTGGACAAGCATGTACAGGCACAAACATGCATATATCTGTGTATACGCTTTGGAGTCTATATATTTATATAAACGCGTTGCAAGGACATTTAAGGCGATTTCCACAGTTTCAGTTCATTTCACATTACACATACGCACTGTAGACAGAGGATTATAACATATATACTATATGTATGCACAGATCTGTATAGGGTCTATATGGAGCTGCAAGCACTCCTTGATTCAATGTCTGCATTAACTTTACTTCGATAATATCTCTGGCACATTACACATACGCACTGTGTGGCACATACAGCAAATATTACGCATACGCTGCGCTGTACCCGGACCGGCTTCCGCTTCCGACTAGACGCGACAACTTGTTGCCAGCAGCGTGTGCGAGCGAGAGAAAGATAGAGAGAGCGATGGTTTTTATTTTGTTTGTTTAACAAATTAAATAAATTTTACACACACACACAATTCGCGTACGCAAAAATTCAATCAAAGAAGGCGCGCTCGATACAGTGAACTGTGAGAGACTTTTTATTTTTAATGAATTGTTTTAAGAATTCTACAGTTATTTAAGTTGATTTTTATTTTGTTGTTAGCTTAGTTAGCTTATTTTTGTTGTTTCTGTTTTTTTGTGTTCGCGTCTTGCGATTTGCTGCCGTCGAGGTTGTTAACAATGCGGCGTCTGTGACGCGACTGAACTTATCTTTACGGCCACACGCGACTATATCCAAAGCAAAGGAACCGCCGACTGCGAGCAGCGCTGTCAGCTGCCAGCGAGAGTGAGAGCGAGAGCGAGAGAGTGGGAGAGCGTGTGCGAGTGCGAGAGAGCGAGCGCAGAACCCGACCTACCTTGTGCACTCGGCTCTCTGCGCTTTGTTTTTTTTTTGGCGAGAGCCGAAGTGTAATACTATTACGTCATTCCCCAACTATCATCATCATCGATAGCAGCTGAGACGGCGAGGTGCGGGCAGCGGGCAGCGGTTGTGGCAACAAAATGCAGCTCGTGCGAGAAAAAATCGATGACGTCGTTGTTAGGGCGCCTGCGCCTGCTAAAGCGACAGTGGGACACGAACACACACATATACATACGCATACTCACACACACACACGCACACCTGTGTGCAGCATGAGCACAGAAATCATTTGCGTCATTAAAAAGCTTCGCGCTGTCTCTGCTCTTTCTCTCTTCCGCTCTCTCACTTGCCTCACGCCCGTTGGCAGCCAGAGAACAACAAGAACAACATGAAATATGGCAACTGATTTTTTTCTTTCGTATTTTTTTTTTACGTTTCGTCGCCTCACCTGAATCCATTTTCCTTCCTTCTATCATGCCATCCATCTCGCTCGGTTTCTATTATTACAGGCCTATCGCTACGCCTACGCACACGCCCACATATTATCCTCCACAGGCCACCTCCAAGGGAGTCGCTGCCTTGTGCAGCAGTGTGTGTGGGCTTGGCTACGATGTGAAGGATATCGGATATAGGATTGGAGTGTGGATAATCAGCTCGAGCTAATTAAGGAAGTAGAGGAAAATCCCGTTACGTTAATGGATTATATAATAAGTAAGAATTAAATAATAAGTGTGTGTTTTTACTATAAGAGTATGCTTATATTTTAAGTTGGGTTTGTAATCTAGTTCATGATTTATTTAAGAATTTACAGTCGTCTTTTTGGCGTTTTTTGCTGATTTTAATATTTCAAATATAAAACTGGGATAAAAATAAAAGAAAATTTCATAAAAATAAGTTTAATAAATAATAAAAAATGCACAATAAATAAACAATAAGACTGCTCTATAAATATTCTGATACAATAAGTATTTATTTAAAAACAGATTGTTTTGCATATTGATTTTGCAACTTAAACATGTTCAGTAGTTGGTTTCGCGAAATTTAATATAGTATAAAATATATAGTCTTTATTATAACTGATTAAATGTTGTTACATACGCTATATGTGATTTCGCACTTAATTTCGTTTTTAATTTAACAGAAGCGTAAGCGTAGAATAAATCGAATTTATCGAATAACGAATACATTTATCGAGGACGATGTGCGATTGCCAATAAGTAAAAGAAAAATTAAATAAGATGGCATCCTGACACCATTACTTGGCTGGTCGCTTTTCTACTTGTTCTTTTCACACTCTAACTCAAGGAATGCAGTGTAACACATAAAAGACAACAAAAGGCGCGAACGAAATCAAAAGCCGCACGCAACAAGTGGCAGAGAACACGCGCAGAGAGGTGCAAAAAAAAACATGCACACACACACGCCGACGACAGCGGATCGCTCAGTTCTCTCCCTCTCTCTCTCTCCCAGCGCAGGCATCTTCTTTGCTCCACTCCCGAGTGTGAGAGGGAGAGTGAGAGTTAGCACGGCGGCGCGGCTGTGCGATGCTGCTGCCTCGATATGTCTGAGTTCCAGTTTGAGGCGTAGTTAAGGCGGCTGCTGATGCCGGCAACGTTTCGTTTCATTTCGTTTTCGTTCGTTTTGCAAGTTCGTGTGTTCGTATGCGTGTGTGTATGTGTGTTGCATTCGTTGTGGCTATTTTTAGACAGGTTCCAAGCCACGTTTTCTAACTGTTGTTGGCGTATGCTGCTTGCGCGTTGAGCCGAGCCGAAAGACAAACGTGAGATCGTCGCTCGGTCGCCTGCTCGCTCGTTCGTTCATTCGTTCGGTCGGTCGGTCTGTCGGTCGCTCGGTCAGCCAACTTTGGGGCAATGGGCTCTTCCTTTCGATTTCGCTAGATTTTTTCCCATAATGCTTTTTTTGCCTGCCGCGCCGACGCCGACTCTTCTGCGCTGCGCTGGCGCTGTGCAACTTTAGTGCAATGCGCTGCGAGTTGCTGCGCTATAGTTCATGCACACACACACACACACATATGTATACATACCCACACTAGTACACACACACACACATTCGCTTTAATATTAGTTAAATTTTTGGGAGCGTCGCAAGTGAAACTGGTCTGGGGGCCATGCATGGCGCTGCTGCTGCCTCTTTTGTTGTTGTTTTTAGAAGTTGCCGTTGTTGTTGTCGGCTGGCGTTGCCGCTGACCCGCTCGGTGCCCCAAAAATACATGCAAACAGCTTCAACTCTGCACAAGTCGCTTCCAAGTTGTTTATTGTTGTTGTTTTTGTTGCTTTTATTGGCTGTATTAAGCATGACATGCCAAGCCAAAGTCGCGCAGCCAAGCCAAAACTTGGCACTCCTTGTTTGCCCTCCCTCTCTATCTCTTACTGCGCCCACCGCTTCCTTCGCCCGGCTGCGTTTTCGTTTAGCTTTTGTCTTTTTTGTGATGATATTCTAAATGTGCCTCGGCGAATTTCCTTCGTTTTGCTACGTCTATTTACGTTTGTGTTGCCAGTGTTGCCGTGGTTGCTGCTATTCGCAGTGTTGCTGTTGTTGTTGCCAGTGTTGCTGCTGCTGCGACTGCTGTCTTAATGCATGTATCATTTTCGCATCGTTCGCTACAAAGTTCGTGAGCTTAATTTAAGGAATTTTCGCTCTTTTTGATTGCTATTTAAGCTTTGATTTTGATTTTCGTACGTCTCTTTGCAAATTTCAATTAGCATGCGGCACTTTGCGTTTGCTTTGCCGTCGCCGTTGCTGCCGCGCAGCGACCATTTCTGACGGCGCCTTTGCAGTCATTTGCATAAATTGGTTTTGGTTTGGCGGCAACCCTTCGCCTCTTGCTTCATTTGTGTGTACCCTGTGCTCTTTCCCGGACCCAAGCCAGGCCAGACATGCCCACTTTGTCGATGACCCACCTTAACATTATCCAGTCAGCCAGTGAGGCGGGCCTGCCCACTCCACGCCGATAGAGAGACTCCCAACAACATCCTATGCAAATTCGCCGTGGTGCCTGCAGGTGCATTTTGTGCCAAATTATTGTCATTATATTATATAGTACTCTATACTCGTTGCGGACCATCTTGCCGCGGCCTGTTGCTATTCCCAATCGCCCAAACTGTGCACTTCGATTTTTACGTTATTTCCTTTTTTTTGCAATTTTGCGATATTTTTACTATATTTGAAAATCACTTTCGACTATTTCCAACAGTCTCTAGCGTGGGACGTAGCAACTATTAAAATTTTGGTATAAAGGAATATACCATACTAAAAATATCTTATTTTTAAAGAACAAAAGGAGGATACCCTGTTACTTTAACAATCGATATTCTGTTATTTTTTAACAATCGATGTCTAAATAATGTGTACACACTTTTATGCGGATAATTAAAAGTAAACAGTAGACAGGCATACATGGATAACACCGATAATACTGATTTATATACAGATTTTATAAATGCATATTATCAACAATATATACATACAGTTCGGAAACGCCGTGCATGTATCGAAAACAATATGTGTCTCAAGATTCCATTTAATAATTATTTCCACTTTAGTCAAGCAAACTTACTCGATTTGCCAATAACCGAAACGAATTCATATGCCGGTGCTTGCGTATGCATCTCTTACCCAGATCAAGTTTATCACAACTTGTACACTTAGTATACATTTTATGCTCATCTACCGTGCAGAAACTTGATTTGTTCATGCATCAGATGAGTGTTTGGTGTGGAAACTGGCAACTCTATTTGGTCTATATCTGCATAGAGTATTTAAAGTATTTTCCCAAAGTTAAGGAAAGCAGTTCTGTTGCCGCCTAACTGGTTCAGGTGCACACGAGACAGGTACACACACCCACACACTCAGCTGAGTGAACAAGCTTGTTCAGCAGAAATGGACCCACACGCAACTTGCCTGAATGTGACGTCACTCTCGAGCGGGACAACTCTAGTTGAGCTGCAAAATTGAAGCAGTGCGGCAATAGCCACTGCCAAGTGACGTCAACTGAAAAGAGATAGGACACAGCAATAAAGACAAGGAAAGAGAGATAAAGAGAGCGCGCAAAAGCGTGAGCCAGCAATGGCGACGTCATCAACGCACGTGCTGCCGCTGTCGACCAGGGTGAAAACCACAACGTTGCCGGCCGGCGTTTTCTGTCTCTGCCGCCGCTACCTCTGCCACTGTCTGCCGGTCGGTCTCGCTCTGGTTGCGGCCACTGCGCATGTCCCCGCTGTGAAACACACAGACGTTATGACGTCTTTGTTTATTGATTTTTCATAGACAGCCCCACAAACACATGACGTCACGGACATGCACAAGCAACCAGCCAACAAGGCAGGCTAGCTGGCTGGCAGGCAAGCAGGCGGGCGGCCTGTGCGCCAGGCAACCAGCCACAAAGTGGCTCGCTATAAATAACGGCACACAACACGCTTATTATTATTGCTGGAGCGCGCCATAAGTGTGCAAGCGTTGTGGCGTATCTGACGTTACTGCACGCACAACTTAATCAATCTACAATGGGGCAAATCTATATTTAACTCTTTGTCCGGCAACTGATGACGACGCTACTTCAGCAGGACGCACGCTTGAAGAAGAGTCGCTGCTTTTGTACATAAAACATAACTATTTAAAAAGAAGGAGGAACCTGGGACAAACTACTATGTGGCCTATACGACGGATAACTTTTCAGAGGATAACCTATAGGAACAGGAATCCGCAGGGGAACCTATCAAAAGGGATCCTCATCCTTATCTGACTCGAAAGGCCTTTTATGCCATTTAAGTACAAAGTATACTCCTAAGTATCATTAGTCGAACTGTTGGTTTTTCTATCTCTATAAATTATTTCTTTCTATCTTTCAGGTAATTTCTTCGTCTATCTACTCGTCGTTTTGGATAGGCACCCTCTTTTTGTCTGGCTGTCTGTGTGCTTAGTCTGCCTCGTCTTCTATCTGTATTTCGGTCTCTTCGTCTCTATGTTTACCAGACTGTCTGATAGTCCATTCATGAGTGTCGTCTGTCTACCTGACTAGTTCGTCATCTGTCTGCCTGTCACAGTCCATACCGTTAATGATCAGCAACAGGTATGCAACATACCGAGGCAGCCACACCTCCCTCTCTCGCTAAAGTATTTATTTCCATAGACTTCTCGTAAAATCTTCGATAATGAAACTTTAATTTCTTATCTATCAGCACGTAAACGACGATTACCACGCTCAAGAAGTTAACTTTTCTTCAATTACCGATTGTTTTGCAACAATCTTTCGCGATTCGATTTGAATATGTGTGTGCAATCTGTACAATAAATTAAAGAATCTGCGAATCTCCAAAATGGAACCAAACAACAAGCTGGACAGATGAGACAAGAACATCGTCGTCGTCGTCGTCGCATCGGCAACTATGTAACAAGTGGCTTCCAAGCGCTAACAAAGTGGCAAACTCTGCGGGCTTGGAGTGGCAGACTGAGCAGGGTAGCGAGGGTACCTTCTGCATATTGGCGCATCTGAACGGCAACTTTTAATGGCAATTTAACTGACCCGCGGCGTTCGGCGGGCAGCAGCTGCTCTCAGCCGCTTCTCGTTGCGGTGACCTCGACCTGTCCCGTCGTTGTCTGCCACAAAAGAATCCGTATGTTTGTTTGTCTGTATGCGGTGCTATAACTGCATCTATATTCATATGTTGCTCGCTTCAAATCGCAGTCTTATTTATTGGCGAGCAACATGCACTGCACGCTCCTCGCAGAGTTGTGTAGATTTGTATCAATTGATAGCATCGCACAGATAGAACAGAGCACAGAGTCATGCGGCAGAGGCAGAGGCAGCTTGGACAACATCGAAAGGCAATTGTCGATGTCTCGGGGTCGGAGTCGGAGTCGGTGTCGTCGGTGTTGCTGGTTATCGGCTTGAAAAAGAAGCTAACATGGCGCTGTAATTCATCTTGTGACGCGCAGCGTATTGACGTGTCTGCTAACTGACTGTCAAGGGCGTAGTTTTAGAGGGGGTCTAGGAATTACAGAAATTAATAATAATCACAGTATGTAATCCCCCGTGGCGTACGCCTATGTCGCAATACCTGTAGTCGATGATGTTCCATTTGCAATTGAGTGTGCTGAAGACGGAGCTAAAGTTTTATGACTCTATAACTAGTATGACTTTTTTTTATTGCGCATTATCTGCATTTAGTTTGTAAGTAGTAAGCACATCCAGTTTCGAATACCCTATGAGAACAAGAACCCCACATAGAGCCTTATATCAACAAGGTGGAACATTTCCATGTTTGTATAAATAATAAGAATAGCTTGTATCCCATAATCATATACCATAGAGGACAGTCCTATCCTATCCCATCCCGTAGAAAATGGAAAATGCAGTCAAGCCCGTTGAACTTAAATGTATATATGTATATCTATATATTTATTCGATTCTCATACATCAAGATATCCGAAGTAAACAATTGATGCGCCATCGCTGGAATGCGATCGAGAAACAACTCCAGAAGTCGAGAGGGAGAGAGAGAGCACAAATGTCATCGCAGTGAACCAATTTTAGTTCGCTAATTGATCGATACAACAACGAGCGATAGTAAAACAATCACCTGAACATGTCAAGGAGACCTATTCGTTTTCCAGACCAACAAGATGAGATGAGTTACGGTCAGAACGGTCCATGCGCGCAGTGTCTTCTATATAAGGCTCAGCGAGGTCAGCTCGGCGATCTGTGGCGGGCCGATTCGATTGTACCCAGATGCTACGACGACTACGATGCACGCAACGCAATTGCTCCGAGACCTCATGATGATGACTAACCCCCAAGAGGTACTGAGGCCAGGTAGTGGAAAATAAATCGCAGCTCTCCTACGGCTAAATGGGCTTCCTGCTAGCGATCGTTCGCTCGGTCGATCGGTCAATCGTGCCTCAAAGTTCAAACAACAATTGAATGGAGAATTTATTGCGCCGCGAGGGAGACAGACGAATCGAAACAAGATTTTATAAGGTGCACCGTGCACGCGTTGATTTAGATTCAGATCAGACTTATTATAACTTCCTAGTGTGGAATTAAAAGGGTTCCGTTTAGACAATATGCATGAAATTTAGTTTCAGCTTGTTCTCCGGCTTGAGATACTCGGGATGCTGCAAGAGGAATGGGGATACTGCGGAATATAAGGAACATTTTAATGCTTCACAACCTTACCGTTAGCATCGATTTGCCTATCTTTGTGCCCTCCACATTGACCACCAATGGGCGACCACCACATCTGGAGCAACAATAAATTGCGCTGAGTACGAATTGTTCGGTTATCTCGTCGCATCCTTTGATCTCCATGCGTTTCAATTGCGGACACTTGCGTATGAGACGCATCAGACCCACATCCGAGACACGACCACACCAACTGATGCCAAAGACGTTTAACTGATTCAGTTCGTTGAAAAACTTAAAGTGATCATCGTCGAGCACATCGTTGTCACACCAATGCATCTCGCGTAGCGAAGCGAACTGGCCCAGACAGCGTGCATGCTGATTGCTGATCTCGAATTGTCCCGAGAGCTTTAGATATGTCAGCATGTTGCCCTTCTTCTCTGCCAGAACCGAGAGAAAACCCAAGTTGAGCTCATTGGAGGTAACCCAGGTCTTTAGAATGCAACGCTTTAGACGAGGTAATTGTGCAATGATCTCGAAACTGGAATCGCTGCCAGAGAATGATAACTCTTCCAATTCCAGGCAACACTCGGAAATCTTTTGGTACAGCGATTGATTCATAACCTCAAAACAGCAATCATCCAAGACGAGTACACGCAACTGCTTCATCGGAATACCAAACTCACCGGAATTCCAGAGCAGACAATCGCGCAGTACCAGGCGCTGCAGCTTGGTGAAACCGCATAGATGTTTACCTAGCTAGGCTAGGACAGTTCAGAGATAAAATTCTCACGCTCCCTAGGTTATGCACAACGTACCCGTATAACAGCCATTGATTAGCTCAAAGGACTCTAGATCTGGATTATTCATGAGATCGAAACTCAACACATCCTCCACGTCCATGCAATCGATGCTCACCCGTTTCAAGCGCGTCAAGCGCGACAAAAGCGATCGATAATGGAAATCATCGGTCACATTTCTATAATTGATTTCCTCCAGATTCTTGCAATACTCTGCTATGAACTCCACAATGAGTGACTCCTTCTGGAACGAGGCGCAGTTAATCAGCAGTACCTTAATAAATGGCCCGGCAACCCGAAACAGATTAATTATATCGGGTAGCTGCATCTCCTCCACATCCTCTGCGTTCAACGTATGCTCCTTCCGTCGTGCCCAGCCATTGAATGCGTAACGAAACTTTGGAGCTACGCAGGCCAATCGAACCGTGTCCCTTAGATTTGGCAGACTGCTAAATAGCTGACGAATGAGCTCCTCGTGCAGACCGAGAATGTTGCAATTACTAGACGCAGAAATAGTGCTAATTTTCTGCGTTGAGGGAGATGGAGACACACAGATTTCGGACATGGTCGGATCAGTGTCGTCGTCGTCGAGTTGGCTCGAGTCTTGGCACACTAAATTTGCATTACTAAAGAAATGAAACTAAAAAAAAAAAAACGAATACGATACGATACGGCTAGAGTATTGGCACATTAAATTTTCATTACTAAAGAAATGAAACTGAAAAAAAAAACAAACGAATACGATTTACATAGTACTCTATGATGTACAAATCTGATGTACATGTCACTGGTCTCTCCTCTCCCCTGGTTTGCTTCAGTTTTCGGTTGACTACGATTGCAGCAGCTGTGGGCAATTTTCATTCCTCGCAAAAAAGTTGAAATTACAAAAAAAAAAAAAAAAAAAAAAAAATAACAATATAAAAATCGTTCTTATAGTAAAAACAATTGTAATGTGTTTGTTTTTTTTTTTTGTTTGCTTGCACAGCAATTAGTCGCATAAATGAATAAATCAAGGCGTCGAGAAGTTGGGGAAGTCTTACAGTCTTCCTAGCATAGGTGATATAACTAAGGGTTATTATTTATGCATGTATTTCATGCCGGATATATAACGTGAGGTAATCGAATATTCTATACTATGTCGGGCCTTGTTTGAAAACAATCAAAGCAATTACAAATGTACCGTTATACATAATGCTCATATCGCCTGAATATATTATATGTATAAGTCGCATTAAATAGCTTTTATTGACATTCATTTAGGGGAATCTTGGTAATATATGTTTACAACAATTTTTCGTTCAATAATACATATGGTGCAATTATTTTAAATCGATGATATCTTATTAATATCATGATAGATATATAAATATGTTAGGAGATTAAATGAATAATATCTTGAAAGCCAATATCTAGCGATATCTTCACATGTATAATACGAATATTGTATATTCTTAAAATAATCGACTACATAAACTGTTCATCTATCATTTTCTGCACACTTAAATCCAATGGGTAAGCTGCATTGTACCATCGTGAGTTCGCTGTGTGTCCATGATGCTCATCTGGCGCACCAGACGCTTCATCGAGGCCCGATGCTGTCGTCCGCCAGCGGCCATGTCCAGCGGCGTTCGTTCATCTATACGCGGCTGCAGACGCACCCGGCGATTATCTCTCATCTCTAACTCCACCTCAGATGGATTGTTGGAGCAGCCACCGAGGACATCTAAATTTTCATATGATGCTGGCGGTGATTTAATTTCTCTATTAAACCAAATTCGCAAATTAGTTTCGCTTGTATTTTGCTTTGCTTGCTCAACCCAACTTACGGCTGCGGTCGGCAATTAAAGCAATCCTTAAGCTTCCAATCCTTGCCGAACTCTTCACCCTCCTGTATGGTCTGGGGTAAACGATGATGCAGCGTCTCTGGCAAACGCAAGCCTGTCATGCCGCCCAGCATTGAAACAAATCCCATAATGACCAATGGTAACTTAAGATTCTCTTTGCCCAAGTATGTTACAAAGGGTATGACAATCAGACCCAAACCGCCAATATAGCTGGATGCGCCGATGCCAATGCCACGCACCTGTGTTGGATATAGCTCGCCGGCAAAGGGATAAATGATCAGAAACGAGGCCGATAGCAATGCCTTTGATATCAGATAGAGTATGAGAGTCTCGTCTATGGCGTCATCCGGCAGCATGACGGTAATGACACAGGCCACACCACTGCAAGGAATAGTAAGTAGAAGCGTAAATAATCTTAAAGCAGAGCTCACCCCAAAATCATAGCCAAGCTGAGGGGCCAACGCCGACCCCAGGTGTCCATGAAGTACCAGCAGCATAGGTAGCTAGGTAACTCGACCACAGCGGACAAAAAGAAGCTCACATACTGATTGCTGCCCAGTGAGGGACCATAATAGCTGAGGCCCAGATAGACCGTTTCATTGGCAAACCAACTTAATGTTATCAATATAGTTTTCAATCGCATATTGGGCGTGCGGCACAGATCCATGATGCCCACATTGACGATTTTCTTTTTCTGTTTCTTTAGTTTATCCCGCTGTATTTGTGCCTCCAGCTTGCTGTGCACTACCTCCGGAAACTGGCGGCCATTCACAATCGCCATACGCTCCAGAATCTTTAGTGCCTCCTCGAGACGACCGCGCATGAGTAGCCAACGTGGCGACTCCGGCATAACGAACATGTATAGGAAATATGCATAAAATGGCAGCGATGTATACAGAGACAGGCGAACCCAGTCACGTTCAAGATATGTGACTAGGGAAAGCAACATTATGCCCGATGTGTAGAAGGTGCATGTCATAACGGTGACAAAGGAACGATACTTCTCACCCACCAGTTCCAGAGCTACAACAAGATGATTGGCAAGCAATAGAACACTATGAGAATATATATCTTTTAAATTACTTACAGATAATAAAGGGAATTTGGTAGACGGCGGGTATAGTCAGTCCGACTATTACACGACTTCCCGCCCATGTCCAGAAATCTTTACTAAGCGAAGTTATCAGACTTCCCGCCAGCAATGTGGCCAGGCACACAAAGTAAGATAGCCTTCGACCAGCTCTATCGTTGAGCAAACCGAAAAGATATACGCCCACTGGTCCGCCACAGTTGAGAGCCGCCAGTCCAATGGTTGGATATATATCACGATCGCATACTAAATCAAACTGTTAAAGATTCAGTTAAATAGGCCAATCGCAACAAATAAAATTAGATATGACATGGACGGGAAATGAGTTCAAGCGTCTCCAAATGCGTATAAATGTGGATTAACTGCGGTTATCTCATTGTCTCTTAATCACATCGGTTACAATTGATGACCAGACATGGCTTGTGTTATACTCCCAGCCATGGGAGCATTTAACCAAAGGCCAGCTGCTATTGGTAGGCCCCAGCATTGTTGCGTTCTCCCCAATTGTCTCATCAAGTTCGTCAAGCACCTGTGTCCAGTTGACGCCATAGGTGTAGCACTTGCTATAGACCAGCTCATCATTCTCCTATGCCAGGGTACAAGTACAAATACATATGTTATCGAATCAAACTGACATAAGAAGCATTATGCTCACTCACCATTTCTCTGGGTATGGCCAGATATTTGCGTTGCTCGAGATCCATGTGCTCCAGTTCAGGCACGCGACACCAATAGTCCTCCGGAGGGTCGGCCATAAAAAGCTGATTGAAGGCACAGAAGCCACAAGGTATACAAGCAGGCAAACAAATACCAAATACCAATAATTTTTGATATTTTCCAAATTCACCAATGATAGGCAGCAAGTCATCCAAGTCGAAGGCCTCCTGAAGATGCATTATAATCGAATAATGAATATGCTGAGAATCTACTACTTACATCGACAGATGGCTGCGTCTCAAACTCTCTGCGATTTCGCAACTCGGATAACTCATCGCAATTATCATCGCTATCCGAAATTTCACTTGTCATTAGTTAAACGACTATTTTCACTTTACACGGATATTTCCAAAGAAAAACACTATAGAAACCTACAAAGTGTTTGCCCAGTGCGAGCTTTAAAGGGTTGCAAATACAATATATCATTTTTGGAATCGTTCAATAGAGGGCGCACAATTTGGTTTGTATAATTTATTTTTGAATTGCAAGTTAAATTTTAATTAGTTTTAACTTAAATACATATATTAAAATATTACACAGATGAATTCAATATGGTTTTTTGCTTCTTTTGATATATGTATATAATGAATTCAAACTGTTGAAATTTTGGTTGGACATATGTATATGGAAATTAAGTGTTTTTCAATGAAACAAACTAAAGAATTAAGTTTATATGTTAGTTTTTGTGTTGCTTCTCGTTCTCATTCTTTCCGGTTAATACATAAAATTATTGCGCGCAGAGATACTATAATATATTCTTAAATATGTATGCTCTCATATACATACATACATTACAATGAAATATGTATACATATTTTTTTTTTAATTATAGTAGTTCATTATAATAAACAGAAAACCGGCTGTTCATGCACAGCGCAGAAATCACACACATTAGGCTTAAGTGTAAATTGTGGCTACATTTACAAAACACACGCACGCACAACGGGCACAGGCATTATAAATATGTATTTATATACACATACTCCCGATGCGATGCGCTTAATCTACCTTGACAACGCTGTAGATCTTTCGCATAAACCAAAAGCATGCAAAGAAACCAATTGTACCGGTCAGCAAGAAGAAGAGAAATACCATAATTGACGTATAGCCAAAGTACAAAAACGTCGATGCGCTGTCCTTAATAGATAGCTTGGTCACAAAGTAATGACAGCAATAAATAAACAAATAGACGGCCGTAAATCCAGATGTGAGGAAAGATCGCCACCACCAATGATAATCTTCGGCGCATAAATGGAAATAGCACAGCAAGATTGTTGTCTCCGAACAGGTTATGATTAGTATAAGGAACACCAGGAAGAGGAATCCAAACATGTAGTACAACTGATTTGACCACAGCGAGCTCAGGATGAAGAACAACTGGATGAAGATGCAGCCAAATGGTAGAACGCCACCCATAACAATACCGGGGATGGGCTGTGTGTAAATTGACTGATCGGGTATCTGACGAGGTATCTGATTGGTTCGAACGGGATGCTCGAGGGCCTGAAAATGTTATAAAATACATAAGTACCAAATCATGTTATGATATCCATTACTCCGCTAACTTACGCGCTTGCGAAAACCAAAGTATGCTCCAACAAAGGTCAGTGGAACGGAAACTCCAAACCACAAAGCAAGCAGGGCAATCAAAGTACTAAACGGCACGGCGCCGGAGCTGCCCTCTCCCCATAGCACAAGATTCATTACAAAGAATAGCGAAAAGACGACTCTGTAGAAAAGAAGGAATATGAATTAATTTGGTTAGGGCCAACAACTCTTTTTATTCTCTTACCCGGGGCACACGATCGATGTAAGTATGACGTTACTCTTCCATTTCAAACCACCAAAACTCTTATAGATGCGTGCCGATACGTATCCAGCTGGTGTACCCAGCGATACAAACAATACCATCGAACAGGTCATCAAGGCGCCACGATTTGCGGGCGACAAGAAACCAAGACAAGCAAAGGCCAAGGTAACCATTGACATGACTAAAACCTGCACTCCAGATCCAAGAAAAACGGACAATAGCATTCCCTTGCGTGGGGGCCTGAATACATCTCCGTGAACCAGCTTCCAGCCAAACTCCTCCTGGGCATCCTCGCCACTGTCCATCTGATTGTATCGCGCAATATCTTTATGCAGTGTACGCAACATTATCATTGCCACCATGCCGCTCAAGAACAATACAATAACAAGGGAATTAAGAATGGAAAACCATTGGATATTTGTGTGTGGAATGGATTCTAAAATGTAATCCCAACGCGATGACCATTTCACTTGATTATTCTGAACGAACTTGACGCTGTAAGTGTAAATGATGGACTGGGTATCGCCACTCTTCAGTGAACTTTCTCGTATGGCAAGTGGCTCGGTGGCCAAACAATTTGGCGATTTGGCATCACCTTGATTGACGGATTTTGGTATAGCTTTTACCGAAATGATGCGACCGCTGCTTCCAGCAAATCCCATGCCCCATTCTTCACGATCTCCACTATGATAAGTGATCTCAAGATCGACATGATTGAAGGGATAATAGTGCAATGGTCGATTGTATATCGAGTTTATAGGGCAACCCTCGCCGTCAGTGCGTACCAAGCAACCCATTGGGAAACCAATACTACAGTATTGTTTTCCCGTCTCCAACTGATAGCACCAAGTCACTGGCATGTTGTCGACAATCCAATGATGTTGATAATTAAGACTTATTCCTTTTTTCAAAACCATCATTCGCCGATCGCTATCCACATCCCCGCCTTTGTAATCCTTTTGGCAAGCCTAAAAAAATGACAACAAATATTTTAATAAGAGTCGATTATTTATAATTTCGTACGTTACTTACCACAGCACATTCCACATCTTCCATAAACTGAATATGATACGGACCGGGACGTATGCGTTCTCCAAAAACAACCTGTCCAAGGTTTTCAACTGGAGAATTTTCTTCTTTGCCAAGACAGAAATCAAAGTGATGATACTCATATGGTATAACTGACTCCTCGCTGTTTAATCGGTTAACGTATAAAATCACATCCGACTGAAATAAATTGTGGTTTTTGGAAATGATTATATTCAAGTCAAATTGAGTTTTACTTGAGAGTTCGATGATTACGTTGACACATTTCTGCTCAAATACGTTAGGCAGCCACGAGTACTATTGCGTGTTTGCCGTGTAATGGATATGTAGACCAAGAATTAGATAAACCAACGTTTCTTAGAACTATAGATTCCAAAAAGTGCTAAACTAATTGAGTTTATTTAAGAGTTGGGGTATTTGCAATTTTTAAAGAAAAACATTCTAGAGCCACGCACATAGAAATCATCAGCCTAGATAAAATATTTTATGTACAAATTTTGAAAAGTACGAGATATAAAGACGACAATCGACGTCAGCATGCCAGCTAAGTAAGCAAAAGAAACATTTTAGAACTATGTAGTGTGCACACATACACATTCATCGATACCGGGGTACATGTGTCTAAGCGCAAATACCATGATAAAAACACTCATAGGGTTCTTATCATATTACCGTTGCGGCAAATGGAAGTAGCATACATCAACAATGCAATAGGCAATGAGAAATAAGAAAGATGATAATAAACACGAACCACACACACACACACACACACACATACCTTACAAGTAGTTGACACATCCGTTTTCTTGCAAAAGTTAACCGGTGCCAGACCGGGTAGATAGAAAGCTTCGGTAACCGTCAACGTAAGCACTAGCCCGATCAGGATCCACGAACCCATGGAGCGAGAATACCATTGCGGTATCATGCTGGTAAATTGGTTTATTGACTCAACAGAGTGTTACTTTTGTAATGACAATGAAACGAATGATGTGTGGGTCCGTGACTAAATTCAGCTAGAAGCAGTCTCACGCAGACGAACCACCGCGTCAGCAACTTCAACAAGTATAAGATGTTCACGCACAATTTCGATATTGTCCCTAATCAAAGATCTACTTTAATTGTCGTCTAGTTCCTGTTTTTTCGGTTTGTTTCTGACTGACAAACGTCAGCACTGTAGAACTGCAAAATTGGCGTTGCCACCTAAGCTGCCAACCTGAGCGAAAGTGACAGGGTTGCTGTTACAACAATGTGTAATTTCTAAAAATATTTAAACATAAAATCATTTTGTGTAATAAAGAAATACAAACAATTCTGGTGGAGTAAAATATAATCAAGGACATTTCTTTAAAATTTGTTTATTTTTAATGGTTATGCTTCGTGACTTTAAACACAACTGACATCTCTGTTTTAATTGTGGGTTGCCACCGTGTACAAAGAACGACGCGCAGCAGTTTTCCATGTGGAGTCGAAAATTCTTAAGAACCGGCCCGCTTCAGTTTCATTTTCAATTCACGTTTTGTCTCGAACTGGAAAATTATTTGGAATTAATTGCAACTTGACTATCCTATAATAAAACAATTTGAACGGCAGTAGTTTTGTCTTACGTTTTTGACAGCTCGACAGCCGAAAAGCAACACACAACTTAAAGTAACGCGCAGACAAAGGGGAAAATATATACCGAAAAGTGAGTGTAGAGTTAATAAAGTGAAAAAATTTACAACAACGCAGGTATTGCCTAATGTCATAGACATATTGGTAAAGTTTTTAATCCGTTTATTTTTTTTAGCAACTTTTCCATTTTGTCATAATTTACATACACACAAGTACAAAAAGCTTGTCGATTACGAAAATTGTGCACATATCCCCGCCCTAACAACGACTAAATCTACTTGAAATTGAAAGTAAAATAGCGCAAAAATGACGGCAGACATAACACGGCAATTGATTGCTATTTTGGAGAAGACCGTTTCGCCAGGTGAGTGTTGAAAGATCCTTTAATGAAATGTGTATAAATATGTAAGTGTGTGCAAATATTCATTTGAGGCAGACACCTATTAAAAGCATCAAAGTTCAGTTGCTCAGGGCCAACCAGAAAGCCATTTTGTTATAAGCTTCAACGCGTCGCAACGTCGACGGCGGCGGCAGTGACGCGTATGTTGCGCAGGGTTGCAACGCAACATAGAGTATGCTTGGTTGCTAAGGGCACACACACAAACACAACATTTATGCATATGTTTGTACATATGCAACATGCCTAAAAATGAACATTTAAACAATGTATAAGAATGTACACATTTATTTACATACGTACATATTTACATGCATTGCTAGCGGCTAAGCGATTTGTTTGTAAAGGATTTCTCTACCACTCCTAACCTCAAATTTTACACCACCCTTACACCCCAGATAAGAATGAACTGCTCTCTGCAAAGAACTTCCTGGAACAGGCGGCAGGCACCAATCTACCGGAATTTCTTAAAGCGTTATCAAAAATTCTTGTTGATACAACAAACAGCGCTGTGGCGCGCATGGCAGCTGGTCTCCAATTAAAAAATCACTTGACGAGCAAAGATGAGAAGATCAGTGAACAATATCAAGAGAGATGGCATCAGTTTCCTGCAGACACTCGCGAGCTGATAAAAAATAACGTAAGTTAAAAAAAATATAAATAAAAAATATAAAAAAAAAAAAATCGGAATATGTCATATTAATTATTATATTTTTACAGATACTTGCAGCCTTAGGCACTGAAAACACCCGACCATCTTGTGCTGCTCAGTGCGTTGCTTATGTTGCGGTCATTGAGTTACCCATCGGCCGTTGGGGCATACTGATACAGACGCTTGTAAATAAAGTCGTCCATGAGGGATCCAGCGAAACACATCGTGAGGCAGCACTTGAAGCTATTGGGTACATTTGCCAGGATATCCGTTATGGCGTTCTGGAGAACCAGTCTAACCAAGTGCTGACAGCTATCATTCATGGCATGCGTAAGCAGGAGCCAAGCAATCATGTTCGTCTGGCTGCAACAACTGCATTGCATAATTCGTTGGAATTTACCAAGGCTAACTTTGAGAAGGATATGGAGCGTAATTTCATCATGGAGGTGGTTTGTGAAGCTACTCAGTGCACGGACACACAAATTTGTGTAGCAGCTTTACAGTGTCTGGTTAAGATAATGTCGCTGTATTACCAATTTATGGAGCCCTATATGGCCCAAGCTCTGTTTCCCATCACTTTGGAAGCCATGAAGTCGGACAACGATGCTATTGGGCTGCAGGGTATTGAGTTCTGGTCCAACGTTAGTGATGAAGAAATTGATCTTGCCATTGAGAGCCAAGAAGCAACGGATCAAGGAAGAGCGCCGCAACGTGTTTCTAAGCATTATGCACGTGGGGCACTTCAGTTCTTGACGCCAGTGCTTGTGGAGAAGTTAACCAAACAGGACGAATGCGATGATGAAGATACATGGAGTCCGGCCAAGGCCTCTTCGGTTTGCTTGATGCTTTTGGCCACTTGCTGCGAAGATGAAATTGTACCACATGTGCTACCATTCATAAAGGACAACATTGAATCGCCCAATTGGCGCTATCGTGACGCTGCCGTCATGACATTTGGCTCGGTGCTTAATGGTTTAGAGACTAATACGTTAAAGCCGCTCGTTGAACAGGCCATGCCTACTCTAATTCGACTAATGTACGATTCTAGCGTCATAGTGCGAGATACAACCGCTTGGACCTTTGGCCGCATATGCGATGTAAGTATAAGAAAACTGGAGTAATGTAATTCACATTTAAGTAACCTTATATTATCTTTTACAGATTATACCAGAAGCAGCTATAAACAAGACCTATTTGCAAACATTGCTTGAGTGTTTTGTCAAGAGTCTTAAATCGGAACCCCGTGTTGCCGCCAATGTTTGCTGGGCTTTCATTGGTCTCTCGGAGGCGGCTTATGAAGCTGCCATAACCAATGAGGGCGATACACCGGAGACATATGCTCTCTCTCCCTACTTTGAGATTATCATTACGCAACTTCTGGAAGCAACAGATCGTTCCGACGGCGCTCAAGCAAACTTGCGTGGCGCAGCCTACGAAGCGCTGATGGATATGATTAAGAATTCCCCATTGGATTGTTATCTGGTCGTACAGCGTACAACTATTGTTATCTTGGAGCGTCTTAACCAAGTCATGCAGATGGAAACTCACATTAGCAATCACAGTGATCGTCATCAATTCAATGATCTGCAGTCTCTGTTGTGCGCTACTCTGCAGAGCGTCCTACGAAAGGTTCGCGAGGAGGATGCACCGCAAATTTCGGATGCCATCATGACAGCTCTCCTAACCATGTTCAGCTCGAGTGCAGGCAAATCTGGTGGCGTGCAAGAGGATGCCTTTTTGGCCGTGTCGACGTTGGTCGAGTTACTTGGTATACAGTTTGTAAAGTACATGCCGGCCTTCAAAGACTTCCTCATCATGGGACTTAAGAATCACCAGGAGTACCAGGTTTGCTGTGCCTCCGTTGGACTTACCGGAGATATCTGTCGCGCATTGAAGCACATGATGGTGCCCTGGTGTGATGAGATTATGTCTGTGCTAATGAACGATCTAGCTGAGCCAAATCTACATCGCAGTGTTAAGCCGCAAATCTTGTCGGCCTTTGGAGACATGGCTCTGAGCATAGGTAGCTCGTTTCTGAAATATTTAAATGTAGTTCTGGACATGCTGCGTGCTGCTTCTGACTTGCAGGTAAAAACTAAATGCTTAAGCTACTTCAAACGGAATCATTTATGTTTCTAAAATTAAACAGGTTGATCCTACGAGTTTGGACATGACCGAGTATATCCATGAGCTGCGCGAGAGTGTCTTGGAAGCTTACACCGGTATTATTCAGGGTCTTAAAGGTGTTGAACAAACGGCCAATAATGATGTGTATCATATGGAACCACATCTGATGCACATCATTGGATTTATTAAGCGAATTGCACAAGAAGGTGAAGTTTCGGACTCAATGATGGCTAGTGCCGCCGGCGTTATCGGTGATCTATGCACCTCGTTCGGTCCCCGTCTCTATCCCATACTGGATGATGTTATTATAACACAATTTTTGGCCGATGGCAAACGTTCGAAAGGCCAACGCACCAAAATGTTATGCACCTGGGCTGCTAAGGAGATCAAAAAGATTAACAGTCAGGTCATAGCTCATTAAAAAAAATCGTTCTTAGTTATATAATACAAATCCCATCCTAATATATGTACGCAGCTTACTGGTAAGTATAAATATTTTTAATAATATAATTTTTAAATTCATACATTTTCTTTTTGCAGTCCAGTCCGAATACAAAAATTTTCTATCTGCAAGATTGTTTGTCCGATTTCCAGTTGCTGTGCAACACATATAAGATATAAGAAAATTTTGTTTATAAATTTAATAGTAAGTTCTGCTATAATTATTATATTTATATTGTTATTTTTGTGTGAAAACATTCTTAGTAAATTCGACATTTCCTAAGTATCAAAACTATCTTCAACAAATCACACAGATATTCTTTTGACATATTTTCACACAAAAAAGAATTACTCATAAGAAGAAAGAAAAACACAAGCAAGCAACAGTTATTCAAAATTAAGTGTGAATCTTTAATAAGCTTTTAATTCAATTCCTTAATCGGTTACAAATTATGACATAAAAATCCTATACACTTAAAACTCATTAAAATATACAGCATTATAAGATAAAACTTATCGTATCGCTGCTAAAATAGTTTAAAAGAATTATCTTTGTAAAACGAAATGTTTTCCCAATATCAAAAATTTAATGATGATGTTAAGAAATATGAGTGATGCAAGAGACGAATGTGCTTACGAGTACGATTGTGAGAGACAAGGTGTGTGTGGATGTGCATTTGAGTGTTTGTACTTGTGAGAGTGAGAGCATGCATGTGTGTGTGTTAGAGAGAGAGAATTTAAGAATGAACAAGAATTGAAAGAAACATCGGATCTTACGTGAAAAGTATGAATGAAATACTACATGGGAGTAATAGATTTAAGTCTGAAATCACGTCGATTTAGGGTCTGTATTTAGCACAATAAAAACAAAGAACCTTCCCAAAAATTCCTTAAAAAAGACTACCTACTAACACCCCCGTCGTATATTTGTAGTGTGAATCTGTGGTGTGTGTATGGATGTAAAAACTGCAAATAATATGGATTATGAAGAACTATTTGGGGAGATCTACTCCACTCCTATATGGGAACTTCATATGCGCGCATGTGTGGCGTGTGTTGTGTGATATTACTAAATGTAAGTTTTTTCTAATAATCTAAGCTAATTTAAATGTGAACAATATAAAGTCAAAAATGCACAATACACATATACGAAATCTATAAAATTGTAAACGCCAAAAAGATTTTAAACGGAAAGTAAAAAAACACAAAAATTTATCAAAATGGAATTTCGTTTATCATTAAATAAATTATGACTAACATAACATACATGAATACCTAAAAGCAAAACAACATTTCCTAGCACTAATACGAACCCATTGGAATACTTCGAAATATAAAAAAAATCCCATCGATTCAAGCATCATGTAAAACGGACCAGGGTACCAGAACACTTCACTTACATAAATACAATGACTACATTTACATACATAATACGAAAAGACATATATTTAAGGACAGAATTAGACCGTGGTTGATAATTAAAGATAAGAACTAATTTCATTATACATTTAAAAAAAAAAATATTTCGGACGATCAGTCTCCAATATTATCAACATGAATCCATGATAGAAAAAATCAAGCTTGAAACCGTTTAAAATCTTTTTTCGATTGTGTGAAACCACTGAATTGTAACTAGATACCCTTATCAAACTAATTCATTTCGTTATTGTTTAAGTGCAAAAAAGAAAACAATTTTCAGAGATATTCAAAACAAATACCATTTCAAAGGTTTTCAACTAAAGAGAAAATTTGTGACCTAAACGATGACGTTGATGATTATTTGCTTTGAAAAACTTTTCTGGAATCAGGTCCCGCAAAACATGACATAATCATAGTATTTTATAGCCGTCCAACGCTTAAAAATCAGATTTATGTTTTAATTAAACATAATTATTATTTTGCGAGAACATTGAACTGGTAATTGTTTATACTTATCATAATTTCCATTTGAATTTACAAAACGAATTAGATTACTTTATCTCTAGCTTTGAGTGATTATGGTGATAATGATGATGATGAAAATGTATGTGTGTTTGCTGCTTGAGAGTGCCGGATAACGTCTATAAGAAAAATCGGAGATTTGTGGCTGTGTTATGCGAAAGTAAGTTGCATATAAAAAATTACATTCTATAGATATACATATATATATATTTATTTAGCTCAATATGAAATTAGTTATATAATAATCTAAAACTGATAACTAATTCTTTCTTTCGTCATCTTTTTGCCCAGTCTTTCAGGTGTGTTTGGATGATAAGAATGAAACTTGGTTGGATGGTTGAGAGAGGATACATGTGGTGCTTGTGTATGGTGATGATGATGATGATGATGATGATGACAATTGGTTCATAATTGTGAAATTTGTGTGTCTGAGATTAAGTTGGAAAACCTAGTGAAATCCGAATGAAACATTTATAAGGTGTCATCGCAGCAATTCATTTCATAGTTTTATTTATGCATGTTATATATTGTAAGCGAAATCTGTATATTTTTGAGTGAGAGCCAGACTGTGACTGAGAGAGATATTTATGAGTGTTAGTATCATTCCAGACTCAAACTAAGAAATGAAACAACCCTACAAATTGTGTGTGGTATGTCTGATTGAATTGTATAATTTTATAATATTTAAAGAAAATTCATCATTAATGTATTTTTAAGATAGAATGATTAATAATTTGGGTTTAAATGAAATCTAGTGAGAATGATAAACATAGTCGTCCGTTATAAATGGTAAACTCCAGCTGTGATGCGTACTATGAGTGTAATTGATTGATTGATTGATGGAATTTTCTTGCAAACGTGCGTATAGAGCGTATATTGAGCAAAGCACCCCGCGCGGCTATAGCCAATGGAAAGAAAGTGTAAAAAACTATTTTTTTAAGAATGTAATATAACAACGATTTTAAAGTGAAATAAGAAATAACTTGGAACCGAACAAAACAAAGCAAAGAAAACATACAAATACATATATAGTACTGATTTTATACTGAGAACTGAGACTTCTGCTTATACGCAAAACATGAAATACTTACCTAGACAACTACATAAGGACTTTGAATAATTACTTTACGCGGGACGTACCAAACAAACAAACAATTACTTAACTAACCGAAGAATAACCTAGTAAAAATTACTAAAACGTGTACAAATTTCGTACATATAAAGTTATATTAAACAAAAAACTAAATTGGTAATGCCGACGCGCGGTGCTCTAGCCCAAATCAGAATCGTAGTTAAATGTTAAAGTATGTTAATAATAAGATTCGTGTACTAAAGATGATATATGTAACTAGAGTGAGCGAGAGTCGATTGAATGTATGATACAGATAACCACATTTAATTCTTCTTACCCATTGATGACAACCCTTTCGTTTTCATATGCTATAAGTGTTCTCTATAAGTTTGTAAAAAAAAAAATAAAACAAGATCCGGGTTAAATGTTTTAAAATAAATATGTATGACTGATAGTTTGTACGCGATGATGATGATAAGCAAATGTAATTATGTTGTGTGCAAGGAAAATGAATAAAAGTATTTTGAATGCAACTAAAAAAATAAATCTTTTATTTACTTATACCACAATACACTGTTTTACAACATTGAACTCATAGAGAGCTTAATAACTCCATCTTCTTGAAGCCTGCGTAGCTCCGTGGGCCGTAGGTCAAGTTCGTCGAGGAAGAACTTTTCATCATTATTTAAATTTTGGCGTAACTCGCCGGGAGTACGACTTAAACGAGGTGCTGGACGAGGTGCCAAGATATCGCCCATGCGCCTAAACGATTCCCTCAGCATATTGTGATCATGTTTCTGCACATCTTGCCAATCGATTACGGGATACACACAAGCGTCTAGATCTTCAAATATGACAGACCATTCGGCTTGAGTTTTTGATAGAAACTTTTCCGTCAGCAGCTTCCTGCCAAGCTGTTGATGTTCCTCTCCATATTGTGTAAGGTCTTCTGGTAGTTGCAAAATCTTTTTAATAATTTCAAAAAACTGTGGTTCCAATGGTGCCACGGACATATAGAGTCCATCTTTTGTTTTATAAGTATCATAGAAGAAGGCACCGCCATCTAACAAATTGGTTCCTCGTTCTTGACTTTCGTTCCAAATGTTCAGACTCCTGGACATGAACAACCAGCTGGCAACGTATGCAGCACCTTCAACCATAGCGGCATCTACAATCTGCCCCTGGCCTGAATTATGGCGTTCCAACAGGGCCAAGCATATACCTAGAGCACACATAACGCTGCCACCTGCAAAGTCCGCCAAGAGATTGATGGGAGCCGTTGGTTTCTCATGCTGGCGGCCCATCATGGAGAGTACGCCGGATATTGCTGCATAGTTCAGATCATGACCAGCACGCGGTGCCAGGCGGCCATGCTGGCCAAATCCAGTTAGTCGGGCATAAATAAGTCGGGGGTTTGCTGCACATAATTCTGTTGGACCCAAATTCAAACTTTCCATAACCCCAGGTCGAAAGGGTTCTACGATCACATCATATTTATTGGAAAGATTTTGCACAATCTGTTGACCTTTTGGTTTTTTGAGATCGATGGCCAACGTACGCTTTCCATGATGTAAAACATCTAATGGATTATCAAGCACCTGTTGTTTTGCGATTATATACTTGACTACAGTTTAAAGGTACAAAAGTTATTTGATTGTTCATATCTTTACCTTATCGATACGGGTTACACTGGCACCAAAGTCAGCCAATATTTTTCCACATAAAGGACCAGGTGCCAGACCCACAAATTCTAAAACTTTTATACCTTTTAAAGGCATTGATATGCATTCATTACAAGGGGACTTTGAACAAAAACATTAACAGTTTATTGAGTCTCAACGATTGCTTTTATATGTAAATAAATATCGATTGTACAAAAAGCAACGATGTCAATAAGCCAAAGATACTTAAATACTCTTTAATTGTTTTTGTTGCTGCGCGATAGCCGCCAATTCAAATAAACATTTCGTCAAGGCTGTCTCAAATCTTCTACGTTTGTACATTTCCGTTTTTAAATGATTATGTGAATTTGGTTTAATTTTTTTTTCAGCTTTGCTGCACATTTAAAAATTCTGAATTCCAAAACAATACAGTATTCCAAAATAAAAAAAAAAAAGTAGTCCACGAACCTCTCTTTAGTTCTTCGTTAAGTTTGACGTCATGCAACCTCTGTATTATTTCATTCTCTTTGGGCGTACCGCAACCTCTGTATTATTTCATTCTCTTTGGTGTGGCCGCTTTGGTATGCAATGATACCTATCGATAAATTTGTATTCATTTTCATTCATACTCATTTGACATTACATTTGACATTTTTAAAATATCGTATCAACGATATTTTTTATGAGCAAAAATTAAAATTGATATTAATAAATATCATTTAAAAATATAAGGTATTATGTGGATGTCAGTCATCCGGCTATGCGAGTCGCAAGCGACACATTTTATTGCGGAAGCCAGCCGCTCGAAGGCTGGAAATGCTTTGTACAAGATTGTTTTCATTTTAAATATGCATTTTGGTATTCGTTTTTGAAGCCAAATTTGTTTAATTACCGCTCATTTTTATTTATTTGTCGCATAACAGGCTCCATTCTTAAATTCGCTGTTTTACATTCATTTTCGGCCAATTCTTTCTTTTTTTTTATAAAAAAATATCGATATATTGATATATTATCTCTAAAAAAGGGGAACAGGGAAAAAAAGAAAGTTTACACCCTTCAAATTTTACAAAGCTTGTTTAACTAAGTTGTGCCTGAAAAATGATTAAAATAAGTCTATATTAGCAAGAGCAAAAGTAATACTAGCAACAATGGCATGTAGCCCAATATTTTTAGCTTTTTGGCGAAAGAATTGGCTGTATTTACACTTTAATTGGATTCCATTGTCCCTAATCTATTTGTGTTGGACTCTACTACTTGTGCTCTATTTGCATTGGACGCACAAAACTGAGTTCAATAATATTGAGCGCTACGATAAGAAGAATTATGTGAGTATACATGCAGTATTCTCTATCTCTATATTATAAGTACATATATGTTTTTAAACATAAACATTCGCACACGCACGCATATTGTACATTGCGTTGCTGAAAATGTAAACTGTGGCTTGTTTAAAAAAACATTGTTAGTGGAATTATTTTATATTTGTTTGTTTCTTACATATAGGACACGCTTATACAATATTTCCCCGCAAATGATGCTGATTTATTATACTATGCCCCTAATACAGACAATGCAAAATATCTCACAGATATGCTGCGAAATGAGCTGCAAATACAAAACGAACGTAAGCCAAAACATATTAAAATATGTAACAATACATAGAATATTTTTCTTGCAATTGAATTAAGGTGTCAAGGAATACAACAACAGCATAGAAATGCAATTGGATATGGAAGAACATTGCAAAGGCAATTGCTTTGCCATTAACTATGAAGAACTACCCGATCCTGGAGCTGACGGCAGATTTCGTTATAGCTTAAGTTCAAACCAAATGCGAATCTCACCCAAGAAAAGATTTGTAAACGATGAAGATATAAATCATCAAAAAGGTATATACAAGTATATAATGATAACGATAGGACTATTGAGATTAAATTGTTCTTTATTCGTTCAGATAATGATGAATACATACGTAATGGCTTCCTGACGCTTCAGTACGTTATTGATCGTCAGTATATGCGATATCAGGAAGTTAATGGCAACTATGATCTGTTTATTAATTCCATGCCAAATCTGGAGGTTGGAACTTCAGATAGCTACCGCATGAACTATTTTGGCACCCTCTTAAGCGTATTGTTCAGTACACTCCTGTTGAGTACATTCATTGTGCCGTTTGTTGAGGAGAAGCAGAATGGGCTAAAAGAGTATCTCAACCTTGTAACTCCCATGAGTTTTTTTAATGGGCTTACCTTCTTCTTGATTCGTTTTCTGTGCTACGTAACGTTCCTGGTCGTAACGTTAATGTTTGCCTGGAAATATGGTGCCTTGGGATTAGTTGGGTTTCTGTATATTCTTCCTCTCTATGTGTTATATATTATTGCAAACATGTCATATGCTTATCTTATATCTGTCTGTTTTAACACAGGTAAGTTTAAACCTTTAACTTTTTAAAAATATATCTACTATAATTTATTTTTTTTTTGTAGTTTTCTATGCAAAAATCGGTGGCTTGGTGATGCTAATTATACCATATATGTTTACCTTCGTACACAATTGGCTAACCCATCTTGCGTTTTATCTGTTCTGCACCAATTCATTTCTAGAGGGATTAGATGTGTTCCAAACGTTCTCAAACAAACGTATGTACCATTATGAATACATGATTGATTTTTGTTAATTTTTGAATTATCCACAGAACGACACTTTGAGGGTAGTGATTTGTTTCGCGTTATCAAGGAAGATTCAAGTCGTCTTTTCACTGTCTACATTGTATTAATGTCCCAAACAATTTTATACGCCGTGCTTTATAATTATTTAGTGTGTGTTTTTCCCGGCCCCGGTGGACTTAAGCGTCCTTTCTTGTTCTTCCTAAATGTAAGTGCAGTACTCGCGATAAGAAACTTGAATTTTATTATTATGGAATTTACAGCCCGATACGTACAAAAAGCGACAACGGAATGAGTATACAACATCTCCACGCGGCACCCATGCAATCATCATAAGTGATCTCTGCAAGAAATTCCAGACAAGCAAACGCGAAACATATATTGCTGATCATTTGAATATGACAATCAATAACAAAGAGATCACTGTCTTGTTAGGCCACAACGGCGCCGGAAAGACAACCATGATGAACATGATTATGGGTATAACTTAAAATATTTTGTAAAGAAAAACATGTATATTTATTAATGTGTTATTTCGTAGGTCTTGTGCCAAAGGATTCTGGTAAAATAGTTGTTTGCAGCGAACGAGATGTCGCCTCTTACCGTCATTTGATCGGCTTTTGTCCACAGCACTGTGTCTTTATGAGCTACATGACGTGCAAGCAGCATTTGGAATTTTTTGCCCAGTTACGCAGCTACAGCCGCTCCGATGCACAACACTTTGCTGAAGAGAAACTTGAGAAACTAAAGCTGGCTGAGAAGGCCAATGAGTATGGATGCAAGTTGTCAGGTGGAATGAAAAGAAGGCTCTCTTTGGGTATTGCCACAGCCGGAAATACTAAGTAAGGGGGACTGTTGTACCCGTGGCGTACGTCTCATATCATACATTTGTATACTTCAATCAGAATCGTAATCCTTGACGAACCTTCTTCGGGCCTAGACATTGAATCCCGTCGTCAACTGTGGGACATTCTACTGACGCTTCGCAAAGAGAAGGCTATAATGGTTACGACACATTACATGGAAGAAGCCGAGGTGCTGGGTGATACCATTTGTATACTGGCCAATGGCACGCTAAAGGCAAATGGGTCTCCGCTCGAACTGAAGCGTAAATTGGGCAGTGGCTACCGGCTAAAGTTGCAGGCTAATGAGGCCACATTCGTATTAAAGGATACTATGGATAAAATACAAATGTTTGTACCCTCTGCGAATGTACTGGTAGGCATTAATTTCACATGGTTTCCTAATTTTCTGTAATTCTAAAGTCAACTCTCTACAGAATATTGTAAAACCAACAATTAATATTTGCCTTCCATACACTCACCAACTGGCGTTTCATGATATGTTGCGCAGTTTAGAAGCAAATATGAATACTCTAGGAATTGAAACCATATCGATTACAGATACTTCTCTGGAGACGGTATTTTTAAAGTAAGTCTGAGTTGGGGCATTCAGTAAAAAAGTGTAAAGCAACGGTTTCATTGATTCTTTTTAGTTGTGCCGGTGAAATTGATCAAGTGGATACTCCTGACGGCGGAATGGGTAATAATGAAACATTATTAAACCAACCCTACAAGCGATTTCAGCATAATGTTCCCCATTGGTGGCAGCTTTGGGCAGCAATTTTCTACAAGAAATTTACGTTTTTACTTAACGAATGGAAATATGCTTGCTGCATGGTAAATACAAACTGTAGTAACAAGCTATGACAACTTTAATGTGCTGATAAGAGAATAGATTACATACAAGGGGTTGACTTGTCTGACTTGTAACTAAGGCTATTCCATTTGCTATTGTACACAAATGTATATTATTATAGTTTTGATGCCAAATGTTTTTTTATTCCCTTTAGCTAAGTCTGCCACTAATCTGTACTACTGGTGTCATTCTGCTGATGCACTCCATGTCCGTAGTAACCAATGAGGCAGCATTGCCACTGAATCTTAACCAACAGCCTAAAGGTAACATTTATATATATAATCCAACTGGTCATCATCCCAATGTAGAGGAAAAGTTGCGGGAATATATAGAAAAGAATGGTCATAATGCCTTGACGCTTACTTTACGTGGCAATAATGTGCAAGATGGTGAGTATTCTGTGAATTTATGTATACCACTTTTGAGTTTCCAATAAATTTATGATTCATTACAGAGCTGCTTCAACTGCAACGCGAAAACTTGGCTGATTTTTTGCAGGACACAATCGGCCTGGTTGACATGTATGACGATGGAGAAGGCATTGGCGACACACCTAGGTTTTTAATTTATTATGCAGGCAATCGATACCACAGCAGCGTGATTCTCATTAATATGATAGACACGTGCATGCTGCAGCTGGCGAGCTTACAGACGAACGCACAGATCGATACAACCTACGTGCCCATAAGGCGTTTTATTAGCGATGTTAGCTCAACGCGGCTCGAGTACTATCCGGTCTTTGTAGAGGCGTCCATGTTCTTTTGCATGTTCTTCTACATTTCGCTCCCGTTCCGGGAATACGTTAATGGCTTTCGTCATCTGCAAGCCATGTCTCGCTATACTTATTGGGGGGCCACATTTGTATTTGATTTGATGCTGCATGCGCTGTTCTGTGAGGTACTTTTTCTGCTCCAGCACGTGATCATGCCCAGCGAATTGTACACTGCGGATGATCTGAAAATGATTGTGCTGAGCATCTTTTTCTACGGCTGCAGCTATTTGCCAATACTTTATGCACTTGGAAATAACTTCAAGTCCATATCAACAATTTCGACATATCTGCTACTTATGCTTATTGTTTCGGGTAAGTTGGCGATGATGAAATAATTTAAACTATTATTAATTCGTTTATTACTTTGCAGAGATTGCACCGTTGATCACTTCGACCAACAGCCTGGCCATGAAGCAGCACGCCACCAAAATTGCATTCCTTTGTTTTTTGCCCGATTTTAATTTGAACCATCAGCTGCGCATTATTAATGAGAATTTTATAGCACGACGCCGAAATTCAAAAATTCCTCTGGAGAGTACGGGCATCTTTTTTGTCTATGCTGTGCTCGTATTCGCTTTGGTATCTGGATTCTTTGTTGTTGTGTTGGAACACAAGTACTATCGCCGCCGGCTACAAGACATTTTTAAGAACAAAAATAATGTAAAACGAAACAAATCTTGCGGTCCTTCCCACCAACTTGATTGCGTAGATAATAGCCAGGATGATTGTCTAGAAGATTACCTAGATGATTGCCTCAGAGAGAAACAGCGTGTTAGGAGCCTACTCAACGGTGACCGGCGCGGAGTAGAAGACTTTCCACTAATCGTGGGCAATCTGTCCAAAAGTTATGCTAACCAGCGAGCGGTCAATGAACTTAGTTTTGTGGCCGAACGCGGCAAATGCTTCGGTCTTCTTGGCGTAAATGGTGCTGGCAAGACGACTACATTTCAAATGATTACCGCCAATTTGGCAATCGATAGCGGAAGCATCCATATCGATGGCATTGATATTCGCGAAAATGAGGTGGCGTTCCGACAACGTTTCGGCTATTGTCCACAATACGATGCACTGAACAAATTTATGACCGCCGAGCAATGCCTTCGCTATATGGCAATGTTGCGTGGGCTGAGTGGTTCGAAAGAAGGTCCAAATAGCGTGGAAGTCAACGTGCAATTTTGGTTGCTGAAGATGCGCCTACTAAAGTATCGGAATGTCCAAGTACGGTATTATTCAGGCGGTACCAAACGCAAATTACTTGCCGCGATGGCCATGATTGGATCTCCTTCGCTGGTGTTTTTGGATGAGCCGACAACAGGTGTAGATCCCATATCAAGACGCTTTTTGTGGCAATGTATCAAAGATTTTCTGGATACGAATCGGACTGTGGTGCTTACATCGCACAGGTAAGTCCTTAGCCTAATTCAATTTAATTAGATAACTAATTTTGCATCGGTTACAGTATGGACGAGTGCGAGGAGCTGTGCAATCGGCTGGCCATCATGGGTAAAGGTGAATTCAAATGTCTTAACAATATTTGCGCTTTAAAGCGCTTTAGCGGATTTACCATTAAATTGAAAATGAAAATTGACACGGAGACTGAGCCAAATGTAAAACATATAACTAAAACACTAAAGGAGCGATTCGCTCATTTGGAACTTCGTGAAAACCACGCTGGAACATTGACATATTTCGTTAAAACTAATGATCATATACTTTGGTCGAGAGTATTCGAAATAACAGAGGAAAGTCTATTTGATCTTGTTGAGTACTACTCGGTAAATGAATGCAGCTTGGAAGATATATTTCTGAAATTTGAGCAACCAGAAATGTTGTCACCACGGGCAGGTTCGATCGAACATGTTTAAACCTGCCCGTGTTATGGACTGGACTATGAAAAGCGGATACAAGACGTACATATATAATTAGTAATTGTGATTAAGTTTATTTTTTATGTAACTTATACGTATCGATAGTTAACAAAACATATTTCCTTTAATTTACTTTAAGTTGATTACTTATGTTTGAACTTCGCTTATTAATTCACTAAACATAATTCACAAAACGCCGGGAAACCCAAATTTCATGAAAACCACCAAAAATCATAAAATGTAATGTAACTCTACTTAATGAATGTATAAATTTTGTAACTTACAAATAAAAATATTTGTTTGTAAGTTGAGTTTATATTTATTAATAAAATGAAGGGTATTTGGTAAAGCAAAGCTAATTATCTAAAACAAAAAATAATCGGTTTGTTGTTGCATCGATAATTTTCTATTATTGATTTCCCGATAAGTATGACCGATATTTACTTCATTTTATGAACATCTAAAAAATAATAGGCGGTGAATGGTTCTTGTGAATTGTGAATGAAATAATTTATAGAACTAGTTCCGAGCGATTCGATACAATAGCATTTCAGAAATCGATGCCAAACAACGTAGACGCGTAAACAACGTAAATGGCGCGTAGTAAAATTTGGAAATACTACGATAAATTAGATCTACAGACGGCACAATGCCTGCTGTGCGAAAAGATAATCAAAACATGCGGCAACACCTCCAACCTTATGAAGCATATGAAAACCCATCCCCAAATGTAAGTCAAACGCCGTACATTAAGTACACATTAATCCAGCTTTGGTTTACAGCGATGTAAATAACCATGAGTCGATTGTTGTCCGCGGAATGCTCAAGCGAGAGCCGAATCACCTAAAAACGCGCGGGAGAAAACTAATCAAGTACCAATCACTTAAAATTAAGTCGGAAGTCAAGCCGGACACTGATCCAGATTTGGATGTGAATCTAATTGAGTTGGTTGACTCGGAGGCTCACACTGCTGCCGAGAGTGTTGTCGAGAATGTGGAAACCTATGCCAACTGGGCGACGGCAGAGACGGAGTCGGGTGCTGAGACTGTTAGTGCGGCAGATATAATTGAATTTGAGCCAAAAGTGGCACCGGAACACATGCAAGAGGAGACTACGCATGCCGAGGAGCAAGCAAACAAGTAAGTACTTGAAATGGATAAATCAAAAATGATAACTTATATTGCAATTGCAGCAATTGTTTTGCCCTGGATACCTTTGCATATTTTGTATGCCGCGACATGCATCCGCTTGAAATTACACAAGGCGAAGGCTTCCGACGTCTTGCCCAAATGTTATTTCCCGCCTACCCGCTGCCCAGCCCTGATCAGCTGAGTACACGTATCGCTCAAAAGGCGCTGCTACAAACGTCAAAACTGCGACAGCACTTTGCCAACCTGCAAAGTCTTTCGCTAAGTTGCTCCATTAATGTAACGTCAGAAGTGGAACAAGTCAACTATCTTGAGGTAGTAGCTCATTATCATGAGGGCGTACAACGACGAAGTCGCACTTTGTTGGTCCAAACATTACCAGCCCAGTATAATGCGAACCATGTTGTAGAGCGCTTGGAACGTGTTTGCGAGCGCTTTGATATTAACAAGTCTAAGATTATGTGCGTTGTGAGCCGAAGCAATCACATGCTCGAATCGGCAATTGCCTCATTGTTGGACAACCAGCGGCACGTTCCATGCTTTGCCCATCAGCTCGAGACCATATTCGAATCGGTGATACAACACCAAGAATTTAGTACGCTTTGCGACAAAGTGCGTCGTCGCGTGACCCAACAACAGTTGCAGCTGGACGTAGTGGAGCGTCCACTAAGCTGTTACGAAATGCTTGAACGTTATATCGAACAGGTTGCACCTTTGGATGCGTCGCCTCTGCTAAGTTCAAGGGAATTGATGCTGGCAAGAGAATTGCTCGCTGTGCTCGCGCCCTTAGTAAGTGCCGTACGACAATTATGTGGCACAAGTCCGACTTCATACCCAAGTGCCAGCGTCGCGTTACCTATTGCCTACACAGTGCTTCAGGAAATGAAGCAGCTCGAGAATGCAGGTCAGCAAGATCAAATTTCATATGAATTGCGTTTATATCTCATCGAGCAGCTGGAGAAGTGTTTTGAGATTGTGGAAAAAAATGTTCAGTTGGCGCTATCGAGTTTGTTGGATCCACGTTTCCGCAATATGCCTTTCCAGAGCGCCACCCTGCTAGCTAAATATATGACACATCTGTATGAACTGTGCGAAGAGAAAGAAGCGACTGGTATCGAAGAGTCGCCGAGTAATACCACAAATGGCTACGACATTTGGGCGGCATATCGCTCGTTATCTAATGAAAAGCACAAACATATCGCCTTGAATGGGGAAAGTGAAAATCAGGATGAAATATCTAGTTATTTTTGCACAAATATCAGCAGTTTACAAGTGGAGCCAATGCTCTTATGGAAGGATCTGCAACAGTTTCATCCCTTTCTGCATAGTTTAGCCAAAAAATTTCTTCATATTCCGGCCTCGGCAATTCCACCAGTTCGTCTATTTACCGACGCCGGGGCGAAGGTTTTGGCTCAGCACGGAAAACTTGTTGGAGAAAATATGAACAATATGCTCTTTATGGCTGATTGTACACAAGAGGAGTGGCAATTATAGTATATAATTATGTTGTAGCAAATTTTATGAACGAAAGCCAAGTAAGAAAGCTACAGTCGAATGTGCTCGACTATAATATACCCGCTACCCCAAAACCTTAACCGTTCGCCCACTTAATAAATTCCTAAATGACAACTAATTATAGATTCATAACCATTAGCAAAAAAACTTTCAATGACCATATTATTTAAATTTTTAGATTAAAAGGGGCTTTTATCTGCGCGTAATGATATTTGGTAGTCCTACGAGTCTTGTCGACTTAAGAGTCACCGCTTATCAAGAGTACACATACATGTATGCATACATATGTATATGCATGTTTTTGACCACCTAATGGGTAGCGGGCATAATAATTTTAATTTGAACAGTTTTCTACAAAAATTAAATAGTATTTTAATTTTCATTTTTAAGTAGGTGTATGCAGCTACGCCCGTGAACGTTGAATTATCTCCCAAAATTGTCTTTGCTTAAACCTGTAATTAGTTGTTTAGTTATTCGCTATTATTTGTATTTTCAGTTATATTTCTATAATTAAAAAAAATACTATGTCTACATATATTTATGAGTTCAACTTGGAATAAAATAGTTTCTGTTTAAATTTATCGATTGTGGATATCGATGAGAATTACAACTTTTTCGATACTCATACAGTCTGGCAACTTTAAATCAGCACTGATGACGTTTTTTCACGCATTGTATTTTTGTTAAGCATATTTGATGTGAAAAAATTGGAAAACATTGCAATATGCAAACGCATAAAACAATCAAATAACACACACAGCGGGTGCCGAGTGTAACAGTGGAGCCACAACAACAATAACAACAACTAACGAACACAAACAGAAAGATTCGTCGTTGCAGCAGCAGCAGCGCGAAAGTTGCCTTCCATCTACACGCAAGAGTAATAATTAGTTAGAAGAGGAAGAGGCACCCCTAACAACAAAAACAACTAAATCAACGACCTTGGAGTTGCATACAATATGCAAAGTAACTCCACGAAAACTAAGGAAATGTTTATTGTGCGTGCTTTAGAGAAAATCCTTGCCGATAAGGACATTCGGCGTTCACATCACTCCCAGCTAAAAAAGTCTTGCGACACAGCTCTCGAGCAGATCAAGGCGGAGCTCATCAGTGCCGGACAAATAGCCGAGGGTAATGAGCTGCCGTGTGCGGCTCTTCCGTTGCCCAAGAATGATGCGGCAAGCATTATCAATGCAGAAACGTATTTCTTGCCCTTCGAACTTGCATGCAAGAGTCGATCACCACGCATTGTTGTCACAGCACTGGATTGCCTACAAAAGCTGATTGCCTATGGGCATCTGACTGGTGCCATACAAGACTCTGCTAATCCAGGTCATTTGCTCATCGATCGGATTGTTATTACCATCTATGGCTGCTTCAACGGGCCACAGACAGACGAGGGCGTTCAGTTGCAGATCATAAAGGCACTGCTCACAGTTGTCACTTCGCAACATGTGGAAATTCATGAGTTTACGCTGCTGCAAGCGGTTCGCACATGCTATGACATTTATCTTTCGAGCAGAAATCTCGTGAACCAAACAACCGCGCGTGCCACGTTAACACAGATGCTAAATGTGATCTTTGCGCGCATGGAAAATCAGGTGTATGAGGTGGCACCAACACCCCCATCGATGACCACCACCACACAAAATGGGAACCTAAGCGGTGTCGAGAGCAATGGCGAGGATCAAGTTTCAACGACGCAAGCAGCGGAAGGAGTGGATAGCGATGAAGCAATTGCCTCCGAGTTGTTGGCTGAGATAATAACAGGTGAGTAATACATACCCCTATGGGTTGGGTAAGTGTTCGTATAATAAATAATGAACGCACTCATATACTTACATACCGTGTATATATCGTGAAATGTGTAGATGGAAAGAGTTGCCATATAATTGTTTATTGCATGGGGATCTCATTTAAAAACAAGTAATAGTTTCTTATCGTATACACATAAACTGGTATATCGATATCATGCAATTAATGGCAAATTTAAATGAATAATCGATATATTGCGATATAGAAAAAGTGCTTTCTACTGTGTTTCCTACTTTGTAAACATTTGTATATTGCTTGCAGCTGCTTTCAATGAGGCTATGAAGGAACAAAATCAGGAGCAGGAACTTGTCGAACCGGAAGCATCTGTGAACGGAAATGGCTCGGGTGATTCCTCACATTCGGATCACGACAGTGTTGAGCTCCACAGCGAGAATGATGCCATTGTAACGGCAAAATTTACACACATCTTGCAAAAAGATGCATTTTTAGTATTCCGTGCGCTATGTAAACTTTCAATGAAACCTCTACCAGAGGGTCAACCTGATCCCAAGTCGCATGAGCTGCGTTCCAAGGTGTTGTCGCTGCACCTGCTACTGCTAATACTGCAGAATGCTGGACCTGTCTTCCGTTCCAACGAAATGTTCATCATGGCAATTAAACAGTATCTTTGCGTGGCGTTATCCAATAATGGTGTCAGCTTAGTTGCCGAGGTCTTTGAGCTGTCTCTATCGATTTTTGTGGCACTCTTGTCGAATTTTAAGGTGCATCTAAAGCGCCAAATCGAGGTCTTTTTCAAGGAGATCTTTTTGAACATTCTTGAGGCAAACTCCAGTTCATTCGAACACAAATGGATGGTAATACAGGCACTGACCCGCATCTGTGCCGATGCTCAGTCCGTTGTAGACATTTATGTGAATTACGACTGCGATTTTTCGGCTGCGAATCTTTTTGAGCGTCTGGTCAATGATCTTTCCAAGATCGCTCAGGGCCGACAGGCTCTTGAGCTGGGCGCCAACCCATTGCAGGAGAAGTCAATGCGTATACGTGGCCTGGAGTGTCTTGTGTCCATACTCAAATGTATGGTCGAATGGAGCAAGGATCTCTATGTGAATCCCAATATGCCAGCACCCGCTTTACAGGTATATTGATATTTTTTTACCTACGTACACTTTTCTAGTTTATTTACTATTGTTCCATTGCAGGTACAATCAATTCAATCGCCGACGCAGGAAATAACACAGCTTGGTGACAACGTTGACTCGCTTTCGGCGCACAATTCCAGTCTGCGCTCAACGCACGGCGGTTCTAGTCATAGTCTTAATTCGTATGGTAGTGTCAAGAATCAGGAACTACTTGACCTACCCGAAGCGCTTGAAGAGCGCAAAATGCGCAAAGAGGTCATGGAGACGGGTATTGAGCTCTTTAATCGAAAACCACAGAAAGGTGTGCAGTTCTTGCAGGAAAAGCAGCTGCTGGGCAGCACATGCGACGACATTGCCCGTTGGCTGCATGACGATGATCGATTGGACAAGACCGTTATTGGCAATTATCTGGGTGAAAATGATGATCACTCCAAGGAGGTGATGTGTGCGTATATTGATGCTTTTGACTTCCGTCAACTGGAGGTTGTTGCAGCCTTGCGTATTTTACTCGAAGAATTCCGCTTGCCCGGCGAAGCGCAAAAGATCGATCGATTGATGGAGAAATTCGCAAGCAGATACTGTGAGTGTAATCCACAGAATCAGTTATTCCAGAGTGCAGACACCGTCTATGTGTTGGCCTTCAGCATTATAATGTTGACCACGGATCTGCATTCACCACAAGTCAAGCACAAAATGACCAAGGAGCAATATATCAAAATGAATCGTGGTATCAGCGATAGCAAGGACGATTTGCCTGAAGAATATCTCTCGTCCATATATGATGAGATTTCCGAGCATGAAATCAAGATGAAAAACAATTCCACCATGATAGCACCTAAGCCGGCAAAGCAACCGTTTATCACGGAAAAACGTCGCAAGCTGTTGTGGAATATGGAAATGGAATCGATATCGCTGACAGCGACCAATCTAATGCAGTCTGCTTCGCATGTGAAATCTCCTTTTACATCAGCCAAGCACTTGGAGCATGTGCGTCCCATGTTTAAAATGGCCTGGACCCCATTCTTGGCTGCCTTTTCAGTCGGTCTGCAGGTTTGTGATGACCCTGAGATTGCAACACTTTGCTTAGATGGCATACGTTGTGCTATAAGGATTGCCTGCATCTTTCACATGTCTCTTGAACGAGACGCATATGTGCAGGCATTGGCACGGTTCACCCTGCTGAATGCCAATTCGCCTATTAACGAAATGAAAGCCAAGAATATTGATACAATCAAAACACTCATCATGGTCGCCCATACTGATGGCAACTATCTGGGTAGCAGCTGGTTAGACATTGTCAAGTGTATAAGTCAATTGGAACTGGCACAGCTAATTGGCACTGGAGTGCGGCCACAGTTTCTGTCTGGAGCCCAAACCACGCTAAAGGACACTCTGAATCCAAGTGTCAAAGAACACATTGGCGAGACGAGCAGCCAGAGTGTTGTTGTGGCTGTAGATCGAATCTTTACTGGCTCTATGCGACTAGATGGTGATGCTATTGTGGATTTTGTAAAGGCTTTGTGTCAAGTTTCAGTGGACGAACTACAACAGACCCAGCCTCGCATGTTTTCACTGCAGAAGATTGTCGAGATTAGCTATTACAATATGGAGCGTATTCGTTTGCAATGGTCACGCATCTGGCAAGTGCTTGGCGAGCATTTTAATACGGTTGGCTGCAATAGCAACGAAGAGATTGCGTTCTTTGCATTGGACTCACTGCGTCAGTTGTCAATGAAGTTCATGGAGAAGGGCGAATTTAGTAATTTCCGTTTCCAAAAAGACTTCCTGCGACCCTTCGAGCACATCATGAAGAAGAATAATTCGCCTGCCATTAGGGACATGGTGGTCCGTTGCATTGCCCAAATGGTAAACTCACAGGTAATAATCCTTATCAGAGTTAAAGAAGTTCGGTATTTTATATATTCATATTTTGTTTTAGGCACATAACATACGCTCCGGTTGGAAGAATATATTTTCTATCTTTCATCTGGCTGCGGGCGATCATGAGGAGCCCATCGTGGAATTAGCATTTCAGACGACTGGCAAAATCATTGGAGAGCTGTATCGCCGACAATTTGCTGTCATGGTGGACTCCTTCCAGGATGCCGTGAAGTGTCTTTCGGAGTTTGCCTGTAATGCTCGCTTCCCGGACACCAGCATGGAGGCGATTCGTTTGGTGCGCAACTGTGCTCAGTGCGTTCATGATGCTCCTCAATTGTTTGCCGAGCATGCGGGCATGGAAAACGATGCCTCTGTGGCAGAGGAAGATCGCGTTTGGGTTCGCGGTTGGTTCCCAATGCTCTTTTCGCTCTCCTGTGTAGTCAATCGCTGTAAACTGGATGTCCGTACGCGTGGACTGACCGTTCTATTCGAGATTGTGAAAACTCATGGCGATAGCTTCAAGCCCAACTGGTGGAAAGATCTGTTCAATGTGATTTTCCGAATATTTGACAATATGAAGCTGCCTGAGCATGTCACTGAAAAGTCAGAATGGATGACAACCACCTGTAATCATGCCCTATATGCGATCATTGATGTATTTACCCAGTACTTTGATGTTTTGGGACATCTGCTGCTCGAGGAACTGTTTGCCCAGCTTCATTGGTGTGTCCAACAAAATAACGAGCAGTTGGCTCGTTCCGGCACCAATTGCCTTGAGAATCTGGTCATTTCCAATGGCTTCAAGTTCAACGAGGTTACTTGGGACAAAACTTGTCAATGCATACTGGACATATTCAACGCGACGTTACCCAAAGAACTTCTCAGTTGGCGACCAACCAAGGGAAATGAACACCAACTGCTGATGCAGCAGCAGCCGCGTCGGGCCTCAACACAACATTCCAATAGCAATAACATGATGGAGCCCCCAGTAATGGCACTAGCGCACAATCATTTCGAGGCGCTGCATATCAAGTGTGTGGTGCAGCTGGAGCTAATCCAAACTATGGACAACATTGTCTTCTTTCCAGCGACGTCACGCAAGGAGGATGCCGAAACACTGGCACAAGCGGCGGCCGATTTGAGTGGCAGTCGTGGCGGTTCGACACAATCGCAGCAACTGCAACTTGACTGTCAGCGTGAGGAGCAGGGCATGTACGGTTATCTACGGACCCGACAATTGTTCACACTCGCCGAGTGCCTCATGCAATCTCATCGCTTTGCCAAACGTTTCAACACCGACCAGGATCAGCGGAATCTGTTGTGGCGTGCAGGATTTGAGGGACCCGTAAAGCCGAGCCTACTTAAACAGGAGACTGCCTCGTTGGCTTGTGTACTTCGGATCTTTTTTAAAATGTATGGCGATGAAAATAGACGCAGTGATTGGCCCGGCATCGAGCAAGAACTGGTGCAGGTGTGCGAAGAGGCTTTGGCCTACTATCTGAGTCTGCAAAGTGAGGGTCATCGTGACGCTTGGACATCGCTACTGTTGCTGATCTTGACACGATTGCTGAAAATGTCGGACGACAGAGTGAGTGGCCTGCTAAATACTTGTAAATATGTCTGTTAAACCTTGTCTTATGTTCTCTTCTTTTTACGCTTTCAGTTTGCCACGCATGTATCAAACTATTACAGCCTGCTGTGCGAGATGATGTGCTTTGATATGAAACCCGAACTGAGAAGTGTCCTTAGGCGCGTATTTATGCGCATCGGTCCAGTATTCAATATTATGAACACGAATGTGAATGTTAATGTTAAATAGTCAAGGGGCACCACATTCCGGCCACGCCCCGTTCGATAGGCGTCCCCAGACCGATCCACACTCAATTCTGACGAGCGCCTCTTTTAGTATATAATAATTTTGGCTTTGTTATTATGTTGGTTATTTTCTTCCTACCCCATCCCGCCACCATCCATTTCATTGTCCTCCGTAAGCAGAGTTTATATATATTTTTTATTAAATATTTATATAGACATACATATACATATGCAAATGTAACGTTTATAGGTTAAACAAAATGTTGTTGTTTTATATCATGTTTACACATACCATACATACCAGTGTGTGCGTGTGTGTGTGTGTGTGCACGTGCGCGCGTAAGGCTTTAATATATGTAAATGTGAGTGTGTGTATCGCTTGATATACATATGGATTGTAGTTATTTTTCAGTTTATGTTTTCGTTTTCCATTTGGAAACGATTAAAGAAAATCCTTGGTGTAACCACTTATTTAATTATTATTCTTCGCTTCTAAACTATCTATTATTAGTATTACTATTGTGTAGCATAAGTAATACTAAATTGATGATGATATGCTAATAAATCGGTTAGCGTGTAAATTGCTTTAGTTTTAAATTAAATCAAATTATATATTTCAAATATATCTATTAAACAACAATAAAAACAGTTCCATTTGTAAATTAATTAACAATTGAGAATTTCTTTCTACCCTTAGTATATGGTTATATTATGCACCGATCCTTATTCCGGGTCAAGGGTATTCAGCTGGTCGTGACCAATTGCCTGAAACAAATCAAATGATTTTCATATTATTTCGGTGATCTTTGCTCGCCGATTTATAGCATTTTTATGATCCGCCTGTGCTGTGTGTTGCATTTATTATAACAAATAAATACATATAATACTTAAAGACTTAAGGAGACTATTCTAGGAGCGTCTTTAACATACGCGATACGCCTGGAGTCACGAGGAGTGGGTGGGCTTTGGGTGTGGGGTGTGTCGCTGTGGTATGACGGCAATTGGGAATAAGTTTGATTAATAAATCAGTGCAAGAAAAAATTCCAATTTATATGGCACAGTCCCGAAAAAGTTTATTTTTAAAACTAATAAAAATCATTTGATTCGCCTGTTGCACAAATCAAATCATTTGTATGCCGAATTTTGATTCTTTTCTAATGGCACTCGTGGCGTAGCAATAAAACGAGAGACGAGAAAATCATCTTAACAGTTTGCAGATTCACATGACATTCATTTATAGACCATACATATGAATATGTTGCCTGTTGATGTTTTCCATGTTAAACTATTTTATTAACACGCTGTTGAGCATGGAGAAGAATGACGATGTGTGTTAGGTTGTTTTTTGGCGAAAGTTTTGACGCCGTGAAGGGTGGCGATGATCCATAGACCTGTAGAAGTAAGCCATTTTCGAATGTGTGAACTTCAAATTCTAAGAGTGATGCTAATAAATCTTGTTAATAAGTCAATTTCAGCGAAAACCTAATCAGGCTCTTGCTTCATGAAGCCCCAAACGCATCATCCGATTTTGATATGTGTTAATTGCTAGCGAACGGTCTTCAAGGCGAAATTAATAACACACAATTTTAACTGAAATCAACTGGAAAGTATGTGGAAAAGGAGCTGGTATACTTATATAACAATCAAAAAACATTTAAATAAAAGTATACGGTGTTTTTTGTTGTTGTCAAGACCATTTCAGAGTTGTAAAGATATCATGTATAATATATTTTACGATATTATAATTTATAAATATAATAAAAATATAATATATTTTTTATACATATTTTTGATTTGTATATCAGATAGAGTTCAATTTATTGTACAACTACAACTGTAAAACAACCTTATCAACTCGGAGATTTCGCTTTATGAGCTCTGCCATCTGAGAGACATAAAAGATAATTATTCCCTAATACCCAAAGCTGCAACGAGTCGCTTCTTATGCCTACAATACAATCTGGGCACGCGTGTTTATCCAGAAAAACAAAAAAAAAAAAAACGTAAATAAATAAACAAACAGCAAATAAACTCAGTAGTGCGGGATTTTGGACATACGATGCTGTTTATTGTTTTTTTTTCGCCTTTGTTATCAACTAAACTGTTTTAGTTGACAACAAAATGCGTCCATGGGAGAGTTCAAATGTTGAACTTTGCCTTGAACTGCAGGCTCAAAAATCTGTCTAGAAGTTTTGCTCAGTTTCTGGCTAAGCGTCCCATAAGAGGCGACTCTGGAAATAAACAAAACCCGGCGCAGTGCAAGCAAATATCGAAGTCTGGCGAAAATTAAGCACACACAGAAATGTTCTCGTTCAGTTTGTTGTTGTGCAATTTGCAATTACGGAAATCACAGTGAAGTTTTTCACGTGAGGAGCGGCAAATTATACCCCATAATAGAGAGATAAAACTGTGCAAAGTGCAAATAAAATTGTCGTCGTTTCTTAATTGAAAAATAAGCCCATGGAATTGAGAATGGAGAATTGAGACATGTAGATGAGTACATAGTGAAAAAATACGATTGAAAATGATTTCGCACGCTTAAATTAATTGCGCATACGCAGAGTGTGCAACGTTCAGACCTGTGGGCTGTGGATGTTTATACAATCGTGTT
Organism: Zaprionus kolodkinae; assembly: GCA_018901885.1. Lineage (NCBI taxonomy): Eukaryota > Metazoa > Arthropoda > Insecta > Diptera > Drosophilidae > Zaprionus > Zaprionus kolodkinae. The sequence continues at coordinate 3,938,768 of JAEIFM010000508.1, forward strand.
ACGCCAATCAGTATAGCAATATTGTACATATATAAAGCAATTTATCATATATGCACAAATCCAGAAACAAAATTTCAATTAGCGGCAAATTTGGTTTAACTCGCTAAACTTGGGTCCACGCTCAGCTCGAATGGTAATAAAAATGCCCCCATTGCTGCGGAACATCAACATCTCACCCCGTCAGCCACTTGCCTCTGGATAAACAACCCCAGCAATTTTTCCCTTAAAAACACACACACTAGATGAGATTAACGTGTCTAAACTTTTTGCTGTATGTCTGTCAAAGTCTCTGTCTGTGTTTGCCTGAGTGCGCGATCGTGATCGCGGCAACAAAAACAATAAAACTGAATAAAATACACCATAACAAGCAAGAACAATGTACAAAAGATCAACAATAAATTATACGAACGGAATGCAAAGTGAAACCCGATTTACATAGTTAAGCAGAGCCTAACTAGACTTTACAGCGCGCCTTAACAGCGGACTGTTAACGTTAACAGCTCCGATAACATGTATCGAATGATCGAGCGCAAGTGGATTTTGAAAAAAATTGCGTATACGCAGCATATTGCGACACAGTACACGGGGCAATTATAGGCCGACGAAAGCGTGCGTGTGTAATGGGGCGGGGGACGATGGTGGGGCTATTGAACTGTCAACAGTTTGAATAACACTTAAGACCGGACCCCTTCCCCGTATACTTCTCGTATACCTCCCTAGCAAGCACCGAAAGTAGTTTTGTTCAGTTAGTACGCTCTTTAACGCTTACGCTCTTTCTCGCCGAAAAGAGAGAGCGAGAGCACTCGTTCTCTGTCTGTCAGCTTGTCTTGCTCTTTCTCTATCGCGCTCTCTCTCTCTCTCCCTCTCTCTGTCATTCGTTCGTTCGCTTAGGTGCGTGTTTTTTCCATTTATTTATTTTTTTTTTGTTTTGCTTTGTACGTTTCAGATGGCGCAACGGCTTCGAAGTCAGCGACGCAACGGCGAGTCGAGCAGTCTACGGTGAGCGTACTAGCTAAACAGACGCGCTTCGGAACCGAATCCTACCCGATACGATAAATTTAATCCCGATTGCCGGTTACTTTTTCCGTATATAACCTTCCGTAACAAAGCGAACCCTATTCAAACGGGTGCCAGAAACCGCGAGTGCAACAACACCAACAATTCAAGAATAACTTAAAAAAAAAACCAAAGAAGATCTTCAAGAACAAGATGAGCCACCACTGGGGATACACCGAAGAGAACGGTAAGTTGATCGCGATAAACATTATTGTTTACAAATACCATTTGAGATGTGTAACAATTGATGCGCGCATGCGTATATGGGGGAAAAATAATATTTGTCGAGTTATAAATATATATTGTAGAAATGGGAAAGTTTTTTCTTCTTCTTACTTTTATTTCATTTTGTTATTCCTTAATTGAGACGAGTCTTGATTAGAATAGACAAGTTATCTAATAGATAACAGACTTGATGAATCAACGACGTCATAACTCAAGACATGCGACCAGACATGCTGCTAATGAATCGTTGACGATAAGATATTATATTTTATATGCCTTAAAGGGTAAATACATATATACATACACCCGAAAGCCGTCTCAAGTCAGCCGACGACGGTTTTATCTCTCTTCCAGTAAGAGCGTGGGAGGTAAAGGGGGGGGAAGAGAAAGAAGTAAAGAGTGTGACTAAATTCTGTAAATTAATTGCAATTTCATTGATTACTCAGCTGTTGAGTGGCCACAATGTTTTTGGGATCAGACCGGTTAGCACTGGCTGCGGCTCCAACTTCAGCTCGCAGTTCTGATTGCTCCCAGTTCGCAGTTCTCAGTTCTCAGTTCCCTGTTTCCAGCTCTCTCTCTCTCTCTGTTCCCAGTTTTCTGTTTTCACTTCTCGACCCGCAGTTAATTCAATCAAGCGCCTGTTCGGCCCCTGTTCAATTACATGCATCATTGAGTCGCCACTCCACGAAGCTCGCACAGAGTCACACACACACACATACACACACACACACAGAGTTAAAGAGACATAAGCACGTTCGTAGCTTCCTAGGGGTGTACATAAATATGCAACAGCTATAATTAAATCGCGGAGAAGAGAGACAGACAGAGGGAGAGCGGGTTTTGGGTTAAGGGGTGCGGTGAGTGAGTTCCAGCGATCCGGGCTTAGCACGAGCTGTATCTCGTGATCACAGCCAGTAAGTAGGTGCTAGCGGGTGCTTCCCATAAAACCAGTCGACAGACGACATTTGGCAGTCTGATTCAAACGAGTTCCGACTTCTCTACGCCGGGGTATAGCTGATTTCCAGCTTAACATGCAACAACAGCGAATGCGTGTCATACATATATATATTTTAAATTATAAAGTAATATTTATTGGTTATATTTAGAATTCTATAGTGATTTTTTTCTCGAGCGTATTTGGTATTCGTTCTGTTGTTCTTACATCACTTTTGCCATGTTTTTTGCGGCTTATTGTTGTTTGCGTTTTCGCAGTTTTGCCTTCTCTTTTTTTTTTTGCGTCATTTGTTGTTGTCTGGCTTTGTTGCCCGCTTTGCTTTGAAGGCAGTTCGTTTACTTATGCGCCAAACGGCTGGCTGGTCAAGTGCATGTGCGATTCTTAAGGACGCACCGAAGACCGGTTCCAAAGTCACACACCTTCGTCATGGCCCAAGCCTGTCAAAATGTTCTAGCTCTCTTAAATCACTACAGATCCTCCCACACCCCCTCCCCCCAGAGACAGATCTACTAAATTAATTTGTGTCACATGATATGTGGTAAGATATGGTATCGTACAATAAAAATGATATATGAACCCAATGAAGTCGTTAGGAAATGTGTTTGCATGCAGCAAAACTCGAAATCGATTCTTTCATTTTTATACGTTTTTTTTTTTTTTTTTTTGGCAATTTGTTTTGATTTCTTTTTAAATGAAGCTGATTGCGTTGATTGATTTCATTTGTCTGGTAACTTTCCAATGCGGTATCGTCATCTTCTATCTGTCGGCTGCCATGCTGCGCTCCCTTATCAGCCTACTCCCATCTACGACATATATAATAACTATTGCTACCTATGTATATTTGGGGAAACACTCCAGACTCGAGTGCTCTTTACATTAAACATAAGTACGTTGGCAATTATACAGTATAGAGAAAGAGACAGAGAGAGAGAGAGAGAGAGAGAGAGAGTACATACTTAGTATATATACTATATGTACAAATTTCAAGATTATGCGATCAGTTCTAATCTATTTAACCTGGCTGAAGTGTGTCTCCGTCTGCGATGTGAGATTAAGACTCGCGTGTTTCTATTTTGTAAATCAATCAAAATTCATTTAAGACGTGATTTGCGTCTGTCGATAAGGCAGAAGTTCTCAAATTACATTATAAATCGTATACACGCTTTATGCACTTTATACTCGCACCTCAGTATGACGGGTGTTTTCGGTTTATTTAGGGTCTTATCTACTAGAGAGCCAGCTACAAAAATAGTTAGAGCATTACGTATTTGGCGGCATTCACTGAATTTAATCGAGTGGACTCCTCCTATATATAGAGTGTCATTATTTATAATCATAATGAGTCAAGTGCTTGTCTTCAACTTAGGAGTATCACTGAAAATATAAGAATCTTAGTTGATTACCTGACTTTTATTTTTTTCAAAAGCTTCCATTTCTTTCTTATACTAAATTTCATTACCTTACCTAATTCTACAATTTTCATGCTTATCGCAGAAATTTATTTCTCCTTTCATGACTCGAATCTCCAGTTGTTTTCTTTTTGATATAGCCAAGTAGGTGACTCAAAGAAAATACAGATATATATATATATATATATATTATAATTTAACGCTGATGACAGACGTATTTTTTTTTTATACATACATCGATGGAATTCCAATTACATCTTACAAAAGGGCAACCTTATAAGTCGGCACACACCTCATTTCCCAATATAGACCTACAAATACTTAAACAAATAACGTCTATATGTGTATATAATATATCATATCTATATGATCCATATCTCTTATGAAAACGGATCACTTGCGAGTCGATCAAAGCCACGCAAGGTGTGAGAAATCGTTATTTCGCTAAAATATTTATAACACTGCTTAGATATCTATATGGTCTTATATGCAAACATGCCTGGCGAATACGAAAGAATACAAATAACATGGGCAAATCAAATTTATAGCTGGGAAATCGTCGCTCTCTTACGCAGATTAACATTCCGAGCCAGAGAAATGTTTCAGGGCCCGTACGTGACAAATTGGCCAATTCGAATATCGTATGGTTTATTTATTTAGCCAATATTTTGACCACCCCTTTTTTCCCAATGTACCCCCCTCTGTTTATGGCAAATTCAATAATTCTATTCCTGGTGCCAACCCTCGACTAGCACATGCAAATAAATAATTATCGATGAAAAATTCGAACCAAAAAGGGGTTCGTAAAAGTTTCATAGGGCTTCCCCTAATCGGTCAGTCCTCTGCCTGGCTGTCATTATGCAAGCTGAGTATGGCTAACTAACTTGACACAGTCAGATATATATACCATATATATACCACATATATCACAGAAGCCTGTCGACTTGAAATTCTGTTTAAGTTTTCAATTCAAGACACGATTAGCATGCACTTCCTTACGCTTTTGATCGGCGCACAAGGCACGCAACAAACTCATGATGATGATGATATATAAGATACTATATACTATATATTTGTATATTTCAGTATATGCATCGCGAGAAAGCATCAATTAGAACTTATCATGCAAGGCTTGTCCATCAAATCGTAAATTTCGTAAAACTTAATGCCAAATTTGAAGTCTGTCGTAAAAAAAAAATACTTTATAGCTTGAAAGTTAATGGATTACGGCGAGAGTCTTAATCGTTATAGAAGGTTGCCTAAAATAGACATGCAATGCGAGAAATGAGTAATAATAATACATACTATACTCATAGACAGTTTCAAATTACTTAATGTAAATTAAACAGAATACTAAGAATACTTTGAAGTAAAGGGTATTTTCGAGTCGTTAACCTTTTTTGTAATTCTACTGTTTATTTTGAAATAAAAACGAGAGTAAATTGCATGGGAAATGTTGCATTAATTCTAATGAAAATCTCCTCACTTATTTCCTGGTTTCTGGAAAAGTAAACGGCATAAAAAAAAAACAAGTTTTCTGAATTACCACACTCTTGTCTGTGCGACTCAACTGTTTTAACTGTTTACTATATAGTACGTATATATACTCTATATATGTTTCAATGTACGTATGTATAGACTCTATACCATTATTTATAATGCCATATCGAGTGTGAGACATTCGTTTGTCGTAATTGAATTAAAAAAATCGTTTGGATTTCATCCGGAGGCTTAATGATCTGTGATCTTTTTGGATACTTTGTTTGCAAAACTTTAGCGCAAAATGACGGAATTGTTTGGGAAGCGAGTTGATACAGTTATACTTTTCTACACTTCCCGTACATGCACGTGCGTTTCTCTCAGCTGGTTTGCACAAGTGTTTCAAGTTGTCTTAGGTATGATTATTAAAAAAAAAAAAAAACTATAGGGTAGCTAATAATGTGTTACGTGAATTTTTTTAATTTTTCAAAAGTTTTTCTAAACCAAATTAAGTAGTCAGAAATTAAGAATTATCATTTAGTTGTTATGTCAAAATTAATTTATTTAAAATAGACTTTTTTGTACAATATCAATTGATATTAAATCGCAAAAATCTTATCACAATAGATCAGTGGACTATCTTCCTAGGGTATCTCCGCTGTGGCAATTGAAGACGCACAAATACACCGTTATTTCCGTTGTTTACCTAGCCATTTTTTATCTGACTCGCAAGCTATGACAGACAGTCAGTTGATCTGTAGAATATATACAGTTAAGCTCGACTATGTTTGCCAACAGCTGCAGTAAAGAAAGAAATGAAAGATAAGCGCCAGGAGTGAGGATAGAAGACAGCTTTATGGAGTTCTCAAATATTTTCGTATTTCATATTTTTATTAATTTACACAAATACGCTAATTTACTGACAGAATAAAGAAAAAGGTAGAAAAACAGAGCGAGTCGGGGGAAAAGGATTGTGCGATGTACAAACATGGCGTATACGTGATGTGTCAGGCAGGTGCCTTAATTTAACGTCTTAACTATCTATTTACTTAGTTTATTATTTATTGATTTATTTATTTGTCCCTTGTCTATTTGCTTGTCACATGGTCTGCACAACGAATTATATAAGTACACACGATACATATATATTATGTATGTATTTTCTGAATTTCCAGCTAATTACACAATGTGGTGAGTCGATAAGGAAAATGCATTTCACATGACAATCTTAAGTTCTATGATTTATCAGTTTGGCTCGGCTTAAAAATCAAAGATATCATAGGCCACATGAGAATGATTTATCACTTAAGACTCGAGACTTTAGTGTCTTTTCGATAATGAACGAGGCGAGATTAAGTGCAACTTAACATTCGCCAAATGCCGACATTTGTGTGGGCCAACACTTCCTTCCCATATCTCCAGCTTACCCTCTCCTCGCTCTATCTCTCCTTTGACCCGAAGTCATGATGTTTGCGGTTTATATGCGGATCGTGCGTCAGTGCGACGATCCTATCACATGACTCTTCGCTCGAGTCTCTTCTCTTGCGCGGCACGTGACGACATTCTCATTGTCAATGTTTGCACTATTACGGCTTTTGTTTTTGTTGTTGTTGCTGCACCACACGACAATAATTAAAAGCGCAAATGCAGCAAACAAAGCAAATACAAAAAAAAAAAAAAAAAAAAAAAAACAAAAAGAATTTTGTGTTGTCTCAGCCGTTTGGCAAGATAAAAGTATAAAAGTTTACACTTTTTTCCATAAATATTTGCACGGGTTTTTACCATTTGTGTGATTACCATAAAAGTGCAGTAAAAATTCTAAACACTCCTCCCCCTAATGAGACCTATGATGACTTCCCTAGTTTAAGCAAACAAACGAAACAGGAGTATCGTAAAAAAAAAACAAAACCTCATTAAACACATTGACTTACAAAACTTGTTATCGATTATGCAATCGAAAATTCTAACGGTTTATTTATGTAAATAAATTTGAAATCGTTTTGAAAACCGGTTGCCACAGCGAATACCCTGCTTAAAACATGTCATGCAGCTCATTTCCACAGATCGCTCAAAAACGTTCTTTATCGATAATACGCAATTACAGACAGGGCTAAAATTAGGATCAATCCGGTTTTAGGCAGTGCAGTGTATGTATAAACTTTGAGAATATATATATTGTAGTATTATAACAGCAGTTCGCGTATCAAATTTTAGGTTGATTATACTGCGCGTTGTAACTTGACTTAACATTGAAGTATTTCGACAATAAAAGTTCCTTAGCACCTTACGTATATGGGGTCTTTCATAATTAATATTTCATATGTATTGTTACTAGTTCGCATTCAGCGAACTCAATGAGACAAATGTACTGCGGTCATAACAAGTTACCTATTTATACTATATATGGATATAATTATAACTTAAGAGTTTAACTAGAATATATCATGCGAGTGTATCGTGAATCATCTTCATCAATGGGTATTTAGAATGTTTCTCGTTTCACTCCCGTGTCAGGTCAGGAACATAAGTTTAATGACAAATCGGTTGGTTTCCATTGTGTTAATAGTCGGAATATTACTAAAACTTTGGGTGAACGCAAAGGCAAGAAAATCAGCTTTAATTATAGTTTTCTTGGATTTTCGAAAGGCTTTTAGCTAAATTACCATCTAATCACAGAGCATTAACGAATTCAATTGTTTCTTCTCCCTCCCAGGACCCGCACACTGGGCCAAGGACTACCCACATGCGTCGGGACATCGTCAGTCGCCCGTGGACATCACACCCTCCAGCGCCAAGAAGGGCAGCGACCTTAAAGTGGCCCCGCTTAAGTGGAAGTATGTGCCGGAGGATACCAAGAGTCTTGTCAATCCCGGTAGGTAACAAGGCGATGAAGAATATTTGTATAATTTATGGCAATCGACGATATCGATATATTAACGATAACGATATTTTCGAATCACAGGCTATTGCTGGCGAGTTGATGTTAACGGCGCCAACTCGGAGCTGACTGGCGGTCCATTGGGTGATCAGATCTTCAAGCTGGAGCAATTCCATTGCCATTGGGGCTGCACAGATTCCAAGGGATCAGAACACACGGTCGACGGTGTCTCGTATGCCGGTGAATTGCATCTGGTGCACTGGAATACCACAAAGTACAAGTCGTTCAATGAGGCAGCTGCCGCACCTGACGGCCTGGCCGTGCTGGGTGTATTCCTGCAGCCAGGCGATCATCATGCCGAGCTGGACAAGGTGAGCAGCCTGCTGCAGTTTGTGCTCCACAAGGGCGATCGCGTTACACTGCCCCAGGGCTGCGATCCCGGTCAGCTGCTGCCTAATGTGCACACCTACTGGACATATGAGGGTTCGCTAACGACACCACCGTGCTCTGAGTGCGTCATTTGGATTGTCTTCAAGACGCCCATTCAGGTGTCCGATGATCAGCTGAACGCCATGCGCAATCTCAATGCCTATGACGTTAAGGAGGAGTGTCCTTGCAACGAATTCAATGGCAAGGTGATCAACAATTTCCGCCCACCATTGCCACTCGGCAAGCGTGAGTTGCGAGAGATCGGCGAACATTGAGCATGGCATGATCATCCGGTGTGGCATCAGTTTTGAATGGATATTTAGTCATTGTTGCGGAATCGCTTTAGTTTTATGTAGCACAACAGTAGCGTGCACCGTGGAAAGGGATCCCGTGTGGAGATCCCATTGTTACACTCTCGTTTTAGTTCATAATACCTTCTCTAGCAAACACTTGTACCTCTTTATAACATATATAGTATATACATATAAATGTACTATATACGTTGTATCTGCTTGTATAACTATACGTGTATATCCTGTTTCTTGTATATGTTGTACGTGATTTGTGTTTGTTAAACATTTGCTAAATGACAATTAGATTTATATGTATGTGTACGTGTATTACACACTCTATGGTATTACAAAATAAATATTTTACGTTTAGATGTTGCAAATTGAAAGAGCTGTGTGATTCTTTTACTAATCTCTGCATTGCTTGGAGTAACATTTTGATTATACTCGACTGTTGATATTTCTTCTTTATACATGGAGTTTCATTATATATTATAACATATTTTTTGTATTTTATAAACATTCATCAAGTGCATAAATAAAACATCTAGATGTGTAAGTTGATGATTGACTCATGGGAGTATTGACGTATGCCGATTCCAAGCGCACGTTCTAATTTTAGAGTACAGAACCACATATTTAATAGTGGTGGTTATTACCATACAAGTATTGAAACCGTGCTTGGTGATGGCAATTGACATATGAATCTGGACTTTTCAAGGCAATGGGATATTTTCATTATAAAATTGTCCTGTTTGTCATAGATCAATTTGACGCAATTCTTGCTCTCCTTATCTGTAACCCCAACGTCATTAATTTCCTCATCGAACCAATTGACATATTTGGGCTCCTGACCGGTTGCAATGGAAACAAATTCACTTTGTCCCAGATTCGTGATGTCCAACCAATATGTTTGATTCATGTCCAGTTTAAGGCCTACAACTAGACGTTCCTCATCAGATTTTAGGCTTATCAGGTTAGCTCCCATTTTACGACATTCCTGAGCTGCCTGGAACCAATTTAATTCTGTCTCGCTAATAAAATAATAACTCTCAAAGATCAACTTGAAGGGCTCCAATTCATTGAGATGTTCTTCTGGCACAGTGTTGACTTCTTTGTACTCCACGCGAGTGTATAAGCCTGAGCCTGTTAAAAAATTCTGTGTGATTAATCATTATTCCAAGATTCTGAAATATTTACATATAAGTAAAAACTTACTTTCAATTTGCAATATTTGCAGCAATACTATTGCGGATACTATATAACAATACATTTTATTAATTGTTCCTTCTAACGACCGATCCCTTAAAACGCTGTTGTTCCAATAAATTTATTACTAAATGATTTATACGATGCTGTATAAGCTTTTGTGCTTTCATATTCTATTAATCATGTTTGTATTTATACAAAAACCGCATAAAGCATTACAAAAACTGGCGATTCCATAGGAATGGTGCAAAAAGTGCTGTTAATTCGTGAATTCGAGCAGTTCTTTTGGCTTACTGGTCCATTGTTGGAAGTAGTCACATTTCAATTGATTCCAGCCTAGCTGATAATCACTTGCCAATGACTTACACCTGGCATAGGTCAATTTCTCCAAATCGGACAGTTCCAACTGAAACTTTTCCCGTAACTCACTGCTGTAGCGCAGTAAATCTAGAAAATTAAGCATCAACTTATATTTACTAACTGACATAGCGGCTTGCGGAGTATCTAGTTTCTTTTTCGTGACACCTTGTCGTTTCCCATTCACAGTGATTTCGTAGGGTCTGAAAATACATAAAGTTACTAGTTTATAATAATATGTTTGTACAATGTCTCACCCTATTGACTCTGGGAGCAGTGCCCATATAATACTACTCGGAGAAGGCTGCCAATCGTCTCGTTGCGCATGCTCAAAAATCAGAGTACCGTCAATCCTTATAAGTGGCTCCTGTGGATGGTAGCGCATGTTGTTGCATTTTTTATTCATCCAACGCCGATAAATAGCTCTCTGCAGACTATCAGCGTTTCCATCGGTGCAACAAAAGTTGAAGCTGGTTATATAAATGGGCTTATCGATAAGCATGTCTAACAGCGCACCTTGGATACCAAGTACATTCCAGCGTGACAACTTGTCGCTGCATGACATGGACAGAGTTCGTTCACCTCGACCAGGTTTGGTACGTAGTGCAGCGGTCGTTTGCAGCATACTGTCCTGAAGCTCTGAGTCCTGGCCTATCAATTTAGCGCCAGTGTAAACAATAGAATTTTCCCCTGCAGTACTTTTCGAGTCTATGTCCAATTTCTGCTTTTTGGGAGTTGATTCATCGCTTTCATCGTTTTCGTTCACTATGCAAGCATCTCCGCAAGGTATTTGTGTGCTTAGAAAATGAAACTCTAAATCTTTTTTTAGCACAAAATAACATGTCTCTGGTTTCCAGCTAAAGATCGAGTCGCCTTCCTGCTTGGCTGCCTTAACCAGTTCGTTGTACAAATAACGCAGAAATGCCCGTCGAGCTAGGACTTCAGCGTGACTATCATTTAATACGAAGCCCTTTCCACAAAGTTTACTGCGACCAATGCACTTAGTTCTAGAACAATTTAAGAATTTTATATCGATCGTGCTAAATAGAAAAACATCAATCATCTTACCGACCCTGTAGCAAGGGACACCACTGTACTGGATTGCGTTTGCCTATCGTATTTTACAATACCAGCTAGGACAGTCCATTGTTGATTTATGGATTTTCCAGTTTTTGGTAAATTGCGAAATTTGGTGTAGCATAGTTCTGCAATATGCTGCACGGTGGGGTTGAAGGTATTTTTGGCCGACATTACTGAAACAAATTTCTGTAAGGCACAACATAACCGCGATGTATAAGCTATCGATAACAGGTAAATACCTTAATAAATTAATTCAATGTGTTGTCGAACTAATCGATATTTTTTTATAAAGCTATCGCATGAACAGCTGATTTTCAGTTATGTTGTTGAACACTGTGTAAACAACGCTGAGTTTGTGACCAAATTAATTAAAAACATTTTACAATGCCGAAAGTTGTTTCACGCAGTATTGTCTGTTCTGACACAAAAGATCAAGAAGAGTACAATGAGGAAAAACCGCTTAACATTTATTACTGCCTATGTGGAAAAATGTCGCTAATTTTAGGTACGGTTAACTTAGATCTAGATAATTGTAAACGTATATGTATCTGAAATTTTGTGATAAATTTGTTCAATGTTTATTATAGATTGCACTCTAGACCAGTTGCCCCTACGTGAAGTAGACAACGCTCGTGTTATAGACGCCAACGATCATGCCAATAAATTGACTTTTAACCCGGCTCCAAAATTGATCTATATTCGGCGAAAGGGAAAGGGTATTGAGAAGCAGTATCGCTACACGGTATGAATTTCATGAACAAATTGTTCTTTTATTTCACATGTTATAATATATGAATGTATATTTATTTATCTATTCAATTGCAGTGCCGTAACTGTAGTCTTCCCTTGTTTTACCGACACAGTAACGATTCGCATGTCACCTTCATAATGAACAATGCGCTGGTGCGAAACAAGGGTGAACAACCATTGGCTCAATTGTTGGTCCCGGAGACTAAAAGTAATCTTACTCAATCTATCGCTGCTATTGGGGCATCGGCTCCAGCTGCTAGTAGCGAGGACTCTGGAATTGTGGACGCAGCTGGAAAGAAGGTTATGGTCACAAGGCACACAAAAAATATGGGCAAGTTTAGCTCCGTTACCGTATCTACTATTGATGAGGAAGAGGATGAAATTGAAGCAGTAAGTAAAATGTAACACAAATATTGATAGCGTTCAATTAACTATATAACCTTTTTATCATTTAAACAGCGTGAGATAGCCGACAGTTATGCCAACAATGCGAGAATCATAGAGAAGCAATTACAAAGAAAAGGTGGTAAATTGGGAGATGCGACTGCAAAATCCAAGACTGACGATATGCCACCGCCGCAAAAAAAACAGCGTGGCACGCTGCTTGAGAGATAAAAAAGAATATTTGTAATACAACATAAATAAAAAATTAAGTGTTTTAATATGCGATTTTAAATTCATAACAAAGATATATACATATACCTTCTTGAGCCGAAATAGCCCTGTTCATCTTTCCTCCATATAGAACGGTCGATTAACACTGGCGACCAAACATTGGATAAAATGTCCTCTCTCAAGGTAATCTGATGATTTTTGATGAAGTTTTATATACTAGAAGCTCTATAGGGAGGAAACTGAAATCGAGCAACGTGGTAGTAATTTTTAAAAATATTAAATTAATTATTTTTTTGATGCAGAATCGATATATAGACCATATATAGATTAAATTTTCTTTTTCAAGGAAATCCTATGATTTATTGATAAAGTTGGCAGAAAGCAAAGCTTTCTTCGGCATGCCGAAGATGATATACCCTTGCAGAGATTTCACATTTTAAGTTACATTTCTGTATTTATACCTGTACTACAAACACCTTTTAAAGGGCAGTTGCATTGTTAAAAGGTTGAATAAAGGTAATGAACAATAATGCACCAAGTTTCATTCAGATATCTCTAAAACTGAGAGACTAGATCGTGTTGCAACAGACGGAATGAACTCCCATGTCGACGCTGATTCATGATATATATTTAAATGATCGTTGGTACGACGATCGAAAGCGACACTTAAAAGTATGCAATACAAAATATATTTATTTAGGAAACAAATGTGGAGGGTGTTCCTTTTTATACCCTTCGACAAATTACAACTTGATCGGACCAATAACACACAAGTTATTAAAGTTTTCAGTACAAATCCTCTGTTAGAAATTATCAGTGAAGTAACACATTTGTAGCGGATTTTAAAATTTGGGAGTAGGGTACCTTACTGTCGGCTCTCTCGACTGTAGCGTTACCGACTTGTTTTAATTTCATATCGTAAGTTTTCAATTTAAATCGATTAGGGAGGTAAAAGTTAGTACTAAACAATTGTTTAAATCGATTTTTAATGATTCTAAATTTTGATACAAAAATCATGTCGAAATGGTCACAAAAACTAGACATGTAACACCCTTAACAGGCCTGGTGCCCTGGTTTTAGACCTATCGCACTTTTCTTAAAAATCAAACGATTTTCAACAAATGGATATTAACAAAATGGATATTTTAAAATTTTTCAATATTTTGGAAATTTATATTTAATGGTCGAAGGGTATAAAAAGGCACCCCGAAGATTATATACTCTTGCAGAGATTTCCCATTTAAGTCTCTTAAAGGGTAGTTGCATTTTATCCGTTTGTTCGAGTGGTTGCTATATGTTATATAGTTTGAATATATATAGTTTTTAAACTTCTGTTCAAAATTTATATACCCTCTGCAAGCGTATTGACATTATGTTATCAGTTATAAAAGCAATTGCAACTCAGACAGAGAATAGTATAAAGCTAACGCTGGCGATGATCAGTTTAACTAAAAGCTTAGCTTAAATCGAAAATTTCCGTGTATTACTTTAATTTATTAATTATAATAAATATTTGTACAGTAGAAAAGGAGGAGGCTTGTCAGGTAACTAAGTTTGCAATCGCTATATAAGTTTAATTTGCTCTTATCCCATTTATTTAAAAACTCATTCGGCTGCTTACGCCCCCTAAACTTCAATATATTTAAAATATAAATTTCTCTTTATATGTATACAAATTAAAATACTACAGTTTTTGTTTTTTTTTTAGTTTTTATTAAAATTGTACTGTCTGATCAATGAGATTAAGTCAAAATGGACTATTATTATATAGTACTTTTCACCATATTATCCATTCTTATATGCCTGATCAAGACTGATGACGAGTGTAAAGATGGCTTGGTGTGTATGGATTTTGAAAAAAACAGGAATGAGTCGTGTATTAACATTTTCTATTATCAAAATGATCATACTAACTCAATATTTTGCAACGAACGCCGTGGACTATGCTGTCGTGAGGAATATATCCCAAAAACAATATCAGAGCAAAGTGAGTTTATAACCAATACTTCTTACATTACAATTTGTACTTCTATGAATAAAATTTCAGTATGCTTGGAGTGGCAAGATACAGACGGCATCTGTCGAATTCCATTAATTGCCCATGGTTATGGAGCGAAACCGCATTCCCTTCCATTCATGGCCTTAATTAAATTTACTAAGCCTAATCAAACCCAACCTATCTATTGTGGTGGTGTTTTAATTGAGAGACAGTGGGTTCTTACAGCGGCTCATTGTTTTGACCATATGCGTAATGATCCAGCTCTGTAAGTGGTCTGTAGCGTTAAGAAACTTATTGTTTAGTGGAATTGATAGTATCTGATAGTTTTCTTTTCTTTTTCTACAGACAATTTACAGTCTACTTAGGAGCTCATAATTTTACCGGTTCCGGCATAGCATTTAAAGGCAAGGAAACAGTACATAAAGGATATGGAAATGATGATGAATTCGCTGATCTTGCTCTTATTCAACTTGATCGTAAAGCAGATATATCTGATACAGTTAAACCGGCTTGCTTGGCTAGGAATACTAGCATAATACAAAATTATTTCACTGCCGGCTGGGGATTAACTGAATTTCATAATAGTTCGCAGTTTTTGTTAAGAACTAATTTGACTGCACCAAAGGAATTTAACAGGTGTATTATGAAACAAGTTACTGCTGATATGAACAAAAGGCTTTGCCTGCAACCACTGGAACCATATGGAGATGTCTGTGAGGGAGATTCTGGAGGTCCGATATTTGGTGTGTATCCAGGTAACAGTAACTGCAACTATCAGGTTGTAGCTATTGTGTCGAGTGGAAACCAATGCACCCTAAGCGAAGGAGGTTTTACATTTCACACAAGAGTCGACTACTATCGGGACTGGATAGAAAAAACGGTGTGGCCACATGAAAAATTGAAAACAAAAAAAAATTAACGTTTTGTTTCGAAATCAAACCTGTGTTCGTTACAAGAAAAATAAACAATCAAATGGTTATCTTTATCATTCGTAAGTTGAGTCAAAGGTTATTTGTTTTGTGTTGGAATCATGTTAAGAAAAGAAACATTTTTAAAAAGCTTATTTAATAATACCGTTCACCTCCTAAGGTGCGTTGCAAACTTCTGGCCACAATTAATATAACCACTGCAAGGGTGTAAAAAGGCATGGGGCATTATTTCGAGACCCTCATAATCTATTTCCTAAAATTCGATGGGGTTGATGAAGATCGCGAGCCGAGAACGAAACCAGTCGAATGCTTACGCTGGTAGTTCTGAGTACAATCAGGGAAAAGATAAACGTAAATCCAATATTATCCAACAGTAACTTTCTTTTCAGTTTTTTTTTTTATAATGAATCTGTCGGATCAATGAGTTTGAATTCAAATGAATTATTTTATTGTTATTTATTTATGTATTTTAATTTGCCAGACCAAAACTTATGACGAGCGTACAAATTACTTATTAAGGAATAACGGTTAACTGCACATAAATAGTATGACAAATATGGTGGTATTGATAAACTGGCTGACCTTGCTCTAATTCGTCTAGATCGTGACGCAAATATAACGGATCAAGTCAAACCGGCTTGCTTGGTTAAATAAAGTAGCATCAAAAATTAATATATTGCGACCGGGTGGGGCTTAACTGAATCCGACATAAATGGGCAGTTTTTGTTAACAAAAAAATTTAACTGAGGAACCCAAATTAAAAAAGTGTAATTTCCCAAATAATGATCCTCCCGACTCAAGAAAAAATATTTGTTTGAGTCCAATATTTCGTCCATATCCAGGCTACGATAACTGCTATTTTGAGGCTGTAGTTGGATGAACCTTAATTATAGTATTACAAGACACACAAGTGTGGATTACAATCGGGAATGGATAGAGAAAAAGTGTGGCCAGATGAACCTGCCGGCTGAATTATTTTTAAAATTTTTGTTTGGCTCTTACCATCATAATTTGAAAGTAGTAAATAATCAATCTTATGTTATTATAAATAAAATAACAATTAACTGATTTTTCTATACCCTTCGACTATTCTTGTTCAGGATCACTAGCTAAGTCGTTTGAGTCATGTTTGTCTGCCTATGTTTCCCTGACTCTATTCTTGTCTGCCGTCTGTCTGTCCGTATTTTAAAGACAACAGAACTCATGTATTATAAAAGCACAGGACACCAAAATAGACAAACATATGTTGTTATCAGCCAATTTTATAATTTATTATATTTGATGAGTCAAATCTAGTTGCTTATATTATATTCAAATTCGTTATTTATAAGCCATATAAACTAACCAACAACTAGTTTTCTTTTGTTAAAATTTTCAAAGTTTAACAACAATGTTTTATGTTGCAATCAAGTTTTTAAAAAAACTTTTCTAATCTAATTTTATAATTGTACCTTACTAGTATCGATTTGTGTTATCGTCAATCGAATATTTTTAAATATTAACCAACACTTGGAATTGGTTGTGCAGCTAACTTAACTCCGTTGTAAAATTTGCAGAGAAAATATATTGAAAAAAAATTGTGTGTATAGCATGTGAAAACAAAGAGTTGTTTTTATACAATTTGGATGCAAAAAAATCGGCACACATAACTCACGCCATAATAGAAATATTAGACAACGATAAATATGTCGCTGTTCGAAGACGCCGTTTCTGTTGACTAATAACAAGTGTGTACATGTGTGCTAGTGGGAGTGTGTGTGCGTTTGTATGTGTTTGTTTTTAGTGAGTGTGGAGCGCTGAAATGTTTTCCAGCAGTGGCAACCATGGGATAAGCGTTGGTGTTGCTTCCACTGTACAGGACTCTGATGGCTATGACTTCACAAAGAACACGAATGCGGCGCGATGGCGTGGATTGTTTATACCATCATTGCGAAAATTGCTGGAGCAGGTGAATCCACGGGTGACGGCCAAAGAAGATGTTCTTCTTTATGTAGAGAATCTCTGTGTGCGTATATTGGCAATGTTGTGCGCTAAACCGCTGCCACATTCTGTACAGGATGTGGAAGAGAAGGTGAATAAATCTTCCCCAGCGCCGATAGTTCAATGGGCACTCAAGGAGGCAAACGAGGTGATCAATTCAAAGAAACGTAAATCTTTGTTGCCTACAGAGCGTGTTCATACGTTATTACAAAAAGATGTGCTTCAATATAAAATCGATAGCTCCATGTCAGCCTATTTGGTGGCCGTGCTGGAGTGCATCTCAACTGATATTCTTAAAATGGCAGCTGATTACGTATGCCGTATCTCGCATTGCGAGATTGCCAAAGAAGATATCGAGGTAGTTATGAATGCTGAACGGGTGCTCGATATGCTCGACATGCTCGATCAGAGCAACGATCATCTTAAGTGCAATATGCTGCCAAGTCCGCTCTCATTGCCGACACAGCGGGCGAGTGCCACCTACGAGGAGATTGTCAAGGAGTTGATCAATGATGAGAAGCAATATCAGCGCGATTTGCATATGATTATTCGTGTTTTTCGAGAGGAACTGGTGAAAATTGCGCGCGATCCCAAGGAACTGGAACCAATATTTTCCAACATAATTGACATCTATGAGGTTACAGTTACCTTGCTTGGTTCCCTAGAAGATGTGATAGAGATGTCACAGGAGCAAAATGCCCCCTGTGTGGCCAGTTGTTTCGAAGAGCTTGCCGAAGCGGAAGAATTCGATGTGTATAAGAAGTATGCCCACGATGTCACGTCGCAGGCAGCACGTGATGCGTTAAACAATCTCCTGGCGAACCCCAATGTAAGTGATAATTCTCCATTTGTCTTTAAAATAAAATATGACCCTCATAGGGAAAAAGTTTTTATTCAAGTAGCAAAACTACATGGTTTAAAATTGATTGCACTTTTAAATAAGTTCTTGGCGTAATACTTTTTTTTCTAGGCCCCTTCATTGATGTCGGCAGGTCATGGCTTTCGCGAGGCGGTTAAGTATTATCTGCCCAAGCTGTTGCTCGTTCCCATCTGCCATGCGTTTCTCTACTTCGATTATATTAAGCATCTAATGGATCTCAGTACATCACAAGACGATATCGAGAGCTTTGCTCAAGTGCAAGGATTACTGCATCCGTTGCACTGCGATCTTGAGAAAGTTATGGCCAACTTGTCCAAAGAGCGACTAGTGCCAGTCAGCGGTAGAGTGCGACGACAAATGGCGATTGAGCGTACCCGTGAACTGCAACTAAAGGTTGAGCATTGGGATGACAAGGATGTGGGACTCAACTGTAACGAGTTTATACGAGGTAAATATATGCTCTTAGACGTTTAACCAAAAGGCTCTTTATCATTTTTATGCTTTGCAGAGGATTCCCTTAGTAAACTTGGTTCGGGAAAGCGAATCTGGAGTGACCGTAAAGTATTTCTTTTCGATGGCTTGATGGTGCTGTGTAAACCAAATACGAAAAAGCAAACACCATCGGCAGGTGCCACTGCCTATGACTATCGCCTAAAGGAGAAGTTTTTTATGCGTCGTGTTGAGATTAGTGATCGACCAGATACCGATGAGCTAAAACATAGTTTTGAGCTTATTACACGCATGAATCCAGCCATTGTGCTATCTGCAAAGAGTGCGCAGCACAAGAACGATTGGATGGCAGATTTAATAATGGTGAATACAAAATCGATGCTCGATCGAATACTGGACAGTATACTGCAAGATATTGAACGGAAGCATCCTTTGCGTATGCCCAGTCCGGAAATCTATAAGTTTGCTGTGCCCGACAGTGCAGAGAATATTGTACTTGAGGAGCGGGATAGCGGTGTTGTACCAATGATTAAAGGTGCAACGCTGTGTAAGCTAATCGAACGACTCACGTATCACATTTATGCGGATCCCACATTTGTGCGCACCTTCTTGACCACATATCGATACTTTTGCTCGCCACAGCAGCTGTTGACGTTGCTTATCGAACGTTTTGAAATACCTGAACCCAGCCTGGTATATCAGGAACAACAATCAAATAGCATTGGTAGTGGCGGCACGGGATTTAGTGGCATTGATTTCGATAAGGATGCATCGACGGCAACAGCTATGGCTGATAGTGATAAAATGCTTAAGAACTCGCAGCGCGAGGATTGGAAACGATATCGTAAGGAGTTTGTACAGCCAGTACAATTTCGTGTTTTAAATGTTTTACGCCATTGGGTGGATCATCATTTCTATGACTTCGAGAAGGATCCGACTCTGCTGGACAGACTATTGCAATTTCTCAATGATGTCAACAGTAAATCTATGCGAAAATGGGTTGATTCAGTGCGAAAGATTGTCGATCGAAAGGTATTTATTATTTTGGTGTATTCTTTCAATGGTTGATACTAATTAATTTATGATTTATTGTTTTATTTATAGAATAAACAAAGCAATAAAAAGATCGTTTATGCTTACGGTCACGATCCTCCGCCCATTGAGTATCATATGAATGTGCCTGACGATGAAATAACGCTGCTAACACTTCATCCCCTCGAGGTTGCACGCCAGCTAACTCTATTGGAATTCGAAATGTACAAGAATGTGAAGCCATCGGAGCTAGTTGGTTCACCGTGGACCAAAAAAGATAAGGAGCTTAAGAGTCCCAATCTGCTCAAAATTATGAAGCACACGACGAATGTGACGCGATGGATTGAAAAATCAATAACGGAGGCCGAAAACTATGATGAGCGGCTGGCCATAATGCAGAGAGCCATTGAAGTGATGATGGTTATGCTGGAGCTAAATAATTTCAATGGAATTCTCTCAATTGTTGCTGCCATGGGAACGGCAGCGGTGTTTCGCTTGCGTGCTACATTTAATGGTTTGCCGGAACGACATCGAAAATTTCTCGATGAATGCCGTGAACTGAGCGATGATCATCTTAAGAAATATCAGGAACGGTTGCGATCTATTAATCCGCCCTGTGTGCCATTCTTTGGTCGCTATTTAACACATATACTGCACCTGGAGGAGGGTAATCCAGATCTGTTGACAAATACGGAACTAATCAATTTTTCGAAGCGACGGAAAGTATCAGAAATTATTGGTGAAATACAACAGTACCAGAACCAGCCGTACTGCCTCAACGAAGAGCCAACAATTCGTCACTTTTTTGAGCACCTAGATCCATTTAATGGACGCTCCGACAAGGAAATGTCTGACTACCTCTACAACGAGAGTCTGCGTATTGAGCCGCGCGGCTGCAAAACGGTTCCCAAATTTGTGAGTTTTTAGTTTAAGTCTATATTACCGAGTTGTAACTAAACCAAACCAATTATCTTCTTTTCAGCCTCGCAAATGGCCAAACATTCCGCTCAAATCGCCAGGCATCAAGCCTCGTCGTCAGAATCAGAATAATAACAGCAACAAGCTGTCCAATAATGTGCCGACTAACATTGAACCGCCTGTTGCGTCGGTGGCGGCGACAGCTGCAGCCACAGCGTCGTCTAACGTTAGTGTTGGAGATCAAAGTCCGCAGCATAATCCGCATGCATATTCAGTATTTGCACCGGTCATTATACCGGAACGCAATGGAGGCAGTACATGGACTGGCTTGACTCAGCATCGGACAATGGACAACGGTGAGGTGGCGCCGGCGCCGCATTTACCCAGAAAACCGGCGGCGCATGTATGGACACACAACAGCAATCCAGCAGCACCGACAGATTTTAGTCCAGCTTTAACGGAGCCATCAGCCATAACAACAACTTTAACTTCGGCAGCTGTTGCTGCTAGCGGATGGAATAATAATTTGTCCGATTTTTATGCAACCTCCGAAGCATCAGACGTTCCGCCGGCATCACCACTGCCCAAGCGAATGATTAGTCCACGTCATGAGGCAGCCCCAGCCGGTAATCGCTCACCATTCCATGGACGTGGCACACAGACACAATATAGCCCCACGCACAGCATTGCCAGCACTGTAACTTTAATTGGTGGTAGCGGCTGCCTGGGTGATGTTAGTCCACAGATGGGAACCTTCTACTACAACAGCGAACACGGTCATGGGCAGGGTCAAAGTCAGGTGGGTGCGGTGCCCATATCGCCGCATGTAAATGTTCCAACTGCCTCAACCATAGAATATCGTGCTGTGCCACCGCCGTTGCCACCTCGACGCAAAGAACGCACCGAAAGCTGTGCAGATATGGCCCAAAAGAGTCAGGCACCCGATGCACCCACTGTAAGAAATATATGACCATGATATCTTTGCAATCTTCAGCTTAAATTAACTTCGTTTATAACATTTCAGCTACCTCCACGCGATGGAGAATTAAGTCCGCCACCCATACCGCCCCGACTCAATCATTCCATGACATGGAAGGGCTACGGACGTCATAGCCATCAGCCGAAAGAGTTTATGGGTAAAACCAGTGCCAGCAGCGGCAGTCTGCTGCTGCCAAACACGAGCAGTATTATGATACGCCGCAATTTGGCTAAGCAGCCAGCAACGTTGGCTGGAGTTGGAAATGTTCACACGGGGACGCCATTGGGTTCTACCAATGCCAGCACAACAACTCCGATGCTGATCAATGTCAATCAGTTAACGGCTACAGATGAACAACAACAGCAGCAGCCACCGCAGTCGATATCGCCGGCGTTAAGCTCCTCAACGACCACATCACCAATGACTCCCATGACACCCATGTCGCCGTACATTCCCAGCACAATTGACACCAGCACTGCAAATAGTTATCCCCCTCAACTGCAACATCCAGTGCGTCTTAGGGCACAACAACAACAACAGCAGCAGCAACAAACACAGTTGCAACAGCATCATCATCATCATCATCCGCAGCAGCAACATCATTCGCATCAGCAATCACATTCACAGTCCCATCATCAGCATACGAATAGACGGTCGTCCCCAAAGGAATTCTTTTCAATTGCCACAAGCCATGAGGGCACACCCAAACTTCCACCAAAACCTAGTCTAAGCGCAAACTTCTACAACAATCCAGGTGAGTGTACAATCCTTAGAAAGTCGAGTTTCCATTATGAAATAAACCTTATGTTTTTTTGTTTGCAGAAAAAGGTACGATGTTTCTTTACCCAAGTACAAACCAAGAATAATATTTATTGCCTGGCGATGT
Organism: Zaprionus kolodkinae; assembly: GCA_018901885.1. Taxonomy (NCBI): domain Eukaryota; kingdom Metazoa; phylum Arthropoda; class Insecta; order Diptera; family Drosophilidae; genus Zaprionus; species Zaprionus kolodkinae. The sequence goes on from JAEIFM010000508.1 coordinate 3,961,553, forward strand.
GTGATAGGACAACAAAACAGAAAAATAATAAAATACAAAAAAACCACAAACAAATGCATATAGAAACGTGTCAAAAATAAAGTGGCAGCAAGTGCATAGAGAATAGTTAAAAGATATATATATATATATATAGAGAGATACAAAACGAAAACTGTATATGTATATGTGTGTGTATTCCATGTTATATGGACCGAGTTAAATCTGACCGATTTTTATTATTCGAAACCCAAAAGCAAAATGCAGATGTATGTTATATTAATTATATGATAACCACATGTAAATATCGAGAACATTGTATTGATCGTAGAGCGTAACAAACAATAAAGTATAACACTATTGTTAGACATTCTCATGGTTTGCTTACTGATTATCAAAAAATTTGTTAGCGACCATTTATGTATTATTACTTTATTCACTACAATTTCAACTCATTTGTATGTCTATAAGATTTTTATGAAACCCCATTTAAAATCTTCATGGTACTCTTAATACCTGTGGTCGCTGACCTCCAAACCTATAACGAAACTGTGTCATAAACCAGTTAAGAGCCAACCCAATGAGATCGGCTATCTAGTTAGGTTAGCCAAGTAATCGACTAGACTACAAATACCGGAACACTTGGCCCAGTGCACAGAGCTGGCTGCAGTTGAAAGGCGTTCGCAGACATTTGTTAACATATGTTGTTTTTAACTATAGTATGGTTTATGAGTTTAAATAGGAAAGCCTCCACCTCCCCTTATTGCCCGACAAGCAGCGAGAGGCCTCATTAATGGCGATTGTGCTAATTGTCGCTGTCGCTGTTGTTATGCATTACAATTATACACAAAACCGACAACAGTTCGTTTCCTTTCGCTTTTCAGAGCAAATGACGTTGACGTCTCAAACGCTTCCTGAATTTTTCGGTTCGGATTTGCTCTAACAGGTTTTTTTTTTGTGCATTTTGAGACATTTATTTTCGCAACACACGAGGGCCGGTTTTGTTTAATTTCTTTATTAGAGATTACCGATGGGTATAACAAAAGTCATATGGATTCTGACATTACATATTACATCAAGATTTGAAGATCGTAAGTAGCAATCAGATTGAAAAAAAAAGAAAAGAAATCTCAAAGATTGCACGTGTTTTCACTTTCATAATTTATATATTTTATATTTCAGGAATTGCAATGAAAATTTAATGGTGCATAAACCATTTCGTTCTGCAGCTTATAAATACATACGTTTCACATTAAGTTGTTACAAATACATTTATTCAATAAAAAAAAGTGTGATTTTAATTATTATTATCAACACGAATTTCTTTTTTTTATAAACGATGAGTCTGATGAGGCTGCTGTCGTTTAAGTACTTGCAAGACTTTAAAAAGAGTTTGTACTCACGCCGCATCGGTTGAATAACCGTAGAGCCAATTTTTAAATATCTCTAAAGTTTTTGAAAGAAATGAAAATGTGCTTGTGGGAAAACCCACCAGAAAAATCTGTTGAGTAATCATATAATTGTCAAGAAAATTATGTGCACAATTGAGAGGGAAATTTAATTTATATTTATAGAGTAATTGAAAAATGCCCTTGGCCTTCGGTCAAGATCAAAAGCACGGCAGACTTGTAGGCGTAACAAAGAATGTATGATAGATGAATTTCTTATGTGGGAATAAAATAAATCACTAGAGACTTTTCCGCATTTGATTTGATGTGTTGCTTTTGCAGAGAAAGTTGTTCGAGCGTTCCCCCGTGTTCTAATCAAGGTCACGGTCATAATCAATGGCTTAACTTTTGATTGCTTTGACCAACTTCTTATAGATGTGCTTAGACTCGACCTACGACAACAATCAGCTCTTCGCATCACGTTCTACGTGTTTCAGTTAATAACAAGGTATACGCAAATAAAAATAAAGAGGGAAAAAAAACAAAAAAAAAATTATAATGTGGTTAGTTAAGTTGAGGGGAAAGAATACACACCGCAATTGCTGAAATTACTCAATGAATTTGCATTTAATTTGCCGCTGATTACCGCGACTAATGAGAGAGAAACCTCAATATGCAATTGCGGGAGACCAACTCGAAGGCGACAGCGACCTGCATAATTTGCTATTAAATTGGTCAACCACACATAGTGCATAATATTTTTACATAAGCCTCATCTATTAGGCCCCCCTCTCCACCAAGCGCACCAAGAGATTGCAAAAAAAAAGCCCCTCTCATAGCGTTCTAGTTTCTTGCGATATAATTCCGAGTATTAAGAAGGTAACGTGATGAAAATTCCCCACCAAAAGTCACCATGAATGTATCGTCAGCAGATTATTGAACCAAAGGAATGACGTTCGAAAATAACATTTAAAACGTGTTGCTAAGTTTGAGCGAGGCGACTAAGAAATGCTCTAAAAATTGCTTAGTTAATAATTATAAATTGGTTAATTAATTAAGTACAATAATTTTCAAATTAGTGTAATATAATAATGTTCAAAAATTTTCATTTAATTTTTATTTTTTTTTTAAAATTCCAAACTCTCTTAAATAATGGTTTTAAAAAATTCCAAGCTCTCTTTAATAATGGTTTCATTAGAAAACACTTTGATAATCGATTCCTCTCACTTAACAAAAAACCCTGCATTTTTACTATATACTTCGTCTGATATAATAACTAAAATTTACTTTCTAACTTATTAGTATTTTATACTGAGGGAATTTCTGCAAACTATAATAATAATAACATTTAATTGTGGGTTCTGTAATTGTTGCATGGAAAGTGGAATAAATAATATACATTCCCTACGTTCTCTTGATTTTCCGAGAGTTGTTAAACGAAAGGCAAGAAAAGATTTTGGGATGATGACAATCTATATATATATATATGCAAAGAATCATCTCGGGCTGCTAACGAGCCCCCCCAAATGGCTAAATATGTTACCTGTTGCTGGGATACAGAGAATGATGCTGCAGGTGTCTCTGTCTCTGGGTAAATTTGTTCAACCATATGAATGAATGACGAACAACAACAGGCAGCCGAGAACCGAACCGGGTGTTGGCGATCTCGGTTCTCTCGTCATGGGAGAGCTTCGGCATTGTCTTTATGTAAGTCGCAATCGTGTCTCTGTGTCCGAGCGTGTTCAGCTTTTATAAAAGCGGCAAGAACCACAACAATATGTTCAGTTCGATTGTGAACTTTAAGAATCAACACCGTGAGGAGCGGAGGTTTCTACCGAACAGGAACAGGAAGTGCACATCGACGGGGCGAGATCAGACAGCAGCAACAAGTGGTGCCAAAATAAAAGCAAAAAAAAAAAAAAAACAAAACAAAAAGAGAAAACAGAAAACAGAATAAAGAAAACACAAGATGCTGGCCAGCGAGAACTTTGCCATTACATCGCATCACTTCAAGAAGTCTATATATAAGCCATATAATGGCGAGGATTTGGCATTGCAACTGGCCACGTCGTCATCGAGTGATGCAGCATCGATAGCGCAGGCGACAGCGACACCAGCATCAATTGATGCTTCAGTCGAATTCGACAGTTCTATCAAAATGTTGAATAGTGTCAGCAGCAGCAGCAGCAACAACAATAACAACAACAACAACAACAACATTGGCTGCAATGGCTTGTCCAGTTTTGTGGCCAGTCATCCGGCCGCCGAATTCGAGGGATTCATACGCGCCTGCGTCGATGAGATAATCCAATTGGCCGTCTTTCAGGGCACAAATCGTTCCTCGAAAGTTGTGGAATGGCATGAGCCCGCGGAGCTGCGTCAACTCTTTGATTTCGAGTTACGGGACAAGGGCGAATCGCAGGATAAACTGCGTCAGCTATTGCGCGAAACCATACGGTTCTCGGTGAAGACAGGACATCCGTATTTCATCAATCAATTGTATTCCGGTGTGGATCCCTATGCTCTGGTCGGACAATGGCTGACGGATGCCCTCAATCCGAGTGTGTACACGTACGAGGTGGCGCCCGTGTTTACACTGATGGAGGAGCAAGTGCTGGCCGAAATGCGACGCATTGTCGGATTCCCGGACAATGGTCATGGCGATGGCATCTTCTGCCCAGGCGGCTCGATAGCCAACGGTTATGCAATTAGCTGTGCACGCTACAAATATGCGCCCGAGTCCAAGGTAAGCATCATCACGCTGTGCCGAAGGCCAAACCACTCGCGCCGCGCCGCTCGACTCTTTGTGTTCGCCTCCCAGTCGCTGTCGCTGCCGACGCTGGCGTCGCTGCCGACGCTGGCGTCGCTGCCGACGCTGGCGTTGCCGCTGCCGTTTGAAGCCAAACAAAGCGGAAGCGAATTGCACGCGAGCGACCTAGAGGCGAACTCGGATGTCGCCGCGTTACATATGTATACTAACTACAATGCTTGGTGTACAGTCGCGTCCGGCGCATTAGTCACGGTCAGCGAGTTAAGTTCAGTTTGGCGTACGCTGCGTATGCGTGATAATTGTGTGCATTAAGTATACGCAGTGTTTATTTTTATTATATACATTACATTAAAAATCGAATCCACTTTTTATTACCTTATTTAATCAACAGAAAAACGGTCTTTTCAATGCCAAGCCATTGATCATTTTCACCTCTGAGGATGCACACTACTCGGTGGAGAAACTGGCCATGTTTATGGGATTTGGTAGCGAACATGTGCGTAAAATTGCCACCAATGAGCTGGGCAAGATGCAATTGAGTGATCTAAAGCAGCAGATAGAGCAGTGCCTGGCCAACAATTGCCAACCGCTTATGGTATCGGCCACAGCTGGCACCACTGTGCTGGGTGCCTTTGATGATCTCCAGGGCATTGCCGAGCTGTGTCGCCAGCACAACATGTGGATGCATGTGGACGCTGCCTGGGGTGGTGGTGCTCTAATGTCTAAGAAGTATCGTCAGCTGCTCAACGGCATCGAACGGTAAGTAAAGAGAGAGAGAGTAAATTTCTTTTAAGATTACATTCCATACTCTTTGTCCTTGCAGCGCCGATTCGGTCACTTGGAATCCGCACAAGCTGCTCTCCGCATCGCAGCAGTGCTCCACATTCCTGACGCGCCACCCGCTCATCTTGGGTCAATGTCACTCAACAAATGCCGCCTACCTGTTCCAGAAGGACAAGTTCTACGACACATCCTTCGATACCGGCGACAAGCACATCCAGTGCGGCCGTCGGGCTGATGTTTTCAAATTCTGGTTCATGTGGAAGGCCAAGGGCAGCAAAGGTTTCGAAGCACATGTGGAGCAAGTCTTTCGTATGGCCGAATACTTTACGGCTAAATTGCGTGAACGTCCTGGCTTCGAACTGGTCCTGGAGCAGCCGGAGTGCACAAACATTAGCTTCTGGTATGTGCCGCCCAGTCTGCGGAAAATGGAACGCAACCAGGAGTTCTATGACAGGCTGCACAAGGTGGCGCCCAAAGTCAAGGAAGCGATGATCAAGAAGGGCTCCATGATGATTACCTATCAGCCGCTGCGCAAGTTACCCAACTTCTTCCGTCTTGTCCTGCAGAACTCGTGTCTCGAGGAATCCGATATGGAGTATTTCCTCAACGAGATCGAATCGTTGGGCCAAAAGCTTTAAGTACATTCTTCTTAGACATATGATGTACATATATATATATAATATATGGTATTGTAACTGGTATTAAGTCGCGCGATAAGCACATCTTTTATCGCATTGAAAGTTTTAGTTCTTAAGATGATATGATAATAATAAAAGCATAGAGCAAGTGTAATACTTGAATAGATAAACACATTCGTAACGGATTAATATACTATATAACATGAATTTATGGTCCTTCCTGAGCTTTAACACTTATAAACTAATTGGTCTGTCTCTGTTTTAGCCACTCCCATTGATTGATATCATGGCCGCCAGCCTTTTCGATGGCCTCAACTATGCTAAGGCTTTGGCCCGGCCCAATGCCATAGCCAATTTGAAGACCATGCGGATTTGAGGGCGTTTTGCAGTCCATAGTGCACTCCTTACGCAGCACAGTGTCCACCTCAACCGAGGAGAAGAACGCAACAGACATCGGTAGATCGGTGAGACCAATGCGTGAGGCACAAAACGAACGTGTCAGTAAATTGGTAATGTGCATAGCCAATGCCGCTTTGTGAGCCAGCTCATCCTTGACCAGATAGCGCAGTTCGTCATGGAAACTCAAACAGAAACGTGCATGGGGTCCCAGCAGCCAACGCATGCACACCAACATCAGATGCAAAAAATCTACCGCACCGCTCTGCACCACCCAATTGACACGTGTGGGCAGAAAACGTTGCTCCTGATCCGTTGCGCCATGTGTTTCCAGGGCACGACTCAGTCGACAGCCCAGAAACGGTGTCTCTGGTTGCTCACGTGTGGCAATCTCTTCCAGTCGATTGAACATCGCACTCTCCGTACCACCTTGCCAGCTTGGACGGTAGAAAACCTCTGCGATTGTACGTTGCCGCTGCTGTGCCAGACGATTGGCCTCATAGCCGCTGTAACTGTTTGAAAGATAATTAAAAAATGATCTTACAAGCTGATGCACAAAAAATATCTACGGTCTGTCGTCCAGTTCGTCGTGGAACTCTTCGCGCAGTCGATACACCCGTTTGCCCTTGGTGGCGCCAAACATTTTCATGGCTTTGGCCTTCGCCTCGCTGGCGCTTAGCGAGGGATTGAATTGTTGCAGCAATGTTTCGGCAAACTGTTGACCAGCTCCATAGATACGTGCATAGTTCAACACCTTGGCGTGATCACGTGAAATGCCCACCACTTTGGCGGTGATGGAATGCATGTCGCTGCCATTCGATTTGCTGCCGCTCAATGTCATCCAGCCAAGCGGTGTAGCGCCATGTTCGCCATGCGCATAGGCATCGCCGAGTACCGAGGCAATCCATAATTCCTGCGAGTCCACATCGGCACCGACCAGCTTGTAGCCAGGCGGTGCTTGCACCATGGCCCGTAGCTCAGATCCAATGCGATTTGCACGTGAATTCGATGCAGTCATCCAGGTGGACTCCATGGCGCGGCGTGTCAATGTGCCAGCGACAACCACTTGCGGGCAAATGGCTCCATATGCCATGCGTTGTGCATGGGGACGCAGCTTTAGGGGTAACTCATCTGTCTGCAGCCAGACAACCATTTGATTAAGTATGCGATCTCGGTTATTCCGCCAATAGGACATCATGCGGGCAATTTCGATGACACGTGCAGCTGCCTGACACGTGGGATCGCCACTGCTGAGTGCATGCTCTGAGAACTTGTTGAGGAAATCCTTTGAAAGCGGATTGCCCACTCTAAATGAGGGTCCATTCTTGTGCGGTAGCTTCAGAAAGAAGCAACAATCGTCCAGTAGCTGATTGCACCAGACACCAGATCCTGTGGCAAATCACAAAAGCGATTAAAATATATACACGATTTGATCTATCGATGGTTCTCACCTTTATATTGCTCCTCCAGGCGACTTTGTCGTTGCGAGATCTTCTTGGGAAACTGCCTCTTACCCAGTTGCTTATCAATTTGTTCTGGCAGCAAATCCATTGCCAGCTGACAGTTCTCTGCCGAAGCGTACTGGCGCGCAAAATCGGGTATGGCACAACGTGCAAGAAGCTCTTCAATGGGCAATCTGCTATTGAGATTGCTTGTGCTATTGCGAAAGGGCACTAGGAAGCCCCAGCCTGACTCACGCCTGTAGTGCAGTGGATAGCCTTCCCAGCAAAGGGAGAGTAGTTTGGGTGCAATTTGCATGCCCGTGCTGATGCCACTAGCACCCGGAGTCCAGGGCTCTGCATCCGAATCCTGTTCACTGTTATCTGCCGGTGGCTTTTCGCACAGCTTGCGATACCATTGAGGATAACCAGGCAAGAGAGGACGACGCGCTGGTAGAAGTGAACGTTGATCGTAGAGATGCTGGAATTTCTGCTGAAGCTGACGTTGTTCATCACTTCGAAATCGTTGCTGTTCCACAGTGGGCAGTGATTTGCGTTTGGGAGCCTGCTTTAGTTTCAGCTCTTGAACGCTCCAATCCTCATCCCACAGCCACAAATGATTGCGATATTGTTCGTCATTAAGCAAAGCGCAAGCCTCTTCGGCACGTCGACCCAAGTGAAACTTGGCCTCAATGCTGAGATCCTCGTATGTCAGCTGGGATTCGCGTATGTAACGCTCCCAATTCGAATTGACGGGCAAATAGGCGGAGCCCATTTCCAGCATGCCAGCCAAGGTGACGGGATGGGGAAAACGTTCAGCGTACATAGGATAAAGCACGCGAAGAATACGATGAGTAGCCTCAACGTCACCGGCACAGTAGTTGACAAGTGACTGAAAATGCTGACGCACCTGATCCAGTGTGCCTTCTACGAAGATATTGCGCGGCTCTTTGGACAAAGGTTCTCCGCCACAGTAAAGACGATGTACATCAACTAGGCTGTTCAGGGAGCTTTGCTCCAACCAATCCAGATCCTCAGCGGCAGGTTCTTTCTTGGATTTGAGTAATGCACGTTGATAGCTTGTCACTCCGCTAACACACATATGCAGCGACATGGTGTCCACAAAACGGGTTCCCGTATCCTCAAGAAGATACTGTTCACGCAGACGAGCTCTATCGTAAGCAACATTGTGACCCACTACTAAGCCGGGCTGACCGCTTGCCAAGGGTATCATTTCGTCCAATGTGTGATGCGGCCTTTCATTTTGATCGACATCGATGGGCTCCACGTGCGGCATAGCCAATCGATGCTTTGTCAGCTTTGGACTAACCCAGCAATACCAACGCTTGGTACTCACTGCCGTGGCCAGTACCGGTGCACTGCCCTCACGCACACAAACCTCCACATCAAAGACGATGCCCTGTTCCAGGGGATGGTCCACTGGAGTTGCTTTGCCATCGATCGGATCATAAGCTGTCCAGCCAGCATAAAAAGCCCAACGTTGCGGCTTTGTCGGCAGCTCTTCGCACTGCACCAGCGGGTGCAATAAAGATTCGTAAGGCGCCACTTGTTCCTTAGCTATGGCATGGAAATGCTCCTCAATGTTCTTGCCTCGTAACGGTGGAAGTTTAAGTTCCACGTCCGGCATAGAAGTAGTGCTGTCCACATCAATACCATGTCGTTTCAATTCAACATTATACAATTTAGCAGCTGTTCTCTCTTGTTCCGTATACTGTCTTGTAGCCTGCGGAAAGATTTGCCTATGTAGATTCTCCGATATCATTTGGATTTTCACCAGATTTTCGGCATATTCATCACTCCGCGATGTTTGTACCGAATTCACAGCCGACACATGTTTTGCTTTCAGTTTGACTTTGGTCGGTAGTTTCCGGAAAATCTTAACGCTGCTGCTGGCGTAGTGTTCCCGACTGGCACTTGTGGCATAGCACCGAAGCAGACGCATGTCTAGTTTCTGGCTATGAACATAATTTTAAATTTTATTAACAAAACTCAGCGCGCAGCGCAACAATCCAAAAGTTATCGAGTATCAGCTTCGCCACATGTATCGATAGTTTAGTATATTTCTGATGCCGGAATGATACCATCAAGTTACTTTGTGTGCTGCAAATCGATACCATTAATTACTTGCTGGCGAGGAATCGATATACGCCTATACATCGATAAGGTATTCTAGCAATTTTTCAAACGCGACGTTTACGTATTACCCCAAAAATTTTATTTTCAATCTAAAAATAATCAAACAAACGCAAAAAACCATTTCACTTGTTGCATTTTGATAGGAAGAAACACTTTAAAATACATACACAGACTTTGTTGCAAAACATTTTTGCGATGAAATGGAAGATAGAAAGAACATAATCTCTTTTCTTTATAGTTAGTTTGCATAAAAAATTAATATATGTATATAATATATATATATATAAACAATTGAAAAAAGCGATTTTCGAAAACATTTTGGCAAATACTGTGCACCTGGCTTGCAATTTTAATTTTGTTCTTAACAAAATATACTTGGAATTGCAGAGCACGACCCAATGACGAGAGCGACACACACAGAAAACAAAATACAGCAAAAGGTAAACAATGCTCCAAGATGCATTTAGATTTGTAGATTGCGCATGCCGCCGTTGATGCCACCCTGTTCGACAGTCCAAATGACCAGCTGTCCATCAACACCCGATGTGGATACCTTGCTGGCGTTAGCCTTATCGCCTGCATACAATCGCATGCTGGTTATGGCGTTCTGATGTATAGAGTCCACCACTGTGTCCGTGTTCTCCGTGCGCATGTTGCGATCCATAAGCTGGAACTTGCTCATCGCTGTTATGCCGCCAGCCTCTCGTTTCTGTGATTTGTCCAGCTTTCCGGTTAGCACCAGCTTATCGTCAGACGTCAAGCTATAGACTAGTGGTACGCAACTGTAGCCGGCTACCACGACCGATGTGGGTGATACCCACTCGCAAGACAAGAACGGCAAATAGCCGGTGCGGCAGCGTATCACTGTATTTCCATTTGTGGCATCCGCTATGCTCACACAACTGTCGTGGCCTACCCAGCAGACCTTATTGCCGTCGCTAGAGAAGCTCACGTTGTTGATCCAACCGCCGCCAGAGGTCAGAGAGTTCTTAAACTCAGCCATTAGCTGACCCAATGGCTTGCGATTACCCCAAGGCGTTGGGGACGGCGGCTCCTCGATATCCTTGATGAACGCTGAAAAGACGCGCACCTTATAGTCCGTTGAACCAGCCACCAGGAGCACATTGTTTGGATGCCAGTCTAACGAGGTAACCGTGGAACGGATGGGCTTCTTAATATGCTTGGAGACCCACCAATCGTTCTCCGACTCAAAGTAGCAGACGGATATTAAACGTGCCCCGGATCCAACGGCAAATTTATTCTCCGCCGGTGACCATTTGACACAAGTGGCCGCACGATTTATGCGGAGAAGCACCAAGGTTGGTTTCCACTTTCCATCATCACCTTGTGTCCAGACATAGGCATTTCGGTCGGCAGCACAGCTGACAATGCGATTAGTATTCTTGGCCCAGTCAATGCCCATGACGCGTAAGTCGTGTTGATTAAGCACATCAGCCAACTTCCATTGGTTGCCGTCCCGACTATAGATATGAATCTCATGGTTATTCGGTGATAAAGCGATTTCTGTGTCAAAAGAAATATGAGTCATATTATCGAATGAACTAAAATGTGTGCCTCTTTGTTATGCTTACGCGTACGATCCTTATTCCAGGCGTGGCACGTTATCGAAGCCAGCGACGTTCCAAACGTGAACTTTTCGGTCATTGCAAGGATAGTTAGTTGGATAAATTAAAATTAAATGCACAAAGTTTTAAACCACACACGTAGTCGAGCACTTGGGCGTTGTTTGTGATGCGTCGGCGGCGGCGGCGACGGTTTTGCGGTATCGTTTTGTTATTGCTTCTAGTTTTAATCGCGGACTCTGGGCCGTCTACACGATTAAGCTAGGATTGGAGCGAAGTTACACCTTTTGTTTTCTGCACAATTCAAAAAAACAGAAAGCCCAGTTTTTCAAGCGTTCACTACAGTGTAAAATACAGAAATTAATCACTTCTTGGCCGCCAAGTGTTGTATAGTGTTCGACGCGCGTCTTTGGGTCAGCAGTGCTGTAAAATCTCGGCTGTCAAGCGATAGTTCGATATACATATATCTACGTACTTCTGCAGCCCTCGTTTGAGTAATTTGTGTTGATGTCGATTGCGGAACATTTGGTTATTCTTTGAATTGCATTAAGTACTCAATATAGAAATATAATATAAATTATATTAAATGCATTATTCGAATTTGATTGAACAAATCAAAACAGGCATATAATTGCTAATTGCAACAAAACTTTGTATAAATATATGTATTGCTAGTATTTTTAAATCATTCAATATGCTAGGAAAACATAGTCTTTGGGTTTGGTGTAATATTAAATTATTTTACAATAAAAGATTACAAGAATGCTCTTTTTCACGAATAACTAATTTTTCGCTAAAAGGAAAATGCAATCAACACATCACCAATGGTCGCAATTGAAAACGCACATACATCAGGTCGAGTTCCTTGAAAGGCAGTCGACGGTAGGAAACCTCTAGATTAGGATGTTTGAAGTTATTCTCAATCTGCAAAAAAAAAAACATTAAAATTGTAATTAAAGTGTTTTTGCATACAACTTTGTAATACCCACAAGTTCTTGGTTGACGCCTGTATTGTGCAAATGTAGTTTTAGTGGCACAGAACGATTCTTTAGCGCTTGCTCCATGTATTGCCTGCTGAGATCGAGGAAATCATTGCCCAATTTCATTCCTGATATGTTTATTATCTTTAGCGAACGACATGAAGTGACTATCTGCCAGAGTTCTATTTCACTTGAGAACAATTGAAAATCAACAAGATCAAGTTGTTCCAGTAATGACAACTTGGCAACTAGAGTTCGTAACTCCTTTACTGTGAAATATTCGTTGATCAACGTAAGTCGGATTAAACACTTAGGGGACTGGAGAGTTTTTGGATTAACTGTCCAAATACAAGCGTTAAAACACAATTCGATTATGTCGTTGCAACGTAGTTTAAGTATTTCATGCCACTCATCATATGTCCCTGAATCATCGTGTGACAACGTTAGCGTTCGCAATTTCGGAAAACACATTAGAGCATTCAAATAAAAACGATTTTCATTTAGTCCAAGATCAATTAGCAGTTCTTCCAGAGATTCGCTTCCAACTATATTGTCAACATTAACACAACCCCAGAGATTCAATTTGCGCAACTTTTTAAATTTATCGATTCTAAAGTTTTCAACTGAAGTATCATGCAGCGTTAACTCTGTGAGTTCTGGAAAGAGTTCGGCAAATGGTTCACTGTAAGGCTTGTGATCTTCCATATATAGTTTACGCACATTGGCAAAATTATACTTCTGTAATATTTTTAAATCATCCATTTCAAATCTAAAAAGACCTATTGAAGGCAGTGTTTCGCAAATGTTCGAAAAAAGTATATCCATCATTTTGGGATCCAATTCCATTCTGATCCTATCGAAAGAATAATAATTTGTATGCTGCCAAACCCGTATGATATTGGCATTTAAGCGTACTGAGAATTTTTCAGTTGCTTTCCATAACGTCATTTGATCTTTGAGTTCCAGATATTGTATTAACAGCAATTGACAGTCGTCGTTAAGTTGGTCTATCATTTTGTGAATTTAAAAAAAATTTAATTGAATTAAACAACTTTTTTGTTTCACGTTTCACCGTCTAATGACTCATAAGATTACTCATTTTGTTCACATCAATGTTATTTTCAATATGCATTAATCAATCACTTGATCCTCTAGAAAATCGATAAGCATAATGTCGAATATTTTTAAAATATCGAAAAACAATTTTGATAAATAAAGTTAAAAATATAGATGTTGGAAACCATCTATATTTTTATATCTTTTATGATCTGGTCAAACTGGTCAATTCGGCCTGCAAAATGTATGGAAATCGGGAAGTTTCAGAGAGCTGTCAAAGGACGAAACTGTATGCGTGTGAAATTCTCGTCAATATTCCTTAAGGCCAGTTCGCGGAAAGAAATCTCTAAATTCGGGTGTCTGAAGTGTTTTTCAATCTGCAAGACATTATGAAGAGTATTGGTAAATATTACAATAAGGCCTCCGACCCAGTAGTACTAACCAGATGTCTGTTCGTGCCAAAATTATGGCAATGTAGGGTCAGTGGAACAGAACGATTTTCAAGCGCTTGCTCCATTTTGTGAGTGCTTAATTCGAAGAATCCAGAGCTTAATATTATTCCTGATATGTTTAATATCTTTAGCGAAGGACAAAGGGTGACTATCTTTCAAAGCTGTATCTCAGACGAAAGCGATTGGAAATCTACGAGATCGAGTTGTTCAAGCAATGGGATTCCGGAAATTGTAAATTGTAAATCCTACATGGTACATTTTTCATTGATTAATGTAAGTCGGATAAGACACTTAAGGCAGGTCTGCAGAGTCTCTGGATTGGATATCCAAAAATTGTCGTTAAAACTCAATTCAATTATGTCGTTGCCACGGTCTTGAAGGATAACATCGATATCCTTTTTGGAATAATCATTTTCGCTGGACAAAGCTAGAGTTTGCAACTTTGGAAAATTCGTTAGGATATTACAAAAGTAATCATCTGCAAACGGGCCTTTTATAAGTTCTTCCACAGATTCGTTTCTAGTTAAACAATCAATATGATAAACTAGCAAAAGTTTCAATGTGCGCAACTGTTTGAAGTTATTGATTCTAATGCTCCAGAAACTAAAATTAACCAAAGTCAACTATTTGAGCCTCGGAAAGATTTCAGCTAATAGATCCACCTCATCTTGATTTTCGGTCACATCTTTGTCGCCATCGGAACCGTAGGTAAGCTCACGCACATTGGGAAACTTGTAGTTATTTAACAATTGCAAGTGTTTCATTTCCAAACGGCTTATTTCCTGTGAATCCATTGTTTCTCCATAGGTAGACAGGAGCGCGTCTTGCATTTCGGGATTATCATCAAAACAATATAATATCCAACCCAATCTATACTTCCTTCGTCGCCAAGACCAGCAAACGTTGGCGTTTAAGCGTTCCGAAAAGTTTTTAGTTGCTTTCCATAGCGCTAGTTGATCGTTGAGATTTAAACAATTAATTATACGCTGTTGACAATAATCGTTTAGTTTGTCAATCATCTTGCGAGATTCAATTATAATTTAAAACGAGTAAATGCATTTTATAACAAATGATTGACTACTTTATTTTCTTATCGAATTTCACAAATATATCGATAAAAACAGCTGCAATTTTATTTAAAAATATCGATAAGTGTTCATTGTGCCTTACATTCCCGCCACAATTGTTGTGTTTGTTGAAATATAAACAAATGGATAACATTTGCGCTGCCTTGGAGGTGAAGTTTCCGTGCCGTGAGACGGTCATATTAAAGCTATGTGAACTAATTGGCAACTGCAAAGACTCATACCCGGCGGCCATTTATTTATTCGGACATAGCGGCACGGGAAAAACTACATTAACCAAAGCCTTCCTGCAGCAATGTAAGAAGCAGCAAAATGTGAGGATTGCCCAGCTCAATGCCATCGAATGCTATACGACAAAAATACTGATAGAGAATGTGCTGGATGCACTGGCCCCGCCTCAAGCCGGGCAGTGCGAACAGGCACAGCGTGCCGACAATATGCTGGAATTTGTGGAACAATTACGCCGTTGGCATGGTCCAGGTGGTTTCCTCATAGCCATCGATAATGCTGAGCGCCTACGTGACATGGATGCCAATGTGCTTCCCGTGCTGCTTCGCCTACAGCAGCTAACCGGCCTCAATCTGTGTGTGCTGCTGCTTTCCCAACTGCCCTTCGAGAAGTACTACAACAAAACGGGTCTGAGTGAGATTATTACAATCCAATTGACACAGTACAACAAAGCCGAAACATTACGCATACTCAGCAGTGATTTTGAGCAAGTACGGCGTCAATTGTTGGATGGACTGCAGCAGCAACAACAGCAGCAGCGTCTGGAGATCTGCCAACAGGCTTTGACTCCCGAATTCTACAGCAACTACCTCAATCTCTTCCTGAGTGTTTTCTACAAGGCCTGTCGTGATCTACCGGAGCTGCGGCTAACGGCACGAAAATGTTTCTACGTCTATCTGGAACCTGTTCTCGATTGCAGTGTGGAATGCACAGACGTCTCTCGTCTTTGGCGGCACATTGCTGGCCCACTGCGTTCTGCACTAACTCAAATCTATATGCGCATTGAGAAACCATTGGGTGAATCGCATATCGAAGATCAGAGCGTGCGCAAGCTGGCACAGTCACTGGAGTTACCCTACTACGGAAAATATCTCCTAATTGCTGCCTTTCTAGCCAGCCACAATTCGGCTAAGCAGGACAAGCGTCTCTTTGTCAAGAATCATGGCAAGCAGCGAAAACGCATGCAGACGGTCAACGCCAGAGCGAAGGTAATTAATATTAGTTAATCTCTTGATCGCCCACGTTCGTTTACATTCTTTTTTTCATTTATTTGCAGAATGCTGATAAAATGTCCACCACGCTGGGACCGAAATCCTTTAGTATAGATCGCCTGTTGGCCATTTTTTACGCCATACTCGATGAGAAAGTCGGACTCACTTGTAATTTACTCTCACAGATCTCCACCTTAGTTCATCTAAAGCTGCTCAGCTTTGTCTCCGGTGAGCAGAATATCATGGACGGCTCGGCCAAGCTACAGTGCACCGTTGGACTCGAGTTTGTGCTCTACATTGGAAAAGTAGTGGGATTCAATGTGCGTCAATATCTGACAGACTTCATGTAGATCATTGTTAAACTTAGGGCATAAATTATAAAGAAAGATTGTTCTTATATTAATATGTAAATGAAACTGCACTGTGGTATGTATTAGTTAACTTTAATGGTTTCTAAATATATGCAACAAATAGTCAGGTAAATCGCTAATGTGTATCGTCTCGGCCAGCTGCGTATCTCTGCTGCGCAGCTGCAGCAATCCATTATTCAGAGTCTGATGCTCATCCAGTAGCAGGGTATAGGGTACACCCAGACAGTCAACTAGCTGTAACTGCTCTGTCAACGCTTCATTGTTCCTGGTCAGCGTAAAATCCTTGCCTTGGAACAAATGCAGTCGGAGCTTAGCGTGCTGCAAGACATGCACCATGTGCGTGCAAAGATCACGTAAATCCGATGAGATGTTCTCAGTCTTTTGTATGCCTGCAATGGCGCATTGATATGGGGCCAGAACTCGATTTAATAGCAACGAGCCGGCCTCTCGGCCATGATCACAACCGTCCAGAAGAAGCACTAAATACAAGAAAGGAGAACATTCAACGATTAAATAAATGTATTAAGCCGGCAAAATAACTAAGACCTACCACAGGTAACCGGCTCCAGTTCAATAGTGGAGCGTATAACCATTGGCAACTGAAGTTTACCAGTGCGTGCGTCGGGTAATAGGAACGTTTTGTCATCCGGCAGTGATACCAAACTAAGTCGCTCTACGGACACACCGATATCTTCTCCGAAATCAGCTCTAATATCAATTGCTTGACAGCCCTCGCTTTGCTCATTGTAAGGCAAAATAGAGTAACGACTTGGGTTCGAGGAGTAGCGCATCCACCAGATTTTACTCTCGCGTTGCACATTATAAAAATGCTCTAGTCCACGATGCGGTTCCACAAAGAAATCCGTAATGAGTTGGGTTACACCACTTTCGTATTGGAAGATGGAATTTGATTGAGAATCCGATATATTGCTGCATTGATGCTTTATCAATGTCGGGCACTTAGCTTTGCTTGGATATGCTTGTCGCAACTTTTGGAAATTTTGGCAAAATTGCTGGGAATGCACAAAGGAGAAACGTTGCTCAACTGGAGACTCTTCTGACGATGAAGAAATACTGCCAAAGTTAACAGCCAGTGGACGCATGCTTAACCACTGCTTTTGAAGTTGTTTAGCATAGGCAGAGCCATGGTGCAGTAGCTCTATATTTGGGATCTTCTCATTGTCCAAGCTGCGCAGGAAGCCGGCGGATTCTAGCGATGTTATGCAGCGACTTAAACGACTAGCCATATTTATTCTTTGTCGAGCTGCTCCAGCGGTATATTGCCTGGCGGTGATACGTAATAATCTTCGTCCGTCACCTGTGCAATCCGGAGCAGCTCAACGCGACAATCGCCCTCAGTTACTTTGTCGTTGCGTAACTGCAGCTGCTGATTTTCCAGGACAGTGTAGAGTGGTTGCACGTTGCTGGTGTCAATGTGTGCTATCTTGTCGGCAAATTGTATGCTGCTCTTCAGCGTGGCCAGAGCCTGCTCACTGTCCAGATCTACTAGCGACAGACGCTCTAGCAGTTGAATTGTCTTGGTGTCGATTTCAACTTCGTTCCTGCTGGTGTCCGGAAAAACTGTTGGCACTGGCGTCTGTGGTACTTTTGTGGAATGCTTCAGCTGGGAAAAATCTAATTGTTTCTTTGTTTCCGTCTGAGGCGCTTTTATATTTATTTCCGTTGCAAGTTTGCAATATAACCGGCTAAAACAAACACGCAACATTTCGCTGGATCTTATTAATTTTGCAGTGTTGCAGAACGCCTTAGCTCATATGAAATGAGAATATCGATAGACAGATGAATATCGATGACGCTGTTGACAAAATCTTTTATAACACTGACAAATCGATTAGAATTATATCCAAAGCAGTCCTGACCGGTGCGCAGCATTTTAGCGCTGTTTTGTGTTTATTATTTTTTGATTCTGAAGAAAAGCGCATAAAATGCCGTATGCAAACCAACCGTCTGTACAAATCACTGAGTTAACAGATGACAATGTCAAGTTTGTGCTGGAGGACACGGAGTTGAGTGTGGCGAACAGTCTGCGAAGAGTTTTCATTGCTGAGACGCCGACTCTGGCCATCGACTGGGTGCAACTGGAGGCAAACTCAACAGTCTTGTCCGATGAGTTTCTGGCCCATCGCATTGGCCTGATCCCATTGATATCTGATGATGTTGTGGAGCGATTGCAATATACCCGAGATTGCATTTGCCTCGACTTCTGTCCCGAGTGCAGTGTCGAATTTACGCTCGACGTGAAATGCAATGAGGAGCAGACACGCCACGTTACAACAGCCGATCTGAAGTCCAGCAACGCCAAGGTGCTGCCGGTGACGTCGCGCAATCAAGGTGAAGAGGATAACGAATATGGCGAGAGCACCGATGAGATACTGATTATTAAACTACGTAAGGGGCAGGAGCTGAAGCTGCGTGCGTATGCCAAAAAGGGATTTGGAAAGGAGCACGCCAAATGGAATCCCACCGCAGGTGTATGCTTCGAATATGATCCGGACAACTCTATGCGTCATACGCTATATCCCAAGCCCGACGAGTGGCCAAAGAGCGAACATACCGAACTGGATGATGACCAGTTCGAGGCGCCGTACAACTGGGAAGCCAAGCCTAACAAGTTCTTCTTCAACGTGGAATCATCCGGTGCATTGAAACCTGAAAATATTGTCATAATGGGCGTGCAGGTGCTTAAGAACAAACTCTCCAATCTACAGACGCAGCTCAGTCACGAGTCGCAGAACGATGCACTCGCGGTTTAAGTAAAAATGTTTCAACAAACAGAAATGTATATTTAGTTTATAATTCTATAAATCAAATCCTAATCCTTGAACAAGCTATCAATGTTTACGCCCGGAGTAGGGTCCTTTTTCGCTTTGCTTGAAGCCGGATTTGTTTGTTCACCAGCCTCCTGGAAATCTTCAAGCAACGTCGTGCTCTTCTGCTTTGTTTCCTCTGTTTGCTCGGAATCAGCTGCTTCTATAACAGGTTCCTCGGCGACATCTGAGCGTGCTTGCCTCCGCTGCTCGGCTAACAAATCGAGGGCCGTTTCGTAAATGCGTTGATCATCCAGTGCACCCTGTGATTTAAGATTATCATAGATCTGTACAAACTGTTGGGATTGTGTGCTGCGCCTGTTATCAAACAGAGAAATAGTCTCATTGGGTTTATTCTCCTTATGCAGCTTGCTGTGGTAAAGAGAAAACTTGGAATGAAATTGGAATGCAGAGGTTGGCTGCGAACAGGCGAACTTACGCACGCACCACATCCTCGGCATAGAATATTTTACGCACGGGTATATTGGGTGCGGGTCTGTCGAAACGCGGTTCTAGTTTGGGTGGAAATGCCGCATAGACATCATACCAAATGGGCTTATCCTCCGTTTTTATGGCGCCGCCGCGCAGCAATCCCTGAACTCTATAGAAATCAACCTGTCAATGGCATTCTAAAAGGCAACATGGCTCACACATACCTCGTGAAGATGGTACCAATCTTTTCCAGCCTGCTCTGCGCCATATTTTTGCAATTTTAATTGATATTTGTTATTTAGTTTATTACGACATGCGCTGCGCTACAACATGTACTCGATACTTTCCGTACAACACTTGTTGGTATTTTGTCTGGATTTTAATACAATTCGAATTGTTAGAGCTTATTTTCACATTTTAAGCAACTGGTCACACTGTGTTGAGAACGCACGGGCCAGAGCAGAGCACAGAGAGTGGCACTGTGCGATTTTAAAAATCGTTATTTATATGTGTGGAACAGGTGTAAAATTTTCAATTCTCGTGAAATAAACTCGCTACTGTTGTTATTATTGTTGCTGCTGTGTGGCAAATATGTTGTTACGCGTTGTCATCGATATGATAGAAAATTGTGCCATTGCGTCGTGTGCGTGTGCGTTTGCGTGTACATGTGTTGTGTATATGTGTGTGCGCGTTTAGTTTACGTTTGGCTTTTTTGTTGCTTTTTCGAGCTCTCTATCGGCATCCCAAAAAGCAATCAAGCAATTTAAGTTAATTAAAAACGTTAGCAAAATTTCGAGTGCTTTAACAATGAGTAATTATCATCCGCATGCGTCGCTGTCGCATTTGCAGCTCCAACACCAGCTCCAGTTACAAAATCATCATCCTCATCATCATCATCTGCCGCCACATTTACAGTTGACAACGCCATCGTCGACGTTGACGTCGCTGCCCCAACAACAGCAGCACCAGCAGCAGCAGCAGCAGCAGCGTCACAATCATACGCCCACAACCACCCAATCTCAGTCGACATCGGCATCGTCATCATCGGCGGCTGCTGCTGCTGCGGCTGCCTCAATTTTGGTGGCGCAGCCGCCGCAGCCGCTGATAAGCAATTCGCTGGCGATACGCCAAGAGATACAGCGCTTTGAGAGCGTTCATCCATCGATTTATGCTATTTACGATTTAATCGATTTGTTGCCCATGCCGGACGCCCAGATTGCCCAACAGATACGCGATCACGTCGTTTGCATTGAAGGTGAGTAGTTCGTTTCTTTATCGAGTGAGTGCGTGAGAGGGATCGAGTGAGTAAGAGAGAGCGAGCGAGAGAGAGAGGGATAGGGTGAAGTGTTTGCGTTCACGGCGCGCATTGTTATTGTTATTGTGCATTGTGGTTTGCTTTTGTTACCTGTGTGTGTGTGCGATTGTGTGAGTTTATTTCTGTGTGCTTTATGCTAATCTATGACCAAAAATCTAACCCTTGCCAGGGCATTGAAAGTGTTGCGTCCTCTTGAAAGAAAGAGCTTCGTTTTTTTTCTTTTTTTTTAAACAAGCTTTTCGTCTCAGCGCCTGTACATGCTTGTGTGTGTGTGTGCAGCTGAATTGGGCGCGTGTCGTATTTCTTATCGTGACACGAGCAAACATGTTGCAACAGGATGCGTGCATGCGGAAATTAATGTTTTGTTGAAAGCTAATTTGCTTATTATTTGAGTATTATAATATATATAATTTATTTGCATTTCAAAACTTTCGATTGAAAAAACAAAGAATTATCTTTGTTTCGTGTTACCGATGAAAATATTTCGGTCACGCACGCATCTCTAGTTTGCAGCATGAAATTTGATGCTCTCGGATCCGTCGTTTGCTCCTCTTCCTCTTCTCTTTCGTGGCAGCGAGGCAAAAGCAAAACTAAAAGCCGAAACCGTTCACAAAAAAAAAAAAAACGAAAAACCGGTTCTAAATGGTTTATTAGAAAATCTGTCGGCAACAACAACACGCCAAAATGTAAACAAAATTGTCAGTCGGCCTTTTCTTGCGCTGCTGTTGTTGTTGTTGTTGCTGTTGTTGTTGCAGCCTTAGTTGATGTTGTTGTAGTTGCCCGCGTTGTTCAACATGATTTTTGTGGGCTTATCGGCAAACCAGATACCAAATACAACTTACCCCAAGCAACAGTTACCTCCAACAACAACAACAACAACAAAGGCCAGAGAAAATATATTTTAATACACACACACATCGATAGGACTTACTGTGTGTGTCGATAAATTTGATATCGGAGCGTTTTGCACGAGACTTTCTTATTGGCATTGGAACGAAATGGAAACGACCTGAACGAAACTGAACGATGATGGATGTGTTGTTGTGTGCCGTGCTGTATGGGTAACCGTTTCGTGTTCCAATTGCCATTTTAATGTAATCAAAAGTTGTTGGGTTTTGGCACATAACGGTACGGTCAATAGGGTCAAATAACTGTGCACATGTGTGTGTGTGTGCGAAGAAAAGAGAAGCATGACGCCAAAGCGTAAAAAAAAACTGAACGATGAAGCAACAGGGAAATGCCATGAAAATGGATCGAATTCAAAGCGATTTACATATGTACTACTAAGTGGGTCATTTGTGAATAAAACAAGAAAGCAAGGCTACCTTCGGCTTGCCGAAGGTTTCATACCCTTGCAGTTATACAAAATATAAAATATCTTTGGATTGCTGCTGGTTTCTGTGGTATTTATTGAAGAATTATAACAGTACATCGATTATATCAACCTCTTATAATTTCGAATACTCAGCCTCCTCACCACGGCAAGGTCGCAATCCTCGAGGAGAAATATTTACAATACCTTTAACAACATTGCACATATATTCTTTATTTACAATAATAAAATAAATTATTAAATTAGTGATTATAGCTAAGGAACACGCCGTCATGGTGACTATATGGAGTTTGATAAGTGATTGCGGCAGCACCGCTTACTGTGTTATCACAAAATATCCAATCAATTTGAGTTAAATGTTTTGTTGTTGGCACATTTTGTTGTTATTATTTAAAGTAGACTCGAGCTGATCAGTGGTTATTGATCGGCAAATGTTAAAATCTCCCCATTTTGTATTATTTTCAGCTGACGTTAGCCTTTCAACATTATTTCTGATTTTATTTCGAAACCTTGTAATAGGAAAAGCTGGATTCCTATAAACAACTATGACTATTGTATGCAAGTATTTAAATGTTATGGACTGGTATATATTTCTTACATTATCAACTGTAACTGTTTCATATAAGAATGTTATGTTTTCCGATATATTTTGTTTTGCATATATCAGTATACAATTCTTAGAAACAGCATTTGGTCGAATGTCTTTGTGTTGTAAAGGATCTGTTGGTCATAAAATCTAAATTTGGAAAGTTCTCTTTCAAAAATGCATTTGAATAACAGCTATATGATTTTTTGTTTAACAGCTACATGTAATAGTACTCAGATTTCCATAAAATTGCAACAAGAACCTTCATTAGGCCGATCGTTGATCGTTATAAGTTATAAAAGTTCGATTTGGATTTGGTAAGCCTGATAGCTATATCTTGAAATATAACGAAAATCGGCCGATAGGCTCCATAACAGCTATACGATATATCAGTCCGATCTGGCCCGTTCCGACTTATTTAAAGAGGGCAGAAATAAAAAGCTTGTGAGCAAAGTTTCATGATGATAGCTCAATAACTCAATAACTTTGCGTTGCAACATACAGACGGACTGACTGATTGTTCCTCTAACAGCTATATAATATAAACGTCTGAGATATTTAAATGGAAAAACTAAAGGCGGGTTACTGTATAACATTAAAAAGTATTGATAATGTGCGGTATTTCCAAAAACAAAACAGGTTTGCTGATTTCAGCCGATTGTTCCTATGGCAGCTATATGTTATAGTGGTCCGATTTTGATACAATTTTGTCAGCACATTAAGAACGTAATAAGAAGAAGATTTGCCAAATCTTGTTGCAATATCTTGAAAAACAACAAAAATCGGCCGATAGCTTCTATGACAACTATACGATATATCGGTCCGATCTGGCTCGTTCCGACTTATTTACAGCCTACAGCAATAAGAAGCTTGTGTGCCAAGTTTCATGAAGATAGCTCAAAAACTGAGAGACTAGTTTGCGTTGCAACAGACGGACGGACGGACGGACGGACGGACGGACGGACGGACGGACGGACGGACAGACGGACATCCATTTTTCGACTCCTTTGGTGATGCTGATTCAGAATATATATACTTTATAGGGTCGGAGATGTCTCCTAAGGTGCGTTGCAAACTTCTGGCTAAAATTAATATACCCTCTGCAAGGGTATAAAAAGGGAAAAAGTTCTGAGGGTGCGAACAGATTTATTTAAATTTTAGATGACTATAAAATATGTAATATTTAAATGTGAAATGCAGTAATGAACAGACAATTTAATCGATAATAGAACTTTTGTTATAGTATTTAGAATAGAAAAAGAAAAGTATATAATTAGTATTTTTGTTTATTCGGGGTTCCATTGACCTTCAGCGTATTTATGCAACATTTCGCCCTTTTCTTTTGTATGTAAGCATTGTCTGACATTTTGTAGTAGTATTATATAGTCACTAAAATAGAATTAGTTAGGTTCTACGACCTCCACATTCCGCCGCATATACACAATAAGAAATCGATTCACATTAGATGATATCAGCATATGAATAGCATCATTATTACAAACATGCGCGTCTCAGTCTATACATTGGGAACGAATGAATAAATGAATGAATGCTCCCCATACCATTCTCCTCATCCCACTCCATATCTACCTTCACACATGCTGCCTGAACACTGTCTATTTGTTTATAGTCTATGGTTTTTATGGTAAAAGTCAACCAGAGAGGCTAGTCACACCAGAAAGCTAACAAACATACTAAAATACGTAATACGTATACAAAAAAAAAAAAAAAAATTGAAAACAAGTAGGTAAGGCTACAGTCGGGCGCCCGACAGTAAGATACCCTTCTCCCAATTTTCCAAATACGTTACAAACGTGTAACCACACTAATAATTCCAAGCAGAAATTTCTGCACAAAAACATTTAATACATATAGCTTACTCGCTCGCACTCACACAGCGACGCGCGTAAAGAGTAAAGCGACACGCAACGTCGACGTCGGCGTCAACTGCTCAAAGCAGCGCGTCGGCTGCCGCTCGTACCGAGCATTTGTACTGAAAACGTCGACGTTAATAACTTTTGTGTTATTGGTCCGATCGTATTGTAATTTAGAGGATATGTTCAGATTGCATTCAGCTTTATACATACCAAAGCATAACTTTATAGGTTCATTACTTTGCTTAATAATCGTAAATAACCGATTTGCGGGGGCGGTGGGCGTGGCATCAAACATTTGACATAAACTTCACCTGCCCCGAATATATAAGAACCTTCATACCAAAGTTGGTGTCTCTAGCTTTTTTAATAACTAAGATCTGTTGTCTCAAACAAACAGACGGACAGACGGACAGACAGACGGACATGTCTCAATCGACTCGGCTAGTGATCCTGAGCAAGAATATATATACTTTATGGGGTCTGCCACGCCTCCTTATGCCTGTTACATACATTTTGCACAAAGTTAGTATACCCTTTTTTGACCATTTTCAATGGTCGAAGGGTATAAAAAAAAACAAAGCCAGCGGCAAATTGTACCTGGAAACGAATTTCCTCTCTTATCTTTGTGTGCAGAGGGGCCCCCATCTAAATGCTTTTGCAATTAGCCCCCATTGGCACTGTTTGCTTTACTCTTGGCTAACAGTGGCAATTGCGCCGGGTCTATATGGCGTAAAACAATCAAGTTCTTTGGTAATAAAAGAAAGTAAATGGTATTATAAAAAGTAAATGGTATTATATTGAATTTTATTGAAATAAAGTTTAAGTTGATGGATACAAAATATTCGCCCAAGTTTCAAGGTTTTTTCTTTTATTTCAAGTGCAATTCGGACGTTTATATTAAATTCTTCTGGCATATATTTAATTCCATATTTGTTTAAAATACCGGTTTTTGATCTCAAATATGTTGTTTATGCTTGTTATCGATATTGATGGTTTTTATTTTTGCGCAAATTGTTTATCGATTGGGATTGTTTTAAATTACTCTGCGAAATCATAGACTATAGAAACGTAGTGTGTACATATTTACAAACAAAGTGTGTACATATTGTCTGTAGCATACATATTTGAGGTTCGGCTTGGTTCGTTTTCATTTGTTCCATTTTGTTTGTTGATCTTATAATCCCCCAGTTCAGTTTTTCGGCTTATCTCCTGCGTCGCATTTTATTGTCGGCTTATTTATTTTTATTTTTTTTTTGTTATTGTACAATTATATTGATAATGTGGATTTTTAAACAAATTAACGCGGATTCCATTGGCATATCTTTATTATTATTTTGTTTTTTTTTTGCTGCTGTTGCAGTGTTGCTTTTCCTGTTGTTATTGTTGTTGTTGCTTTATTTGTGGAGCATTCGGAAGTGGCAATTGTTGTTATGCGACACGCTCGAATGCGCAACATGCTCAAAGGGAGCAGTATGGTAGGGCCGGGATGCGGGGAGCTGCGTTGATTTCGAATATCAGCAATGGCGACGGCGACAGCGACAGCGACACATGTGTGTGTGTGTGTGCAACAACAAAAGCAACAGAGATGCAGCGGCTTAGGCATGCGTGTCAGTCGTCTGTCTCCTCCCCCTGCCTGCCTGCCCGCCTGCCCCCCTAACCATGCCCTAATCGTGCACACTCCCCTTTTGCCCCGTTGCTCAGTTGTATTTTTAACACAAATTGCATTAAAAATACCTTGCACTTTGCTTAGCTTTGCTATTTTCAATGCAAATTGCACAATTTTGTTTTTCAATTTTCTTTTGTTTATATGGCCCGAAACACGAGAAAAAGAAAAGAAGAAAAGCAAAAGAAATGAGAAGAATTTGCCTGGTGTGCAATTAACTCACAATTTGTGCTCGAAAACTTGATTCGTTTAACTCTTTCGGCATGATTCACGAATCGTGACAATCGACACAGCTTTAGAAATTTATCATTATTTTCAGTTTTTTTTTCTTTTTTTCTTTTCCCTCTTTATTTATCGTTTTTTTTCACCCTCCATAAATGGCGAACGTATGTGGGAGATTTGTATGCGCGATGATGATATTTCCGCACTCTATTGTAGTGTTCCCCTCCTCCAACCCATCTAAATATATGGTCATGTTACGCTTTACAACACGTTAATGAAGTGTACAAATATTCGAGATAGAGCTCAAGTGTGCTTTTGTGTACCACACAGGGTGTTAATCGATTAATCGACTTGTGTAATTGGGATAATTGATGCTACAGTTAAGTCAATTTAATTGCAGGTTAAAGGGGAAGGTTTTGAATTTCACAAATTGAAATCATTTCTAAACGATTACTCGAAAGTATCTGACGGTACTAAGATGATAATTGAGTTGGAAATGAGGGGAAATTATTAAAATCTACATGTAGATAGATATATCGATAAGTATGAGCTTTTAAGTAATTTTTCGATTTTTTCTATCTTATTTCTCGATTTACTTGGCAGATGGCAAAATAACTCCATTAGCTATTCTACTTCGATAAATTTATCTTACTTTTTATCACTTTAATTATCGATTAGCTCAACAAATAGATAGAAAGATAACTCTCTACTTCGATAAATTTCTCTTTCTAATTTCATTTACTTTTTGTCACATTAATTATCGATTAACTTAGCAGATAGATAGAAAGATAAATCCTTTAGCTTTCCTACTTCGATAAATTTATCTTGCTAATTTCACTTACTTTTTATAACATTAATAAAAAATTCCATTTAAAAAGAAAAAGATTCACATAAAATGTACAAAATCTATTGTAACTTTACTTACTATCGTTATTTGTAACTATCGTTCATATTCAACAAGAGAAATACATTATTGTAAAGCATCGTATATTACACCTTGATATTGTTGGTCTGTTCCAAGTAGTGACCGATTCCGTTTTCAACAACCTTGCCGCTCAGTTTGGCGATTTTCAAGACATACAAAGAGACATCGTTAAGGAATGTCTTGGTAATATCCTTTAATTTCTTATCGGTAAGCAGAGCCTGATAGGCCTCGTTGCTCAGGCCCGTCTCTTCCTGTTTGTTCAATAGCAGCGGTGATTTGTTGAACTGGACAAGCGAAATCAATGTGTTATGATAATAATATGGAGAATATGGAGAATTCATGCTATACCAACCTGATCGCATATGCTTAGCCACAGGGCATTCTTTCCATCCAATTCTTTTATGGCAATGGCCTCGTTCAATCGCGTTACGTATAGTTCAATATCCTGTGCACGTTTCGTACTGGGCGTTAATTTCTCTCGTACTCCGCTAAAGTATACAATCTGTGCCCGAAACAAGGCGTTCATCAAGTTGATTGTCTCGTTGTGTCCCACCAAGCTGAGCGGTTCCTGTGTCTCTGCTGTTCCCGCTTTGGCAGTGGGTGCCATCCATACGCTCTGTTGAAAAATAATTTTAATATTTTCCAATTTTTTTCTTAGATCCCAAACACACCTGGATCAAGAGCAGCAGGGGCAGCAAAAGAGGAATATATTTAGCTAACATTTTTATTCTTAAAAGTGCGTCTTTATTAATCAATGAATAATTTTATACTGAATAGTGAGACGAAAATTGAGATTTGAAAATGTGCTTATCAGCCTTAATATATATGTATATGAATATAACATGCGAGTATAAACCTGAGTACAGACTGATAGACTATAAAATACCGATTAGTTATTATAACAAAATTGTTTTGGCAGAAACTATCAAATTTATTTCAATTCTCACCATCTAAAAATACCATTAAAGACTGTTTTTTAAAGTCTCATCTATTAATTGGGAACAATAGCATACTCATTTTCTGGCAATTAAATACACCAAGAATTGATAACGTTTCTCTACTCTCAGCAAGGCCAATTAAAAAATGAATTGGAATATTATTAATAATAATTTTCAAGCAGAATATATTGGGGAAATTACGTCGTAGCCATTGCAATAATTATTATTATAAACTAATTGTTTGTTTTTAATATTTTTGGCACGTGCCTACTAATATTTGTCTTTGGAGACGCCGTGAGATTCTTCAAGGTCAGCCGCGAGCATGCCCTAGGTGGTCTGATTTGACCCAGCAGATAAGGCAAACTATTCTAATTGGATTGTTGATCGGTGATGCCAAGTTAGCCTTTTTCGCGTCAAAATTGCCGTATATTGAAGGCTTGCTACATAATTTGTCAATTGTGGGAATTTTAGATTTTTTCGTATTGTGTTTTTTTTTTTTTTAATTAATTAATGTTGGTTAAAAAAATCATGCAGTTGCATTAGAAGTTTTTGGTATTTTTGGCATTTTTTGGTGTTTTTTTATCGAGTTGAAAAAAATGCTGCATAGTTTTGTGCGGCGCAAATAAATGCTCGCACTGTTCGCAGCAGTGAATAAATATTTTCATTGCATACTCTTGGGCGCGCAGTTAATTTTGTATTGCCTACTTTTTAGCGCGCCGCAATGCACTTTAGCAAGCAGTGCAAAAAAAACTGAATAAACGGTTTAAATACCTTAAAGATTTTAAAGAGATCTTAACTTTCTTTAACTTTGAGTTAGCTAAAACGCAGTATAAATTAAAAAAAAAATGTTTTTACTTTTAAAATTGTTCTGGCTATAGCTACGGGTTTTCCAAAGAGTTGGAAACGCATTAGAAGGGAAATTTACAATACTTCATCATGTTTATGAAATATTATCGAAGTCCATAAAATTTTAGGGCCCTCTGAACACTTGGCAGCACGTGTTAGCTAATAAAGTGTTGTGATTAAAACCTCTTTAACTCGAGTTAATCTTAACGATTAGATTAAACTTCTTTATGATATTTTCTATTCCTAAAGAACTTTCATAGCAATCATAAATGATTATTTTATGGCATACCGAACAAGTGGTTTTCTTTTAGAGATAAATAAGCTAAAAATATATTTCGTTATAGTATACATTAAAGGAATGCAATTAATTGCTGCCACTGCGACCGCGAGTAATAAGATTAATCAGATCCTGCAGCGAACGGTCCCCAATGGCATCATTCACAAGGGGTGTCACGGCCCCATTAATCCAATCTGCGACTAATTCGGTATTCTCATTGATGCTAATGTTGATGAATTCCTCAACGATTTCATTGAGTTTGCGATTCATGATGCGATACTTGGATAGATTCTCAATTTCGGAGACAACATTTCCAACTACAATGTTAACATTAATTTCCTTAATGTAGAATTTACCGCCAATTACACCGGTTGAGTATCTGATTGTTCCATAGACCCGCAGGTTCTCTAGTGCTAGAAAAGCATTACCATCGCGCTCTAGATGATAACCAGCACCGACATCTGCTTTGTATTTGGTAGTAACATTCAAACTACCAAAATTCAATTCATATTTGATGCGACTCAAGATCAGATTCGCATCCATTGTGACAATTTCGAAACCATTCAATCCATGTACCTCACAGCTGTCAATGAAACCATTGGCAAAGAGCTCCTCCGAGCCAATATTGAAATCCTTGTGTGAAATGACAAGCGGTGCCATGGATGGAATACCATGCTCTGGCCAACCATCGACCATTTGCACCTTCAATGCTTCCAGTGCGTCTGTTATGATACTGCCCACCGAACGTTGTTGATCTGCAAGATGCGGAAGACATAAGTATAGAAAATTCTACTCTACAATTTACTATATATATCTTTCAAGTTACCATTCAGACGATCGGCCACTTGGGCACCTTGACAAGAGGCAACAAGAGTGCCAATAATCACGAGTAGCAGCGTTGGGAACTTCATTTCGCAAGTGTTATCAATATGAAGCACCTTGGTAAACTGCACACTTTCCTTGTCCGATTCAGGGGTCTTATATAGAGCGAGATAAACAATTCAATAATTGGGCAAATATTTCTAAACATGATTATTTGCAATAATCGCATGATAAGCTCGGTTAAAATAGCTTTGGATTATCGCTGGCCATAAAAGAAACCCCGCAACCTATCATCCGTAAAAAAATATACTTAAGCTTTCCGAGAGAGCTTTAATAGGACAGAAGCTTTTACGGTAAAACTAAGCTAAAGCGAACTTGAAAGAGACTTAGACTTAATTTATCGAAATTATTGTTGATTAAATCGATTCTAACCTTAGTTTATAACAATTATAAAACTATATGTGTAATTCTAAAATTGTTCTGTTTAAGTAAAGCTTAAAGCACATTTTAAGCTGAAAGCTTGATCATAATATAGCAGCTTAATAACTAAAAAAAAAAATATATAGACTATGTTTTTATATAACTTTTAGATTAAAGGATTTTGCGACCTTTGTTTTTTTTTTTAATATCATGTTGGCTGTCTCGAGTTCAAAATTAGGTTAACGTGGAGTAAACGAAATATATCGGAAAAAGTAAAATATATAAACTGTTTTTATTTTATGCTATTTAATTTTGACCTCGTATATAAATGTATGTAGATATTATTTGCTATTTCCCTTTGGTAGCATATAAAGCCCTTAAATATGCTATGATAGGTTAAGAAATATCTTAAAAATTCTCTGATAGGTAAAGAAAGGTCTTCAATAATTATATAAAACGTGTTTTTATTTTATCGCCATAAAGAGGACTTTATTGTATAAATCTCTGCCTCCGCTGTTTACCAGTCCAACTCTGGGGGAATGCAGATTTCCTTCTCACCGCCTTCACCATCACCGCCACTAATAATATCAGCGATGCTGACATCATCCAAGACACTGTTGACCACGGGCAGAGCCACATTCTCGATGGTCTCAGCAATCAGATCCTCATTCTCATTGATCACAGTCTCAACGACCTCGGCCAGATATTCGTTCATCTTCTCATTGACGGTACCATCGCCAAGCAGACCACCGATCTCTGAGTCAACCTCACCCAAATGGGTGCGTACCTCCAGAGACTTGAGCTTAAGCTTACCGGACAATACACCCAGCGAGTATTTCAGGGTACCCCAGATGACCATGTCACGAATGGCGAATTTAGCATGACCAGCACCGAGTAGTTTGATGGTGAAACCGAATTTCTTCAATAGCATCTCCAAGTCATATTTGGTGTCCACATTCACGTCACGGAAGTTAAACTTGTAGGTCACTTTGCTGGTGATGGCGTTCACCTTCATTTCCTCAATATCGAACTCGTTGAGGCCATTGAGACGGAAGTGTTCGATGGTACCCTTCATTTTCAGGGCTGAGGTATCGATGTCAATGTCCTTCTGATTGATTCTCAGCGGAGCAATTGGTGGGATACCCATGTCGGGGAAACCGCAAGGCATCTGCACCTTCAGAGCCTCAATAACATCGACTACGGTGCTCGAAATGGACATGGAGTCTAAATTAAATGGGTTAACAGAAGGTAGAAAAAAGTCTATTAATAATACGAAATCCCATAGAGAAATCTCTCCCTCTTGTTTTCCACACTTACCAGGAGCATCGCCCACAGAGGCGGCATTTGTGATGGCCACGAGGGCCAGAAGAGCCACAAAGAGTTTCATTTTCTTGACTTTGAGTCGTATAAACTGGACACAGTGCTACCGGTATTTATACTAATCGTCCGGCTAGCCGACTACCAGGCTTTTATAGAACTGTGCAAGTGGGGGGCGATAAGAATTTACCATTTATATTTTTTTTTTTCTTTTTTGGCGATAATTCTTTATAGACCGATTGCATTGGAAGGGGGAGGAAGAAGGCGAGGTGTTGGAGTAGGTGGGACTATTGCCCATGGGTTATGTCTTATCTGGGTCATTTAAATAGCATTGCGAATCCAACAAAATCAACTTTTAATTAAGACCTTGTCAAGAACAAAAGGGGAAAAAATCCCGCTATAAAAGGAAGTGCACTTATTTTGTATAGAGTATAAAAATATGTTTATTTATTTATTCATTTTAGATATACAATATCTATTTGGGCTAGCACAATTAAAGGTGCAAAGTTCGATTGCGGAATGTGCACGATCGGTTATCCGTTAATCCAGAGATTTCGTTGTGATTTACAATATCACATTGTTTGGCAAAAATAAGTTTTTAAAAATAGATTTTTTAAGATGGATTGTGATAAGCGGAATGTGCTACTTGTCATCTGATTTATAATCGTATTTTGACCACTTTAAATAGATTTGTTTTCTTATAAGAATGTTTGTTTTGAAGTGCATCCAAGATAGAACGACGACTTTGGAATACGCTGCAGGGGGTAAAGAATAATTATTATTTAAAGAAAAAATGTAAAGTATGATTTACGGTATATTAGTCTATATATAGAGAGCCCTTCCTGCTGGGTA
Source organism: Zaprionus kolodkinae (assembly GCA_018901885.1). NCBI lineage: Eukaryota > Metazoa > Arthropoda > Insecta > Diptera > Drosophilidae > Zaprionus > Zaprionus kolodkinae. The sequence continues at coordinate 3,994,500 of JAEIFM010000508.1, forward strand.
CCGTATAGACTTTATGCATATCCTTTGAGGTTAGGTAAACCTTTTACTAATAAACAAAATATTTTGATTTATAGCTCTATTAATAAGCACTAGTTTCTGGGCAATAAAAAATGTCTATTGATAAATCCTAAGTAAATCGTACGATTTGTTATCTTTGTAACACCTGGATGTTATGTGGATGGTATTGCGAAAAGGGCTACGTGCAGCTGGTGTTGATGGATGGATCGATGGATTGGTTGATCTCTTCACTTTCGATTGGAAACAGGTTAAAGCTATAGACCCGTGTGTGCAACATGTGAGGGATCAGAACACCTGCAAAGCTTGTTTTGTTTGACGTAGTTCTTGTATTTTGTTTTTTCTACTTTAAAAATTTGACTTCGATCATAAACAGATGTCGAAAATAAATCATAGCGACATATTTCAATTGGCCAATTGGCATGAGATTAAGTGTTTTTTCTTCTACCGGCTCCTTAAGTTGATGATAACTTATAACCCTATATATATAACGATGAGGCGATTACCGTCGTACCGAATAATCAAGTCAAGTGGATGATATAAATTATGAATGAAATTATCATCGTATACACAGACTTATTAATCTTGAAGTACACGATCGTTTATGACCGGAGGAGCCAATTGTGTTGCCTATAAAAGGCATCGGTTTGTGGGGATTATAACAACTATACAGCTTGTACAGCAATGAGATCTATCGTATTCGTTTTTGTGGCCCTTTTGGCCTGTGGTGCTAGCTTTGGCTATGATCTGGAGGTCTTGACCGAGGATCAATGGAATGAGCTGGTCGAGAATAATCGTAAGTTTCGATCAAAGATCGTTATCGAAAAAAAAGGTTGCCCTAATCCTCGATTTGTACAGCTGAGGCCGTCGATAAGTATGGCTTGATCTTGAACTCGCAGGCCAAGAAGGCGGTTAAGAATCTTATGGAGCAATTGCCATGTGGTTTCCCCGCCTATGGTATTCCCCCGCTAGCACCCTATACCAATGCTGATCTATCAGTTCATCTGGCCCAATCTGTGGTGGAGTAAGTTGAAATCGCTGTGCCGTAAACCTCACTGCTTAGTTGGGTCTTCTTCTTCCCCTTAGATCACTCATACAGTTCCTTCGCTTCCGTTTCGATGGTCTAGAGACAATGGAAATTAAAAAGCTGAAGGTCAGCTACACCCTTAGTAAGAAGGTTAAGTTCCACTTCAACTTCCCCAAGCTCAAGGCAAGCGCACATGTGCTCAACACGGATACCCTAATCGATTTGTTGAAGGAATTGGGTTTGTCTGTGCGCTACGAGGGCACTGGCCCCCTCTCATTCTCCCTGGAGAATCTCTCGATTCAGGGACAATTCAAATACAAGATGCCCTTCATCTTTGGCTCGATTAAGATCTACAAATTCGAGTGCGTTGTTGGTCTTGGCGGTGTTACCTCGCAAATTGGTGGAATTTTGGGTAATGGAAAATTCAATGAGATCATTAACGATGCCATCGATTACGAGGTACCCGCAATGATCAACAATAATCAGAAACAGATCAGTGCGCGTATTGAAGAATTCTTTGTACCCTTGGTCAATGAACGTTTGAAGGGTCACAAGGTGTGGTATCTTTTCTCGATGCTGGCATCCTCCACCCGCAAGTGTACACCCACACCGGCTCCCTGGTTGGCGCCTCTGGAGTAGTAGGGTCTAGTGTCACCCCCCTCCCTCCCAGGTACTTGTCAATAAAGCAACTGTAGTGCGATTCAATGTTATTTGCGTTTTAATTAGCCACCCCAATACATATTTCTCCTATCTGGGTTAGGGGTATTATCTAGCGATCGTCAGGGTCTTATCGCCTCCCGGTAATGCATATAAAAGGCGCTACTCGAGCATAGAGTAATTCAGTAGCTAGTTGAGCTTTCATTCCCGTTCAGCAATGCGTTTTCTAATTGTTTTGGCCAGTCTTCTGGCCATTTGTGCCGCCGGCACTGTACCCGAGAGCCTCGATCAGCGTCTGGTTAAATATGCCGATCCCAATGGCGACATTGATTTTCTGGCCGAATCCCAGGAGGGTAAGATTTGTAGAAAACATATTTCCGATGTTTTGATTTGAAAATAAATTGGGAATTTTGTATCTTCAGTTGCTCCATACGGCATAGTGTCATGGCAAGTGCGTCGCATGATCCGCAAACTGCAGAAGCAGATGCCTTGCGGTTGGCCCGAGTTGGGTATTCCACCATTGGCACCCGTTCGTGTGACCGAAGCTGATCTGAATCTAAAGCGTGGTATCTTTGAGACGATCAACCATGTATTCCGTCTACAGATCGCTGGTCTGGATGACTTCAATATCAACAAATTCACCCTGAATGTGATCACATCGAAGATCACCTTTGATTTTCAGTTCAAGAACATTGATACAACTGCGCAGAAGTACGATACGGATACCCTGATCGATGCACTGCGTCAATTGGGTCTATCGGTGCAATATGAAGGTAATGGTTCCCTACTCTTCGATCTCATCAATTTGCGCATTAGCGGTACCTTGAAGTACAAGCTGCCTGTTCTATGGGGATCTGCCAAGATTCTCTCCCTGAAGACCAACATCGAACTGGGAGCTGTGGAATCAGATATCAGCGGTTTCATGGGCAATGGCAAAGTCAATAACATTATCAATCGCCAGTTGGAGAATATTGTGGTTAAGGCTATCAATGATAATCAGCAGACTATTTCCGATACCATTGAGGATAATGTGCTGCCACGCGTCAATAAGATACTGAAGGGTAAAGATTTCTGGACTTTGGTTGATCTGATCCTCTCGAGCAGCGAGGGCGAGAGTGAGAATGATCCCATTGTTAGCGATTGTGTGCCACCATCGGATCCCTGGGCTTAAATGGGATCATGATTAAAATAGTTTGTGTATTTTTGCCAATAAAGCTAAAGAAGAAATCTAATACGATATTTGAAATATAATTTCTTTGTTAGTTATAAGGAAATGGAATTGGGAAATAATGATTATATGCATATTTCTTAAGAATTTCTTTGTATATGGAAATTCTGCTGGTATTCTCTAGAATGTCTTAACTCTGTGACTTCTAAATAGAATTATTTGTTTACTAAGATATTTCTTTTTTTCGATGATTTTTTAAGTTTTTTAATACGTTTGCAATAGAGCTTTTTCTAGGGAACTCTTTTTCCAGACTTGCCTGTGACTTCTTTAAATTGATTTCTTCCAATAATCTACAGTAATTAAAAATTGCTGATCCTCAACCTTCCTGCTTCAGCCCGCTCTCAGCTCGTTCCCCAAGCTCTAGTCTACTTTTAGGCTGCCCTAGCTATCGTAACACCTGTGCTAATCCTATCTAATCTTGACCGAGCAGCTGGCACTTGAGTTCCTAATCGTTTAAATTACTCCCTCTATGGGGAATTTAGTTAGTTTGTTCCGTTTTAATTTTTTTAGTTTCTGTTTGATATTCGAAATGCGTAGCTCGTGTTTTCTTCTCGCTTTCCTGCTTTGCTGCACATTGGGCAGCTCGACCACATCCTTTGATGATGATTTACGTGAGCTGACGGAGTTATTAAGACTGCAGATGCGTTGTGGTTATCCAGCGAAGGGTATACCAATTTTGGCACCAGCTCAGGCGGCCTACAAGTCGCTGGACATAAAAACAGATAGTATTAGGTAAGATAAGAACTTGGGATAGTTCGAATCTCATTTTTCATGATTCCTCTTTTCTTTTGCACTGCAGTTGTCAGGGTAATTTCACGGATCTCTCTGTGGTGGGACTGGATAGCTTTGAGTTCTATACCCTAAAGTGGAATAATATATTCCATACAATTAAATTCGATGTAACTTTTCCACGTATTCAACTGAATAGCGCCAGTTATAAATTGAATCTATTGGGTAGACTCTTTCGCGCCGATCTCTCCTTGTGGGGCGATGGTATCTTCGATGTGGAATTGATTAATTTCCGTATCAATGGTAGCTTCATTTTGCGTCCCTCATCCGTTACCCAGGGTGTTCATGTGAAGAGCTGGAAAGTGGATTGGACGCTGGGCGAGGCACGTTCCCAAACGACGGGCATAATGGGTAATCGAATATATACAAAATTCGTCAATAGTATTATCCAGGAATTCCTTGAGTTGCTTATCAACGATAATCCACAAGAGGTGGCCGAGTTCATGGAACAACTGATAGTGCCTCCCATGAATGAGGTGCTTCAGAATTTTGCCTGGTACGAGATAACCGCAATTATTTTGCACCTGGTTGAGGGAATTCTACCGGTCGAACCATTTTGCTAAGTCGAAAATTGTAAGAAAAAATAAATAAATAATAAATAAAAATTGTACAAAATTTAATAAATTAATCTTGCGATTTTTGTATATACAATAATTTAAGTTTTTTGGTTTTGGATCCCAAGCAGATATTGTAAGATCTGCAGATTGGCATTAGCTTATAAGTAACAAAAATTATATGTTTTAAAACATTTTTTAATTCTATGTCTTCAATCTTTGCCAAAAAAATGTACATTATCTACAATTTCTCTTTATTTTTTTTTTGCATTTAATACCATCTCTCTACTCTCTATACACAATATATTTGTGCACATTTTTGCTAATTAAAATAAAACCCTAATCCATTGCAAATTCTAAACAAAATCTCTATTGTTTTTTTTTTCTTTTTTTTTTGCAGGTAAGCGCGATTAGATTCGGAATCTAATTATAGTCCACACACTACTTATAAGTAAGTACAGAGGGCAGAAATAGAAAAAAAAAAACTTATCAATGTATTTAATATACTGCATTCTATGCGATGCGTTCTACTCTAATCGTTTTCACCATAAATTATGGTCATAATATGAAAGTGAGCCGATTCCTGGAGGGGGGAGGGAAGGTCGATAATCGGATTTGAGTGCGAGAGCGCCAGCGGGACATCTCAATTCATTGGCAGAGACTTAGAGCGAGAGAGAGTGAGGGACAGAAAGAGAGAGCGCGCACGAGTCCTGCTGCTGGTCACAGTGGGATCTACAACGGGTGGTCCTGCGGCTCAACACTTTCTAGTTTCAGATTTGAGACAAAAACAAAAAAGAGAGAGAGAACCAGAGAAAAACACCCGTTAGCAGCCGACTAGCAGATGTTTTTACACTTACCGACTTTTCTTTTTCTCTTTCTTTTTTTTTTTTTGTATCTTTATTTGTTGTTAATTAGTGCAAATCGTGTGCTCTCCTTTTGGCTTGAAAACCGCTGACAATGCGAACTGTACTCGAGTACATTCGCATTCGTTTTGGCTCATTTCATTTGCAATTTATGAGTCCTTTCACACACACACTCACACTCACACTCGCACACACCTTGCAGCTTGTCACGCACTCTCGACTCGCAGAGGGACACATCCCATAAGTACGTGACCACCGGCTCCGGACCACGTCCTACCGCGTTGCCATTGTCCGAGTAAGAAAAGTTTTACGATCTTACGAACAGCCTGCGTGTTGTCTGCATTGTGCATTGTATCGTCCCCTCTTAGCTACGGTTCTTTCTGGGTCCTTGTGCCCATTTATGTACTACTTGGGGAGCCCCGAGCCTCGAGCCACAAGCCCGTTGCAAAGTTCGCTTTTTCAGTTTTGTTTGTATTTCATTTTATTGTCTATTTGTTGACATTTACGACGCTATTTTCCAAAAAGCCCTTAAATCATTAGAATCTCGGTCAATACTTTTGCTTTATTTTTTTCAGGCTGCTCTGCCTGCGGACAGACCCCTTGGCCCAGTTTGATTAGCCTCGTTTTGCGTGTGTGTTTGGGATACCACAAATTACTTGGGTCTTTTGCATAGTTTGCATGTGCTACGGTTTGGGTTTTAAAGAGAATTTCTAAGAGAATGAAATACAAAAGAAATAGGGACTTAGATACTGATAGATATAGAGGGATATTGAAATAGACAACGATTTCAGTTTATAGATATTTTTTAAAGAAAGTTAGAAAGTTAAAGAAAGTTGGCTATAAAACGACCTATTTCTGAAGAACGACCTATTTCCTAAAAGTGATCTATTTCTGTAAAAATTACATATTTTTGAAAAACGACGTATTTCCGAAAAACGACCTATTTCTAAAAATGACCTATTTCTGAAAAACGACCTATTTATGCATAGCGACCTATGTATTCCTCAAGTACATATGTAAAGAAAGCTAGCTTTTTTCGGGGTCTGTAAAACATACGTTAAACAATTCTTAGAACTACCCAATAGATTACCTGAAATCTTTGGGCAAAATATGCCATAAGATTTACCATCTTTTTCATTAGACTTATCCCCCCTTAACATACTTTGTGCTGAACTTTAGCTTCCACTTCAAATTTCAACTCTTTCTTTATAGCAAGTTTGGTATATTAAAAATGTTTCATCAACTTTCTGTGCAAAAGTACCTTAAGTAGGTTCTGGTTCTTGGAAAAGTTTGTCATCCACCTAAGGATTGCAGTTTAACGCGCCTGCGGTTGTTTTTCGTGCAATTTTCCTCGGCTTTTCATGTTGAGTAAGTAAGTCATGCGAAAGTTAATTGAAAATTTTAGATGAAAGAGGATGACGACAAGTTGTAGCTTTTGAAGAAAAGTCGTAAATATTTGCAGTGCTACTTCCACTTTATACATCACTTCTTGAATACTTTCGAGAGCCCCTCCACGCCAGAAGAGGCCAGAAGAGTTAAGAGGCCTCTTGCAATCCTTTGAAACGGGAATTTTGCGAATATCTCAGCATTTATGACAATGTAGAGCGAAAATTAAGATTCATTAAGGAAGAAAAAGGTGGAAAGGGAAATAAATAACAATGGGAGGATGCACAACGAAATAAATCAAAATGTTTTCCCTGCTAGAGATGAGATGAAATTACGTTACGTTATTCTTTGGTTATTTATATAAAGCATCTGTTATCCTTGTTGCGCATTAAATGAGTTTTAATTTGATACGTAGTATCTGCGAGACCTTCTGCTGCCTTCTTCATCTTCAACTTTATCGCTTTTTATGCCCACGGCAATTGTTTGCATCAAGTCAACGGTGAAGGCAAAGGATGAGGATGGAGAACGAAGGATTCCAGGATTCACTACGTTGTAATTGAGCCGCGCAATTTCAGCAATAGGTGCGTTGTCCTGTAAATGAACAGCGGCAGCAGGAGCAGGAGCAAACCAGGAAAGGATGCGGATGCGGATGCTGCCCTGTGTTTTTTTCAATTAAGGTTGACATGTGTCTACGTTGCCCTCCTCCTTTCACTCACTTTCCCTCAGCTCGACTCCTCCCTCCTTCCACTTCAATTTGTTTCATGCGACAAGTCAAGCTGAAAATTGCGCATTTGAAATTCGTAGAGGGAGAGAGAGAGACAGAGTGAGTGCAGCAGGGAAAGTTCGGGCCTAGAGACGGTATTCCAACTTGCGCCTAACAGGATTACGCTTTTCTCCTGGCCCTCAGCTGCTCCCCGACTTGGGAGGGAAGCTGGCAAATGGTTTTTCCTTCAGACAGCTGAGATGATTTTGATTGCCTGCGATATCAATCGATTTGATGCTCTGCTAAGCGTTTTAATTGAGAAATTCCACGAGATACCGATAGAAAATATATCAAAAAAATTATATAATATTATGTACCAGGTGAAAAAAAACAGTTACATTGATAATATTATATTTTATTGTGCTTTAAATTGCTGAAATTTTAAAATTTAGTTCCGAAGTCCTATTATAATATTTTACAAACTTCAAAATTCATGAGTTACCGATAGAAAAATATATTTGTATATATCAAGTAAAAAACAGTTTCACATGGTACATAAATAATTTTATATTTTATTGTAAAATGCTGAAATTTAAAATGTTGTTGCAAAATCGTATCAAAATATTTTTCGAACTTAAAATTCCACTAGATACCAATAGAAAAAAAAACATATCCAATAAAAAATATCTATCAAGTAAAACACAGTTTCACATGGTACATTTATAATTTTATATTTTACTGTGATTCAAATTGCTGAAATTTTATATTTAGTTGCAAAATCGTATCATAATAATGTACAAACTTCTAATTCCATGAGATACCGATTAAAAAAAAGATATATATCAAGTATAAGAACAATTTAACATGATACATTAATGATATTCCATTTTATTATGCTTCAAATTGCTGAAATTTAAAATTAAGTTGCAAAATCGTATTATAATATTGTATACATTTTTAATTTTAATTAAAATTCAAAGACACAGTTGCTATCTGAAGTATACGACTAACGACCCACACAAAACGATCAATCAATCAATCGTCCTTCTCAATTACACTTCAATCATTCGGTTAATCCTTGCCTGGCTTGCAGTAGGCGCTACGACAAATACATATTTCCAATCCATATCTGACTTATTAGACCTTTTGACAGATGTCAAACCAACGACGACGACACACTTGCAAAGTTTCTACACTGTCCTACATTAGCATGACAAAGGAGCTCAAGGTGTTCGGACTGAGGTCGGGACAGATGTCTTAAAGGAAACAAAATCTTAGCTCGGCGATTTGATGTGACACTTTTGTCAAATGTTTACACCTTTAACCCTTTAACCCGAGGACGCCATTGTTTATTGCCAGAAGGCATCTGTATGCATAGGGGTTTAAGGGATAACCCCATATTTCGACCTTCGTCGAAAACGGTATCGCCCTGAGAGAGAAGAAGACACCCAACAATTGTTGTCGAATTGTTGGCAATGTTTTGTTAATTCAATGTTTAATTAGACGCATTTGTTTGGATTTTATGGGCTTAACGGTCCATAACTGGGCTCTGCGAATCGTGAAGAGTGCTAGACGTTTTTTTCTAGTGCTCTATATATTTGTAGTTCCATAGTTCCTTTGTTGCACATATCAAAATGCTCTTAAAACATTTGTAAAGCAATAAGTAGACTATAATAAATGCTCCTAAAACTTTGGTTATGAAGAATACTATAATATCATGCGCGAGATGAAAGATTCTTTAAGGGTTCTAAGAGCATAAATAGAAGACTATAATATCATCTTCAAGATCAAAGATTCTTTAAGGTTATCCAGCGCTTAGAATAAAATTGTGTTAAAAATTAAAAAAGAATATAAATAATATAAAATTTGTTTAAAGAATAAACAAAAAATTTGCAGTTGAAAGACACTCAGGGATTATAATAGTTTAGTTACTTTTAAGAAAGTCTAGGAAGTTTATTAAATTTCTAAGAAAAAAACTAGGTAATGTTATTTTTTTGTTAAAAAACTCATTGCATCTATATTAGAATTAGAAAAGTTAAAAAAAAACAATGCAAACCACCAGATCGAATCGAAATCCCAGCTTTATCAAGCCTACACGTATTTTACCTGGTGCAACCATAACGAAATACAGTTATTAACGCCTGTCAGCCCAATATAGCAACAGCTAACCAACCCAGCTCAAAATAATTCATCAAAATTATGTCAAATCATGCAAGCGGCTGCATAAAAAAACTGAAAATTCAAAATTCTGCAGAAGTTAAAAAAAAAAAAAAAAAAAAAAACAAAAACCAAAAGATCCATTTTCATGGCGGGCAAAAATGAAAATGCTAATGAAAATCAATGCAAAAGTGACTTAAAAATCTTCATGAAGATTCTTCAGGCCGAGGTAGGGATGGATGCTGCAGGCGCAGCTGCATGAAGCTGTCATGTTTTGGGCAAACGCAAACACATACACAATAAAGAAGGAGACAAGAGAAGAGAGGAGAAGAGAAGATACAAGGTAGCAGGACATGCGCAGACTGACAGACAACAATTACAATTTTCCTTCAACTCGCAACGTCATGCGATGTTTTCTTCTCTCACTCTCGTCGTCTTGGGCCCATCATATTTTCCTTTTCCTGATTTGCATTTTTAATCTCATAAGGATGCGGCTTTATGCCGTACAGCAATCATTGTGTCCTTGTGGTTGCTCAAGCTGCAAACTCAAGACACACAAAAAAAAAAAAAAAAAAAAACTGTAGCCTCATGTTTGGCCCAGAAGAATACGAAAAAAAAATCTTCGAGTCGTCTCCCCCCCCTGACGTTTGCAACTGATCTACATATGTTTAATCCTGGATTTGTAACACGTCAGAGACGAAGAAGGTTCTCGTCCTCGTCCCCGACAGTCTGTCTGTTACGCTTGAATAATTACTATAATTAAAGTTCCTACGGTACCCGAAAAAAAAAAAACTGTCTCAGTTTAGCTTTCGTCTTCTTCGGACTAGAGAGTCAAGCGGATCAGTATGTTCTGATCCCATAGTCCTTGTAGATTGTCATCTCCGACATCTACATAACATAATGAACAGAACATGAGGTTGCTTTATTTTGGGATAGAACAAAAACTGTTTACCATACAGTACATACATGATTTAATTAACTTGAAAATTTTACTGATAAGATCGGTTCAGTTGTTGGAATCGATAATATTTAAATGAGAATATAAAAGAAGGAATTTGCTTAGATATTAGAATTTTTCTACAGTATATAATATGTATATATTTTAATATGATAAGTATAAATAAATGTGGCTTGACGCTAAGGTTTCTATTTTTTACATCTATCTTAAGATTCCTACATTTTTTTCAAGCCAAACGCTTGACTGAACTTTAAACAGTTTTGTATAGGTTGCGCCCATATCTGAACCGATTAGGGTACTGTTTCAATGTCACCACACAATAACAATGGTAATCGATCTGTTTGTCTCTTAAGAATTTTCCACGCACTTTCGAAATAAATCATAGAAAATAAAAAAAAAAACGTGAATGAGACAAGAGACGGCACAAATTATGTGAAAGTAATTTCTTAGATGAGAGCACATTGATAAAGAATACAAAAAATGTGATCTTAAGCGAGTACCGTTCTACAAGATACAAAAAAAAGAACTACAGTTTCCTTAGATCTTTGTCATTTCGTGATGTCATCAAAATTCAATCAATTTGCGGTTGAGCGAAAAAACTTGATGCGATGCTATGATTTATTTGTAACGGTTTACGGTCTCTATGCTTGTTGCACTTAAAAAGAGCGAGAGAGAGAGGGAGAGGGAGAGTGATCTTGTCCAGGACATCGCAAGATCATTAATCACAGCCCCTAGGAAGCTGCCGCTAATGATGAAATGTTCTTTCATCTTTCTCTCGGTTATTTTTTTTTTGCAAGTAATGAATGGAGTGCTCGGGCATTCGATATAACATAGGTATAACCATAGTATTTTTGACAGCAAACCGCAATCCTGGCACCACCCAGACCATATACGGGTCGATCAATGAATCTTCGGTCGGTATTCCTGGTCAATGAATGAATGGATTGAACTTGCGGCCACAGAGTTCGCACTCTCATCGCTTGACATCATCATGAGTACAATATTTTTCATTAATCACACGCAGAGTCTCATTAGTGCGCAAAATATTGGTTCATTATCTGCCATATATCGTACATACTACGTACATCTGTTTGTGGTTAGGTTATTTGCATTTCGGAATTGCAAACTGTGGGAAATGTGGAGCGTATTTCGTGAATAAAAAAAAGGTGACAATAAATTTATGATAGTTCAAGTTTCGAATATTTATTCAGCTTGAAATGAAAATAATAATTTTCATTTATGGAAAATAATTATATTATAAAGCATAAAGTTTTCGAAAGCCTTCAGCTTTTAAAAGTTTATCATACTGAAACTTAATTTTTTATAAAGTTTATCATACTGAAATAATAATTTTCATAATATATGTTAATTAAATAAATTATATAGCATTAAGTTATGGAAAGCCTTTAGCTTTATAAAGTTTTTTTAAGTTCCATAATTTTAAGTATATAGCTGAATAATGAAATCTGTTCAATTTTTCAACTAAATTACATGTTTCTAGTAACCTTTTCTCAATTTCTTTCTGCATCCTGTATTTCAAATTATATATGCAAATTTAACCTCAAATTAAAGAAAACTCGTCGCCTGTAAATATCTAACGCCTCTTTGAGGCATATCAATTCAGTTACGCCCCGTGAAGATCACAAGAGCTTGTTGACAAAATTATTTGGGTGGAGTTCTTGAAAAATCTGATGTTGTTCTTTGCCCTCCAGGGACTTAAGAGAGAGAGAGAGAGATAGAGAGAGAGAGGGAGAGGGAGAGTATGAGAAAAACGCTTGACATATCCCGCTGGGCAGGTCCCCCAAGCTGTTTGAACCTTTACCAGGAACCGGTAACCTATGGAACTTCTCTCGCTCTTGCTCCCATTCCCTCTCTGTCTCTCTCTCTCCCTCTCTCTGCCCCGACCGCCAACTGTGCGAGGGCACAATTATTAGCACTTAAGCGACACATTTGGTGTATCCTTGCTGGGGCAACCCTTAAGCAGCCGCGCGGCACAAGTGTCGATGACACTTGGAGGGATTTTGGGACTGCCTGCGGTCGCAAGACGCACTAGGGAACGTTGCAACGTTGCACGCCAGGTTGGTTGCTTCAGGTAAAGGGAAGGAAAAACGAAGAAGAACAAGAAGAGGTTGAAAAAAAGGGGTAAGAGACGCGTCTTCCCCGGGGCACGTCCTGGCAAAACACTTAAGCCAAAGTTAAACGCTTCGAGTGTTGTATTTTTTGTTTTTGTTTGCATGTTGCGTCGTGCTCCGTTTTTTAAGCGCAATATACCCTAGAAAGGGACTCAAAACTTGGGTATGTTGAGTTGGAAACGCGTTAGGGAAGTGAAATTTTGGTAAAAGTTTCCAGTTATCCTGAACAATTGTATGAATATTTGCAACTCTTGTAAATTCTTGTGAATTTCGAAATACAAGTATATTTATTATACATTTTATTTTTATTCCATCGTATCTAAGAGCAGAGAATAGCTAGCTATACTAAATTGGGTGCATAGATAACTATTTACTAGATATACAAGTCAAGTAGCTACTCATCTTTGCTACTCTATCGGATTTTGAAATACACAGTGTCTACTACTTTATACATGGGTTTTTTAAGTAGTAAATGCAGCTAGGCATCTGAAATTTGGTATACAGTTTCCCTGGAGTACTATACATAGTTCAGGTTTTTATTCATATTGAATAATTTAACGACTTCCGAAAGACACGGTTGGCACTCTTTATACATGGGTTATTTACGTACTTCATGCAGCTAGGCATCTGAAATTTGGTATACGGCTTCCTTCGAGCTACATAAATAGTTCAAGTATCTATTTATAATGAATACTTTTAAAACTTTCCTAATACACATTGTCTTCTCAATAAATAAAGCATATATAGTACTCATTGCAACTAGACATCTAAAATTTGGTATACAGCTTACTTAAATAATAAATAAATAAATATTTGATAATTTAAAGACTTTCGAAAAACTATTTTTATAGGGTATCTCAGAGCAATGTCTTTCGCTATGACATTCCCTACATGTTTTTACTCTATATATATGTGCTCTTGTAGGTTTCTATATGTTAGGGGGCACAGCGGGACATGCGCTCACAGTTTCTGCCTACTCCTCTTCTCCATCTTCTCATTCTTCTTAGTATTATTATTTTTTGTTTTATTTTCGTCCAACCTAAATCAATAGCGTTTTGAGAAAACTTTGCTTTAATTCGCTTAAATTGCCGGCAGGACTCACGCATAGCATGGGATGGCAACGTCTTTGTGTGCGCGAAAAATCCTCAAAGGATTGCCCTCCTTTCCCTGGTCCCTAACCCCGTTCTTCCCGATTGTTTTGGTCCCGCTGTTGTCACAGCTAAAGCGCTTTAATTTTGATTGCATTCGATTTGTTTTTTTCTCTCTCTCTCTCTCTTTCTTTCTGCTTTGCTCTCCTTTTCGATTTTGTTGCTGCCGGCGTTGTTTGCACAACTCTTTGACAAATTCGCAGGCTTGTTCCGGCCTGAAGAAAGAGAAAGAGAAGGAAAGAGGAGGAGGAAGGAAGGAAGGAGTTAGGGACCTTCTTTTCCCCGTTTTGGCAATTTTATGCAGCCAAAGGATTAGCTATTTTTCGTGTGTGACACAAAAGTAGCCTAGATCTTTGCACAGTTTTCGGATTGTCGAAATTGTTTTTCTTTTTTTTTTTTTTGTCTACAGTTGAGGGGGCTGAGGGATTTCATTTTGTTTGGATTGGATTTAGACCGGCTGTGCGAGTGTGTGAGAGTTGTTTGTAACAGTTATTATGAGATTTTGGCTTGGGATTTGAGGATCCCAACACAGAAAGAGAGAAATTATTAACACAACATTAACTGGAGTATGTGTTTTTAAAGAATTATCTATTGAGGGGGGCGCTCTCTTGAAAATGGGGCACTAATTTCGTGTATTTAAACGATAGTTCATACGAAAATCGAGACCTTCTTTTAAAGAAATAAGTACAGTTTATTAACACGGAATTTCGGAATTAATGAACGAACAATGTGGATTTTAACATTTTTTCGAAAAAAAAATTCCTGAAAAATAGTAAGGGAAAAATTTCGAAGAATTTGCAACTTCTTATATGACAAAATATTTTAATATAAGATCACTAAGGGCATTAAAACATAAACAAAATGTTATTCCCCGTAAAAATCGGTTGATTTTTAACAAAGTTACGATGGATAGAATGTGTGGTTTGAGGGCCTGTCGAGGTTCTCACATGTCTAATTTTTGGTAGACTTAGGCATGTTTTTTGGGCAAAAATTAAGTATCGTCAAAAACACTTTCAAACACTTGTTTAGTACTAATTTTGACCTCCGCAATCAATTAAAACTAAAAGCGGACGATTTAAAATTTTTCGAGAAAATAATTTCTGAAAAAGAACAAGGGGGGACCCTTACATAAATGAAAAAATTTCGAAAAATTTGAAACTCTCTATATTAAAAACTATTTCAATTTGGTTTAACATACCCAGCTTTAGTAAATTTTCCCTTTGTTAATGTTTCTAAGCGAAAGTTCTGCCGATAGTTATTCCGATAGTTCTGCTACCATTTGGATGTAATCCTGTAATGCGCATAATCCTCTTGCAGCCAACAACCTGACCGTAATTTCATCGTTATTTTTGCCATCTGATTTTGGGTTTTGGTTTGGCTTTTTTGGGCGTTTTCTGTTGCGACTGGTTGACATTGACAGACTGTCAGACTGACAGACTGTGCTGCTGTAAGGGATTTATCGCATGGGTCTCTCCTACCTGCCTTAGGGCGTATTATAGCCTAGGCTCAACTGTCATTCATTGACTTGCCGGGGAATTCCGCACACGTTGTGTCATTTTTGCGGCTCGTTGTGTTGTTTGCAGTTTGTGTAGAATGAAATCTGAAATCCTTTTAGGATTGCTTTCGCAAGTAATTAGTCTGGCTGTCAACTCTGTGTTGGTCTGTGCCAGAGCAGAGCTAAAAGGATTTGTCCACACCTGCACACACATTGCCCAAGATGGAGGAATTCTCGTGTGTACCGTGTACCGTGTCCTAAATGCGCGCCTCCTGCGGGGCAATCTATCAACACGATTTTGTTGCTTTTCTTCTTGCTTGTTCTCTCTCTCTCTCTGCCTTCTTGGAAATGTGTTCAACCTACTTTGATGAAATGCTGTCCAAATGAGAAAAATTGCATGTGCTGTGTTTGCGCATCATTTCATGTTACGCCAGGACAGAAATAGGTCTAGCAAGAATAAAGGATACTGCAGCTACTACAACCAGAGACATATAGCTACTAAATGAGTTTTTATGCTCTACATTGATGGTGGGTTCCAGTTTTGTGTCTCGGTATGTCCTCAAATCTCCTCCCCCATATATAGTATTGTATGGGATAAAGTGGGTCGGCGGTTTGTTGTGCCTGCCGTATAGTGGATTGCATTGAATGTAACTGACAATGTGACAGTTTCGCAGAGACAGCCCCCTACTCTATCCATATACCCTATTCTCGCTACCCTACCTCACTCCCTCTGCACTCGTGTCACGTCGCCGACGGCAGACAAATTAGCTTAAATGAGTGGCTTTTCTTTTCTCAGTCTCTCTCTCTTTGTCTCTCTCTCTCTTATCTTTCACATCCCCTATTGAAGGCGTTAGGTTTGGAGTAGAGAAGGTTCTACATTTGATTTACGAGTTGCTCGGAAAATGTGCTGCAAATTTCGTAGCATATCACAGCTGTTTCCAGTTCATCATCATAGTACAGTGTGACGATGTCTGCGAAAATTGATTCAGATATTCTATGCAAACTGTGACAATTGACAATCAAACTTTTTATAGAGTGTATCCAATTTGAGTTCTTAAGGCAGGAAGCTGTATAGTAAGGATTGCTGTTTATAGTCTGTGAAAAGGTTTAATTGAAGGATATGGTAGATATCAAAGGATATAGAGTTGAATAGCTCGCTAAATAATGGGTACAAATTTGTATAATTACACAGCCCCACAAAATTTTTTTTTTGTCATGATCTGGGCATGCGGCATATGCAGTTATATGTATTTTGGGTCGCTGAATCCGAATCCGGGGTCGGAATTACGTCATCACGTCTGGATTTCGACATAACCTCACAAAACTGAAAAATTTTAAAAATTTCCCCAAAAAGATATAGAGTCATGACCTGGTCATGTGATATATGTTTTCATATGTTTTTGGGCTTCCTTAATCCGAATCCGAAGTCAAAATA
Organism: Zaprionus kolodkinae; assembly: GCA_018901885.1. Taxonomy (NCBI): domain Eukaryota; kingdom Metazoa; phylum Arthropoda; class Insecta; order Diptera; family Drosophilidae; genus Zaprionus; species Zaprionus kolodkinae. The sequence continues at coordinate 4,011,047 of JAEIFM010000508.1, forward strand.
TTTTCAGGACGTATACTTTTCGACATAACCTAAAATTTTTTTTAAAATTTTTTCAAAAAATGGGTTTTTTTGTTCTGGATTCAGCTAAAATGTTTTTAATGATTATTCATGAACTTACCTAAAATACAAATGCATTAGAACAAAAATTACAGGAGAAACAATGCCACCTTAAAAAGGACTATTGCAGAAGCCGTTGAAAGAGTATTTAAAGTGGTATTTTAGAATGGAAACATTTTTTTGTTTTCAAAACCTACATTAATTACATTAAAAAACTTAGTTTTCAAACCAAAAACCCAGTTTTTGAAAAATTTTTGAAAAATTTTTTTAGGTTATGTCGAAAAGTATACGTCCTGAAAATATTTTGACTTCGGATTCGGATTAAGGAAGCCCAAAAACATATGAAAACATATATCACATGACCAGGTCATGACCCCCATTATTTTTTGGCGCTTTAAAGATTTTTCATGTTTTTTGAGGTTATGTCAAAATTTAGACGTGCAGGATACATTTTGATTAAAAAATCGAATTTAGAAGGTCAAAATACATGAGAAAACATATATCGCATGACCAGATCATGACTCTATATCTTTTTGGGGAAATTTTTAAAATTTTTCAGTTTTGTGAGGTTATGTCGAAATCCAGACGTGATGACGTAATTCCGACCCCGGATTCGGATTCAGCGACCCAAAATACATATAACTGCATATGCCGCATGCCCAGATCATGACAAAAAAAAATTTTGTGGGGCTGTGTTATTTTAAGCAGTAAACTGAATACTCTTGGCATAAACCGGAAAATTGTACACACTAAAATTCGATTTACAAAGGCTTTTGAGGACTTGGAAATTTTTTTAAAAATACCTTGATCTGCGCACAGTAATAATGCATATTGTTACCAAACTTGACAGCTCTAGCTCTGATAATAGCTGAGATATAGATGCTCATACAGACACTAGATTTCAGATTAGATAATATAGGATTATAAATAGCTATTGTTATAGGCTTCTACTCTAGGATTAGCGGACATAACAATAGATCTTAACAATAGCTCAAGTATAGCTCGCTTTTAGCATTAGTTATGCTTCAGTTACAGATCAAATCAATCCCATATATAGAAAGAGATAGAGAGAGAGGGACAGAGAGTAGAGCTGTCAAAGTGACGTATTGACAAATGATATTAGGCTTGATGACCATTAAGTGCAGCGCATTGCGGACACTCAACGGTCAGTTGAGACATCAATCAAACTAGGGTTGCAACTAGCGGTCGGTCCAACTCTTTGCCGGCAACCCTGGTCGGCGTAATAACGCGAACCAAAGGGGAAGCTTAAAAAGTCGACATGGGTAACAGGGACTAACGTAGGATTTCAGCAGCTTGACCGTTGGTCAAGCGCGATCGCATACATGGAAGGGGGTTGCAACCCTATAAATTGCACTTAGTGCGCACGGGGCATTTAAATTGTCTGCGCCTGCGCGACGTCAGCAAGCCAAATCCTGTCACAGGATGCAGGCAAAGAGATGACAGGAGGAGGAGGAGGAAAGGAAGGTAGGGTGTACAGGCACGGGGGCAGTTCATTAAAATGCGAGCGATGTAATGAGCAAAATGCAGTGTAATGAAATTAAAGTGAACACGCGACACAACAAGAGAGCGAGAGAGAGAGGAAGAAGGGGAGAGAACAGACTGCCCGCTGCTTGCGCATGTGCAGCCAGCAACACCCTACCTCCCTGCATACTCCCCTCCCCCTCTCCACTTCTCCCCTATTTGTTGTGTGTCAAGTGCCGCGCTATTTTGTTGCACCTTGACTTTTATTATGAATTTTCCTGTTTTTTTTTTTCTCGCTATTTTTTTTTTTTTTTTTTTTTTTTTTTTTTTTGCATAGCCCGCATAATTGGCGAATTTGCGGAATTGTTCCAGTTCCAGCGGCGAAAGTGCACTCATTAGTTCAACTTTGTTTGGCCAGCACAAAGAGCATGCGCGCATGGGCGTGGTGAGAGTGCTCTAAGGGGGGATGGGGGTGGATAGGGACTGACTAGCGGATACTCTCTGCATTAGGTATAAATTAGATGATTTCAAAACTGAATATGTGACAGATCAAGAAGACCTTTTTTTTTGGTAGATCTTCTTACCTTTTGACTTATAGATACCCTGTGAAAATTACTGATTAAAATTACTAGATTTCGTATTTAAAGTAGGAAAACTTAATATAAAGCATTGATTTGCAAACTCTTATTAAATAAAAAATATGGATACCCTGTCGATTCGAAAAATGCAGATTGAATAACAATTTTATATATGTTCATATAAATAATATATTTTAATATTCTAAGAATGTAATAGTTCATAGTGTATTTTTACACATTAAAGGATTTTTGCTGATCAAAAATTCTTCACTTATATTTAAAAACACTTTCAATCATTAAAGATGGTAGAAAATCAGTTTTATTTATTATCTATGAAATTTTTAAATTCAGGAAACTTAAAAATACTACATTTATCTTACTGCACTCAATATTATATTTTAATTTCACAAACTTTGGAGCAAAATAATTGGTGTACAATGTAATTTTAAGACTTACCTAAAATAAAATTCTAATAGAAAGATTTTGAAATTTTTTTTTTTATACGTCTGAAATCTATATATATTAAAAAAAAAAACTACGAAATATTTTCTTAACAAATATTAAGGATCTTTTTAAGTTTGCCATACCTCCCGCTCATTAAATCAAATTAAGCGCATATTATAATATTATTTTATTATTATACCCGCTACGTGCCTACGCTATAAGGTTGACGGCTTTAGCCTGTGGAATGTGCAGTGTCTGCGTGTGTGTGTGTGTGTGTGTGTGTGTGTGAGTGTATCAAAAATTATGACGCGCTTAGAACAATCAAAGTGTCAAATAAAAATGTCAAGTTTATGTGGCACGCTGATCGCCAACTAATCTGTCAACAAAAGGTGAGGCTGCTGTGCTGTGCTGTGCTATGCCGTGTGCCATGTGCCATGTGAGGCGGCATCATATCCGGTTTCCTGTTTTTGGTCAATGCATTTACGCCAAGGGGTTGCTGTGCAGCAGACTAGACGGACAGAGCAGGCGGACAGACTGACTTACTGACCGCTCGTCAGCCCCTCGGCCGGCTGTCATAATTAAAATATGACGCGTGTCCGCATCCGTGTCCATGGCACAGTACAGTAGCGCAGGCAGGACAATTGCACTGCACGACATGGCACGGCATGGTAGGCGGCAACTCTGGCACTCTGCCACTGTTGCCACAATTCGACACGCAAGCAACTTGGCCAGCTGAACTGAGCCCGTCGTGCCACAACTTGAGGGCCACAAAATGTGCATGCATAGAAGATCTCTATGTCTATCTATCTATATGTACATATGTCTGCCGCGGTCATTGTCCTGGAACCAAAGGAACTGCAGCTAATTGCCAGGCATTTGCCAATTATACAGTTCCTCAAAAGGAAATTAACCCAAATCACGCTTAAAACTTATGTGACTTGTTAAAGGGAATTACTGAAAATTTAGATATCTACAGTAATTCTACTAATTTAAGGGGCAGTCTTTTATAATATGGAAATTGTAGAAAATTTGAAATTAGGGATTATAAAAGCGTGCCGAATTCGAGATGGACTGCAAGAAATACATGAAATACTATTTTTGCTGTCTGTATGAACATCTATATCTCAGCTATTATAAAAGCTAGGTCTATCAAATTTGTTAACAATATCCCTTACTATTGTGTGCAGATCGAGGTATTTATTAAAAATTTTCCAAGTCCCTAAAAGCCTTCGTAAATCGAAAAAGAGAATTCAAGAAAATTCAGTTTACTGCCTAAAAGAATTATACAAATTTTAAAATTGTCCTACACTCCCATAAATGCTAAAAAAAATCGAATTGAAAGCGTTATTTTAAGACTTTTTTTGAGTGTACATTAATTAATTCGTTGTGCTAAGATTGGATGATAATTGAAGAAGTTATTAAAAGTGATTATATCAAATTTCATATTGTACTCAGTTGTAATATAAATAATAATCAAAATTGATATAAATTATCATGTTCAAATATGAACCGTAAATGCGTATAATATTCGTAAGAAACCATATCAGTTTAGTCTATACATTTTCCATCCACGATAAAATATAGGCTAACAGTTCTGTTCTGTATCCTAATTTAACTAAACAAATTCCCTGATTAATAGCCATGCAATAGACCCAACCATCCTAACTGTACGAAAACCTTCAATACAAGCGACCCTTTCCACAGACTCAACTCTAAGCTGATCCCAAAACATTAACAAAAATATTGTAACACTTAAGCATATTTCTTTATTGTTATGATCCTTTTATGAGCATGCTCGCTCGTTTGTTATCATGCATATAGAGTATTTAAGCATATTTGACATTATTATAACTACACCAGGGAAAGCTGAAGGCAGACAGACAGAGAAAAAGCGAGGGGTACATATCATATATATAGGAAGGAACCACAGGATGGGCAACAATTAGTTTGCATAACATTCGCATTTGACTACAGTTGACTACACCAAAAAGAAGAGGAGGCAGCACGTGTCTAACGAGAGAGAGAGAGCGAGACAGAGAGAGGGGAAGGGGAAGGGAGACTCTCCTGGTCAGTGGCAGCTGTAATAACCAAAACATGAACTGCATCATAGAGCCCATGATATGGTAACAACTTTTTTCATCACTTACCCGCTCCCTTTAATCCTGCAGCTGCCCTGCCCGCTCGACCCAAATTGAAATATCTATACCATAAGAGCGGAGAACCCACGTAAAAAGCATCCACCAATTCACTTTGAAGTAGGTGCAGTTTATGCAAACATACAGACGGGGAAAACTCGGAAAATGGAAAATGGACCAAGCATCAACTCTGGACATGGCAGCGCATGGAAGCTGTTTTCCGCTCTTGTTTTGGGTTGGGTTGGTTTGAGCGGTCGCGCTAAATGGTTTTTCATAAAATTTCATAACATCAAGATATGAGCTTTGTATTATCATATAGATGTCTGTTTGTCCCTGCCTCCCCCTGTCTGCCGGTTCTGGCCTGCAGCGATGTCTAAGCCAGGAGTACGCGTTGTGCATTCGTAATGTCCTCTAGGCTAGGGCAACCCCTTTCAGGGGCGAGCGGTTAGGTCTCTTTCTCGCTTTCTCTCCCCCCTTGTCTGTCTCTGACTGCTTGGGCTACTCTCTTTGCAGCCCACTAATGAGCACACTTGAGCAGTTGCTGTGTGTGTGTGTGTGTGCGTGTGTGCGTATTTGCTTTGCAGCGCTAATGAAGTGAGTCCTGCGTTCTGCGTCCTGCTGCAGGACACATGCATTGTGCATCCATCATCAAATCACAAACAGAGCAACAACAACAGAAGGCAGAAAGCGCTTGCCAAAGGGGTATGCAGTGCCGAATTTTAAATACTCTTGAGAGTAAAAAAAAGTTAAGAATATAAATTAATAAAAAAAATAAATACTATACAAAATAATTTAATAACAAAAATTAATAATCAAATGAATACAAAAATAAAATATGAATAAGTATGTATGTATGTGTTGCATGCTGAAAGATATTTTTGATTTAAAGAATTTAACTATATAAAATAGTTGACCGCTTTTTAGTTGACTTAAAAAATAAATAATATTTAAATTTCAATAAATCAAATAATTTAGTGTCATGTATACTAATATAGATTAACAGATATATTTATGTTTAATACTAAATAATAAAAACATATTTATTTGTATAAAATTTCAATTATTTATATTTGGTATAATATTTAAATGTTTTTTTTATTAAAATAATGTCTTGCTAATATTCGTATTAAAAACTTAAAAAAATATATTTGTATACATTTATATGCAATTTTTAATTATTTTTGACTCAGTTTAATTATTTATTTACTTGAGAAAATACCAAGAAAACATATTAAAACGTTCTATGAGTTTCCAACATTGTCTCATGTTAAGTCACAAAATCGTAGTACCCGCACGCGCGAGTTAGTGTATTTAAAAGCTGCACACTCGCGCGGGGGTTGGGCCAACAATGGGTTAATTCAGTACGCTGCGCAACCCGTTCCCGCTTCTGTTCCCGTGTTCGGCTTATCTGGAACCCAAAACACAGCATTGTCCCCTTCGGTTAGCTCGGCAGACAGGCGAGCGCTAACTTTTTCTGGTATTTTTGTTGTCGTATAAATTTGATTGTTTAATTGTCCAGTTTTTTTTTTCTTTTTTACATAGGTTCGTCCTTTTTTTTATTTTTCGGTTTTGTCCTGCATTTCAATTTCAATTACTTTAATTATGCCTACGTAATATAATTAGTTAATTTCTGACGATTTGTCTACGAAAAAAAAGTGAAACCACAATTATGCATTAGAATGTGATCGGGACACGTGACGCGTGTCCTTATGTTCATATAGGGGGTGAGTCTGGTAGGGGGAGAGACGGAGAGAGAGAGAGAGTGAGCGAGGAAAGTCTTTCAGGCATATCGTATACCCTACGCCGACGTTGTGGGCAATCTAATGCGTTAGCCTTGCGTAAAATCCTTGGCTTGCCGCAAGATTAATGTCGTCTATCCGGTAACTTGACATTGAAATATACCACAAGATCGGATGAAAAGAAATACATTTTCTCCCCTCGCAAAAATTGATTGATTTGGCAAACAAATTTCCCTTTCTTTCTATCTGCGATCTTGGGCAAATTTTCCCTCAATTTGTTTGCAATTTCTTGTGTTGATTTAGGCTCACAGAATATGGGAGAAATTCGGTATTTCCATCCCTATTAAATACATATAGATTTCATACAAATTAATCACCAAAAACTCACATTAATTTTAAAGTATATATATTATATCTTTTTCTTCTTGTTCTCTTTGCAGGTAAGCATGATTACATCAACGGTTACTCAGTTCCACCATGGCAGGTTGTGATCATCGGCATGACTAAGTATCTGAATAAATACCATATATATATATATATATATATATAAATTATTTGCACACGATTGCATCGGTGTGGGGGGAGTCTGTGATATCATTATTAAATGCGCTGACTCAAAGATGAGTGATTATATTAATCTATAGTATGAGAAAAACCTTTCCAATAGATGTTAGACAATTTTATGAGATGAGCAAAGCAAAGCGAATTATGAATGTACTTACATAAATTCTTGCAAAATTATTCACTTGTGACAGTCGCATCGAATGCCCTGGGAACTAGAAGTTTTTTTTTTTTATTTTTAGTTGCTAATCTCTTGTAATGCGATCATAAAACCGTCACACCATGGGCACAACACCACATAAAATATCTGAAGATATTGCAAAAATGGGAGAAAAAAAGACCTAAAAAAATGTCAAAATTCATTTTCTCATTCCATATACCATTTTGCACGCCATTTAAAGGCACCCTCAGACATACAAAAAAAAATCGCAAGAAGATTTGCAGTTCCACCCCTTGAAAATGATCATAAAAAAAGGTAAAACTGTTTCAACATTTTGAACATTTTTATTTTATGTACTTTCTATCGAAATCCCAACGAACTTTGACCCAGAGAAACATCCCTAATCTATGTGTTGAGGAGAAAAAAAAGTGAAATATTAATTACAATTTGTAAGGGGTCGCTTCTCGGTCTGCGTTGCGATAGAAACGAGTTGACCCAGTTGAGAAGATATCTTGGCCCCGACAAGTCGATTGTTGATCGAACTAGATCAGTTTTCAATTGAAAATTCATAAATGCAATTGGCTTAACTCAATTATCGCTTGACTAATGTTCCACTCTAATTATAGAAGCATCCGATATTATGATATTATGTCATTCTATCGTTAGCGATTGCGCAATTACTGAGAACTGCGCACAGACTGGCCTGCCTCCCTACAAATCCATCGTCAATAATCCAGAATATATTTTGTAACGCTACAATTTAAGTACTTAGAAAACACACGAAAATAAACAGAATTTAAATGCGAACGGGCTCAAGGGCCCCCCATACCCTATAGACACCCTCCTCCCCACACACACACCCCATCATGACCCTGTGGCAATTTATACACAGAGAATTTGCGTCAGCTGTGCTCTTGGATTTACGTACGAGATCCGTATAATTGCGCTAAGGAAATACATATAATTTAATTGTTTCAAGAAAAACTGCTCGTCATAATAATTACAATTTTTCCCTCTTTTTCATTTTTTTTTTTGATTCGCCAGCGATTTTCAGAGCCAGAGGCTAAAAGTATCTCAGAAAATATTGTGGGGGATACATTAAAAAAAAAAGAGTGTACTACAAGCTTGGAAATTTATAGGGTATACCAGACGCTGTAATATCATACTGTTGCTCTTAAAGTCTCTTAAACCTCTTGAAAACTCGTTAATAACTAAGAATTAATTGCAAATCTTTAAAGGTTTAAAATACTCTTAAGTTTTTTTTTTTCGAAATTTCAACCTATTTAAATAACTGCAAATTTTATTTTCCTAAATATTTTTACACTTTACACATTAATGTTATATGTTAGGGTATTTGAGTATTCCTGCTCCCCAGAGAATGCCTTCCTTAGTAGGCTCTTTTGAAAATTAAATCCAATTTGACTGCCGTTTGCAAACTCGCTGCAGGCTTTTTTTCCCCTTCTCCTATCAACTTGGGGCCTGTCACACGCACCCAACACGATGGGGAGAGGGAGACAGGGAATGTAAGGGCTAAAGGGAGATAGAGAGATGCGCTCCACCTTTCGGGGGAGTTTGTCGTCGTCGTCGCGCGCACGCGGTACTTAACATATTTGCATTGACAAGCAGACACATATACATAAATTTCTGTCATGAAGGGAGAAGGGGGGTATTTCTGGGGGCCCCATTAAAATTATCGATTTTCTGCCGTCTGCAATATTGCCCTTTGGCCATGCAATTGGCCCTTCCACGGGTCTCACAGGGGCAGCTTCTCCTCTCCCGGTGCGGTACGTTTCAATTAATCAACTCAAATTGCGTTTAAAGTGCGCGAAATGCGGAGCAAGTAAAGGGAAGTTGACTGTGCTAGTAGATACCTTGTAAAGTTGAAATTAATATATAATTATTTAAGGGCTACATATTAAAATTAAAGTAATTTTCAGCAGTCTTTTCTGATATTTTTGTAATTTTGTATAGTTTTTTGTAGTCAAAAACAAAAATAAAAGAGTTTACTTTGCAGAAATATGTTTATATTTTATGGTCTTTAATCCTATATGCTATTTAAGTTTTGAGCTAACCATTTACAAAATTTCAGAGCATTACTCTTTATACTCTCTGAGTTATTAAGGGGTGTTATGGCATTTTTGTAAATTTTTTGAAATATATAACTACTCAATAAATTAGTAAGCTATCCACACATTAGTTACAGGGTATAAAAACGTTGATTAAATGTACGGGCAGTCTGCCTGTCGAGGGGTTTGACTTGTCGAAGTGCCTGCCCCGAGACCCGATGCCCGACTACCCCATTCTACACGATGTACCTCTAATAATTATGTCAAGTTGCATTGTTGCTTTGCCTTGTCTTCTAATTTTGCACTCTCTCTCTCTCTCCCCCTTTCTTGCCCTTTTCGCTGTGCAATTTCATGGATTTTAAGTTTCTTGATGTTTCCTGAAGCGTTTTACGCTTCATTACAACAAATTGGCGAATAGATGTCGCATCGTCTGTAATATTTTATGAATTTCTTAGGCACGTCGTAAAAAAATAAAAATTGCGATTTCTTTTTTCATTTTTCGCGAATTATGAATTATTAATTATGGCAACAAGAAGAAGCTACAGCGAAAAAGAAAAGAAAAGGGGGTAGCACCATGTTCGATCCGATGTAAGCGCATTTGGGCGTGAGAACTAATGCGCTTGTAATTTGCCTCGAACGGGGTGAAATTGGGAAATATGAATATGAACCGAAACCGACCGAATCGTCTAGGGTAATGCAAATTATCAAAATATGAATATGAAATTAGTCAGATTAAAGAGGAGAACTCATGAATCGAAACGAATGAGCTGAAATGAGTAGGGGGGAATTACGAGAGATTTAAAAATTATTATCAAGAAGATATAGATCATTCGGAATGTATTCACTTTTCTCAATAAATCCAGAATAAAATTGATGGCATTAGATCTGTTTAGGTTAAAGAAAAATCTTGCGTACTTGAATAAGACAAATGTTTTGATAAATAAACTGAAAGCACTTTTAATACACCGTTTTTCCCGCCAAGAAATATTGAGTATTTCTTTGAAAACTGAAACATCATTTCTTTTTTTTTTTTTGGTATATTAATTTTCGTGACAGTTCCGCGAAAAAAAAAACGTATTGCAATTTCTATAAGTATAGCTGGGTTTTAGGGCATTGCTCACGGTTAAAAATATCGAACACATAATCATATGAGATTTTGGAATTATTTATGAATCATTCCTCTATCTATCCATTGGTTTCCGCATACGAACATGTGTGTTGAATTTTTGACTACCGATTCCGTTCTTGTTCCGCTGACCCCATAAAAAAAAAAAAAAAAAAATGGAAAAAACTTTCTCTATCCAGATGTTAGTACAAATGAAGCGTTTGCGCTTGTTGGACATCAAATTCAATTGTTTCGCTCTCTCCCTATATTCCCCCCACCTGTCCCTGCCTCTCTTCCATATGCAATTTCCGCTTTAGACACCCGAAAGCGGGGGGTATATAAAAAGAAACGAATCAAATAAACCGTTAATGGACTCAACTAAATCAAGTGAATGAGTTGTCAGAAGTTTTTTTTTTTTTTGAGTATGCACCCCCTAATAGAAACGGGAAACATGACAAATTGCGGGTGCAAGATCGAGAGGGAGAGAGAGAGAGATGAACTAATAAAGTTTTGCAAATATTTACATGCAACAGGAGAAGCGGCACAGCCGGAGGCAGGCGAAGGGTGTTGGAAGTCGACAAAGTATCAAATAACCCAGAGAGAGGGAGAGAGAGAGGGAGAGAAGAGGGTAGTAGTGGGTAGTGCAGAATTAAGGTACGTGGTTAGCCAAGGTCTGGCCTCGCCTTGTGGTGTTGGGTGACCAAAAGCTCTCTCTCCCGGGGGAAGCCTAATTTGTTTAACATACAATATATACAATTAAAATGCACTAAGGGTGTAGGGCTAGAGGGTGCGCACCCTCAAGTCAACTAGCGTACTTAATTAACCACATCACAGAGAGAGAGAGAGAGAGAGAGGGGGGAGGAAGGGAGAGGGTGCTCTAGTGCTACTTGAGCTTTTAACCCTTAAAAGCACAACGATTTTATTAACGTCATTTAAGACGCATTTTTGACTATTTTTATCGCGATGATACAGTCAAAAAAACAAAAACAAAACAAAAAGAAAGAGTGTAGCTACTTGGGTAGCTCAACCCAATTGAAAAGGGAAAGTGTCGCTTACGCACGCACATTACGAGGCGTCTGGTAGTGCCCCCCGGGGGTTGTGTTGTTCGCTGCGTGCAACCACCCACAATGCAAGCAACCCCCACAGAGTGCGTCGTCACAAAAATGTGCTGCAACATTCGTCAACTTGTAAATCTGGGCATGTCCCCTTTAGCCTGGCGGGCTAGTGCAGCCGACGCACCCTGTGGCAGGTTGATTAGAAATTCCATTAAAATTCCATAAAGAAAAAAAAAGGAGAAGAAATAAGCGTTAGCCGCACCCGGTTTTGTCTTTCTCAGACTAATTTCATAGCCAAGGAGGGTGGTTAATCCAACCAGACCCAGACCCACCCACTATCCCAGTCCCAGTCCCAACCTTTACGAAAACTACTCAGCGACAACTAGCGACAATTTCAAGTTCCATCGCAAAATCGCGTGTAACTGCGTCGCTCCTTCAGTTCTCCCCCTTTGCCATCTTTATCCACTCTCGCTCTCTCTACTTATTTTCGTGCTCGTCTAATTAAGACGCAAAGTGTGTCCGGTGTTGTCTTAAAAAAAGCTGTTTTTGGCTAAAAGTTAAGCAAAAAAAAGCCAAACAATTATTTACCAAAAGAGCATAAAATATTTTAAAAAACTTATTAAATAAAGCTTACAAAATTGATAAACAAAACTGTTTTTGACGGGAAGATATACAGAAAAGCTAAATAATTGTTTACCAAACAAACATAAATTAGCTAAAACATTTACTAAAGAAAGCTTTTGAGACTGTGCAAACAATTATTTTCCAACAAAGAGCGTAAAATAGCTAAAACATTTTTAAATATAGCCTAAAAATTGATTTTTAAAAAAGGGTTTTGACAAGACGCTATGCAAAAAAAAGCTAAACAATTATTTACCAAAAAACGGTCAAAACTTACAAGATAACAAAACGTGAAAATTAAAAAATATTTATTAATTTAAAAATCAAAATTATCAGTTATAAATGGAGTTCTAAAAAAAACTGCAGGCAATTCTACAAAAAAGAAAAAAGAAAAAAAAAAACAAATTAAGACTTCCAAACTAAGACTTCCAGCCGCATTATAACAATTTGTTCCGCAACTGCCACCCACTAAATCTAGCCGGAAAATAGCTAAATTGCCAACACTGTGCGTATCCCTGCTTTAGCGTCTGCTGTGACGTGTGGCCACGATAACTGTGGCAAGCGTGTCAAATTATCGGGCGCATCGTATAATGCACAGTTCACGTGTCCTCTCAGATTTCTCTTACTTCTATCGCATTTTATAATCTCTCACTCTCTGTGTAGATTTACATTTCCATGGGGTTTATCAGCTTAAACTCTGAGATCATTTAGATTAGCGCTTTTATTGACTAAAGTCAATGAAAAATTTTACAGAACTTTGTGAAATCCTAATAAATGAGATAAGATTATCTAGACTTTAAGTGAAATTAAGATCTTGAAAGATACTTTGCTTATAATCCTATAAAAATTGGATAAACTGTTAAATACTATTTTGAACTAAATATATTCAACTTTAATAAGTAAATTATCTCCCAATAAGGAACTACAATAAATCAAATCTAATTTACTCTGAATATTCATGATGTATTATAGTTTTGATTACATTTTTTCTTTCTATTATTACTGTAAATCCTCACGGGATTTACTTTCACTAATTGATTTGATTGCGATTGCGAATGCGACATTTTGCACATTTTCGCATTTTCACAATCAAATTTCATAATTTTCCAGGCTCATTGCATTAATCTTGTTAGCGAAAAAGAAAAAAAGAAAAAAAAACCATACACAATCGACAAATTACTGCGCTGCACAGTTATAGATACCAGACACATATCTAACATATTTATCTGATATTTTTGTTGTCTATATGTTTGTGTATTATAATGGCACATGTTCGACTTGCGGCTGCGTCCGTTCATCTGTTTCTCCCTTTCCCTCTCTCTCTCTCTATAGGAAGTGAAATTTCGCACTACAACAGCAATAATAAATAATATTGCTTAGCTCCCCAGCGGCCCACTAACCGAAACCCCAACTAAACATAACCACAAAACCCAGACCGCGCTCTCCCTGCCTGCAATTCGTGGCCAGACATATTGCAGGCAGTGTACGCTGCACACTGCTATTATCATCATTATTATCATCATCACACAGAGCAGCCAGTTGATGATTATTACCTTGCTGCAGAGCAACAACAACAACGGCGCAAATGTTTATTATTGCATTTTGATTTCCGTATGGGCTTTTTTTTTGTCTGTCATGTCTCACAGCTTCTTCCTCGCTCTCTCAGTTTGTGTAGGGAAATTTTAACAGCGCTCTGTTAACATGGAAACGACTGTTGCGCTTATCTTCACCATTGATAAAAAGTAAATAAATAAACAAATAAATACACTTTTTCATTGACATTGCAATGAATCAGGCTATAATTTTGTCGAAATTTTGCCACAGTCAGTCAGCTGCGCTGTTTCCGCCGATGATGCAACGGAAGTTCAGATATAGAATTACTTTCCGAATATTGCAAAAAGCTGCAGACAGAATTTCTTTATATTTCGCACTTTTTGCGTTTTTTATTTCTCTTACCTTACCTGTCCGGCTGCTGGTCACAGTTGTTGCAGCTGTTGTTAACAGCACGTGCCAAGGTGCCGCAGCTGCTGGCGCTCGCCAGTTGTTGCATGCTTTTTTGTTGTTTACCTGAGAACCGGCTAACTCTCTCTCTCTCTTGCTCTCGCTCTCTGCTTCTCATGCTGTTACACAGCAGGCTGTAGTGGTAACAGCACTGTTAATGCACCTACTCGCTTAACATTGCCCACAGTTAACAGCAGCGCACAGACTGTTGCTGAGAGGGTGAGAGAGTGCTTGCTACCGGCGCTCTGTGTGTGTGTGTGTGCGTGTGCCACTGTTGAGCACTTACAGCAAACGCTGTTGAAATTTCCCACAGCAGTTCGGTTGCGACCACAGTACGTTGCAGACGTGTCGAGCGGATGTTGCGTTTATATAAAAATCGCCCCAGTGTTTCGCGTCAAATTTCGCGTAGTTTTTATTCGCATTGCTAAACCAAATTTTTTTGTTGTAAACAAATTATATTGCTAGCAATAAAACAGGCATATAGTATATAAATACACGCACATAACATATGTAAATCAATTTTCGACAGTGCCAAAAAAAAAACAAAAATAAATAAATAATGAATTCAATGCAAAAGTGACTAAACAACAATAAAAAAAAAAAAAAAAAAATAACTTAAGATTAGTCACAACCGACCGCAAGTTAAAATGCAAAACGCAAAGCAAAGCCAGACAAGTTGCAGAATTGTTGTTGTTGCCGAAGCCACAATAAGTGCGCAGCTAATAAGTAAATAAATACGCAGCCAAAAAGGATTACACGAAAATAAACACACACGTGCAAAAAACAAAAAAAAAAAAAAACAGAACAGAAAAAGCAACAAAGCAAAGGGCAAAGAAAAAATAAAAACCACAAACAGTTTTGCTTTTTTTCATTGCCAACACGCGCGGCGCACTCCCACAACACAGAGAGAGATAGATAGAAAGAGACAGCAAGAGCAAACGTACCGTTACAATCGATCAACATGTTGGCGGTCAAGAACTTTTTTCTACCCGAGCGCACAAAAGCTCCCGAGACGCCGCAACGCTTCTCCAGGATGCCCGAAGCTTTTCTGCGCTCCATACGTCGCCGTTCGCTGCGCGTTAAACGCGCCAAAAGCTTAGTCGTCCCCGATCGTGAGAAACGCAAATCAGGTGAGGTACAGTGTCGATGTAAATGCGACGAGAGCTTTGTAATTTGGGGGAATTTTATGCTCACCAATTAAGGGATATTTTAAATACATTAAAGGATATTTGAAGTAAAGCTAGGGTTGCCTACTCAACAAGTTACTTAATTTAATTTAATGCAACTTTATAGATTCCCCTTAACTTTGAGGTAGGTTAATCTGATCTAATAAAATTGAAATGTGTTTTAAGACCCTCCTCCTCCTTCTCCCTCGCACTCAAGTAGAGTGTAAAGCACTTACATAAAGATTAGCCAACTTGAGTAGCCTCAGTTTATTGACTCATAACCCTGCAGTAGTTTAAACACACTTAACACATTTTTTTTTTTTTTTACTTTAAGTTTGTTTAATTAAAAGAAAAAAATAATAATTATATTTTGCTTAGGCAACACTGGCGCATTTATGCAATTTTTTTTTTCGACCTTGCACAAATGACTAAATATGGGTTGCTAAATGTGTTTATAATATATGGATGGTATTACGAGAGGAGGGTACATCATCAAAAATGACACCATGGCGTGTCATATGTCAAAGTTTGCCAACAACAACAATGGCTATTATAATGCAATTTGGCATAGTTTCTTTTCATCGCGTTTTTTTCCGCATTTCTCGATACTTCCGAGTCTGCTGTTATGTCAAAATTTCGACCAACATTATGTCAAAAGTTTTTCCAAACCCCAACTCATTGCAAAAGATAAAAAGGCATAAAAAATGAAAAATTATCATGACAATTTGCCAAAATTTTATCTTTTTTTTTCTTTTTCAAGCAAAAGAATTGCAAATCAAGTGAAAGGGTGAAAGCGAAAGTTTTGATGGACAAAAGGAACTATTTGTATATTATAGAAGATGGCATGAAATTTGCCCTGAATTTCGAACGTAACACTGACTCACATTTTGCCGTCTTTCTATGGGTTTATTTTTATTTGACAACGCGCCAAAAACCACTTAACATGCAATTATCGATTCTCGCGTAATGCGGGAAAACCTTGAGAAGTAGAGATGGGGAAGTACTTAGAGGGGGAGGTTTAAATAGAACTAAACCGGGCACAGGCATTGACACCCGAGTGCAATCAATGCCAGGCTAATGACGTCAAGTCAATGACAGTAAAACGTGTGGATGAAGCAATATACCCAATATACCCTAGAAACTTGTGCCGGATGGGGTTATCTTATATCTCTGGCTATAGCAGGGCTTGTGAAGTGTTGCTGATAATAGGAAGAGCGAGAGAGATAGTTGAAAGTGGCCTGAGAGATGTAAACTAAAGATTCAGATTGAAAAACAAAATTGAAATATTTTTAAACTAATTTCACAAAGCAAACACATTATTACCGTATATCGAAGTCCACGTATTACAATCCATTATGTCACCACAGCCAGCTACCTGCTGTGATATACTACATTTATTCTTTGTATTTCTTTGTCCAATTCTCTTGTTCCCAAGTCATCGGCTATTTATAATGCGACCTCCCCAGACCCCATTTAATCGCAAAAATACAATCGCAAATTGCGAAATGTGTGTTCGTCAAGCGCATTAGACATATTCTATATATTATATATATATATATTCTATAGACACGTTTAACACTATATATATATATATATATATATATATATATATATATATATATATACGTATAGTCCACTCGCTTTTAGTTTGTGCCATTTGCAATGGCCCCAAAGACGACAGACTTTGATAAGATAGATGGGAAAAATTGTTTATTTATTCACTTTATGGTATGATCTATAAAAAAAAGTTATAGTAAGTTCTTTTATTGATTCGCGTTCATTCACTCGGTTAATTTAATAGAAAAAAATATAGAGAAAAAAAGAAAAAATGAGAACTGATAATAATAGTAAATACCCATGCTAGCGATAAGGTAGGCACATAGAAATCCCAACATACATATATATATTGTCGCGAATATAGGTAAAGATCTTATACCAGGTATTTCGATACCCCGTCGAATATACTTCAATTTCCTGACATTTCTCAAAGACCTTGACGCTTCGCTGACGTTCTAACATGGGAACGGATCTGAGATACCATATCTATCTAACATATACCGACTGACTGACTGAAAGGCAATGTAGCAACAATTTTGATACTATTAAAATGCTTTTTATTTTATTTCGTTTCCCCCACAGACTTTTAAATGTATTTCGTTTTTTTTTTTTTTTGCTTTTGTTTATTTTACTTTTTGTTTTTCGAAGCTTAAATTTATTTTGATATTGTTGCTTTATGCACTCAAAATAAAAAAAAAACCAGAAAGAGGGGCTAAAGAGAGAACAAGAAAATGTATTTAACACACAGCGTTGCCAAATGAAAATAATTAAAATAATACGCAATTGTTTATGTTTTTTTTTTTATTATTTATCTGAAACTAGTACACTATGTAGAGGAAGCCGGGGGCCTCGTGAGTTCTCTGGGCACGAGTATTTACACATATATTTAGGCACATAATATCTATGTGCCAGATCATGGGATCGTTGCTGGGATGAGTTGCCTCGATTGCTCATAATCATCATCAGCAACAGCGGCGTTACGATCGTCATGATGATGATGATGATGAGATGATATTGTGTGAGATCATGGCAATAAATGTTGAACTTTGTCTGCGAGTACTACGAGCACAAGTTTCACTTGGATTGCGTGTAATATACATAAATTTGTATGTAATTACATGGAATAGAAAAGGTCGCTAAACTATGGGAAATCTGGGGAGGGGAAAGAAAAAGTGAAATCTTTATCATATAATAACTAACATACTATTTAATGCTTGTAATGGCATTATAATTGCTAAAAAAAATTCACTTAATAAATTTCACTTGATTAGGGTACACTGCAAAAAAAACACTCTTAAAAATTTCACTGTTTGTATTATATATGTATATATTTAAATTACTTAGAGAAAGTTCTGAAAGCAGCTTCAACTTTATTGCAACCGTATTTCAATTATAAACCCCAATTAGTACCTCATTTCTTCAAGTGTATTTTTTGTACGACTCATCTTCTACGCCTACGATTTGACCTCAAGCTTCCTTTGTAACTTCCTTAACGCTAACGCGTGCCCTTAATTAAAGTCGACAAATTTGTATGATCTCAAGCCCGAAAATCTTATGAATCAAGACAATATATATACGAGACGAGGCGAGGCGAGGCGACTAAGTTGAATTAATGATCAGCCCACGTTAATTAAACTAAAAACGCCCACTAAGTGGAAAAACAAAACAAAAGACAAACCAAACAATACGAAATCATACAATACGAGCGTGGCAGATGCCTTTTAAGGCGCACTGTGTGTGCTTAAACTTGAAGTTTGACTAGTTCTTTTTTGGGCACTAAGGCCCGGCACTTGAGTCAACAACATGTTGAGCGGCATAGAGTGAGGTTAGGATTACATTGTTAGAATCTCGAAACAATCGAACGATCGATCGATCGAACGATCGCGTACCGAGTTCTACCTATTCGAGCATCATTAATCATGCGACTTCACGGCCAAAAAGAGACGACTGTGACGCGTTGCTTCTTTTTATGGTCGCCACTTCCAAAATTGTTGTCCATCGATTGCGACAGCATTTTCCAAATGGTGTTAAATAGGTCTATCGTTCTTTCTCTCTATATACATATCTATATAGCCTATCGCACGCGCCCGAAACAAAATGCACCTTTAGCTGTAATTATCTTTGTGCTACCTTTACCATTCTCGCTGTGTAATTAATGAAGTTTCTCTTTATTATTATTTTCGGTTTGTACCGAAAAAAAGATATGATAATTTTTAATAAGCAGTTGACCAATTTCTAAAGTCTTTATCAGCAGAAGAATGTAGGGCGTTTAGATCGTTGCTGCAAGTCATAATTATTGAACTAGTCCATGGAGAATTATCTGCAATATGATGTATGATAGTAAATTATGAATATTATTAGTTTCAGTTTCAGCTGTTGCTCGCATGATCTTGTGAATTTTGAAAGGAACTAGTTAGGGTTTTTTTTCCATATAGTTAGAATCTTTCGTATGTAATAACTTAGTAAATCTCTCCATATCTCTCTCTTTCGAACCGTGTGAACTTTTCTAAGGTCACTGAAGCGTGTCTTTAAAGCCGGAAAATCGTTTCGAAAATTTATTAACTTACTTTTCAGAATTCCTAACAAATTCAAAGCAAATTAGTCGAATATTTGATGGCACCCTCAGCAAGCTCTCGAGTGTGACGACTTTAAGAAAACTCAGAGTTTCCCCCTATATATCTCTCTCTTTCACTGCAATATTAAAATTCCGTTTAGACAGTTTTCAAAAACACTTTGCCGTATTTTCAATTAAATCATTGAAATGGGAAAGACGTGAAAAACCTGTCAAATGTAAATGGAAAATTTTCCATGCATTACCATAATACCATTTGCATTTTCTCTAATGAAAAATCGTCGTATAAAAAGAAATGAGGAAAAAAAACCATATGCAAATTAGTTGACCAACAGCGACACGTTTCAAGCGCCGCTTCCGGAGACATTCGATACGAGGATGGGATGGGACGGACACTTGTTTGAAGTTTCCAGCACACAAAACCCTCTTGGACCCAGGCAAAACAATTGTAATGCCCGATTCCAAACGGGGTTTTCCTGCCCAAAAAAAAAAAAAAAGTCGAGAATTTTATTGTGCTGTCTATTGAAGCTCGATCGTAACATTGAGTGTTGTGAATGTTGTTTGTGAATAGTGAATGAGTATAGTTTTGTAGGGTGTACTCGTATAGGGTGAATAGGTTGCGCACACTTGTTGCCCATGTTTGGGCCCACTGTAAGCGGCGGAAGTTGTTGTTTTGGATTATATATCTCTCTCGCTCTGCCTCTCTCTTTCTTTCTCCCTCTCTGCTCTATTGTCATTCTAATGTCACGTTGTTACACTCGCATGCCCTGTAAAGCGATCCAAGCAAGGTTCTTTTATTTATTTTTTTTTTATTATGATTTTGTGATCATTAAGTTAAGCAGAGCTACATATCATATTATATGCCATATTATATGGCATATTGTATGGCACATTATAATTCTATGTGTGTATGTGTGTGTGTGTGTGTGAGTTTGCTAAGGTTCAGTCACACTCAAGTGATTCTCTTCTCGGGAACTTACATGAATCTTACAACATATTCACATAACCGGTTCAAGTGGTTATTGCGGTTGTTGTTGTTGTTGTTGTTGTGTGTTTCGCATTTTCGGTTGCTCTGCGCCGCCTTGGTGGGCAGTTACAGCCGTGTGTGTGTGAGTGTGTGAGTCTGTGGGTCTTATATGTATGTCTGTAATCTACACTATCCTGCGGGCTGGCTAATGAGCATATTATCTATGGGCTGCCTAATTGAACCTCATCTCTGCATCTTTTCCATTAAATTCACACTTTACTGATGCTGCTGCCGATAAAGGAAACGCATAAAAAATTGTAAAGTTCCTTCGTAACTTTAAATCCATAAAAATAGGGAGTGTCTAAGAATTGTAGAATTTACAACAATCTTTAGCAGAAAATTGATTTTGTTTTTAGTTTTTTTTCTTCGTTATACCATTAGTTTTCGTTTAACTTTACCTATATGATTTGCAGATAAGTATTAGACAGGTTTTTTTTTTATTATAATAAAGTGCCTCTTTTAATGCGATTTTAAGAGAGTAATTAACAAAGACCTTCAACTTTAGAAGCGTGTGGAGTGTTTTATATTTTTTGTTAGAATTATAAATTCTACACTTCTTTTTTTAATTTTCGCATCTGCCCATACTTGTGTTGGCCAGTGTAATTCAATAGAGACTCGTATTGGCGTATGACTGATAGCAGAGTTACTTACTGTCTCTCTCACGTATGTAGGTGCCAACACACACACACACACACAGAGAGAGACAGTGAGTCGCGTCTGTAATGGGCGCCAAGTCATTGAACCGTTGAGAAAAGAGAGACAGAGCGTATAAGCTGTAGAGAAAGAGAGAGAGAGTAGATGCTCTGTAACTACCGCTAATTTAATTCAATCTTACGATCAGTTTTTGGCGATTTTTCCATTGTTTTTCATTTTGACTAACAAGCTGCCCTTGTCTACTCGTTTCTACTCGGGCCCCGACCCAAGCCCATAAATAAGAATGTAATGAAGACTGGAAACAATGGATCTCATAATTTTGCACACACACACACACACAGAGAGTAAGCGCGCGCACACGCTCCGATTTCAATGGAAAGGTCAGTCGGCAAGATCGACTAACTGACCAAACGAATCGCCGATCCCTAGCGATCCAATGCGATCCCGCTGTGGGCCCAAACACCAAAAGGAAAGTAAAAGTAAGCAATTTACAGATTTGTTGCGCATGAACGAGCTAAGAAAGAGCAGAAGAAAAGTCAGCTGGTCAGTACGATCTGTCTATAAGGCAGATCCATAGCAAATTTATGCTGCCCAGACTAGACTATATGTAAGACGACGATCGAAGCTGCTTTAATTTGGGCGCTGACCATGAAAATCGATTAATTGCAAGGAAATGTATTACATTTCTCTGTGCGAAAATATATGACATGCACTGTAGAAGAAATAAGCATAAAGGAAAAATTTAGAAAATTCAAAAAAATATATAATATAATTTTTATTAAATAAGAATAATAATATATAACAATAATAATTAAAATTATGAGAAACATTCCATAAAATATAATGAAAAATATCCTGAAATTCGTTATTAAAAAAATCGAAAATTAAAATTTACTTAGGATGATAACAAGAAGTTGCGGTTACCCACAGTTTGTATAGTGATTCAATGGGACGGGCTCAAGTCAACCGCAGACAATCAAATGATGATCATAAATATGAAATATAAATACGTTTGCCATTTAGTAGGTAGGAGATGGAGGGGTAGGGGGGTTAGGGCTGCAGCTGCATTTGGGACACGGGACGCGTGCAGTTAAATCCCAGGAAAAAAAAATGGGAAAAAGCAAAAGAAAAAAGACAGAGAAAGGTAAAATAATCACAGCACTTTTCCAACCATTTTCACTGTGCATTTTTCCTTGTGCAGTTTTCCTTTTGTGTCACAGCTGGCACTTCATAAATATGTCATATTTAATAGAGTTCAGCAGTTGCTTCTCGTCGAGATGCTACTGGGAATCAACCACCGGCGTAGCGCAACGCCTGCCATGACTTCTCCAACTCCAACTCCTCCTCCTGCTACTGCAATCGTCTCGTGCTGCTGCTCACTTGATTTTCCATTTTCCATTTCCCATTGCATTTTGCAGCATTGTCAAGTTTTGATTGAATCACCTCACATAGAAGAAGACCGGGTGTCCTTTTTTTCTCTCTCTCTCCCATTTCGCTGTCTTGAGAGAGAAAGTAGAAAGAAAGAAAATACGCAAAAAAAAGTGTAGAAAAAAAGGTAGAAAATAGGTAGAAAATTGTATATTTTTTTCGGATCATATTGTAAACTGATCTGTGTCATAAATTTGACATTTAATCGTTTTGGGCTTCATAATTCCCGCGTGCTATTGAGCAAGGTCTGGTCATTGGCTTCGTATGAGGAAATCTTAGCAAGATTAGATTCTATTTATTTTGTTTAAAAAACGATTTCTACGTTTCGATAAGATTAAGTTAAGTGATTCATATATTACAGTGTTTTTACGATCTAGTCCAGTGTATCGAGTGCATTTCATTACAGCACATAAAATCTAAAATTTATTGAAGAATTTTTCTACATTATTACTTTACTCAAATGCATTCTTCTACCCTGTAAAATGTACTATACAAGTGTAAGAGTGCCAGTTGTCTATCTATATAGCAGAAATTATAATATTATATTGATTTTCTAAAATAAGCGAAAATTCCTTTAAAATACTGACGAATTGGAAATGCAATAAGCTACTAAGTAGTCACATGTGCAGGGTATTTGCCGTGCAATCACTTGACTCAATTCATTTGCTTTAGATATTATCATCTTTCTGCATTCCTCAGTTTAGTTCGGGTTGTTCGACAGTTGTTCCAAGATATTTTTGTACGACGCATTTGCGTGTCATTTTTCATGTGCGCGAAAGCAATTTGCTAATTGCACGTAATTGAAGCGAAAGAGAAAAAGAAAGGGAGAGAGAGAGAGAGAGACAGAGACAGTGAGGAAGTGTGACAGTAAGTCGCCTCAGTCAAAAGTTGTTGCAATTGATAAGCAACTCCCACGCGTGGGTGTCTTAAGTGCGTTGATAGGAAAAGTTTATTATTATTATTTTTTTTTTCATTTTTCTTTGGTTTCTCAACTCACCTTTTCCACTGTGCGCGCGACTTATACATGATAAATGAGTTACCAGTCGCATACAAATTGAAATGGAGCGTTGTATTTTTTCTTGAAACTGATAAAAAATAACAAAACATAGAGAAAGAGAAGCAAAAAAAACTTAAATGGTTTGTTGCGCAGTAAAATAAGCTAATTTTAAGCAAACATCGGTTTTTTTTTTTTTTTTTTTTTGTTTTTTTTTTTTTTGTATTTCCAGTTTGCCAAAAATGGAGTGCAAGAGCACTTCAGGTTTCTGTGCATAAATTCAGCTAAATTCTTACCTGAGCAGAGGGTAGATAAATCTTGGTGTGGACCAATGACAACACACGATCTTCCCAGCTTCCGCAGCATCTTGAGAAACTAACCCTTTCTTCTAATTGACCCGGCAGCAGGCGCAACGGGGCGTGGTCTGTTGATGATCTCTGTGGCCCAGAGGATGTTGAACCACTTAGAGTGAAAGAGAGAGAGAGAGGGAGAGGCAGAGGCAGATCGTACCCAAGTCGTGGCATTATTCACGACCTTCAACTGTGTTTGGACAGCGAATTAAAGGCAATTGCCAACACTGGCATTCAATTCAATTTATCAAAATCCAACACATGTTGAATATATGAATACACCCCCTACTCGGCACTCACTCATTCACTCATTCATTGCACTCATCTGTTTATTCGCTCAATTCGACTGTTTGTTTGTTTTTCCTATTACTTTGCTAATGATGCGTAAATTTCTAAGTCACTTCAAGTTGGGAAATTGTAAGCTTTAAAAGACGGGAGAGAGAGAGAGAGAGAAATTACTTACCGATGAAGTCATACCCTGTAGGTATTCAAACACTCTCTCCCCAATCATACATATATTTAATATTCATATGAAATACCTGCACGTGACATGTGACGTATCTGTCAGATACTCGTACATTCCCTTAGCTTGGCTCTGCCTTGCGTGACCATATATAGTACCTTGAAGGTGTCGCACAATCATTCGTGCAGAACTTTTCCAATACATTCGAAAAAAGAACAACAGTTGGATGAGCCCACGGGGCACGCTCCCGGGACACACCCCTCTACACGTATGTAGTTTCAGTATCTTTGCTGTAATTACTAGTACTTAAATATAACTATGTTTGTTTGATTAGATGAGGCCAAAACTTTGGAAATATCGGAAATTCTTGGAAAAGTGCTTAGAGGGAGAAATAAAAAAAAAACAGTTGTGCAAGAGGAATAACTGTTTTAGCGGTACAAATAATAATGCTATAAAAATTTCTTATAGCTTATCTATAGCTTTAGGCATGAAAGAGTTTGAAAATAATGATTATACCACAATTTATAGATTTCCAAACTCTTTAATGACAACTTAACCTCATTTTAACGTTAACATAAGCAGAAAATTTCCCAAAAACAAGCATCGCTGTTAGTTAACATTCTCTGTTATCTGTATGTACAGGATTCTGCTTTAGTTTTCAGGCGTTTTTGCCTTTTTCACCTTTCTTTCTTCTCTTCTTTCTCCCAACATGTGCCCATCATCTCTTCCTAATCTTGTTTGTGTGATCGCCCTTTTTGCTCCCTTTTTCGTAGGCTTTGGCTAATTTTCTTTACCTTTGTTTCGCATATTTTCGAAATGAAAAATCTGCTCTCAACTACCGTATTTTTGCGTTGTTGATCTCTCTCTCTCTCTCTCTCTCTTCCTTTCCCTCTGCCTTGCACTCTACAAAGAAAGTAAATCAGATATTGGAGCAGATGTGCGCGCTCTGCCCACGACGAAGGCAGCAAAGAAAGAAGAGGCTGCACATCTCGTTTCCTGGCTGATTTATTGTTCCTCTTCTGGACCAATGTCCAGTTTTCTTCTTCTTCTACTTATTTTCCTTTTTGATTGTCCCAAGACTGTCGACACGGTCAGCCTACCTAAATATTTTCATAGGGTTTTTTCGGTGGGCTCATGCAAATACAGTACGTATATGATTTATATATATTTCCTTGCTTTTACCTATTCCTATATGTGGTATATATGTTGTGCATTCCATTCGATTGGATATGGCTAATTAAAAACTCATTTGCTTGCCCCCCAAATGCATCAAAACATCCATGGAATATTTCTATAGCATTTTTTTTGTGTGTGTAATTAGCGTAAATAGTAGGGAGGGAAGGCGCTACAAAGCGTTACAAGGTTACTCGAAATTCGCTAAATACTACGTAGTGTTTTCTGGGCGATCGTACAGCATATGTTTTCTCTATAGATAGCCCACCCAGTGCACCTATCAAATTTCCTTGACTTTAGTTGAGCTATAAACGAGCTCGTTTAGTCCTCTTCCTCAAGGTGCACTTTTGGTCAAAAACAGTTGTAGGACAATTTATCTATTTGTTTTATCTACCTTTCGTTTGCTACCGTAAACCACTAAATGGTGATAAAATTTACGACAATTCTTAAGTCCTTCAGTTCCCGAAAACTGAAGAAGAAAAAAAACAGTTTCTAGATGGCACGCTTCAAATGCTGATAAAAATTGAGTTCTCTCTTAACCTTCAGCTGCCCGGCAATAAAACTAAGGTCAACGATAACCTTTACAGGAATTATTTCAAATATGATAAACAGAAAAATAAAAAAAAAAAAAAACAGAAATTGAATATACGTGTTCATATTGTGCGCTAATTAAAATGCTTAACCCACATCAAGGCACAGAAAGAGACCCAGTAAATCCCTGGGCAAAATCATAAATGGGATATACATATGGTAAATAAGGAAAACAAACAAACAAACCAGCCCAAAAAATAAAGAAAGAAGTAAGAAAGAAAGACAAGACAAGGCGGCGGGGCCAACAACCCTTTTCACTGCACTTTCTCCTGCTTCTACAGCTCGATAAAGAGAATTGGGTTTCGTATACGGAATTTGGGAAAATCAAATGTCTTAGGGGACAAGGCAAGGGGACGAGGCTCGTTTGCATACGTAATTAGTTTGGGAATTTTGACAACGATGGCGACATTTGACATGACTATGAGTTACGATCGTAACGACTGCGATCGCCGAGCGACTACACACAGCTTAAGGGTTAATGTTCTCACTCTCGCTCTCTTTCTATCTCCCTCTCTGTTTTCTTCGCTGTCGCTTATCTTTACACCTCGGGCTGGCGGTTTGAACTTTACACACTAAGCCGATCTGTAGTTTTCCTTCTCTGGGGTGCACGATCATTTGACATCATTAGTCAAACTTAAAGATGCATTTGTAACTGTAGGTTTAAGATCGCCTTAGGATAGTCTGCAGGCGACTATTAATTAGGTCTATTGGAAAAAGAATTAGAAGAGTGAAGAAGAAAGATCGAAAACCAGTTAACGCCGCCATATTTGATTTAATTTCTTTTTCATTTCATTTTCTACTTTAGCTTGATGTATTGTGCATGCAAATTGCAAAACCGCGCTAATTTTTTTTTTTTTTTTATTTTTTTCTGATTCCTGCAAGGCATATCAGTTTCAGCGTAGATTTCTCTCTTCTTTCTTATACATATATAACAAAAGGCATATTTATTTCGTTTTAATTTGTAATTTCGCGCTATGGTCAACTTTGTATGGCCAGCAGGAGCCAGAGAACCAGTTGAACTTGTTCTCTCTCTCTCTCTCTCTTTCTCTCTCTGTCTTACGCTGTGAAGCGGCGGGAACTTGCTCACCCTTGAGACGTTTGCAATGTTTACTCGGCGAGGCTCTTAACAACTCATAATAGAGCAATTTTCACGTGTCCTACCTTCAGTCCAGTAAATCATGAGCAACTGGTCAGTCGAGTGTCCTTTCCATTGTCACTCCTTTCGACCTGACAAGGCAGAAGATGTGCGAACCCTTCACTGAAATTGATCGTGGCACTCGTGTTCTAATGCTGCGGGTTGGGTAGCTCGAGCACCAAGCGATCGTATATAGATCGTTTTTTCGTATAATGTTTTTATATTTTCGGGTTTAACAGTTAGTTACACAATAAAAAGGTCTACAAACAGATTGATGAGGAAGCTGTAGCTGCTCACACTTTCGCTTTTATTTTCTGTGCTGCCCCTGACCTTGAAAAGCCTCCCGTCTAGATCTTAAGTTTTGATTGAGCGACAGGCTCGACAATGAGTCGAGGCTAATTTAAATCAGAAAAGTGTTCAAGCAACTGACTGAAAGAGTATAAAGTATAAAGTAAAGCGAGTGTGAGAGAGATACAAGGAGAAACGAGACTATTGTTGCCCAAAACTCGCTCGACTGTCAATCAAATTCTCGGTACAAGGACTTGGCCGATGATATATGTATGTATACATGTATGAGTAGAGATACATTTGCATAAGAAGAATTACTAATGAGAGTTGAAAAACTTTTGGCCGCGACATGTTTTTGTGGGTCAAAAAAGTGAGGCATGACATGTCAGCGAAATGGAAACGAGTTTCTTCTTCGTTTCTTCTTCAGGGAATTTCGGGATCTTGAGCCTAATTACACACTGCCAACTAGTTTGGGAAACAGTTACTGCTAATGATGATTTGATACTAATATTTCCTATCTCGCTCTCTCTCTTTCTCGTTATAGATTCCTTTGTCAACAGTCAGGAATGGACGATTTCGCGTTCGGTTCCCGATTTACGTTTGGGCATCGTCGGCTCTCTCAACTCTGGCAAATCGGCTCTGGTACATCGTTATCTTACCGGTTCCTATATGCAGGAGGAATCCCCGGAGGGTGGACGCTTTAAGAAGGAATTTTTTATTGATGGACAAAGCTATTTGCTGCTCATACGTGACGAGGGCGGTGCTCCAGAGATGCAGGTAAGATGAAAAACCTTTAGTGAACTCAAGTTATATTCACATATAGTATGCATGAAATGGAAAAATGATGTATTGCTGGGGCACAAAAGGGGAGGGTTGTTTTTTGTGTGTGTGTGGGGGGGGAGTACAAACAAAATGTTTGCCCCTTATCATCTTGTAAATATTTGAATTGAGGTCAAGGGGTCGGGGGCAGGCAGGTAGAACACTTGGGGCTGCCAAAATAAAGTTCTAGCTACCCTGGGGGTAGTTTGTTCTTGGCAGGTTGTACAATACACTGTGAGAAAGGGCGAGGTAGCTGGAGAGACTTATGATAATCAAGTGAAATTTGTTTATTATAGTAAAAACAGCTCTTGAAGAAGTTCCCACATAATTGTGTTGAAGTTTGGCAACGTTGCTTTTCTTTTGCTTAAATCCTTAGTGATTTATGCTTCTCAAGTACGCTCTAAGCTGGCTTTATCTATTTCGCAACTTTACGTCACGTATTATCGGGCAAACTGCAGAACTTTTCTAGCTATTTCTAGCCATTTCTGCCAATTATGAAGTTTTTTTTTTTTTTTTTTTTTTTGTTGGGCACACAAATTTCTGCTGTGTGGACACATTGGCAGACTGTCTGCAGCACATAGGGCAGCACTCTCCTGCTCCTTCCTGCTGACTCATTCAAGTGAACTTGGAACTTTAAGAAGGCAAAGAAAGGGCAGAATCAATCTTGGCCCAAACAGTCAAAAATAAATTCGTTGCTTGAAAAAGGTTAAAGTTGAGACGTGCCCCTAGCCGCCCGTACTACCCGCACTACCCAGTCCCCTAGGGCAATTGCATTTTTGCAGTCTTCAAAGAGAACTCATGTACCCCCTCCGTCCGGATACATTTATACTCTAGGGTTCTGAAGTTTTTATTTCAAATTTCCATGGAGCGCGCAATTTGTGTTGACTCATTGATTCGCATATGGTGCAGCAGCTTTTGTTCCATTGTGTGTGTGTGTGTGAGTGTGTGTGTATTTGCACACATTTCTATGTGCGATTGCGAAATTCACCCTCCTAACCTACCCCCCTCCCCCTGCCTGTTTGCCCCTAGTGCCGCCCCCCCTCAGGGCAGGCGGCGGCTTAAAGGGTGAAAGTGTGGATTATAATTTTTAAGCTGCTTTCGCTTTTTTTACAACATACATGGTTTTTTTTTATTTGCGGTTCTCTTTATGAGCCGTGGGGTAGGGCGTAGGGAGGGGTTGTTCTGACAAAAAAAAAAAAAAAAAACTGTGCCTGACACGCGACGCGACCCTCGAGATCTTGCTGCTAATGCAGCATAATCCCGCCCAGCTATAGAAGTAGATCCTCGGGCTTATCAGTTGACGAAAAGGATTTGGCAATATATTATTTCGATTATTATATATTTTTTTTTGTTGTGCGCATTTTTAATTATTGTTGTGCATTTTGAGCCAAGTCAAGCGCGTGATTGACCCGAAAAATCGAGTACATTACAGTTTGACACTCATGCAGGATGCAATATGTTTGAGAGTCCCTGGCACAGTTTGATTTAAAAATTAATTTTATAGAATTTTCTACGTATGCAAATTGCACACGTCACAGTGCTTCTCAAACTGTTGAGCCGCCTGCGTTGTGGCAGTTGCTTTCAAACCGCAAAGCAGCCAGTGCTGCCAACTTTTCTTAACAAAGTTTGTTTTTGACGGCAAACCAATGGCCAAAAAAAAGCTAAACGCTATTTAACAACTAATCCCGCTATTGGCATTTGCAAGCTGCTAGATCTAGCAGCTAAATAGCTATATTGGCAGCACTGGTAATAACACTGCTTAGCAGTGGCTGTACAACTGCATATTCCCCCTTCATAACTGTTTATTACGCGAGAGAGTCCCCTCTCTCCATCATCACATTCGCTCTCTCACATGGTCGCACATTTAGCCACAGTTGTCATACGCAAACTGTTTCTCTCGCAATCCAACCAATTTTATGTCACTTTCTTGACTAACTTCTGTCATTCGCATCTCTTTATGCAATATCAAATAAAAACATAATTCAGTGCAAAAATAACCCTCTGTCGTCAGCGAACCCCCCTGCCTTCTCCATACGCAAGGCGAGCAACGAGCCACCCCCTCGCACAGCATAGAAAAATCTGGCAAGGCATGGAAAATTCGAATGCTTACACTAAACGCTGGCTATAAATACCCTGTAGAACTTTTGAAAAAAAAAAATTTTTAAATTTTAAAGTTTTAATAGTTTTAATGTTTTTTTTCTAATCAAAATTTACAAATTTCCTTAGAATTTTTTATTATATAATTTTTTTTTTTTTATGTTTGCTTTTTTTTTATTTCTTAAAAAAAAATGCAATAATACACAAAAATAGAAAAGTATAGCTTTTCTTATTTATTTCCATGCTCAAATCCCTTTGGTTTCACTACACAACAATCACTTTACAGGGTATTATGCAGTCAGTTAAACCAAAAAGTGTAGTCAACTTTGTTTTTATTTTGAATGAAATCACTCTCTGTGGCAACGTTGCGACGTCGTCGCCAGCAAGTCGCGCTTTTTCATTGCTTTTATTTTTCTGTTTTTATTTCCTTTTTTCTTTTTCCTTTTTGGGCTGCGCCAGGATATCATTACCATATATGAGACGACCATAGTATAAATGTTATGTGACTAGAGACAGTTGTCGATTCGACAGTTTTTTTTTTTGCTTTTGGGTACAGACGAGTTCATGCGTTTAGAAGCGAAGTTGGTTAAGGAAAAACTGCTTATATTTGTGCTGGAAAACTCTTAGAATATTCATATAACAATTATTCACAAAGCTTTTATTGCGTTTATAATGCAATTAAAGCCGATGCGCTGCTTTAATGCAATCATTTCTAAGAGCATTTTTTATTATACCACTTATAGAGTTTTCCTGCACAATGCGGTCCTTTCAGTCGGGAAAAACTTTTTCTTCTTCTCAAATTGATTTTTCAGACTGCAATCTGCTTGAAAATGCTGCTTAACCCACTTGCCAGCATCGTTTTTTCTCGTTTTTCTCCTCCTTTTTGTCATTGTTGTTTCCATTTGCCTGCGCAGCGCTGTAGTTCCTCCCCCCCCCCTCCCTCTCCCACAACAATTGAATTGTTTTGTTGTCAAGCATGTGTCTCCTGCGCAGTGACTGTATTAGTGTGTGTGTGTGTGTGTGTGTGTGTGTGTGTGTGTGTGCCTCTTCCTGTGACGCCGCCATTTGGCGCTGCAGTTGTGCTGCAACTTTTTTTTGTGCCGTCTGTTTTCCTGTTTCCTTCGCATACATATTCAAAACAAATCATAAAAAAAAAAATGCTGCCGCAGTCGGCCCGCCTTAACAACAAAACCACCCGCTGCCAGGCAAAGGCAAGCAAAACCACCCACTGTGCCATGGAGTGTACATAGAGTCGGAAGGGGGTGGGGGTGGGGGTCGCTGCGACGACGCAGGACAATGCCAGGACGACAAGGCGGCGCGTCATCTCCAGTCAGTTGTTTGGCGACTGGCAACGCAGGCGGCCGATGCTCTGGCGCAACTAACAAGCTAAAATACAAAACTAAAGCAACGAAAAAGAGAATAAATAAATAATTAATTAAATACGCGTTGACAAGTGAGTGTCTCTCTCTCTCTCTCTTTCTCTCTGACTGTGTGTGTGTGTGTGACGTAAACATGCATAATAAATCGAATTTGAAAATCGATAGGGTTGCATTAATAATCGATAATACTGCGCACTGATGCCAGGGCCGCAGCAGTGTGTGTGTGTGTTTACATAAAAGTTCATTATCCTGCAGCGGCCTACGTGCCTGTGTGTGTGTGTGAGTTTGTGTGCTTTTGTGTGTAATTGTGTGTGTGTGTGTGTGTTTGTATGCGTGTGTGAGCCATACAAAAATCATTAAAAGTTTTAGCGCACGTCGACGTCGCCGTCGCAACTCAAGTGCTTCATTAGCGACTTTCTCAAGTGTGTGTGTTGTGCCAGTGTATGTGTGTGTGTGTGTGCGCCGAGACGCTGCATTGTTTGGACGCGCCTTTTGTCCTGCCCGGCCAGACGCGTTGCCGCCTTCTTCTGCGGCGCGCAAAGTCAAGGACTGCGGCCAAAAAAAAAAAAAAATTGTTTTTCTTTCATTCTTTTCTTTTTTCGGGTTTTTTTTTTCTCGTTTTTTGTTAATCCTTTTTAACGAGCTTTTGTTTTCATTCGTTGCTTCTTCTTCTTGCAGTTTGCCGGCTGGGTGGATGCGGTAATCTTTGTATTTAGCCTGGAGAACGAGGCCAGCTTCAACACGGTCTACAATTACTATACCAAAATGGCGCATTTTCGCAATGGACAGGATATACCCATGATATTGGTGGGCACACAGGGTGAGTTGCATGGCAGCGTGTATATAATTGAAGTAACCTAACTAATTGGACATTCTTCGGCTTTCCCCTCTCCAGACGCCATCAGTGAGCGCAATCCGCGCGTTATCGATGACACACGCGCCCGCAAATTGGCCAGCGATCTGAAGCGTTGCTCCTACTACGAGACCTGCGCCACCTACGGCCTGAACGTGGAGCGCGTCTTTCAGGATGGTAAGTTGCCGTTGGGATATGTCTGTGTGCCTGTTACTCATCCAATCTCTTTCTCTCTATTCCTCTGTAGCCTGCCAGAAGATACTCTCGCAGCGTCTGCCGCTGGCGCCAGCCATGCAGCCACCGCGTCCCACCACACCGCAGGGTCCACGCTTGGGACTGGGCTCGTATCAGACAACTGCATCGGCCACGGCAAATGGACAACGCGCCCAGCAACAGCAGCAGCAGCAGTTGCCGCCGCTGCGCATCAGCGCTGATTTTGTGCAGGCCGAGCAGAAGCTGTGGTCACTGCAGGCGACAGCAACAAATGAGAACAACAACATTACCAAATATAATCCCGGAGCAACCACAGTGACTATTGTTGCCCAGCAGCAGCAGCAACAGCAGCAGCAGCAGTTACAACAGCAACATGTGCTGCAGCAGCAACAGTTGTCGCTGCAGGGTGATTGCTCGCAGGTGCAACTGCGTGATCCACGTGACTTGGCACCGCCGCCGGGCAAGGAGCTGCCAACGCCCACATCGACACCCACGACCAGCCGCAAGAGCCGTCGGCGCTCGAATCTCTTCATACCATCGTCATCGAAGAAAAGCGATAAGGAGCCCAAGAGTAGCGAACTGGGCAGCGGACGTTCCATACCCATTAAGCAGGGTTATCTCTACAAGCGTTCCAGCAAATCGCTGAACAAGGAGTGGAAGAAGAAGTACGTGACGCTCTGCGATGATGGTCGACTGACGTATCATCCCTCGCTGCATGATTACATGGATGATGTGCATGGCAAGGAGATTCCCTTGCAATATGTCACTGTGAAGGTTCCCGGCCAGAAACCACGTGGTTCCAAATCGATCATTACGAACAGCGTATTGACCAGTTCGCTGCTGGCGAATGGACAACGTGCGCAGAGCACGATTAGCGAGGGCATCGGTTGTCTCACACTGGCCAAGGATAATCAGCGTAAGCTGAACGAGAAACTGTCGCTGTTGGGTGCTGGCTCTGGCGCTGGCGGTGCTGAGCCACTCAAATCGAATAGTTCACAACAGACGAGCGGAGACGAGGGCATTGCCATGTCCAATTCCAATTCACAGACTTTTATTGCCGGCGATGCGACAGCAGCAGCGGTGGCGGCGGCAGCTGCAGCGGCGGTTGGTGGCAACAACAAACTGGAGGCACAAACTCCAAATGTGAAGAAGCGTCATCGTCGCATGAAGAGCAGCAGCGTTAAGGCCAACGAGGCGGATGACAACGATGGCTATGAGTTCTACATTGTCTCGCTGGACTCCAAGCAATGGCACTTTGAGGCTGCCAATTCGGAGGAGCGCGACGAGTGGGTTACCGCCGTCGAACAGGAGATCTTCAAGAGTCTGCAGAGCATTGAGAGCAGCAAAACGAAGCAGGCCACAAGCACCGAACTGGCTGCCATGGCGGCCATACGACAGCGTGTGCCCGGCAATGGTTACTGCGTGGACTGTGGAGCGCCAAGTAAGTGCAGC
Source organism: Zaprionus kolodkinae (assembly GCA_018901885.1). Classification (NCBI taxonomy): domain Eukaryota; kingdom Metazoa; phylum Arthropoda; class Insecta; order Diptera; family Drosophilidae; genus Zaprionus; species Zaprionus kolodkinae. The sequence continues at coordinate 4,045,262 of JAEIFM010000508.1, forward strand.
AACTGCAATGAGCTCGCTGGATATATCCTAACTAATTTCATGCCACTTTCTTCTTACAGATCCCGAATGGGCTAGCTTGAATCTGGGCGTACTCATGTGCATCGAATGCTCGGGCATCCATCGTAATCTCGGCTCGCATATCTCTAAGGTGCGCTCCCTGGGATTGGATGACTGGCCGTAAGTAGACTAGAATACCCTACTATCATAATGAGAACAAGGCGTATTAATTTTCTCTTCTTCATCTTTTCTAGTGCGCCGCATCTCAGCGTCATGCTGGCCATTGGCAATAGCTTGGCCAACTCAGTGTGGGAATCGAATACACGGCAGCGTGTTAAGCCCACCGCACTGGCCAATCACGAGGAGAAGGAACGCTGGATACGTAGCAAGTACGAAGGCAAAGAGTTTCTCACACCGCTCGGCAGTGGCAGCAGCCATGTGAGTGCCGCCTCGCCGGGTCAGCAATTGATCGAGGCAGTGATTCGAGCGGACATCAAGTCGATTGTCTCCATTTTGGCCAATTATCAGTCGGAGGTGACCAATGCGAATGTTAGCGCACGCGATGTACGCACTCCTCTTCTCTTGGCCTGTGCCATTGGCAATCTGGCCATAGCACAGCTGCTCATCTGGGTAAGTTGGATAAAACGCTGAAACAATTCTCTGACATACTTAATTAACTTTTGTTTTTCTTGTTACTCCATAGAATGGCGCTAATATCAAGCATACAGATCACGAGGGACGCACCTGTCTGGCCTATGCACGTGCTGCACAATCTCTGGCCACAGCCAAGTCAATGAAGGCCGCTGCCGCACTGGCAGCCGGTTCCAGTGCAGCAGGAGCAGCAGCAACAGCGGCTCCAGCAGTAGCACCGGCAGCAGCACCAACATCGCAGCCAGCAGCAGCAGCTGCAGCTAATGGCGGAATTCCTGCACCTCAATACAATGTGGAGGATACCACAGCGTTGGTTGAGCTGCTCGTTGGATTAGGTTGTCCGGAGTCTGCGCCTCTGACGGCTAGCGGCACATTGCCACGGCGACGCGATACCCTTGGCACACCCTACGAGAAATCCGTTTCGGGTGTCATATAAATTGCGTAATGAATAGTTGAATTTAATCTTAAATGAGAAAAAGAAACCGACAACAAAAAAACACAAAATCGAAAGAAAACAAAATGAGAATAATGTATCAATTGTAAAATGAATTGAAGATCTGTTTAATATGTTGTTTGTAATTAGTTTTTAAATTTAATCGGTATACGTAAATCTTTTCACTCCCTATGTGTGTATTTGTATAAAGAAGTGTTTGGAGTCTCGATTAGGGTTTTTTGTTTTATTTTAATATAGATTTTAGATTGAAAATGTGCAAATTATTTGGCCAGCGTTGAATGGAAATTCACAAAAGTTTTTATGAATAATTTTATGTAATTTCGATTTTAGACCCTAAGCACAATCTGTACAGTCTTGTTGTAATCTCAAGTTTTTAATTAATTTATTATTATTTTCGTATTATTATGAACACCATTATAACTATTATTATTATTATTATTATTATTGTTTTCAATTGTAATTGTGTGCAGGTTATTATTTTAAATGTCGTTTGAAAAACAACAACTTAATTATAATTCCCCCGTTCGATTAATCAATTACGATTTGAGCTGTCTCGTATAAACGTATTCGTATATAAACATATACTATATATAGCCGATGCAAAAAAAAAGTACATACGTATGAGAAACCATAGTGAAACTAAGACTAAAGCCAAATACAATATATTACACTATATCTATATATAACACAAATATTTACATATACCTATATATACAAAGTTGAAATTGCTTGATAATCGGTTGAAACACGCTTAACATGTAGTTTATGCAAAACCAAACAAAAACACACAAAACCGCGCTATCGAAATTCCAATTCCCAAAATTACAAAATACAAAAGAAATGAAATTCGAATTACAAAAGATTGTCTGAGAACGGAAGCAGGTATAATAAAGAAATGACAGAATATATGATATATTATGTATGTAGCAACACACTTGAAAGTATTTCAAACCAATTATACAATGTAGTTATAAATTTCTGGATATATATATAAAAAAAAAATGTATATGTATACACCCCTTTATTGTGTACGCTATTTGTACCATTTCAAACACAAAACACAACAAAAGAAAGTGACAAAAATCAATCTAATTGGATGGAAAGGTAACAGGCACAAAGATAAAACACAAACACCCAAAAAAAAACCTAAATAAAAAATGTACTGAAAATTACAAAATTAGTGTTTTTTCTCTACACATAATGGGGGTAAATAGATTCTCAATCTATACAATTCATAAATTAAAAGACAGGTACATTTGTTGTCGGGTGTTTTTTTTTATTTTATTGAACATAATGATGATATAAAGTACTTGATGTTTTTCGAATTATTACAAAGTAAGGGTTCGTAACGTTACATCATTTTTGTTGTTCTTGTTCCTTTAATGCTTGTCCAGACGACAATAGTTTTTGTATGTTCATTGATTATCAGTTGTAAGATTAAATTGTTATATATGCGTTATATAGTTTTAGATAGGATTGGGTAAAAATGTGAATCGAATGAATACACCAAGTGGAAAAGTGAAAATGATAATAAATATAGGTACGGAGGTTTTGAGGGCGCATCCAGATCGTTTTTCGTCCTGTCAATTGCGACATTATCAAATCGAAATTGATTTTCGGACTGAATGGAAGTGAGGATGGTGAAGGCGGTGGTAAGCCAAGGCAGGCTTTGAATGTCGCACTACCAGAGGGAAAATACGTACATCCCGTTCTCTTTTCACGAGCCCCGGGTTGGTGTGAGCAAAGCAATTCTATCTTGCCCTTTCTTGCTAGAGAATATTTAATGTAAAATTGATAAAATTGAATTATGCGTTTTGATCGCGATTGATTTTCATTTTTTTTTTGTAGATTTTTTTCCATGCTCCTTTGTTTTTTTTGTTTTGTTTCTTGTGGTTGTAGATCATTTGTCCGTAGTACGATAGCAGAGTCGTCGTTATTTTTGTTTTTTTTTCCATTTTTTTTTTTTTTTTTTTTGAGTTGAAAGTGAACGATTTTTTTGTTATCATTTTGGTAATTTTTGATATTTTTCTAACACAACAACAACAACACAAGCAAATTCCAAGCAATGTTGCTCCTGTTGCACGAGCCGGACCCCAATTCTAATTGGTTGGTTGGTTGGATGGTTGCCTCACCTATGCGATTATTGTTGTTTTTCTTCTTTTGCTAATGTTTGATTGACAGTGTGTACATATGTGTGTGTGTGTGCGCGCACGTGCAGATGGCATATAGCATATGTCATGTGAAGACACACACTAGGCACAAGCTCACACACAAATAAACACGCACAGTCACATGCATAGAAACAAAACAACACGTGGAACAACCATATGGATGCTGCAGCAGCTCGATCGCTGGTTGATTGGTTGATTTGGTTGTCGTTGCCCGCTGGCCGCGTCTGAGAGAAACTTCGTTAACTTGGAACTCCATGTCGTTTTTTTTAGTGGTTGGTACAGAGAACACACGCCTCATGCATCCTTGCATAATTTGCATCTGCAGTTACCTTGCATTTGCCACCTAGCGCCCGCTGTTGTCATCATTGGTCACTCATTTTTTGTTGGCCTTGAACTTGGCATAGAAGCTTTGGATTTGGGCATAACGTACGGGTATGGAATCGAGTATGCCGGTATAGCTAAAGTTCTGCTGCTGGCGATTCTTTTCATGCAGATTATCGCCAGACAAATATGTGAGTACATTCTTTTGCAGCTCACTCACATGCGGATCGGCGTGATTGGCAACAAGATGATTGCAGAATTGGGCGATTTGCAAAAATACCGAAGCATCGCGATCTGTGAAAACAATGAGATTAGATTACATGAAAGGGACCACGTTAATTCAATCATTGCTTACCCATTTTGCGTGAAATCTTGAGCAACGAGAGTGGTTGGCTCTCGTTATCGCGCTGGGCACGCAGATGGCGATTGCCATGCTTAAATTCCTGCTCCAACCAGCGTATGACATGGCGCACATTCTCGCTGCGTTTCTTAAGCTCGTCCAGCTCGTTGAGTACTGGAGAAAGTGAGAGATTTATTATAATCCATTGCAAAAAGGCATCATTATGAAGACGCTACTCACCAGCATTAGGTATGAGAACAATGCACTTTTTGGTCCTCACCAGCGACTTGACAATGCCGTTGTATTCGGTTAGGGCCTTAGAATCAACCACAACAAATGGCGACATGACCACGTGTGCGGGACTATCGCGCAGTTCCTCCTCCAGGGCCTCCACTTCGTTTTGCAGCCAAAGCTTGCCCATAATTTCGCATTTCTTGGACATTGCCTCAGAGCGTTCCTCATCAGCGCCACTGCTCGACTGTAGGTTCATTTTCTCGATAACACTATTAGTCGTAGTCGAGGCAGACGCAGAGGTACCGCCGGCCACTGAGGTGCCTGTGGCGCTGGCAATTACAGCGGCTGCCTTCTCGGCATTGCGATTGCGCAGATAACCCTTGCGTGGCACCTTGCGACACTCCTCCACCGTATCCTTCTCCTCGTTGCTCGTATAACTCTTACGAACAATTCCATTCTTTCGATCCGAATAACGACGTGTGCGTCCCTCGTTGCGCTTGCGTGTTGTTTTCGGCGCTGTGCGACGTTCGCGTCGACGAGAGACACCACCCTTCTTCTCCTCACGTTTCTTTTTTTGATTTTCAGTGAAGCGACGTGTTTTCATACAGAAACGATAATTGAACTTTTTCTGCTTGCAGATGAAAAATCCAAAATCGACCATTTTGAAAATGCGCAAAATCGACTCCTCCTGCGATGTAACACGTTCACGTATAATTGTTTCCCAGTCAAGGGTTATCTGTGTGCTCTGGAAGATATCAAAATTCTTGAAAGCGAAATCCTCGCTTAGCGGCACATTGGCTCGCACATCGAATAGCTCCACAAGTGCTTCGCGTACATTACTGGTGGTCAGTAGATCTCGCTCGAAGTATACCTTGCGGGTGAATACATCGATGTTGCAATAGTTCAATAACTTCATAATCTTGTGCACGAATTCTGGATTGGAGTGATAGCAGCCAATGAGAATTTCCGGATTGATGCGCAACCAATCGAAGAGCATCTTTAGGGCACGAATAGTTGGCTCATTGTGCAGACAATCGATAATAATGTTGGGATTAATTTTGGTGTACTTGTTGCGATAGACCAGTTTCTTTGGTGCCTCAGAGATGGCAACAGGTGGCACTGATATGGCAGCAGCACAGCCACTTGGCTTACCAACTGTTCCGGCAGCATCTTCGGTACTCTTGAAATTCAATTGCAACACTTCAAAGCTACGTAATAGTTCCTCAGAGTCTATCTCCTGCGAATTGGGACGACGCTCTGCTTGAACCTCTTCGGGATAAACAAGACGTTCCTCTTCAATGACGACATCCTCGCTGTCCGAATAAACATTGCCACCAGCCTGCTGACGTGTCGGGCGTTCAGCTATAAAAGGAATGGAAAAGTGATAAGCGAATTTCATAGATAACATAACCACTTGTTTACCTGCTGGTGTCTCATCGGGTTCTGCCACGTCAATGTCACTGAAATCGGTATCGAAATTGGAGCTCAAATCAGTGTAGTCCTCTTCGTCACTGTAGAAATCAGTATCCATGTCACTTTCGCTATCGTAGCAGGAACTATCATCGGATTGAGCGATCTTGCGACGACGTCGTCGCAGTCGCATGCCACGTCGCTTGCTCTTGCAGGAAAGTGGCGTCTTGAGGTCGCTCTCCTTGGCCTCGTCGCTGGAGCGTGTCGATATTGGCTCAAGTTTATCATTATCAGTGGTTGCATCCTGAGTCTTACTGCCACCAGCGCAGTTTCCATCATCAGCCGAATGCTGACTGTCACGCGAATCCGTGCTGCAGTCCTTGAGTGAATGCGGCCTGACCATTAGTTTCTTATCCTTCTTCGATTCGCCCACAGCTGCTAACCAATTCTTGTATTCATTGCGAGACTTGCGCACAGTAGTGTCAAATTCCTGGAATCGCTGCTCATAATCCGCCTGGAACTTCTCATTATCTGCGGCGCGTGCCAAAATTGTTTGCTCAATATTAACAATACAGGCATCCATTAGATCGGAGCAAGCAGCAACCAAAAAGGCATGCAATGAGTACACCTTGGGTGAATTGATCATCTTAAGCTTCGACAGGCAGAAGAATAGAATGGATATGATCTTAAAGATGCTCGCCTCGGGTACACGTAGCTGCTGGGCGCACAAGATCTTGCGCAAGTCGATGAGCACACAATGACAGAGGGAGTTAAAGTCTGGTACCTCCTTGTCAAAGAAGAATATGTCCACAATTAAATAGAAGCGTGCATAGAAATCTTCAATGTTGAATTCCAACTTAGCCGGATCCATTTTCTCCAAATATTCCGTGTGCTTGGCGAACAGTTTATTCAAATTGTTTTCGCTCAGCTCGAATGGAATGATGCATACCAGAGAGTACAAATAGTGATAGGTAGAATCTAAATCGAAATTCTGACCATAGTAGAGTGTGCCCAGCTGGTTCTGTGCCATGCCGATGGCCGGATTTAGCTTGAATGCTTCCAGATAATATTTGGCCACCTGTTCCTTGCTAATGCTCAGACTAAGCTGGCTATCAATGCGAAAGTCCAGAAAATAACGATGCAAATCACCCAAACTAAGAAGCGATGAGTGTATTGTGTCCAGGGCAAAAGACACCGCCTCCAGGCTCTTATCGACAGCAGCCTGTGACGGTTCCATCTCCTTACTTTGGCCACTGGCATCGGCTACGAAATCGCTTATATAGCCCTCGCTAATGATCGAAAAATCAATTAAATACTTTAAATCCAGATCGTAGATCTCTTCCATTTTTGCCGATAGACGCTTGTAGTTAAAGATGCCGGCGCAGAGGAAGCGCTCCAATTTTTGCATATGATCAGAATCCATGCCTTGCTTATGCGAGTGTTTCTTAACAAAAGCAATGAATTCATAATATCCACGACGCCACATTACCTCACGCACCTTCTTGCCCACCGATTGGTAGTCCTGAAAAAGATAATATAGACAAAATAAATACAAATTGAATTATGTTAATATAATTATTAATGATAGACATTTCCGGTCAGATCATATACAAAATTCCATTTATTTATAACGAGACATATGGAAAGCGACTCATTAGAATTCTTGGAAAACACGCTTACTAGGCGGATTTTTATATACTTGTCATAGCCTTGATAATTTCTATATTTACCTTGAATATGATCTGCTTACACAGTTGCACAAGATTGGCGCGTTTCTCCTCGATTTCATGCTGAAAAAGTTGTCCAATATTCTGTACATTTCGCTTGGCATCGTCAAGCTGTTTCGATACCGTGTAGAGTGCTCTGCAAATAAAAGGAAAACAAATATAATACATATATTTTGGTACAGTTATGATTATTGCATATTTACCGATACAAATCCTTGACCTCCTGGCTGAGTGCCGCGTTGCCATTGCTCGGCTGCATGCAGTTGTTATTGCCGCCGACGCTGCAGAGCGTCGGCTCAAGATTGCGGCAGCGATTCTTGATGCCGCTGCCGCTTGTCTCGACGGCGCATTCGCTGGAAGCGTTCGATCCGCCGGAACTAAGTGTCGACTCCATGTTCAAAGTGTGACACAGCACTACAAGAAGAAACGAAAGAATAGACGAAAGCGGAAATTGTAGTAAAATCACGAAATAATTAACAGAGCCACAAACATAGGCATGGACGCTGACGTAAAACTTCCAGCTGATTTTTGCGGGGGTTTTATTTTTTTCTATTGCGTCGAGTTTCTTTTTTTTTCTTTTGCTGACGAATTTTATTAACACAAAAATTTGCAGTTTGTTTTTGTCACCGAAAAATGCTAAAAACACACGCATACACACACACACACTCACTCAGCCGCGCATATATATTTGTATATACGCAAACGCACACACACACAGGCAAAGATATATATGTATTGCGTATTGAATAATCAATTAAACTGCGACTGGCTGCTGCTGCTGCTTCTCATCTGCTCTGGTATTTTCTATGCACGCTGCCTTACAGTGGCTTGCGAAATAAATACTTGTATTTTAGCACATATTGATAAGTTTCTTCGTTTGTTGTTGTTGTTGTACGCGTTGCTGTTGGTTGCACATATATAAGTGCTTTAATTGTGATGATTTGCACTACCTTTATCAGTTTTATACTGTTTAAACGCAGCTAAATTCACGTTTTGCGTTGCTTTTCCCTTCTTTGTTAACAACAATGTGGCGCATGAACGTGCAGACAGCGAGATTTATACGTTCCGATTCCGTTCACGAACTTGTTCACAGCTGTTTGTGTGTGGGAATGCGCGGCTAACTGACTGTTACCATCAAAATTTTCAGCAAGTACAGTTTATTGCTAAATAAATATATATATTTATAGACACATATATCCGAAACTAACCTTTTATTTTCTGCGCTCACTGGTTACTTATATAGTTCGGATTGATCATGCAATTTGGAACGTGTATCGTTGGCGTACGTGCACAAGTATCGCTAGTGTTGATAAGCGCGAGCAGTTCGATTAACTTATTTATACTGGTATATATCGAATGCTAGTGCCAGCTGTTTGACGCGCCTTTTTTAAATTTATTATATTTTAAGTATTTCTCGTTTGAGATGTTTGTAGTCTGTAGCTGTATGGTATGTAGAAAATTTTATTTAGAATACGAAATCTAAATCAGTCAAATGAAAGTTTCGACTTATTAACATAAATAAATAAACATATGCGTATATAATCTTTTGTTTACTTAAAAAGTTATAACCTTTTATCGACAGCGTCGAAAACACTTTATAGAAATTGTGTCAGGCATATTAAAAAGTGCAAAGCCGGCTTAGCTGTGCTCCAGGTGGGCGATGGTCAGACGTCCCTTATTCCCGACTTTGCGTCTCAGGTCGTAAATATCGATCGACGATCGGGTTTACGTTTTATCTGACAGCAAATTCGGTGACGACGGTCTCTGCGCCAAGCCCCGACTCTGAAAGTGATTGGCTCTTTGCTCGTCACGTTCATGTCGTTCGTCTCGGTCCTTCATATCATACCCGGCACGAGAAGCCGGTCCGAGAGAACCTCTATAAAACTCTCGCATCGACATTCAAACATTTTCAGTTTCGAATCGCGTGCGGTACGTTCAAGATCGTTGCGCTTAGATCGCCATAACATCGAATAAGGTACGTACACTACGTTTATTATTATTATTTTTTATTTTCTCACGCACTTGAGCCAAGTCGTTGCACTCGCGATTTCATAATTAATTAATTAATTTGAGTTTGTAATTGCCGACCGTGTATATATATAGTATATATATAGTTAATTTATGCTTCAATTTCAATTAGTGCCGCCTCGACGCAATTGATTCGTGAACATGACGATCGTGCGGTTTGTTCAAGTTATCAACTCGATATTTTTTAATTCCCCTTAGGGTTCACTTTCAACTGCGGGTATAATCATTTTCCTAACCTAATCGCCATAAGTACAAACATTCTTGCATTAGCTCGCCTTATCAGCTGCCTTTAGTTTTATGGTCCAACGATATTGTGTAATCCCCATAGATTGATTATAACAAATATTGTAGGTTTACTTAGTGCTTCAAGAAATGCATGTGGTATTTACTTGCCCGATAAGCGAGATCCGAGAGAGTTTTCACTGGAAAAATACAAAGTAAATAAACTTACAAGTCCACAATTAACCTGACTTGTAATTTATAGGTTTTTTTTTCATTTTATTTATGAGGTCGTTAAACTTTACATTACACATTACTATAATTATAATAATTAAACAATGATTTGCATAGTGTGAAATATTGTTGTTGATCATATACAATAGTTTCCTTATAGATTTTCCCTATATAGTCGAACAAATCTTATCGTCGAAAATACTCAAGTAGTGCATATAATTGTTTCAAGTATTACTCGATCTTATCGTCAATTTATATACGATCGTCAGATGATTGTGCAACTACTAGAAATTTAATTCGCATTTCGCGATCCATATATGTCCGCATTCATTGAAGCCAAAACGTGTTTCGAATAGAAACATGTTTCTTCTCCATAATACAATTGGATTATATATAGTAGATATGAAATACTAGATTGTCTCTTAGAATTGCGAGGCTGACCCCAGAGTCAGGTATATGTGAAATGTTAATCAAATAAACTGCAGCTGCTTTTTCCTATACATCAGAGTCAGCGATGCGAGTTGGCTCAGTTTTTTTTAGGGAACATTATCAATAGGCTAATCAAAATTTTGAAAAAAATAATGTACATTTTCAGTTGAAAATTTCGAAAAAATGAAGCTTTTGTTGGTAGCCCTGTTGGCTACGTTGGCGGTAAGTGCGATCGATGGATTCGGGCTAAGACAATCCAATAAACGATATTATATCCGTTTTTTTTTCCAGCTTTCGCAAGCTTTGGTCAAGGAGGAAATACAGGCCAAGGAATATCTGGAGAATTTAAATAAGGAATTGGCCAAGCGCACCAATGTCGAAACTGAGGCTTCCTGGGAATATGCTTCTGATATTACCGATGCACACGAGAAGAAGAAGAACGAGATATCTGCCGAATTGGCCAAGTACATGAAGGAGGTCGCCGTGGATATAACGAAATTCAATTGGCGTAGTTTCCAATCCGATGATATTCGTCGTCAGTTTAAGTCGCTCTCGAAATTGGGATACGCTGCGCTGCCCGAGGCCGATTATGCCGAATTTCTGGATACTATTTCGGCCATGGAATCGAATTTCGCTAAGGTCAAGGTATGCGATTACAAAAACAATACCAAATGTGATCTGGCCCTCGAACCGGAAATCGAGGAAGTCATCACCACGAGCCGTGATCCCGAGGAGCTTAAGTTCTATTGGCGTGAGTTCTATGACAAGGCCGGAACCCCAGTGCGCAGCCAGTTCGAGCGTTACGTGGAACTGAATACGAAGGCAGCCAAGCTGAATAGTAAGTACCCTGCTTTATTTACATCCTTTCCATCCACTTCCAATCATCCCTCCCCACAGACTTCACCTCCGGTGCCGAAATGTGGCTGGATGAGTACGAGGATGCCACATTCGAGAAGCAATTGGAGGATATATTCGCTGAGATTCGTCCACTGTACGAGCAAGTCCATGGCTATGTACGTTATCGTCTGAGGAAGCACTATGGCGATGATGTGGTCTCCGAGAAGGGTCCCATTCCTATGCATCTGCTGGGCAACATGTGGGCCCAGCAATGGACCGATATTGCTGCCCTCGTTTCGCCCTTCCCCGATAAGCCGCTGGTGGATGTGTCCAGTGAGATGGTCAAGCAGGGTTACACACCGTTGAAAATGTTCCAGATGGGTGATGACTTCTTTACCTCCATGAATCTGACTAAGCTGCCACAGTAAGTAGGAAAGGAATTGGAAAATAGACAAGATCTTATAGCAACAATCTCTGTTCCCTTGCAGAGACTTCTGGGACAAGTCGATCATTGAGAAGCCCACAGATGGACGAGACTTGATTTGCCATGCCAGCGCCTGGGACTTCTATCTGCAGGATGATGTGCGCATCAAGCAGTGCACAACGGTTACCCAGAGCCAGCTTTTCACTGTGCACCATGAGTTGGGTCACATCCAATACTTCATGCAGTATCAGCATCTGCCCTTCGTTTATCGCACCGGTGCCAATCCTGGCTTCCATGAGGCTGTCGGCGATGTCCTATCGCTATCGGTGTCAACGCCCAGGCATTTGGAGAAGATCGGTCTGCTGAAGAATTTCGTGCTCGACGAGGAGGCACGCATCAATCAGTTGTTCCTTACCGCCCTGGACAAGATTGTCTTTTTGCCCTTTGCCTTCACCCTGGACAAATATCGTTGGTCTCTGTTCCGCGGTGAGGTGGACAAGGCCAATTGGAACTGCGCCTTCTGGAAGCTGCGCGAGGAATACTCTGGCATTGAGCCGCCAGTAGTGCGCTCCGAGAAGGACTTTGATGCGCCAGCCAAGTATCACATCTCCGCAGATGTGGAGTATCTGAGGTGGGTCGAGAGTGCTCCCCGAGGGTGTTGAACAGTTTTTTCTTAAGCATTTCTCTTGGTTTCTTCGCTTCGCAGATATCTGGTCTCCTTCATCATACAATTCCAGTTCTACAAGTCGGCCTGCATCAAGGCGGGTCAATATGATGCCACCAATCCCGAGCTGCCCTTGGATAATTGCGATATCTATGGCAGTGCCGCAGCCGGCGCAGCTTTCCAGTGAGTTTCCAGCGATCCTGACAAACCTTCCATAGCTGTCATCTTTTTCTCTCTCTCCTACCTAGAAACATGCTCTCCCTGGGCGCTTCCAAGCCCTGGCCCGATGCACTGGAGGCCTTCAATGGGGAACGCGTCATGACTGGCAAAGCCATTGCCGAATTCTTTGAACCCCTGCGTGTCTGGCTGGAGGCGGAGAATGCCAAGAACAATGTACCCATCGGCTGGACAGCATCCGATAGTGAGTATAGCGAACCGATTGAAGATCTCAACCCTTGCCTAATCATCTTCTTTTTTCTTTTTGCAGAGTGTGTCTCCTCCTAAACTGCGAGCGTTACTTTCTTTCTGGTTTTCTAAGTTCTTTGCGCAATAAAGTTCATTTATCTTGTATCTTTCTATCGATAGTGCAGTATTAAAAGCCTTGTTAAAAATCCAAACTCGTTGCTCTTAACTGGAACACACATTATAATTACAAATTTTGCGTATTCATTGAGCTTGTCGAGGTAGCTCTAGGTCAGTCTGGCCATGACGAAGCGAAGACCTTTTTTGGTCAGTTGAGTGCGATCGCTGCGCATGATCGGAACGTTACGTGTTGGGAATCCTAAAGAACCGAATAAAAGTAACGAGTTCTATAATGTGTGGAACTATGTTTTGGCATCTTAGTATACTTGTAAGTTTGCTGGGAGTATACTCTTTCCAATCAAGAAGATAAGCTATACGATCTTCCGTACTCTCTTCCGCCTTAATTCTCCACTTAGATCGGGTTTTTCTTGCTGTCCGTCAAGTCAAAACCCGACAACAACTTGGCTAACTTTCTAGCCGAGGTGAATCAACGTCTGGGCATACTGTGGGATCAGGAATCCCTGGCACTGTTGGAGCTTGAGTTGAATGGCTCCGCCAGCGATCATCAGCGATCCATAGTTCAGGCCAATGAGAAACTGCATGATTACGTGACGCATCTCAACTCTCGTGTGGCCAAGTTTAAGCGATTGCACTTGGGTGATGCACTGCAGCAACGTCAATTGGAGCGTATGCCTCAGCTGGGCTATGAGGCACTTGCTGGCGCCGAGGTGGATGAGGTCTACGCTCTGCTGGCCAACGTGAGCGATAGCCAGAGGCGGGTGAAGCTGTGTCTGTACAAGCAGCCACAGAACTGTACGCTGCATCTTATTCCCGAGGTTCAAAGCATTTTGCAACAATCACGTAATCTGGAGGAGATTGAGTATTATTGGTTAGAGTGGAGACGCCGTACGGGTTTGTCGACACGTGCTCAGTTCGTTAGCTTCATGGAACTGTACAAGAAGACGGCCAAATTGAATGGATTTAACCAAGCCGAGGATTATTGGTTCCGTCCGTTGGAGCAGAGTGGGCAGGAATCGATGGATCTGTTAAATAAACTGATGACAGCGTTGCGTCCTCTGTTCCTGCAGTTTCATGCTCATGTTCGAGGATCTTTGCGTAGATTGCATGGGGAGCGACTGGTGCCACGTGGTCGTCCCTATCCGCAGCATCTGGCTGAGCTGTTTCTGGGCAATGCCTTCAGGCGTCCACAGGTCGAATGGTTTCCAGATATGCCTGCAGCCCAGTTGGGTTGGCCCAACATAACCGAAGCACTGCAGCGTCGTGGATTGAGCAACACACATCGCGTTTTCTGGAATGTAGCCGAGTACTACAGAGGATTAGGATTGCCCCTGCTGGAGGGGTAAGCAGGGTGGGGATGTTCGTGATGAAAGAAAACATCTCAGAGCCTTCTCTTGCAGCTCTCTCTGGGAGTACGCCCAGCCTGTGGCCAATCGCAACGAGGATGAATGCTGGCACAAGGTCTGGAGATTCCACACGCTGCAGCACAGCAACTTCAGCTATTGCCCACTTCAGGATGAGGAACGCTTCTTCGGCATGTTCGAGGCACAGTGCGAGCTGCACTACTGGCAAGCTGCAATCCACGAGCAGCCGACGCTGCTGCGCGAGGAACCCTTTCCGAATTTCATTGAGGGATTGGGCAAATGCTTCTCGCTTGCTGCCTCCTCGCCACGTTACCTACGCCGACTGGGATTGCTGCAGGGTGAGCAGGTGTGGGCACTACCCGCACGACTCAATCGACTGTATGTGCAGGGATTGCGTGTGATCTTTCTGTTGCCCGTTTTTTATGTTCTCGATCGTTATCGGGTTGAGGTGCTCACGGGTCACATTCGGGCAGATGATAATGAAGCCTTCTGGCGACTGACAGAATTGTATACAGGCGCCATGGCACCACGCCAGCGCAGCAACAAGCAGTTCGATTTGCCAGCAAAGCTTCTCTTGGAGGTGGACGATCAGTACACAAGGTGAGGCCTCTATGGATTATCGAATCCTTTCCTATTCCTTACTGATGTATCTCCCTCTGCGTAGTCAATTCCTCAGCATCGTGCTGCAGTTTCAGTTGTACAAACATTTCTGCAGCATAACGGGACAGTTTGCTGAGAGCTCTGCGGAAAAACAGCCGCTCGATCTGTGTGATCTATCGGATCAGCCGGAGATTGGTTCGATCCTATTGCGTGCTATGTCTCTGGGTTCCTCTGTACATTACAAGGAAGTGCTGCAGCAGCTGCTGGGCACACCTGAGCTGAGCCTGGAGGGGCTCTTGAGTTATTTCAAGCCATTGCAGGATTGGTTAACGCAGCAGAATCGTGATCGTAGCTTGGAAGTGGGCTGGTAGTGCAATTTTCTAGCGACAGCCTGAAAGTATGCAACAGAAAAGGCAGCATTTTTAGCGAGCAGCTAAAAGTATGCAATGGGATTTTACAAGCTGAGAAAATCTTATTGGAAATATTTAAAATATTTAACAAGACAGGAAAACTTATGAATTTATATATTTATTATATTTTTCAATTTTAAAAAATTAATTAACTATATAAAAATATATTAAGGAGTCTAACTCTCCTACTTCAATGCATTACACATGTCATGATATAGTAATTATTATAATCCCCTTTTTAATTAAGCACAATTTTCCTGTCGTACAATTTGTTTGTGCATAACAACCGGAAAGAATTTAAAACAAAACAAAACAAAATAAAGTAAAACATACTTAAACGAGCGACTGTAATTAAAATGCAATTCATTATGATGAGTGCCACGTAAATAGTTGAAATAAATTAGCATTATTTGTGGATAGTACAAGGGAGGGGCGTGTCCGGGTAATACTTGAATTATTCAATCATATGCGAATAGTTCAATTAGTTACAGGCACTTGCTGGAAATTGATTTTCCCACGCTTGCAGTCCGGCTCTAACGAACTGAACTCTCTATAGTATAGCCGCCTGATGCTCTTCAGATCTTTCGCGAACTTGACCTTGACTCAAAGTACTCCAAAAAATAAAGCTCATACTTAGATATATTTACTATTGCAGTCATAAATATGTCTCTGTATACCTATAGTATTTATATGGCTTCCAACCACAACAAAAAAATAAAGCTAGCGCTAATTTATGAGCTCATTTCCGAGACCGAGAACCCTATCTGTATTCCAGACTAATTACACGCTGACTCAGAACTCTTGATTCGTATGCTTGACGGGGCAATCAAGGCATCAATCAGTCGAGGGTTACCGACTCATGATTATCCCCTTCAATTCGACTTTTATCCCCTTCATTCTATCACAATCGGTCTCGGCTAACAGATCGAAGCATCAATCAGTCTACCAAGTCGGGTATTCGTGAGTAAGTCAAGTGACTATAAACAGTGCCATATCTCAGTGTCTCTCTCTATAATTCTCGATTGATGTTAACGATAAATCTGTCGCCTATCCCGATCATGAGTACCCCTTCATTTGGCACCTTTCCTTCCGCTTCTCTCTCTCTCTCACCTTACTGATCTTTTCATTGATCTCTACTGAGATTATTAAATCTGCTCCCTCCTCCCCCTCGATTTCTGTACCTGCATGAGTCAAAACACTTTTCTCATGTGGCTAGGTCAAGAGTGACTAAAACAAACATTCCATAGACCCCACAGACAGGTTGGGGTAAGCGTGCGGCTGCTTTGCATCGCAGTGGAACGCAACAGCGACGCTGACTGCGACGGCGACCGCGACAGATCTTGACGCGCTGGCGCATTATGAAAATTAGTTTGCAAAATCATTGAAGCATTTAACGATAATAAATGATATTAATAGGGAGAGAAAAAAACAAATCACACTTAAAGGTAATGAGAAAACACTTTGAGAACGGAAAGAAATCAGAGTTGAGCTTGATTTTATAAGGTTTGTTTTTGTGGTACACCTAAAGCATTCTATATACGAGCCCCAACCACTATTAATTCGAACTGCATGTGTTTCTTGCAGTGTGCAATGTTCAACACACGATATTTTCAATACTATTACAGAAAGCCTATGCAAGTAAATTTTTTCTAAAAGAGAATTTTATTCTCTTTACGATGACAAAAAAAAATTTCTTGTATTTCCAACAACAACAAAAATATTATTTATTTATTCAAAAGGTAGTCTTAAGAGATAAGAAAAAAATGACCACTATTAATTCGAACGCTGCGTAATATAACAAATTAATTAATATTAGAATTGTGTAACGTCGCCTCTGGCCTGTATAACACATTTAACACGTTTTGGCATTGATTTTAATAAATTTTCGCAATGTTCGCGAGAAATCGAGTCCCACATCTCTTGCAACTTAACTTTAAGGTCTGAAATGCTCCTTTGTGGCTCATTTCGAAGCTTTCTTTTCATTAGCCACCAAATATTTTCTATGGGGCTTAGATCTGGACTACGAGCCCCAACCACTATTAATTCGAACTGCATGTGTTTCTTGCAGTGTGCAATGTTCAACACACGATATTTTCAATACTATTACAGAAAGCCTATGCAAGTAAATTTTTTCTAAAAGAGAATTTTATTCTCTTTACGATGACAAAAAAAAATTTCTTGTATTTCCAACAACAACAAAAATATTATTTATTTATTCAAAAGGTAGTCTTAAGAGATAAGAAAAAAATGACCACTATTAATTCGAACGCTGCGTAATATAACAAATTAATTAATATTAGAATTGTGTAACGTCGCCTCTGGCCTGTATAACACATTTAACACGTTTTGGCATTGATTTTAATAAATTTTCGCAATGTTCGCGAGAAATCGAGTCCCACATCTCTTGCAACTTAACTTTAAGGTCTGAAATGCTCCTTTGTGGCTCATTTCGAAGCTTTCTTTTCATTAGCCACCAAATATTTTCTATGGGGCTTAGATCTGGACTATTTGATGGCCAATCTAAAACCTCCATTTGCTTATATTGCAACCAATTTTTGGTTGTTTTGGCTGTGTGCGATGATGCTCCGTCCTGCTGAAAGGTGAATTCACCACAATCTGCCAGTTTTGGTATTGATGGCAGTAAACTTTCTTCTAAAATATTTATATATTTTTCAGCATTAACTGTCCCTTCAATAAAATGAAGCTTTCCTAATCCTTTGGCAGACATACAACCCCATACCATAGTGCTTGCAGGAAACTTTACTGTCCTTTTAAGGCAGTCTTTATGGTATGTTTCTGTCTTTGTACGAATGACGCGTTTTCTTGTATCGCCGACACTAACATCAAATTTAGCTTCATCGCTAAATATGATGGTGTCCCACTGCCTTTGAGTCCAAGACATCCTTTCCCGAGCCCATTGCAAACGCTTTTTTTTTGACGAAGCGTAAGCAAGGGTTTTTCCTTGGCCTACGAGTTAGATAAGTTATTGAGTATGATACATAAATAATAACAAAACGTACTTTATAGAAACCATATCCAATATTTTTTAACTGCTGTCGCGTCCATTCTCGGTTGACAGTTTTGCCAATTTTCTCCGACCACTCTGAAGCCAAATTTCTCAATGATTGGCGACGATCAGCCTTTACAATTTTGGCCAGTTCCCTTTTGTCACGGGGTGTTATTGCTGATGTTCGGCCTCTATTTGCAATATTACTTTCAATATTCCCAGTTTTTTTGAACAATTGGATCACCCCATGCACCGATGATTTAGACAAATTTAATTGTTTGCTAATTTCAGTTATTGTCTTCCCAGATTTATAATAATCTCTGATCAATTCTCTGATTTCGGTGCAAATAGGCTTACCACGTGCCATCGTTGCTAAACTTTGACTGTACTGCAGTAATTCTAAATTTTTTGCATTCTGCATTGTGTTATTATTTGCAGATTACAGTTAGATAGTGATTCCGTTACATTTGCTGCTTTTGCTTTGTTCTTCTTTTGAGTTAACGGTTAACTTGCGCAGCGTTCGAATTAATAGTGGTCATTTTTTTCTTATCTCTTAAGACTACCTTTTGAATAAATAAATAATATTTTTGTTGTTGTTGGAAATACAAGAAATTTTTTTTTGTCATCGTAAAGAGAATAAAATTCTCTTTTAGAAAAAATTTACTTGCATACGCTTTCTGTAATAGTATTGAAAATATCGTGTGTTGAACATTGCACACTGCAAGAAACACATGCTGTTCGAATTAATAGTGGTTGGGGCTCGTATTCTCCAAAGTAGAGTCTAAAACTCTACCTTGTATAGCATCAGTGTAGTTACGCTCTCTCGTAACTCTCGCGCACTGCAGATCTCTCAGAACCGGCGAGTTATTCACTTTATTCACGTGTATTCACTCAGCTTGTGAGTGATTCTCTGTGACTTTCTCACAGCAGTGATTGTTATATCTTTTTTATACCCTTCGATAATTGAAAATGGGTATACTAACTTTGTGCAAATTTAAGATGATAAAAGGAGGCCTATTCTAACTGTGTGTTTGTTTGAACCTCAGAATCTCAGCTATTAGAAAAGCTAAAGTTCTCAAATTTTTTTCTATACCATACGCAGTTCTAGTTTATTTTTTATTTTCTTCATCACGCCCTCCGCCCTATTTTCCGCCGGTATTTTGCGATGATAAAGTGAAGTCGTAACTCTCTGCTCGACTGTTGCTTTCATTACTTGTCTTTGACTGATTAGTACACATATGAGTATGAGTCTCGGTTCGAGTATACTCACGTATTCATGTGGCGCCCTCACCCTCCCTTATAATTGCAAACATGCAAAACACTCACACACAGTCACACACACACATGGAACCTATTGTTGTTCCCAAGCTTTAGGTTATTTCACTTTTGTTGCTGGTGCTGTCGCCTGCGCCAGCAGCGCTGCGACTGCGACAGAGCCCAGTGCTAATTGCGATTATCTCACACAACATATAGAAACATCAAGGGGGCTGCGTCGACTGCGACTGCGACTGCGACTGCGACAGCTACTGCAACTGCGATGTCGCGTCGCGTCGTTGAAATTTGAATTCATTTTCGAGTCGAAAAAAAAAGTCACAAAGTAATTTCGAAAAAAATTCTTACACTCACAAGTCAGTAGAGTTTTAGACGCGTTACGTGACGTTACGTGGGTGTATGAGAGCTCCGGCGGAAGGCCTCAAGCGGTACGGTCAATTGTGCAATCTAAAAGTGTGGGAAAAAAGTCTCTAAACGTGTAGTAGTGTTTAAAAGAAGCTAAAAGTGAAGATCCGGAATTGAAAACTGAAAGTTTTTCGATTCTTCTAAAGACATTCTAGATTCTAAGCGCAATCGATCAGGAAAAGTATTGGGATCAGTGTGGATTTTCAATGGAAACAAGTCCAGAATAGATAAAAATAGGTGATAATTGAAAGTAAATGATAAAAGTTATAAAAATTCTAATATTCTATTATATAATATCCTATCTGGATATATTGTAATCAAAATCCTTTTATCGCATCAGTTTCCGCTCCAAAAATCGTGTGAAAGTAAAATTTTCCCTCCCAAAATTTCCGTCTTCTTCGTTTGGCTTCAAAGATCGCGTGTGTCTTGGTTCGTGCTATAAAGATAATGCCCTAAGACGGTAATTAAAATTGTTAATTGCTTGTGAAAGATCTAATAAGCAGTGCGGTGCAAGTTGACCTTGAGAGTGTTAAGTATATAGATCGTATTGTGGGATAAATCAAAATGTGGCAAAGTCGTCGTCTCTTCATTGTCGTGTGCTCTACAATTTGGAGTTGCGGTCTATGCAATCCCCAGTTAAATTTGCCCTTGCCCACACCCCAGCCGGAGATCTTTTACAATGGGTACACGCCCAATGTGGCAACTACCCCGGCCCAGATGAGGGCCGATCGTGATCGCAGTCAACGCTATGGACCACCCTATGCCGATGAGGGTGGAGCTGGAGCAGGAGCTGCAAGTGCTGGAACTGATGATGGATTGGATGATTTCAGGGTGTGTTTTTTTGGAATCGATTGGAATTAGTTTTGGAAAATTATTAATTAAATTCTCTCGATCTTGATCTCATTTGCAGTACGGTCAGACCTATGATGAGCGCATGCGATTGGGTTACGCCTATCCCACACCCCGTGCGAATTTCACCGTTCGTGCCAATGATTCACCCTTCAGTGGGGCAGGCGATACTCATCGTTATGGATCGCAAGATAATCGTTATGCGAATCACAACTATGGACCAAGTTCGAGCACTGATCGCAACTTTGGCAACTACAACGATCTCAACAACAACAACAACAATCTGAATAATGCACCCTTTTCGAGGCCAAACGATCAGTTTAACAATAATAACATCTATAATGATAATCCGAATCCAAATGTGGAATTTGTCAATGTGAATAATCGCAATCGTTTCGAGAATCCCTACTTATCCAATCAGGATCGTTTCAATCTGAATCAGGGATATTTGGAACGTCAGCGTTATCAGCAAGATCGTCGTTATCAACAGGAGTTGGAAAAGTTGCGTAACCTTCTGGTCGAAACAGATCAAAAGGGATCGCAGGAGTGCACTGCCAATGTGGCAGCCCAATGGAATTTCGAAACGAATGTTAACGATTTTACCCAAACGGAAGCGGTAAGTAACGCCGGGGGAGGTAACGTCAGATCACAACCTGATCAGTTCTTAACTTGTAATTTGGATTTGAAATTAATTTTGAACGACCAATTGGAATCGGAATCGTGGTGGCCAGGCACGCGATCTCTGCCTTAGGTCTGCGTGTGTTAGTCTCTAGTGTCGAGTGTTCTCATCAACTTAAGATCGTCTCATATGCAACTCGGTAATTTTCTTGCCATGACAAATAGACACAGCACACATACCCTGAAGGTCTTTGCCTGCTTAGGTTCCCAGGCAGACATGCCAATGTCAATGTATTGTTATCTCAGTGTTTTGGTCTAAGCTTCTCTTGAGCATATCAAGATCTGAACATGTCTGACAAAATTAACTTACGATAGGAATATTAAGGTATTACTAAATATACATTTTTGTAGTTTTTCTGCGTTGCATAAAGTCGAAATTGTAATGATTTAATATATATATAATAAGGAAAGAAAATTGATAGCAATTCGTATAAAAAATTCTTGTTAAATGTCAATAGCAAAGTCGATCGTCTGTATGAACACCTAGATCTCAGCTATTATAAGAGGTAGGACTACCAAATTTGGGAACCATGTGTCTTATAACTGTACGCATGTTTTAAAATTTAATCAGGGTTCTATACGCCCCCGTAAACCGAACAAATCGAATTGCAAGCGTAATTTTTAAGGCTTAAGAATGATTTCTCTGTTTAATACGCCACTTTATTTCCGTAATCCTCCCCAGTTGAATGCTCAACAGCGCTACGTAGAGTTTCAGCGTCTGACAGCGGAACAATCGAAGCTTATTAACAAGGATTTGATCTTCGATCGTCGACTCTATCGACAGTTAATGCTGCAATCGGAAGTGGGACCAAATGCGCTACCTCTAGATGTGTTGGATAGAGTGAGTTCTCGCAAATATCAATATGTCTTAAGGGTCTAAGATAATCTTTTGCCTTTGCAGTACAATCGTCTGTTGAATGAGATGTTGTTCCTGTACAATGATGCGAGTATCTGTGCGTATCAGCAACCCTTTCAATGCGATCTACACTATATACCGCATCTCAAGGATATTATGGCTAAGAGCAGAGATTGGGATGAACTGCAGCACACATGGGTCGAGTATCATCGCAAGGCAGGGCGTGGCATGCGGGATGATTATGAACAACTTGTGGATGTTATGCAGGAGGTGGCCTATGTTAATAGTAAGTGAATCTGACTGTGCTATAGGAGTGATATATATTTTAGTATACTTTCAGATATTACCAATGGTGGCGAGTACTGGTATCTGGGCTACGAGTCGGGCAATTTTCGACAGGATATGGACATTGTCTGGGAACAGATACGTCCGCTCTACGAGAGTTTGCATTCGTATGTGCGTCGCAAGTTGAGGGATTACTATGGACCCGATCGCATCAATCGCATAGCACCCATACCCTCGCACATATTGGGCAATATGTATGGGCAGTCTTGGTCGAATGTACTGGACGTATTAATACCCTATCCGGGTAGAAAACTCATTGATGTTACTCCCCGCATGGTCGAACAGGGTTATACGCCTCAGCTAATGTTCCAGCTGGCCGAGGAGTTCTTCACATCGATGAATATGTCCGCAGTGGGTCCCGAGTTCTATAGGAATTCCGTATTCGAACAGCCCCTGGATCGACGTGTACTCTGCGAACCCTCCGCCTGGGACTTTTGTAATCGTCACGATTTCCGTGTGAAGATTTGCACAGATATCAATCAACGTAGTCTTGTTAGTGTACACCATGAGATGGCGCACATACAGTACTTCCTGCAGTATCGGCATTTACCCAAAATCTTTCGGAATGGTGCCAATCCCGCCTTCCATCAGGCTGTGGGCGATGCCATCGGTCTGTCCATCTCCACGCCGAAGCATTTACAGACCTTGGGTCTGCTGCAGCGTTCGCTGGATGAGTCCAGTTACGACATCAACTACTTGTTTACCATGGCCATAGATAAGGTAAGGAAATGGAGAGGAATTGTAAAGAATACTTAAGAGTTTACTCCCCAATTCTTTAGGTCGCATTTCTGCCCTATGCCTTGTCCTTGGATAACTGGCGCTACGACATCTTCAGCGGAAATGTGAATAAACGCATTATGAACTGTCATTATTGGAATTTGCGGTGAGTTTGGAATACTTAAGATCCCCTCAATGGAATACTTAAGATCCCGTTTGTTTACAGTGAACGATATGCGGGCATTAAGCCACCGGTTCTACGTTCCGAACAGGACTTTGACTTGGGTGCCAAATATCATATACCCGCAAATATACCCTATATCAAGTGAGTACAATAATATGTTGGATTTAATATCATACTCTAGCTCTCAAGGAATATACAATGTATTCAGTAATATATCTTTGGGTTTATTTTTCATAATATTTATAATATTTAGGTTTATCCTGTGCCGTCTTTTTCAAGTCAACTTTTCATCAATTATCTATTGATTTATATAATGAGCTTCCATTTTCTTAATTAGTCGAGTTTCACAGTCGCACCCGAACTCCAATTTATCTCTCATACGCATGTTACTCTTTATTTTCCTCTCATTCCTTTGATCGATTACATATTATATTACCGCACCGCGTGTGTTTCTCTTATCTAATTTGCCACATAACGCAAATGCAGCAATTAAAAAGCAAATAAACTAAAGCTTGTTATTAAATTCGCCTCTTTTCGATTACAATTTCCACACACACTCACACACACTCACACTCATTCACTCTCTTTGAGTATTTTCCGTCAAATTGGCGTCGATTACGACTCGTAATATTCGAATTGTTGAGACGTCGAACTGGCCACAAAGTTGGCCCACTGACTGCACATAATGACGGACAAAGACGGGGATGGATATATAGATATAGAGAAACTCACACACATAAGTCTCTCTCTTGTCTGGAAATGAAAGAAAATGAAACAGAAAACTCGCATGTCGAATATATTTCCCGCATTCACTTTCCACATGGCTGCTGCTGCTGCTGCCACAATGGTTCGGACTGGTTCGGCTTAGCCCGGCTCTGACATCATTTAAATAAGCCGAAATAGCAACTATTACAAACAAACATTAACAACACCATACACCATACCATATATGTCGAATAGTCCGCCAGGCAGGCCGTTTTCGTCTGGCAAACTGACCCATTAAACCAAACCAGATGCGAGTCAAGGAGGTTGCGACTAAAGGGTACTCCAAAACTAAGGAACTTAACTGAGCTGTAGGAGCAATGAAAGGGAAGATAAGATGTAATATAAAATATATATTATATTATCTCTGTATAGCTTTTTTGAGAGATGAGCGACTTAAGGGATTTTGTGAATACTTATAAGAAATCGTAGTCATTTGTTTTTCGTATCTTTCGTATCTAAAGCAATGTATATGAGATATAATATCAAATATATATCATATAAAATATGTAGTTCAGTTATATATTAGATCTCTCTGTATAGCTTCTTTAAGAGCAAAGACTCTGAGAGATTTTTGTGAAAACTTATCATATATTTCTGTAACTAAATTATTTCTAGATTTTTTGATAGATTTATAATACTTTTTGAATAATTAGAAAAGTTTTTAGACGCGACAGTTTTGATATTCTATGGAGTATCTTAGCTATATCCCTGTGTAAATAACTTAACATATCTATCTACACATTTTAAGATCGAAGACTTGAATACTTTGTTGCGTAGTCAGTTTTGTATCATACCCGCTCTACTGCGATTATCTACTGGGTATCTAAATCACACGTTTTTCCGGCGAATGCAAATGCAAATTTGTGTCACCACAAAGCGGCGCCGAGTGGAGCAATGGCGGTGTCAATGACTTGGCCATTAGAGCTGACCATGTCGCCCAGTTGGAACAATGTTTTCGGTACCTTTTTTTCTTTTTTTTCTGTCCCGACTTTTCATTCGCAACTCGTTGCCTGCAGTTTTATTTTCTCCCCTCTCTCTGTCTACATATGATATTTAAAATGTATGACAAGGCGTTGAGTATTATGACAGGCCCCACCAGAGTGGTTGCATAAGATTTGCTTAGGCTGAAATGCGGTTTCGTGGCTTTTGGCTGGGGTTCTTTCAAGGTGTAGTGTACAATTGTGAAAACTAAACAATAAATCCCATAGAAATTGAACTAAACGCTTTAATTAGCCCATGAAAAACCATTAGGCAGATTTTTATTACTGCAGGAGGAAAGGGGGGATTATCGGGGATTACGACAATCGCTTGGCTATTGTGTGTGTTGATTATTTATTGCATAATCCATAAACTGCAAATGCTACAGTTACATAAACAAACGCCAAGCCAAGAGAGTTAGCCTAGATATGGTAATAAAACCAAAGCCATAGTCCGACTTGGAGTCGACTACGTTGATGTCAGAGACCAGAGTTAGGGGGGGAATAAACTGAACACTGAACACTTTTCATTTCGTTTCACAACACGTTTTGCATGTGCCTCGTCTCGTCGTATAGTATGGTATATATCGGTTAGGAGCACATGTCCTACAAACCGACTAAGAAAAACGTGATAAATCTATGCCCCACTTAATGCGGGTACCCGCCGAGTGGGTACCTGAAATTGCACCATCGAAATGCAAATTGAAACCTAATCTTAAAAGTCTTTTTGGCCGAAGACTACGAGGCAACTAACTAACAGAGAGATTTACCTGATTACCGCATACCCTGTAGCCTGTTATGGACTATTGCATGTGCAAACATTCGAATTTCCTTGAATTAACAATTATACGATGTGTGCTTAAGTAATAATATATAATAATAATATGGTGGTAGTAACCAGTTTGGGAAAATTGTTAATATTTATTTATCCATTGTGATGAAACTTAAGGATTAGCTATAAAATATCAAAGGCAAGAAGTAAACTAAACTTCACAATTTCTATACTTAAATTATCATTTTAATTTCGAAGGTGTTTGAACAAATTTGGGAATATTGTAAATATTTATTAATCCATTGTGATTAAACTTAAGGATTAGCTACATAATATCAAAGGCAAGAAGTAAACTAAACTTCACAATTTCTATACTTTAATTATCATTCTAATTTCGATGGTTTTTGAACAGTTTTGGGAATATTGTAAATGTGTATTAATCCATTGTGCTGAAACTTAAGGATTAACTGCATAAAATTACAGGCAATTTATAAACTAAACTTCACAACTCCCATACTTAAATGATCATTAGAATTTATATATTAATTTATATACTTAAATGATCAGTAGAATTTCTAAAGTTTTCAACGGGAAGTTTTACTGTCGAGGCATACTTGTGTTTTGGACTATATTTTGAAGCCTTTTTAAGCGACAATCCTGAAGATTTCCCATTGCATTGTAGGGTATCGTAATTGACAGGCATAAGAAATAAGCACAGCAAGATCGGCGGTGCTAATAAAAAGTAATGCCAGACACAAAATAAACGCTAGGAAATGGACGCCAGTGCCGTCAGCGGGTTGTCGTAGTTGCAATTGTGGTAACTGTTGCTGTTGCTGTTGTTGCAGCAACTGTTGCTGCTGTTGCTGTTGTTGTTGTTGTTGTGTCATGGCAGGCGAAATGATAAACACATAGTGTGGCAAATGTAATAAACATGTTGCCTGCCGCCTCTCGCACTCGGTGGGCGAACGAAAGACATTTTGAATATGCAATTATGAGTGCCAGGCAATGTCTGCCCGTCTGTCCGTCTGCCCGTCTGCCTGCCTCATTTGAAAATTAGATAAGCCGTTTATGGGCTTCAAGCCAAATGACTTGATTTCTGTTGCTGTTTGCCATGACGCGGCACTTTTCACTTTTTGCCAATACCATCGCTGGGATGGGAAAAAAAATAGCATATGCCCTAGACGACAAAGTTGTCAATTTCAATAGATCCGGTACATAGAATTGAATTTCTACCGAAATTTTAATATATAGGCTATTTAATTTAATATAAATAGATAAGTAAAATATAATAAATTACAAAAAATAAACGAAATAAATAAATTGTATTCCAAATTATAATATATAATTTTGTATGTGTATTATTATGTTTGGTCGAGTGTTTTTGTGTGACAGTACTTATCAGGATCCTGAGATTTTGCTTGAGAAAAAACTGAAATAAATACGCGAAAAAATATAGGATACTTTCAGTGGGGAGACTAAACTGTAGATTGAAAAAAAATTTAACAATTATTAAAATTGTCAGTTTGAAAATTGATTAGGTTCGGCTGAAACATGAGGTTACAAGTTTTACTTGTCAAATTTGAACATTAATTAAAAAAATTTAAATAAAATTAAAAATCAAAAAAATATAAAAAATAAATTTAATTAAATAAATAAAAATTTAAATATCTTGGCTTTAAATCTATTAAAGAATTCCAAAATTGTAATTCTCTTAATAGATTATGTTATGCCTTCCCCCAATAAGAAATAAGTCAGTTTTTGCTTTAGTTTTGATCACTTGGTTTTCCGTTTTTATTCTTCGCATTCATCAGCTTCATTATCATTGTAGTTGGTTTGTTTTTGTTTTTTTTCGTATAGTTTTCATATTGTTATTGTGTTTTACAGAGACAAAAAATATTTGGTAAATTAAGTACTTTTTATAAATCCGTTTCAACTGCTTTCTACAATAAGCAAAAGAACTATAGATATGGTTGGTTGGTATTACAAACTAAACATAAGTAGATAGCAAAAATATTACAAATAATACAATACGTTCTCTCGTTTACTAAACTGACTTAAATAGGGCAGAGACCTGCAAGGCCTGCGATTCCTTATCGAGTACACACTTAGACACTAAACAGAAGTCTTTTATCACACGCTTACAACTTGAATTAGATCGGAGTATGAACTACCTAATCTTTATATGTATATACCATATATGGTTAACTAAACACAATCGAACCGAACCGATACGGGTGCACAAGTCGGTGGACCAGAGAGCAGAAGGAGGAGTAGGAGCAACCGCAGCTGGAGGACAATACAGCAGCAGCCGACCACGACCACGTCCAATGTACCCAGAGTCAAAGGCCAACACATCCACATCGACATCCACATTCAACCAACATCCAGATCCTTGCCAGGTTTCATAGGTGTATGGTGTGTCATTTGTGTGTGTTGGCTTTGTTATTGTTGTTATTCTTCTCTTGTTAGGGGTCGATGTTCGTGTTGTTGTTGTTGTTGTTAATAGTACTAGGCCACTTGGCCCAAATGTGTTCTTGTTGTATCTTGTTGCGTTAAGTCTAGTCAATCGTCTATCGATTTCATTTCATTTTTCGTATTCTTTTTTGTCTTTTATGTGGTTTTTTTTTTTAAAGGTTTTTCCTTATGGCTTAGGCTAGAAGAGAGTTCGTTGTTGGTTAAAAACTAAGTAAGTTCGTCGTCATAAAATTGATATCTCTGAATCTCTATCGTTATCACGTTCTACATAGCAATGTGGAATTGGAATTGGTAGGCATATGTTATGATATGGAATAAATGGATGGATGGATGGTGTGTAAGTGTTTACTATCATGTATGTTTGAGAGTGTGTGAAATTGTTCAATCTTTTTTGGGGGGGAACTTTGTTAGTATGGTTCTATTTGTTTTTTTTTTGTTTTTCTAGTGTATTATCCATTCATAACCGTTACGCTTACGCTTTCGTTTTCGCTTTTCAATGCTGTAAAGAGAGAGTGAGAGAGAAAGAAATTCATTTCACCAATTTAGTAACCATGATATGAGTGATAATCATGATAGTTAAAATCATGCTCCACCTCGTGCTCATGTTCTTGATGCTCCTCAATGGGTGTGGAATATGAGTGTGAGTGATGATGGATGGGCTCGTGATGTTCAACATGATGATGATGATGATCCTCCTCGATGTGCTTGTGATGGAACTCAGGCTCCTTGTAGGTAACATGTTTCTCATGGTATTCGGGCACGTGTTTCTCGATGTGCACATGGACGGGCTTCTCCACTGGGATTTTCACGGGGTACGGAACGTGTTTCTCGACCTTAACGGGCACCTCCTTGATCACGGGGTAGGGCTGTGGCACATGAATCTTAACCTCATAGGGCACTGGTTTGTCAACGTGCACGGGCACGGGACGATCATAGGGCACATGCACGGGAACGGGCACCTTCTTGATCACAGGCACGGGTACGGGTTTGTCAACATAGTGAGGTACTGGCTTGTCCACATGGTAGGGCACTGGCTTCTCGACGGGCACCTTGACGGGGTAGTGAACAACCTTCTCGACGGGGTATGGTTTGTCGACATGCACGTGCTTCTCAACCTTATAGTGGACAATCTTTTCGACTGGGTATGGTGCGGGAACATGAACCTTAACGGGCACATGAACCTTCTTCTCAACTGGGTATGGGGCAGGCACATGAACCTTAGGGGGGAAAAAGGGGTTAGTATTGTGATCCTTAGATCCTTGGAGTGCCCTCTTTGTATACCTTGACTGGCACTGGACGATCGTAGGGCACATGAACAGGCACAGGAATCTTCTTCTCGACTGGGTATGGCTGTGGCACTTCGTAGGGCACCTTTACGATCTCCTTAACCTCATAGGGTACATGCTTGACAACGGGATAAGGCTTCGGCACCTTGACTTTCACGGGCACATGAATGTGTTTCTCAACAGGCACATGGACGATCTTCTCGATGGGCACTGGAACGGGCACCTTCTTGATCACCGTCAGTGTCTTCTCCTCATGGATTGGGAAGTGTGGCACATGATGATGGTGGTAATCCTCATAGTGATGCAGGCCACGTTTCGATTTTGTGGTATCTTCGCTAACTCCCTCCTCGGCCTTCTTCTCAGCCGGCTCAGCAGCTGTCTTCTCCACAGCGGCGCTCTTCTCCTCCTCGGCCTGAGCATAGCTGGTGGCCAGTAGCAGCACCAGAGCGACCGTTGTCGCTGTACGCTGTAGGGCAAAAGGGTTGACGTGGTGTTAGGATTGAGTTAAACTCTTAGGGTTGGAAAATTAACAGATCAAGTACATAAGGTTCAGGGTTCTGGTGATTAAGCTGATTAAGCGAGGATCACTTGTGGATCGATAGATACTGCTGTTCAGTACAGATCAGTACAGATAAAGTACACAAGGTGTTGGTTTTGTGTAGGGTTCTGGTGATGTTGGTTAAGCAAAGATCAGTTAATGATCAATTTAAGAAAAGGTTTAAGATTCGTTCAAGAAGTAACAGTAAAGAGAGGGAAGTTACAGTCTGATACTAAAAGCCGATGTAGATCAGCATTAGAAATAATGAAGTTATTGGTTAAGTGAGGATCAGTTAATGATCAATTTAGGAAAATGTTAAGGATTCGTTTAAAAAGTAAAAGTAGAAGTAAAGAAGTAACATTTAGGGACTAAAAGCTGACGTAGATCAGCATTAGAAATAACGATGTTCTTTGTTAAGTGAGGATCAGTGAAAGATCAGTCAAGGAATAAGTTAAGGATTCGTTAAAGCTGTCCAGGATCACCGCCGTTCTAGATCTCTTTTTGGCAGATGTTCTTGACAGATCACAGATGTAGATCGATCGATTCTGCTGGATCAGTTGATCGTGCACTTCTTAACTTGTGTGTAACTCAGTTCGTTTCGGACAAGTTCTTTTCCATGGACACTTCACTACACTGCGTTGCCATCCTTATACATACCATCAACTTCATGTTGCTGGCGTTAGTATCCTTGTGGATGCTGTGTGCTTGTTTTCGAACTTTGATGTGTGTCCCGTTTGTGCCGCACGATCAATTCGGAAAAAATTCGTTACAAAAAGTAGGAGGGTTTTTTACTCGATCGATCACACTCTTTTCTTTGCTCTCTACACGTTCCGTACCACACACTGTGCACACTCTTCGATGGTTAACGGTTTAATGATGCCAACTGCAGCGCCTGCGCGAACTTTTATACGCTTTAGGTCTGAATGTGCCGACCGACTGACGATGCCAAAGCCCGAGCCAGAGCGACAACAACAACAACACCAACAAGAGCAACAATGCTTCGGTATAATAATAATCGCAATAGCCCCAAAACACATGAGGCGACTGGTGAATGGTTCGTGGCCGTCGTCGTCGTCGTCATCGTCGTTGTCGTCACTCGGTAGATGGTTTGGTTGGCTTACCTGGTTGGATCGCTTGGCTCGCTCGGATCGGTTTGGTTGCTTGAATTTCGGAGGCGCGAACTCGACGCAGCCAAGTGGCAAGCGGCGCCGCCAAATGCAGCAATTGCAACAACCAAGCCAAGCAGGCAACTCAAGAGGCTACCCCAAAGAGATAGAGAGAGAGAGAGGGGTACCAGATCGGCCAGGGTAGGGTAGTGTAGTGTAGGGTACTGAGCAGCAGCTCTATGGATGCGTGCCATTTTGCTGTTTAATTCGACTACCGTCAGCTGCCTCTGTTGATGTTGTTGTTGTTGTTTCTTCTTTGTGGTTTCTTAAGCCTTATACGAGCATTGACTTGTAGCCACAACAGCAACAACAACAACAAACATCTTCAACCGTACTAAACCACATTTTTGTGGGTAATTGAATAATACCCGAAATGCAGGTGCCTATTTTTGGATTTTAATTATATGGATTTATATGCTAATTGATGATCCTATTATGGCAACATTTTGCATGTCAAAAATGGTAATATGCCCATGCGATTGTTATATAATTAATACACTTGTAGTGCTAGAAATTAATTTAAATCAATACATAATAATAATAATAATATTGATGGTTTGCAGATTAAGATTGACAACGATCTTATAGCATATTAATTCAATTATTCATAATTTATATATATTTATTTATTTGTTTCTAAATATATTATTATTTTATTTTATTATTATAAATTACGATATGCGCTACTATGATTGCAAATATTCCTGTTTATGATTTAAATTTTGAAGAAATAAAAAACAAGATTTAAAAAAAAATTTGAAAGCTTTTATCTCAAGCGTAAAACTTCATCTATCGAGTCCTAAGAGTTCTTTGCTTTGTTAATTTTTTTTTTTGACTTATTTAAATATAAAAACGATCATATTTATATTTATATTTATTGTAATTAATAAAAAATATCATTTAAAAATAAATTCAAATAAGAAATTAAAAAAAAAATCAAGATGTGAGCTGCTTAAGATCTTCAAGAAGGTGTTATTAGGGCAGATTAAATATTTATTTCAGTGTTTGTATTTACTTTAAAGTTTCTTATTTTATTTACTTGGTTTATGATTAGTATTTTTACTCAGTTTTTTCTCTACTTTACCATTCCTTTCCACTTAAATACTGCCAACTCTAGCTAAATCCCTGAAAAGCTCATTTCTCATCAGCATCTCAGTTCGTGCGCAGTTTGGTTTCCTTGGTTAGTCCGTCTGTCCTGCACTGTCCTAAGATATCTGTCAACTGGCAGCTGCAGTCCTTTTACTTTCCATTCACTTGACCAACCCAAAAGTCAAGTCGACCCGACTGATAGGGGGGGGGGGGAGCCTCTCTCCAGGCCAGTTCCGTTTGCAGGTGGCCATAAAAGAGGGAAACGTTTGTCAGACCCGTAGAGTGTGTCACTCGGTCATTTGGTTGTGTCACATGTGTGTGTGTGTGTCGAGTGTGTGTGTGTGTGCGGTCAGCAACCATAACCTAAGACACTGGCAACAAGTTTGGGGCTGGGGCTCGGGCAGGGGCTGTGGCACTGCCAACTCGTTTCAATTTCATCTTGTGGGTCGTGTAATTGACGCCCCAGTTGCTGTCGAAGACGGTGGCAACGACTTGGGTTACCTTCCTCGTTATTATGTCAATGGGTCTAGCGGCTCGACGGTCCGCCCAGACAGACAGACAATCGTACATGCATGTGTGAGGTACGCTGAGATCGAGACAGGGAGAGAGAGAGAGAGAGAGGGAGAGAGAGAGGGAGACAGACTTGTTACGAGTTGTTGCATGCAACTTTCGATTTAGTTTCATTCGCATTGCTTGCATGTCTTGACCACATATTGTTCAATAGAGAAAGAGAGCGAGACGCTAAGTGAGAGCGAGAGAGAGGGAGAGTATGTGTGTGTGGAGGCTGCCGTTAGACGCCACAGCTGATTATGTCATGGAGCTTGCATGGGGGCGCTACAACTGTTTGTTTTGATAGACCGTTTCGAGTGCTTATAAGCGGCATTGTCTCTAATCCAACATAACAATTACACACTTCCTTGAATAGCTTTAATAATAAGATAGATCTGTTTGCCTCTCTATCTCTCTCTGTCTCTCTCTCTTTCTCTCTTTTTGTAGAGATAAGTGTGCACAATATATGATACGATTGTTGTTCATATTTGAAAGCAATCGCACCACGCACGCTTCTTTATCGACCTGACCTTGTCTTATTTATAGTTAAAACGGAGCTTAACATAAATTTCGATATATGATTTTCGATTTTCGATTTGTCGCATCTATTTTTTATTTTATTTTTTTTCTGTATACTGTCGGCCTGTATCTAAGACTGCGATGTCAACAAAAGTGTCCAAGATGAAGCATCGATCGATTAATCATCATTGGAGGCGTTTTCAGCTTGTATTTGCATTCGAATTCGAATTTGCATTTGCATTTATCATTTTCGAATTTGTGTAACAATTTCTGTTTGTTTGCAACTGGATGGGGTGATTCGACATGCGCATTCCATTCCATTTCGTTCCCCAACTGACAGTTATGACATTTTATGTGCCATCTATGTATAAAAAAAAACTCTTTATATCTTTTCCTCTTTATTTTTTCTTTAATCTTTTCTTTTTCTTTTTTTACAATTTTTTTTTTTTTTTTGTATTTTGTTAAGCTTTGAGCCTCTTGTAACTGTTTCCAATTGTTTGCCAGAGCTCTTGGGCAGACACTGCAGGGTTCATTGCATTTCTGGTCAAGGTCGCAGTCGTAGCCAGTTGTCTCTCAGTAGGTTGCGCCGCTTGTTAGCTTGGCTAAGTGACTGCAAAAGTGGTTAGAGTAATTGTGACTCCGTCGCTGTTTAGGCAGCTGCAATTGGTGGTAGCTTTTTGGAAGGTACCGAAAATTACTTTCAATTCGCTGAGAATTTTCAAAATCTTAAAATAAAATGTAAATTAAATAATTATAGCTAGAGAAATCGTTAAGAAACTCAGATCATACACGTGTATATCGAAATTATCTATAGAAATCCACAACGATTTTTAGAGATATTTCTTAAGTAGCTAGATAATTCATTACAAATTTTTGATTTAAAAAAAAAATGCAAATGATTTTTCTAAATTAGCTTAACAAATTTATGATATGATAAGATGTTTCTGAGCAAGCTAGAGAAATCCCTAACAAATTTAAATAATATTTAAATGTTTATCTAAAGTAGCTTAATAAATCTTTAATAAACTGATATGATATTTCTGAATTACTCGTAGCTACAGAAATCCTTAACAAATTTAAATTTTATTTCTGTGGTAGCTAGAGAAATCGTTGACAAATATAAATTATGTTTCTGAATAAGCTAAAGAAATCTTAATTAAACTGATTTGATTTTTTTAAACTACCTAAAAATAATACCTAATAAATGTAATATTTCTGGTAAAGAAATTGTTAATTAACTGATTTGATACTTCTGAGCTACGTAGCTTTAGAGGTACTTGACAAATTTAAAAGATATTGCTGAGTTAGCTAAAGAAATCCTTAGTAAACTTAAAAAATATATAGTTTTGATTAGCTAGAAAAATCCTTAACAAATCTTAAACTTAAATAATGTTTTTAAAATTAGCTAGAAAATTCCTAAAAAAAAACTTAACTAATATGAATGAAAATGAAATGAAAATCTATAGAAATCTTTAAAAGCTCAACAGCTTATCGCTGCGATCTTAAGTTACATTTTCGAAACTATCTGTCAATTACAAAACGAACTCTTTAACTGTCGCAGGTAAATCAGGTAAATTGCAATCGTGCAGCAGCCCTTTCAATCAGCCGCCTTTTCATGACATTGAGACGTGCTTAAAGACGTGTTGTCTTTGGCCGATACGATGTCTTTAGCTCGATTCGAAAGTGTTAATCATGGGCAATTGAACGTCTGTCTTCTGCCGACTGCTGTTTTGGGCAAAAGAGGTCAATGGCAAAAGCATTTGAACTCTTGTGGTGCGCGTCTCTGGTTTATGACCCACTCGGTTGCCATTGTAAGCGAACGCGTGAACGTGGCTCGCGCTTGTTAACTTGGCCAAATTGTCACGCGCCGTTGAATGCTGCGCCCCATTGATCGGGTAGGAGTTGTAGTTGAAGCCTGAGGAGCTGTGGTGGGGAGGGGAGGGGCTGATACCTGCCCAACCTGAAGTCCACTTAATCAGGTTTGCGGCTTGTATTACAGAGAGCGAGAGAGGGAGAGTGAGAGAGATCTCTTGAGCTTGCTCAGTGAACGCGATAAATAAGGAAGTTGATCTAATCCGCAACTGGGAAAATCTATGCAAATTTACTCGTGCCAGAGAAACCAGTCAAAAAACAATTTATTATCATAATATAATTCCGCCTCCGGTGCACTGCAGCAACTCAGGTAACAGCTGTGCCGCTCAAGCTTTCCGGGTTGACGGAGGGAGGCGGAGCACTGCAACAACAGCTTGACCCATTGACTTACACAGCGCGCAATTTGCATAAACCCAAACCCAAACAAGACAAGACAAGAAATTAAAAGCAAGAAAACTTACAAGAAGATAAACCATATAATGCCTCTTAAGATTTCTGTGTTGTCATACAATTTACTGGCGAATTATACTATACTATATTATACTTCTTTTTGAAGGCGGGAGGGGATTTCCATTTTCTGTTCATAATTACAACAAAAGCAAACGCAAATTACTGTTGGCAATCAAATGCCAACATCAACTCTCTTGATGTTATTGTTGCTCCTACAGTTGCTTTCAGTGTAAATTGCGTAAATTGAATAAACATTATGTATGTAATACATACTATGTATGTACGTATGTATGTATGTATGGATGTATGTATGTGCTTGGAAGTCGACTCTAGTTGTACATTTTGTAAATCTATTCGGTAGCCTTTGTTTTTTTTTTTTTTTTATTTTTTATTTTCGGTACCGTTTCTATGTGTTTCCCTCTTCGTTTTGGCCGCACTGAGGCGTAGAAGTTGTTTGTGTTTTGTGGCAGCGAGTGGCGCTAGAATAGTTGCAGAGAGGGTGCTCTGAAAAAATAACATCATTTTTTACTCAGTTTACTCAGTTCTTTTATAATTATAGAAGTATAGATATGCGGTAAATGTTAAAGAGTGGGCTCTTTTATAAATATACTTTAATGTAGAACGAGCAAAATAATTATTTATATGTTTATAGTAAAATATTTATTAAAATGTTAAATATTTTCCAAAATAAAGAATATATATATTTCTAAAGCAAAAATCAAAAGTTAAGTTTAGTTTTATAGTCCTACAAGTCGCATCAATCTTTCGAACAGCCCTCGCTAGTTGTATATAGAGCGAGCCGTAATTAGGCAGCACTAAAATGTTCGTAAATTAACAAAAGCACAAATAAAACATGAAATAATCAAGATATTGCCCAAGCAACAAGAAACTAAAGCATTTTCAGTTTGATGATTTGCCTAGCAAAATGCGCAAAAGACGCGGAAAACCCAAGGAAAACCGAAGGAAAACATGGCAAAGATAATTGCCACATGCACTAGAATGTGTGTTAATTGTCCCATTAGTACAACATACATTATGTTTTTAATAAGCGACAAGTAAATCGATTATTTATATGACTTAATCGAAGCTACTCAACTGCAGCAGAGACGAGTGAAAATCTCTGAAATGAGCAAGAAAAGCCCATGGCATAAGGGGTGTACTTAAGCGTGGTCCATTTTGATTTCATAAATATTGGGTAAATAAGTGAAATATGGCACACACGAGTCTGTAATTACAAGTCTATAATTAAATTCGATGAAGGGGCAAACCCGCAAAATACATATATGTAGAGTTGCCTATGGAAATCTGAAAAAAAAATAAATGCAAATTATTGTGTTGGGTAAAAGTCACGAGATTTTTTGTTATATTTAGTATTATATGTATATTTAATTTTATATACATATAGTGCGCTTTAGTTCCAAATTAGTTTGCTTTCAATTATAGTATATGCTTATTCCTTTTCTATATATGATAAAATTGAAACTGAAAAAAATTAAGAGATTGTATTAAATATCATTTATTATTGGAGCTGCAAGAACGAAATATGATTATGCTATAATAATTATCGTATTTATTTCCTCGAGTCTTTTTATCTATTTTTAAAACTCTCGTTTCCCATTGCGATTAACTCTTTCAGAAAAATACTCTGTGATAAATGCTCGTAAATTACCCCGACACACACACCGACACACACCTGACACACACACCGACATACACACCGCACACATGGTGCTGGGGACTTGTCGTGGTCTTTGGGTTTCTCTGGCGGATTGGCAACTATTGCAACATATTTGGCAAATTTCTTTGCAACCGAAAAGTTGCTGCAAAAGAAATTGCAAGTCAATTACCGCTAGCTAGACGGTCTGCTTGGCACCATGACGCAACCGCCACATGTGGCAGCGCCGAAGCGACGTCAACGTCAACGTCAACGTCGCAGTCTCAGTCACCGTCGCAGTCAGCTTCGACGTCGACGTCGACATCATCGCATAGCGCTAATTGATTGCGTCTGTGCGACGCAGTTGTTGCATTCACTTTGCTTTGGCGGCTTTGGCTTTTCATTTTCATTTTCATTTTCGCTTTTCGTTTTTCGTTTCGTTTTCTTTTTGCTTTCGGTTTTTGGGTCGTGCCATTCTCCGTTGCCACATGCCACATGCCACACTCCACACCCGACTAAGACTTCTGCGGCAGTTCGAGCACAAGATCAATGTTTTGTGTGCTTCGGTCAACTCAACAGGTTCTTGCTGTGGCAGTGGGCCAAAACGAAAGACTTGGGCAACGAACTTGAAATTGATTTTGACACCATTTGTCATTGCAATTAATTGCGCTACATTCGGGCGTATTGATCCCGAGAGATTGTTGTAGACGGTAGACTGCATTTAGCCTTACGCAATCGCAGACGCCTTTCGCCCCACTGCTCACTCCACACTCGGGCTTAATCGGCCGCGTTAAGGCGCGTAAAAGGCCTTCCAGTTTTATTGTCCGTAATGCTATCGTTGCCATTTCAGTTGATCAATTAATTCACCATGCGGTCTCTTTAGTTTTACTTACTCTAAACGCGTATATAGGTTTAGTTATGCGAGATCACTGTCGAACCAAAACGTCTTTTTATATGAAAATTGTCAGAAAAGGGTATACAATGTTTGTGCAAATTTATGAAACAGGCAACATTTTTTTTTTTTGTAAATTTTAAATTGAGAGTTTTTATTTTTAATCGATACATAATTTTGGCCCAAAAATCATGTCGAAATGGTCGAAAAATCAGAAAAATTACAACACACTCAACAGGCCTGGCACCGATCGTAACTTTCTTAAAAATCAAACTATTTTCACGCGGAATGACATTTTGTTTATGTTTTAACAACCTGAGTGAATCAACATTAAAAAAAAATAGCAAAATTGACTTTTAGAAATTTTCGATATTTTAGATTTTAGGTATGATATTTCGACAACATTTTTTTTTTTTTTGAAACTTTAAATAGCGAGTTTGTAATTTTAATCGATTGGGGAGGTCAAAATTAGTACTAATTAGTACTAAACAATTGTTTAAATCGATTTTAAACGATACTTAATTTTGGCCCAAAAATCATGTTGAAATGGTCGAAAAATTAGACATGTAACACACTAAACGGGCCTGGTACCATCATATTACACCGATCGTAACTTTCTTAAAAATCAAATGATTTTCACGCGGAACGACATTTTGTTTATGTTTTAACAAGTGAGTGATTTTGCATTTAAAAAATAGCATAAACAATTTATTGAAAATTACCGATATTTATGGAAATTTAGGGAACTTTGGGAATTGGGCGAAGTTTATCTTACTGTCGGGCACGCTCGACTGTAGATGTACCGACTTGCTCTGCTTAAACTTAATTAACTTAACTAAGCAATTATCATTAATACCATACTATATACTAAGCAATTAATAACCATACTATATATGTATTATACATTCAAGTTGCCGATATATTGTATGTATTCCTTGTTGTCCCAGAAATAGTTAAATATGATACGATCTTAGAATAGTGCGATTTAATCAAACTCTGCCAACTTATTTATATAATAATAAACTACGCTTCTAGTCAGTTTGATATTGATATCTTTTTAAATAACAAAAATCGACTTTTCTTTTATAGTTATATAATATCAGGGTCATATGGTTTCTTAAGACTCAAAAATAATCGCCTCTTATTTCATTAAATCAACTGCCAAAAAGATCTGAACTCTCTCTGAGTAATGTTCGTATATAACCTTCAATAACTACTTTAAGAAAGCATAAACATAAATACTCGACTTTTGCCATATCTGTATATAGAGTAAAATAAGCTACAAACACAAATATATATTATTCATCGACTTTATTATGCATAATTTGCGAGAATGTTTCAATTTGTAATCTGCAATCAAAGTCCCTTGGGCGTATTGATATTATCAATATTATTATCGAAGGCGATATATATATGCATGTATGTTCACTTATAGAACACACTGAATGTAGGTAAGGTCTTAGCTCTCATTTGAGAGAACAATTAATGTTTTTCTCATTGATATCGTAACGCTTTGAACATATTTTGGCTCAGGCTAAATTTCCGTTTCTAAATGTGACTTCAATTCGTCGTGCACCATCGGGCAAATACTCGATTTCGTCCTTCTTTGGAATGGAGATCCGAGTGCAGCGTGTGGTTTCAACATTCATATATCCATTAGTCACTACTTTCTTGAATCCCACCTTGCATCGGCACTCATTCGGTGCCACACACAGTGCGTTAGGGGGGCAACTTTGGCTGCATTGGGGCTCACAGTACTCGCCATCGGGGGAGTTCATCTTAATGTAGTTTTTATCGCATTGCCATTTTCCTGGTGCCACACAGCTACCATGTCCTGGAATATTGCCGAAGCAAATGGGCTGACATAGAGAACCCTTAGACACCTGTTCGTAGCCCTCGCAACAGGAGAACTGCGTTGGCCTCTACGTGGTGGAGACAATGATAAGTACGCAGGTATAAGTATAAGTATGCTATACTTACCAACTTATCCATGAACGATGAACCTGATCTAACTATGCATACATGAGGATCGTCGATCCTAAAATCGCTGGAGTCACTCAAGCATAGTCCAGATGATCCTCTCTTGTAGCCCTTCTTGCACTTGCAGGTATTTGGATTAAGGCAGTTGCTATTCGGACCATACTCATACTCATTCTCATTCCCATCCTCGTTCTCATCCTCGATCTTATGCTCGTTCTCATCATCGTTCTTATGCTCGTCGTCATCCCAGTTGAAAAACTCGTTCTCATCCTATTTGATTATATATTAATATATACAGTCTTCAGTCAATGTGATCGATTCCTTACCGTCTTTACCGAATCGCATATTTTCGAAAACAGGATATCAAATTCGTGCTCTATTTCTTCGTCGGTCTGCTTAGGTTCCCGAACACACACGCCCTTTTCAGAATAGAACCCTTCATCACATTGGCAGGTATACGAGGCAATACACTTGCTATGCGGTCCACAGTTGCAGATCATCTCTTTCTCTTTTTCGGAAATTTTAGGCTTGCAAAGATCATTCTCAGTTTCCCTTTCGTAGCCCTTACGGCAAACATGAAGTATTACCGTTCTGTTAACTGTGTCCTATGAAAAAGAGTCAGAAAAGGAACAACAAGTAATGCCTTCAAATACGAACCGTGTATTTTGGCAACGTTATGTTATATTTCTGCAAAGCCTCAATGATCTTCTTGGAATGATTGTTGAACTTTATCGGAACCTTCACCTTTTTCAATTCCGTATTAGGATCTAGGCTGGGCACACAAGTCTTGTTTTGTCTTTCGAAACCATCGCAGCAATCGTATTTATCAACCATTTTCGTTTTGTGCTAGATTGGGGTGATAAGATAATATCAAAATAATAGAAATATATTACTTGTTTTTTTGCAATACTTACTACGGTACGAAGAGGAACTGATAAATTTATATTTTGAAACAATTCGCTTATATTTTTATCATAAGGTACCCGTTCCGTGTAATCTTCTTCGACTGTTTTGAAGCACAGATTTGATTTTGTATTAGCAGCCTCACTTGCCACAATTACGATTAAGAATGCCCAAATAAAGAAATGATTTTCAGGCTCCATTGTTTATAATTTTTTAAAAATTTATAATTAATGGATCCCTCCGGGCGTATGTATGAGCTCCATAGCCGGTAAATCAATTGTGTTTAACAAATTTTAATTCCGAAATGAAATATATATACACGCTCTCACACACACAAACATCTCATAATCTCAATATTTTGATTTTTTCCTCTCCCTACCCCCCTCGTTATATGCCTTTTAAATACATAACATATTTCTGATAAGGGCATGTATAAGAAAGAGTGAAATAATTGTACTGGAATATACCCTGTAATTCATTATTATGGCGGGTATTTCCGCAACCATAGGCGATTAAAAGAAAATAATATTTCCATGCTACAATTATAATCGGCAATTTGATTAATAATACGCCATAATAGTTTCATTTGCGGCAATGATTCCACGTATTTTCTCTTTTATTATATACCATATGTATGTATATGTTATATATTTATGTTTGTTTTTGTATTCGCTGTATAAATTCTTGACTTGTGGCAGACAGAGGCTACAGAGTTGATACACTGATAACCTTTTGAATTTCCATATTATACATATTTTTTATTTGCAATCTAATGATTTCTTAGACAGATTATGTATATATACATATATATACAGCTATATAGAAATTTGATTATTTCCAATGGAATTTCTTTGTAATAATCTAGTTTCGGAAGGGACTGTGCTCAACTTAAGTCGTCATTTTTATTCGCGTTCATTTGATATCATATTATAATTCATACATATATAATGGGCGATACAAACAACGATTTTTTGATAGAA
Organism: Zaprionus kolodkinae; assembly: GCA_018901885.1. Classification (NCBI taxonomy): domain Eukaryota; kingdom Metazoa; phylum Arthropoda; class Insecta; order Diptera; family Drosophilidae; genus Zaprionus; species Zaprionus kolodkinae. The sequence continues at coordinate 4,087,496 of JAEIFM010000508.1, forward strand.
GCGGAATAATTTTACATTTTATTTGAATGACTAATACTCCACTTCACTGTTTCTAAATCCATATGGGACTTTCATTGGATCCGGTGTTGTTGAAGTTGTAGTTGTAACTTCAATCGGTGTGCAGATGGGCACTTTTTCGTTTGGAATCAGATCCTCAAGAACCCCCAAAATGTAGCCCTGCTTACAATCGCATTCATTCGGCCTCACGCACTCTGCGAATATTGTGCAGCTCTTGCTACAATGTGGCTCACATTGGAAGCCTGGTCCCTGGTAGGAAGGCACCTTAATGTAACCATCATCGCATTCCCATTCGCCAGGACGTACGCAACGACTGTTACTGGGGGCTTCCCCATTGCAGACGGGCTTACATGAGTCCGGGGAGCCGGTGAAGCCCTCAACGCACTGGCACTTTCCATCCGCAACGCAAGAACTGTGAGCTGGACAACCCTGAGCACAAATTGGTGTGTGGTATTTTGGTTGGCACAGATCCCCCTTGGACAGCTGCTCATATGCCTGGCAACAGAAGAAATGTTCCTCATTTCTGGTTGTGTTCTGTGATTGAAAGAAAAGTTTGCTCAGATTAGATAGATTCGTCAGGGTTTGGCACAGTGTCACAAAACTTACCTGATGGTATCGCATACTTGGGCTGCTTACGACCTCGGAAATGTCGCTCAAAACACCGTGCTTAACTAAGGGAGTCAGAACCGACTTGACATAGCTCACTTCATCTGTACGGCTGCACAAATTCGGATCATCGGGCTTAAAGTTTTCGGTCTCACTCATGCATAATTCATCGTTCTTTTTCTGGAAACCTTCATAGCACTCGCACACGTTGGGCTTGGCACAGTACATGTTCATTCCGCACTCAGAGGAACACACGGGTAAGCAGAGAGATACCGTATCTTTCCTTTCATAGCCATCGCAGCAGAAGTATTCACTTTCCTCCTTTAAAATGACATGATATCAGCTTTAGAGTAGTTTGGGAAAGTCTTTGGAAATCTCTACTCACGTCGAAATTAAAAGGAAAAGTAATATTAAATTTCTTGAACTCATCCCTTAGTTGAATCCACTCTTTTGAAGGCAGATGGGTGGCGGGGACTTGCTTACTGCACAAATTGGGATCATCTAGAAGACAATTTGGCTTAAAATCAACATTTTCCGCAGATGGCTTGAGTTGAGAAAAGAAAATATATATCAGATATATGACTAAAGTGACTAGAATATTCATTATTGAATACTTACAATTGGAAGATTAGCAACCAATCTCGATAATTCTCCAACAACTTCGTCACCATGGTGTAGACGTAATTCCTTCTGAACTTCCTTATCTATGCATTCTCCATTCTCGTTCTTTACAAAACCCTCGCTGCATTCTGTTTCCGTAGATGGAAGAGGAGTCAAGGCAGCAACACATCCAATTAAGAGGAGCAAAAGTCCCCAGACTAACTTATAATCTTTCCGACTCATAATCAATCACAAAGTTGACTGTATGCTTTGACTTCTAGACTGGGAATAATCGCTGGCGAGTCGAGCTCGCTCTGTTATTTAATTTTATACAATAAAACAGAAGATGTACATGTATGTACATTATTATACAGAACCGATAAGAATTGTAGTATGTAGGAAATTATCAATTTGCCGGGGAGAAACCGAATGCAATCGGACCGCAAATGTTCTCTTTGGATTTTAAAAAATAATAAGACGATATATATATGGCCTGAGTAATACATTTATATTATACTTGTATGTATAGTATACGTGGACGAAATAAGTTTTGAGTACACGTTGTTGTATAATATATAATAAATATAAATATACAATTCAGCAAAAATATAAAATATTATACAATATAATATATTATGTAATTGTATATTGGGCTGTGTTGTAAGGTCTAGGAAATTAATAATTACTATACAATTGTTATATATAAACATAATGTAAAATATTTGTTAGCTTTATAAATTTCCCAAATATTATATAAAAAGCGCAGAACGTGAACAGACCAATTCTTTTTACAGGGGATCCACTTGATACCAATGCGCCTTCTTCTTTTTTATCTGTCCCTAGAGTAGTCGCATCCATTACAGGTTGGCAGACCTTATAATTTAGGGGTGAGGGCTCGTAACCTTCACAGCAAACTTCACGTGATTCCAGTCTAGTTTTGATCTGTAAAATTCAGTCATTAACTGTGCATAGTTTTATTAAATTTATTGATCCGAAAACCTACAACTTCTTTCATTTCACCCTTTACATCCAATTCCCTGAGTATGTCTATATAATCTGTATAATGTTCGAGTGGAGTTCGTTCGGTTGCCATGTAAGTCACTTTAATATCCTGAATACACATATTTGGATCCCTAGCACCGATGGCTAATCGAGCATAAAGGCTTATTAAGCATAATAAAAACACTTTTCCCATTGTAAATGATCGAAATGGAGCGCGATGTCTACAAGTTCGTGAACGAATATCAACTAAAAATGAACTTACTGCGGAATTTTTGGCAAACTCAAAGCCTAGTGATATGTGAACGATATGTATACATATATGCAAATAGAATATATACACATTTAGGGCCATTTTTGTTGTTTATCATAAGTACATTTATATGTGTATATGTGACTTTAGTATTCTCAAGAAATATGAAATCAGCCACAAGCCCTAAGTAAATATGTGCGTAGTTCCGGTACTACATTGAATAGAAACAAGTGGGTAAGGCTACAGTCGGGCGCCCGACAGTAAGATACCCTTCTCCCAATTTTCCAAATCCGTTACAAACGTGTAACCTGTAATTTCAAACAGAGAATTCTGCACAAATACTTCTAGTACATATAGCTTACACGCTCGCACTCACACAGCGACGCGCGTAAAGAGTAAAGCGATACGACGCAACGTCGACGTCGGCGTCAACTGCTCAAAGCAGCGCGTCGGCTGCTGCCCGTACCGAACATTTGTACTGAAAACGTTGACTTGAATAACTTCTGTGTTATTAGTCCGATCGGATTGTTATTTGGAGGATATGTTCATATTGCATTTAGCTTTATACATACCAAAGTAGAACGTTATGGATTTAATACTTTGCTTAATAATCGCAAATAACCGATTTGCGGGGGCGGTGGGCGTGGCATCAAAAATCTGAGATAAACTTTATCTGCCTATGATTTACAGGAACCTTCATGCCAAATTTGGTATCTCTAGCTTTTTTAATAGCTGAGATCTGTTGTCTCATACAGACGGACAGACGGACAGACAGACGGACATGTCTCAATCGACTCGGCTAGTGATCCTGAGCAAGAATATATATACTTTATGGGGTCTGCCACGCCTCCTTATGCCTGTTACATACATTTTGCACAAAATTAGTATACCCTTTTTTGACCATTTTCAATGGTCGAAGGGTATAAAAATTCAAAAAAATTCAGCAAAAATAAAAAATATTTACAATATAATATATTATGTAATTGTATATTGGGCTGTGTCAATGAAATAAATAATTACTATTAACTTGAGAGCAAAACTTATATTTAATTTCGAATACTCTGAATTAATTTAATTTATTATAATGACATTCAAACACATAGCTTGATTTAAAAGCCGAAAATATACATATTTCAAATTTATAACTATAACTCATCGACAAATGTATTCCACAGAAAAAAATTTTAATCAATCTAAATAATTCCCCGAAAAAATTAATTTTGTTATCAACACAATGTTTAGCAAGAAGACAAAGAATAGGAATTTTTGTGCACGTTTGACCGGTCAAGCCTGTCGGATGGAATACAATTAAATGCTGGATACTCTAGAATTTCGTTTTCTATTTCAATCTAATAAATGTACATAATATAAATGTAGAACATACAGTACATATCTGTTATTAATCATACTTGTACTCATATTATATTTCGAGAGAGTCTAAATGTGATAGCTAAAAAATGATGATATATAAATGGTTTCTTACCCGCATCATGAATTCTGACGAATGTTTAAATTACTCTTTATATTGTCAGTTTGTGTTTTTTTTTTGTGTTTTGAGATATCTGGTATATGTGTACATATAAAAATACATTTAAAAAGTATTCATAATTTGACTCAGGCATCCGAAAACAATGCTGTGCGAGCCTCAAGTTCATTGCAATTATCGTGCATTTTATCGATTCTATAGAGAAATCCTCTATTTTTGTGCAGGAAAGTGACCACGCCAATGAATATTATAAAAGTCAGTAGAGAGAAAGAAAAAGCAATGATCCATGGTAGGCATATATTACTATGCGGTTCATCAGCTGGTTTAACTGTGGAGCTTTCGGTGGTTGGAATAGGTTGGCAGCTCTGAGAGTTTTCTTCAATGGGCCCATAGCCGGGACAGCATATAAGACGGGACTCTAGCTTAGTTTTATTCTATAAAAGAGAATTCACATTAATTCAAATAGGTATCTCACAAGTTGTTGAGCCTGTTTACGCACCACACTTCGAATAGATCCTTGAATGCCAATCTGTCTAAATTCCTCAGCAAATCGACCATATTCCTCTAAGGGAATTCGTTCGGTTATGGTATATACTACCTGCTCCTGCCTCTCACATAAGTTGGGATCCTGTGTCTGAAGCAGTACACTTGGTAGGATAATTATTAGATATATTATTTGTAAGTTATACATATTTGAATATCGCTTCGGTACAATGATCTTAGCTTGGATGCTCTTAAATCAGAACTGAATAACATATTTAATTCACTCTTCGGACGAGGTTGAAGTACATAGCTGATTATTGTATTCTACACTCATTGGAAATGGATCAAACAGGGTATATGAGATGAATATGGTCTATGCGTTTGTCATAAGTGAATGAAAACGTGATAAACATTAAACTATTCATATAAAATAATTGTGTTGGTAATAGGTTAATCCCTTGCATGTGATTGATCGAATTAATTATTTATAATTTCAATTTTTACGCAAGGTATTAAATAGTTGTAAGTTCGCCGCTGTTGGATTATTTGATACAAGCACTAGTGTATACAACAAAATGAAATAATCAACAAACTATATACTGTGTGCTGGGTATTCAAACGGAAATACCTACAATGCATTATGATGGATTGCATAGTCTTAGGCATATAAAATTGTCGAGTATTTTGAAAAATACAGCATACTTTTTGATACATTGATATTGTATTTTAAAAGCTTAGTTTTACATATATATGAAATGGGCTTAAGCTAGCCATAAACCTAAAAAGCTCTGGCACCCTCAAGCTTTCTTCGTAGGGGTACAAAGACTTTAAGAAAATAAAAAGGTTATTTAAATTAGGTTCAAGAAATAGTTGAAAAGATTTGCCCCAACTTATGAAGAAAGCTTTAATATAGTCAGTATATGAAGTTTAGTTAAATAAAGTTATGACAGTCAGAAGTCCAACAGACTCATAAAAATTGTATTAAATTCAAAGCAAAACGTGGGTTTTGTGCCCCAAGAGACGAGCATATCCTATACACTTTCCCTAAATAAATATAGTGTTTTCATGAATATATGAAAAATCTATATATATATATGTATCTGTATATATATTGTAGTTATTTATCTCTGAACAATAAACTTGAATATCAAATCTTTAATTTCTATAGCTTCCCATATAAAATATATTAAAATTTTCACTCTTCAGAAGATATTAAAAATGTAATGTAAGCTTTCATTATTTTTATTTTTCGTGGCGCAGAGTTCCATTGTTAAATAAAGAAAAAGAATAATAGTTTTTTTTTTTGGATTTTTCATTTTATTTACATTATTAAATATGTACAAACATTTCATAGAAAAGAAACTGACGTGAAAAAGTCGAAGGAGCAACTGATTTTGTTTGTTCTCTTTACAAAAAAATGTACATAAGGAGGCGAGTGATACGATACAAACACAAGCAAGGCTTGGCAAGTTTAAAGAGGTTCCGACTGGGGAATCTCTTATCGGAATGCCGCATTTGATGATCGTTCTGGTTGTTGTTGATGTTGCTTCCTCCTTGAATTTCGGTTGGTATCACAAACTAAATCTAAATTGTAAGTCGTACATTGAGGGACTGTGGATTCGGGTACGGGTACGGGTACAGGTTGGGTTCCAGTTTCATTTGGATTTCGATTTAGAATTAAGAACTTCGACAGGTTGTTGATGTGCTCGCCGTCACCCGATTTCATTTCTGTTTGGCCCTCGATAGCGTTAAATTGATCTACTTTTTGTGGAGGTAACCACCGTGGCTGGAGATGCCGTACGAGGAGATGCCATGGCCAGAGATGCCGTGTCCGCTGCTGTAGGAGATACCAGGTCCAGAGATGCCATGGCCAGAGATGCCGTGGCCAGATATGCCGTGGCTGATGACAGCTGGAGCGGAGGCAACGGTATGGGTGATGGCAACGGCGGGCTTCACATGGCTCTCAACATGCACGGGGACGGGCACCTTAACCTCATAGGGTACAGGGCGGTCGACATGGACGGGCACCTTCTGGATGATACGCTTCTCGACGGTGTAGGGCACTGGCTTCTCGACAGGCACTGGGTATGGCTTGGGCACGTGCACGGTGTAGGGACGATCGACAGGGATCTTCACGGGCACCTTAACGATCTTCTCGACGGGGTAGGGCTGGGGCACCTCGACGGGCACCTTGACGATCTCCTTCACTTGGTAGTGGACGATCTTCTCAACTGGGTAGGGCTGTGGCACTGGCACCTTGACTGGGTAGGTGACGGTCTTCTCCACGGGGTAGGGCACATGACGTTCCACCTGGTAAGGCACCTGAACGGTCCTGATCACGGTGTTGGTGTGCACCTGTGTGGGCAGAGAGACAGCTGGCGCCACAGCGATGGGTGCGGCAATGGCGGGTCCAGCGCTCAGAATGGCACCGCCTCCAATCGAGGATGGGCCATAGCCGTAACCGGTGTGTCCAATGCCACGCTTCTCCTTCTTGTTCTCGGTCGTCGCGCTGCTCTCGACAGCGGGCGCAATTTCGACCTTCTTCTCAGCCACCTCACCGGCGCTGACAGCCAGCACGCACATAGCCAACAGGCCAAAAATAACCTGCAATGCGAAAGAAAGAAAAAGCGTATAATGTGGGTTAGCTCGGCTATTACACAATGCCACGACAGCACTTCCGTCCCCCGACACTCCATAATTACGAATATGACAATTATGCAATGTGTTGAAAGCGAACTAGCTAACTGGCTAACTGGCAAGCCATGGCTCTGGCCGGGCAGAGAGCCAAGTTCAATGGTAGCCAATTGGCCAACTGCTGTTTGTGGCTATTCATGTGCAACGGGGCGCATACTTAATGTACAAGAATGAATTGCATTGCCAGAGGCACTTGCATAATTTGCTTTGTGCGAATTGTGATCGTGAGTTTAAAGAAGTTTAAAATATTTTACAGGAAAGTAAAACTGGCTGAGATAGCTTTCTAAGTTATATTATAAAATTATCATCTAAGAAAAACTCTTAGCAATTATTATAATATTTTCAAATTCTGTCCAAGCTATTATAAATTTATTATAATTATTTTCATGCATGTCCAAATCAGTTAAAGGCCAAAAGAACTGTTGAAAATCATATTAATATTTTTAAATTCTTAAATTCTTTTAAAACTAACTAAAAGAACTCTTTTAATTGATTATAATACTTTAAATCTTAAACTAAAAAAAATATTTTAAGTATCTGTCCTAACTAACTAAATTTAAATAAACAATGAAATTAGGTTTTATTTTAAAACTATTATTAAAATTTTAAAAGTCGGGTTTTGTGTTTTTTTTTTAAATAGTGTGTCAAAAAGGGTTTTTAAAAAATTCTTTTTAGGAAAATTAATTGCAAGCTAATTAATAAATTATTTTTATTATTATTACATTATTTTGTACATTCCTTTACTGTACTTAATTTTATAATCTTTGAAATGATTGCTAAGCTACCAAATTATTTTCAGGACATTTTTTTTCATATCTGTAGACACACATTATATAATAATTAAGTACTGACTGTTTTTTTTTTTCACAAAAAATTCCATCGCTTTTCGATTTGTAATTTATGAGGAAATTATGCAGTACACTTTTTAGAACTTTGAACGTTTTCGATTGCAAGTTTTGTATTTCTCTATATAGTATTATTATATAGTATAGTACGCTTGAACACAACATACCATGGATTTCATATTGCACTTTGTTTTTTATCTCCTAGACAGGCGCACTCAACAACTTGGCCGGGGTGTGTATGTCTCAACCAACCCGCAACTGTTAACTGAATAATTTCGCACAGACGTTGCGAGCTTTTATATGGCGATGGTGCTGCTGTTGATGCTGCTGCTGTTGCTGCTGCTTTGCGGTTTCTGCAATGGCCGATCTTGTAGGCAGAGCAAAAGCTCTCGCACTCTCTCCCTCTCTGTGTCTGCCCCCCACTCGCTCGCTCTAGCTGCCTGCGCGCCATGTCTGCTGTGTTCCCTCCACCCTCTCTCTCTCTCTCTCTCTATGCAAGACTGGCTCTCTCTCAGCGATTCTCAAAAGGAAATGCTGCAACACTATCGGTGTGTGACCGAAAAAAGCTTTCGGCAAATACGTGTGCCGAGCATGTACGGTTCGGCTCACACGTACACTGTACGTGTATACGAGCAATCCGTGTGAGTCGACGTGTGCGTGTGTGTGTGTAAGCGTGGCTCTTGGCAGGCACGTTGAGCGTTCAGGCTTACCCAAAGTACTTAGTAGACAACTGGGGGTACACGATGGTAAAAAAGTTTCACGGTGCTTAAAATAAATCGATCGAATGATCGATATTCAAATCATTAAATATAATTAAAAATGTTTCCCTTAATGAAATGAATAAATTAAAAATTGTATGATTCTCAAAAACTTTTAAAGTCTACTTTGAGGATTTTGTAATTTAAATGAAGATAAAACCTAAATCAGAAATCTTAACTTTAAACTGAATAAGAAAATCAAATATCGCGTCAAAGTGTGTTAAGTAAAGTGATTTAAAGACTTTCAACAATTGTGCAGATTTAAATACTGCTCACATTTATTTTGATTAATCCTGAAAGTGTTTTGACACTAAAAGTGTTTTAGAAATTTTGGAACTATTTAATTTATTTTGACAATTTTATGGAAGCTCAAAAAACGATACAGATTCTCAGTTTATTTGCAGCATCAAGAAAAGTTTATACATCATTTAGAACGATCTTGAAAGTGTTTTAGAAATTAGATTATACGATAATCAATTTTAAGAACTTTTAAGTTCTTCGCAATTGTAAAGATTTAATTACAGTTTATGACCTTGAAAGTGTTTTTGAATTCAAATTATTCTTTGATTTATTTTTCTATTTGTTATAGAAGCTCAAACAAATGATTCCAACCCATTGATAAATTTGAAAAATCATGCAAGAAAAATACCATAGTTGTTGTTGCACAAGAAAATTATTTTTCATGTGCTTTGGGGTACCCCGCTAATCGAATACAGCTGCATTTTTTGGAAAATGCAGTGTAATTTTTTTTTTAGTTTTTTTTTTGTCTTTATAATTTTTGGTCTATGCGCCGTTTGGTCTGTGAGTTCTGTCTGTGTGGATAGTTCGGTTGGGTTCGCTTGGGTTCGTGACTGAACTTTTGATCTCAGATTTTGGCAGAGCGAAACGTATTCGAACTGTAGGTGCAATGATTGAGTGACTTGTGTGTATGTGTGTGTGTGGGTGTATAATTTGACATTTTAATGTGCATAGGAAATATACTAAAACCAGAAAGAAAACCTTATATTATGCAGTATATACCCATGTCGGGCAATACGAGTCTAATCGGTCGCTGGCCATGTAAATGGAACGTGTGAACAAAGAGTAGCCACAGCCAGAGAGGGGGAGAAAGAGACATAGAGAGAGAGAGAGCGGGGGAGAGAACAAAGACGAGGCGAGAAACGTTAGATCTGTGAATAATACCATAGATGTTATGTCGTCGTCGTCGTCATCGTCGTCGTCGCTATAACGTTGTGCATTGTAATGTGCAGTTGAAGGCGAAGGTCAGACACAGCCAGCACGATCATCATCATTATCATTATCATTACCATTATCATTATGGAGCGATGTTTGAACCACATTATCAAACGAGATCCAAAAATTGAGGCCTTTGTCTGGTCTGTCTAACTTGCCATTGTGCCTAACAATAACCCAAACGAAGACCCAAAGATCGGCCACACATAAAGAACGATGCAACCGACGATCAAGCGGCTGACCCCAAAACTGGTCATTGAGAGAAGCTAAAGAAATCAACAACTGTAGATGGTATAGTAATAAATAAGCAAAGTGAAGGGAGCGTAGCGGTTAAGGCCCAAAATTAAGTTCAAGTTCAAGTTTCTTGCTTTTTTATTTCACTTTTTATAACATTATCGCGATGAGCTTTAACTTTCATTGCGCACACGCGCCAAAAATAAAGTGAGATTGAAGTTCTTTTTCCTGTTTTCAAGATCTTTAGAGAACAGTTTATGATCATCTAGCATACTTGCAGTACATATGTATAGGAACAGATACCGAAGCTAAAACAAAGGAAGAAATGACAATCAATTAAATGTGTTTGATCGTATTTATCGTCTTTCGACTAATTTTGCATTATGAATTTATTTTTCATTTTCGTATAATTGGAATACTCCGATCTGTTCTTACCGATCAATTTATGATGATTCGATTATGCAAAAGTCTAATAATTATGTAGTCAGACTCTGTCCAAATGCAGAGCACAGCATTTGCATAAAATATCAGAGGGGGCCCATTAGCTAATCTATTTGAGATCGGAATACCGGGTATCTTTGCTAGTTGTGAGATCGGTCAGACAAAGTTTTTTTTATTAATTAATGCCTAATGCCGGGCTGACTGGCGTTAAGGTGAACCAGTTCTAAAGACAAATAAGCAGATTTGAAAACATATAACATGATTTCTTTTTTTTCTCCTTTTTTCTTATTTTTTATATATTATGTGGGTTTTTATTAGTTCTTTGTGTGCGTCAGCTTAGCATTTCCTTTTTTAGATTATTCTCGATGTTTGTCTCATTTGAATTCAAACATTTGTCAGCTTTTAAAACAGACGCCCCAAAGTGTTATATAATCGAAATATTTGAATTGCAAATCGATGTAGTAATCACAAAGGAGAGAGAGGGAGTGGATTTATACTAATCTAAGTTATAGTAAAACTTTAATTTATTCTTACTATGCACTAAAAGATTCCACTTTAAGCAACATGCCGAAATGCTGAACAAGTCTATAAAGTAGTAAATCGTGTGTGGGCAGAGCATGTGCTATGTGTGCACTTTGTAGATCTTCAGAGATTAACTATACACATTCAAAACTGAACTAACCTTCTGCGAATATTGCACAAATTGAACCGAAATAAGCATAAAAAATGATTCTGTCTTTAATAAAAACACTTTACGTGTTTTACGTGTCGTGAGGCAATAAATTATAACCGAAAATTAAAAAAAAAAAAAAAAACACTCTCAAATTGGATTTGCCATTGTTTATTGGATGAAATGAGCTACAGGGCAAATGATAGACGAAAGAATGCTCTATAATTAAATTTTAATATATATTAAGACTGCTCTAGTATCACTTGCAGTTCAGTATTATTTGACACTTATTTCTCTTGTTTATATCTATAATTCTTAAGAGTGTATTCGATTGCAGTTAGCTGACAACTTTTTGCTTAATAACAAGCTTGCATACTTAAGAAGACTGTTTAGACTTGGCCACGATTTATTGGCTCAACTGTAGATTTGTCATTCGCCATTTAATCGATGAACAGACCGGGTAAGATTCACTATATGGTGTGTTATGGGGTCTAAAATGTGCGACGTGAGCAATTTCTCATTGCATTTGCTCCACTTTTAAGATGCTTCGCATTTGTCAATCGATTAGGTTTTTTTTTTGGGTATTTTATTTTTTTTTTTTTTTTGTTTTTTTTTTGCTTATTTGCTGCATTTTTGCCGCATGTTTAAAAACTTTTTGCAATCGATTTTCGAGTCGGAGACTCAGATGCCGAACATGTTTTGCTGCTCAATCGTGACGCTATGTTGAAAAAGTGATTAATTTTAACTTTTCGAAGTCGAATTGCTTTTGTTTGTTTTTTTTTTTTTAGCTTCAACTAATTGTGCTTTAATCACGCTAGAATTGATTTTCAAATTTCAAAACTGGAGCGAAAATAATACAAGTTTTTTTTGTGAGTTCTGTCATTAAGAAATAAGTAATTAAATATTTTTTTTTTTCTAATTTTGTTAAGCGCTTGAAAAAAAACCCCAGCAGTTGGGTATTCTCGAAATTAAACTCTTACTCCATTATCGTGTCCATTATTACATGCTCCAGGGTCAGATTACGTGGGGGTAATCAGTGTAAAAGATCTGAAAAAATTTATGAAAATTAAAGACGACAACTCAAGCGACGACAACTCAAGCGACACAATTTTGGCCTAAATTTGCGGCAAGATCTCTTCGCCAAACGAATTCGAATTTCGTGCCCCGAGTCGGTTCATGTCGAGGTTGATTGAGGTAGGTCCGATCTCGGGTACGGATAGTATGTATTTGTCAATTGAATCGCCGGACCTAGACGGGGTCTCTTTCGAGAGACAATCGTGCAAAACCTTCGACATTTAATTTGGCCACATTTTGTACTCGGCACGTTTAGTACCAAAGAAAACGGGCTGCAAAAAAAAAGTTGTTGTTTACATAGACCACAAGACAAACAGTTAAAAAAAAAACTCCAACAATTTTTAGCATTTTGGCTGTTGTTGTTTTTGTATTTTTGATAATTGCGCGAAAAGGTCAGGCAAGTAAAAACTTTTTGATTTCACTGTTAACCCAATTTACTATGTTATTACTGTTATTATTTTGGCTACGCTCTTGAGCGACCTCAACACCCGCCGAAAGTATGGTAGGAAAAAATATATAAACGGTAGCTCTGACCTTTGTTTACGTTGTCCCCAAACACGCTTTTCGCACCTAAATTTCCTCATAATCTTTTGGGAAAATACTTGAAATTAGCTCTCAAAAACAAAGACCGAAATAGGCAATCAGAAAACTCGCTATTTTTCTGTCCATTTGACATTTTCCATGCGATTGGCAATTGTGGCTAGGGGCACGGCCCGGTAGACCTTGAAATTTCCGAGTTACCTGTAGCAGACAACTACACAATGCCAGGCTTTATAATACCAACAACAACAACGAATCTTAGAAAACACAACACGAAATGCACACGGAACCATAGAGAGAGAGAGAACCTAATCGACTTGCAGACTTGCCTTGCCAAGCCACGGCTTGCGGTGTCGGCAACTGACTAAAAGAACTGGCTGACACGCCCACTCAACGCCCACAGTCACACTTCAATTGCCAAGAGGCTGCCGAGTAGCACAGCAAGTTTAAATGCAAAAATAAATATAATAAACATTTGTTATGGGCAGGTTTAGGAGAAGCCAAACAAACTTGACATCAAATTCAGCATTCGAATTTGAATACGAATCGGAAATTCGATTCGATTTTTTTTTTTGGCAAATAATGCAATAAACAATTGAGCAAAGACTCAAAAAACATATCACATTAAGAACAAAAATTATAATTTCTTAATATATTTAAATAATGAAATATTTAACGAGATGATGTGCAAAAGAAATTTTAACTTTACATGGAAATAAGTTAATGAAACATTTCCTATTCCTAAAAAGAACCTTCTGCTCTTTAAGTTATATGCCCAAGCAACTTGTTTAATTGGGAATTACAATAAAAACGTATTTTAAAGAAAAAAATAGTCAATTAAAATTAAAATTAAAATTAAAATAAAGAAACAGTGAACAAAATGATTTTGCAAATCAATAAAAACAAATAAATGTGTGTTTTAACAGAAATAAATTAAGGTGATTTTTTCAGGAAAATAATATTATATTAAAAAAAAAGTATAGCAAGTCTAGTAGAAATTCTACAGGCTATACGCCCCAGACAACTTGGTTAATTAGGAACGTTACAGTCAGCTGTCAATTTAATCCTTTAAGCTTAGGTCGTGCTGCGCTCGTAAAAGACATTTATCATTTGGTTCGGTTGTTGTTAGGGTGTCCACTTCATCTTGAGAAAACCGCAGAGAGCAATTAGCGCAAAACAGAAACAATAAGATCACGAAAAAAAAAACAAAACAAAAAACAGAGAGAAAAATATAAACAAAAGTCGAGAAACAAAAACCCCTGCACCATGGGAATTATGTCGTTTGCTCGACTTATGTTCAGTTGTCTTGTCTTTTGCCGTTGCTGTTGCCTATATGAGGTGTGTGTGAACCACATCTGTTGCTGTTGTTGCTGTTGTTATTATTAGCACCCGAGCAATGGTAATTCAAATCTAAATTTATGTCTTTATGGTGCAAGGTATTGCAGCAAAGTATGCATAAATCCCACTGCCTAGATAAAAGCAAAAAAAAAAGAGTCTTTGTTGAAAGATCTAAGGTGTCTTGGGTTGTGCAATTAGTAGGATAGGGTTTTACGTAGTTAAACCAATCGAAATCATTAGACTAATTTGCTTATGATTAAAATCTTTACAGGCCACTTTAAGAGCCAAGAATTTCAGTTGCCAGTTCAAGTTCAACGCCTTTTCAAGGGCTTACAGACTTCTGATATAATCTCTCTCTCTCTCTCTCTCTCTCTCTCGAACACTCTTAAGTACTTATAATTGATACTATAATATATCTAATCCGTGATCTTAATTGAGCCCTAAGCCCTAAGTATTCACTATTTAAGTCCTACTCAAGATTTCACTTTTTTAGAATTCCCCAACTCGCTCTACGTTTTGTTTCACTTCGATTTTCGTTTTCGGCCTAAAAACGATTGCATAAATTTCTCATTTGGCATTCCCCAAATCGATTCTGTGTGGACAAAATGATTGTGACACGCCCATCAAATCTATCTACACCGTATAAATCAATTCGAATTAACGAAATCTTTGTTGATGTTGATTTGACCAGCAGCAGCAACAATAACAACAACAGCAGCAGCAGCCGCGATATAACAATAATATGCAGCATGACAATGCGATATCTCGAATTACTAATATCCAAATTTTCAGACACAAAAGGCCCAGCAACAACAACAGCAACAACAACAGCAGCAATAACAATAACAACAATAAAAGCGACTGCGACTGCGACGTTGACTCTTGACTGGCCTAACTCAAATGCCACAGTGACACACTAACTGGGTGACTTCCAAGGCAGCAGCAGCAGCAACAACAGCAGCAACAGCAGCAACAGCAGCAACAGCAACAGCAGCAACAACAGCAGCAGCAGCAACACATGCAACTGCGCCACGAAGTCGAAGAAAACTCAAATTATGCAACATTTGCGAACCGTCGCCGACGTCGCGGACAACTGCTGCTGGCAGTGGCAACAGCAGCAGCAACAGGAGGTGGCAACAGGGGGGCAACAGCGCGGAGTCAACTGCTTGCCGCATTTGGGAAGCTGCAGGCATTCGCCTGGCTATTTATGTTGCATTAGCCAGAGATGTTTTTGAGATATGTCGCATTCAATTACTCTGCAATTGCTGCCGCTGCCGTTGCTGCTGCTGCTGCTGTTGCTGTTGCTTTGGTTTACTGGGAATGCCCTCAAAAGGCAGGAGGTGGCACAATTCCCCAATTATTCAGTTGCCTGAGATAGAGAGAACTTTAAGGAGCGTGCTCAACACTTTCCATGCGGAAATGTGCAGAATGGTTGAGGCGAGTTCGTTGCCTAAGTCTTTTGTTTTGCGCAGGCAGGTGAAAGGATCACAGGCAGCCCACTTGCTCTCTCTCTCTCTCTCTCTCTCTCTCTCTCTCTCTCTCTCTCTCTCTCTCTCTCTCTCTCTCTCTCTCTCTGTGCAGGTGTGTGTGGTGTCTGCTGGCACAGTTTCAATTTCGTCCACGACACACCCCAAAACTGAAAACTGCTGCAATTTGGCGCCATAATTCATATCGCGCATGGCAGACACAGACGAAGTGAGAGAGAGAGAGGGAAAGCTCTTTCGATCAGCAAATACTCGTGCGCCGACTGGGAAAATGCCATGGCAAATGGTCGATGGTCGATCCGCCAAATGGCCAAAATGGCCTGGCCAGCACTATTGCATAATAATAATCCCCGCAGTCAGACAACCAGACGCGATGCGATGCGATGCGATGCGGTAGCTTTTATGGCTAATTTAATTGTTGCCATTTCAATGCAGGCGCTGTGGATGTACCACAATGCTCCATGGTCGGATCGGCATGAGTTTTATAGCTGCCCAGGTGCGAGAGGTCACACATTTAAATACGGTTAACAGATAATTTTGTTAATTTCACTGTATAATCAGACGCAGAGTGTTTCCCATGTCTGAAAAGGAAGTGGGGCAAAGCTTAGAAAATGATGTCAAGGAAATACAACAGAAATATGCATGGTATGCCAAGTGAAAGATGCTTTAGGCTCATCAAATAATAGCTATAGAGGTAGCTAATAAAATATGCTGCCTAAAGTGTAGAATAATTTCAAAATGTTTTATAAAAATGCAGAAAAGATTTCACGTAATTTCTCTGACATTTTTATTATTATTTTATTTAATTTATTTTCTCGTACATTACATGAATATCATTTTATAATATGCTTATATTAACTCTCTGGGATACTTATGATATGTAGATTTACTTAGTAGTGCATCACTGAAGTCCTCAAGGTATGCTCTACTTGTCGTACAATCGAACATGCTCCACTTTCTTTCCAATTTTGACTGCAATCCCAGTCCCAGAAAACCCAGTTGAATGAGCTCTTTAATTTCAAACATTAATCAACATCCGATACATATGATACATATCCTCATTTCCAGCTGGAGGAACTCTACATTGATTTCTCTGCATCGATGATTGCGGCATTTACGCAATTCGTTTTGGCCACCCAAAATGATGGCAAGACATGGCAACAAATTGCGGCAAGTTGCGTGGGGCAATTAAAACAATATTTCTGGCCATAAGGAGATCTCGTCAGGGGGGTGGGGGAAGGGCACGCATATTTGTTGAAATTAATTAATTGCCACAAAATGAGACAGAGACAACGAAAAGAGAAGTAAACATGGCAAATGGAAAAACTCAAAATGTAATTTTTCGCAATTTCAGTTGTATTTTTCGGTTTTATCGTTGTCGCTTTTTCAGTTTTTTTTTTTCAATTTTTTTGGTCTGTTTGTCTTTTTGATTTTGTTTGTCTGTCTGAGAAAAAGCCCAGCGAGACGTTGCACATTTTGCTCTAATGAGCGACTATACAAGCCATGCCAGTTGCGAGCTGTGCGAGCAGTGTGAGCTGATCTAGACAGCCAGTTTTGGAGGTCATCGCCGTCGCCAAGCTGTCCATCCAATTGAAGCAAATGTCTCGTTGTTGTAGCTGTTCGGTTGCGAAATGAGTTTGGCTTCGTTTTTGGCCAAAAAATGCATCGAATTCGCGTCAGTTGGCAGCGAAAACGCCAAACGCTGCAGGTTGCACCAGTTTCAACGCAAACGACTTGAAAAAATAAAAATAAAAACAAAATAAAAATAAAAACGAAAACGAAAACGAAGCTTAAATGTAATCGAAATCAGCCTCCGAAAACATTTGAAGCTGGCAGCGGGGGCAGCAACTGGAAATCCCTTCTACCCCGCACCTCCTTATAGATGTAGTATGTGTATCGTCTTTGGGATTCTTTGACTGCCCTGCATTTTGGCTTTATGCATCGCTTGGCCGGCTGCAAAACTGCTTTTCATATTGCTTTATGCGTTGCTTTTTACGTCGCTTTTTTATTTTATGGAGCAACCGAAGTCATTGACTTGACGAAATGCCACCAAAACGACCAAATCGACCGAACTCAAGTGTCCACGGGGTGCCGTGGGTTTTATGTCCAGACAGACATGGATTACTTTTGAGCGTGTCAGCTGTACGACTTAATCCTTGGAGTTTTGGCAAACTAAAGTGATTACCTATTGTATAACTACTCATTAGTGGTCTGAAAAACATTTAAGTTTGAATAATTATAGTAATAATCTATCATAAACGACTTTAGATTTAGAGCGAAACTAAAGATTGTTATATTCATTTTTATAGATATATTACATAAAAAAAAATCTAACTAATTGATTGTAAACCTTTAAAAATAGAGCCAAGAATATAATAACTTTATCTGTCTAGTCATAAATAAATAACTAGAATATTATAATATAATATATTACAATGTAATATTAAATATAAACTGAACATGTATTTACTCTGGTTTTTATTCTGGTTTCCACCTCAATTCGATCTAATAATAAACCTCTAATTACGCGCTGCATTCTTGTACTCTTTAATCTGTCTCAATTAAACCCTAGAAAATTGTCGGTACAATAATTATGCCTCATTGAGAGATCCGCTTGGTAATAGTCTCAGTCTGTGGGCGTTGTGCAACACTATAAGTGTTGCCACCTACATGAGTTATTCAAAATGAATCCCTTAGTAGGCAGAATAAATGATGAATCTGAATATGAACTACCTATTCCCTTTTGAATGCACGCGTAAGTGCAGTAGCAAATGCAAAGATAGATGCCACGCCCACTAATTGATTAATCATATTTGTTATTGTGGTGTTTGTAAAGCCGATGACCTTCAGGGTGATATGAATTCTTTTTTCTTAGGAACTGGTTCTCTGTGTCCACTTCACACATACACTCTAGAGTCGTGGTCTTAGTAATCTGGACTGGAAACAAGAATCGGTTCGAAAAGAAAATTAAATCAGACAACGGCTTTTTTATTAGAAAGTTGTTTTAGTTCCGTCAGCGGTGTCCTTGAGCATATCGAAAGGTGACTGCGGGTGCTTTGGCCCCAAGATGAGATGCGCCACAGATCTTGGACCTCAAACAAATCAACAGCATAGCCGGGATGTTTGATATATGGTCGTCGTGTTTACAAAAGCTTTATTTATTTTATTTTCTGTTTTTGGTCGTTTGTTTTATGCCCGCCCATTAAAACGGTTCGTGGGGAACCAGTTTACGGATGCGAAAGATCTTTCTGTTTGCTCTTAATGTTTCATCTTCTAATTGGTGCTTGAAAAACCCAAGTGGGAAATGCAAAATAGTCCTACATTTTTAAATGCCTCAATTCATCACATTCAAACCAAATAAATGTTTCGCCTTTCGTTTTTTAATTTATTTATTTTTTTTTTTTATTTTTCTGGAATTTTATGATCAATTAAAAGTGCGGCCTGTGCCTTTCGCTCTTAGAACCTGCGAAGAGTTACAGTTGCTTTTGAAAGTTGAAATTTTGGTCAAGAGAAAAAAACCCAAAATGCCGCTAAATGACATATCAAGTGTCTGCGCAACGGATCTGATCTGATTTCATTATCATCTGCTTGTGTTTTTTTTTTTTGTATTTGCTGTTTTGCACGCATTTTGCTAAATGTTATTAAAATTTACGAGCATTTCGAGCTGCCAAGTGACCTTTTGGATGAACCCAGTTGGAAACCGAAAGACAAGTGCTCATCCGAACGGTCTGGAAGTCTGGCCTTGGTTCTGTCAGATCTGTCAGATAGATTACAATTCGCATCTCGATCTCAACTGTTTCCCTACGTGTCATTTGCAGCACTTGGACAGTTGAACAGTTGGACAGAGCATAATGAGTTATGGATCGTCTTGGTATTGTCCTCCAATGCCAATGCAATGACATGCAGTTATTCCTGGCATCAGGCACCTCGAAACTGGGTCAGCTGTAAAGGCACTTTAGATTGTCCGTTGGTCAGAGCGAAGAGTGAATGTGCTGCCATTTGCTGCAATCGATATAGGATTTATGATCTTTAAACTAAGACCCAATCAATACAAATGTCAGCGAAGACATTAAAAGTAGATTATAATATTAAGATTCAAAGTAAACATTGGTTTTAAAAGCCATACTAAAGGCTACCTCATAATTATGTTTAGCTCCATCGAGAATATTTACTAAATATTTGCCCTTGCAATGAGTGGGAATACGAAGAGGCGAATAGTTAAGATTCTTTTACTTTTTCTTCGTAATAAATAATTATATAAGAACTTATGATACCTAAAATATATAAATATCTGTTCTAAAACTAATCGAAATGAATGAAAACATGCAAATCTTTAAAAATGTTGCTCAAAAATTGTTTGCATTATTTATGTTAATGGACTCAAGTAATTTCGAGTTTACGAAATATAGAGGCTTTATAAAACTTGTTTCTTAAATTTCCGATTTAATTGATTTGCTCTTAAAAGCTTCCAGTTTGCATGTTATAGGCATCTAGAGCAGTCAACAAATTGTGATATTTGAAGTCTACATTTTTTCTTCTATTTAATATACATATTCAAGATGATTACTCATGAATACTTGAAATACTATAGTAATTAAATGAACATCTAGTTTCAGCTAATTTCCAATCGAATTTCCTGTAGGCTATATCTATAAGAACTCATCAAGTAAAAGAGAAACATGTTCATTATTTTATACAAGTTTATTTCTTAAAACATTTTTACATCATGTTGTTGTTCAATCATTGTATGACGAAGCCTTTAACTGATAAACATCCACAGCCAAAATGTCTATAAAACTTATAGATCGTTTATAAACAATTAACCGGGATTTATCCTTAACTGTAACATTCATACATAACAATGCTCCATGCGATGGTTGGCGTTGGTTTGGAAATAATTTACAAAAGGTTATTGTTGTTCTTCCTGGGGGAATTCTTAAGATCTAACAGAGTGGCAGGGTAGGAAGTTCTACATGAACCTCTTGGAAATTAAATTGGGGGAGCGCAGTGAAGTGTTGTTTCTCTTCTTTGTTGTTGGTGTTGTTGCTGTTGGTTTCGCTTGGTAAAGAATTGAAAAAATGTTGCTAAATTTGATTCGGCTCATTCGTGTGTTGGTTCAGTTCGCCTGGCTCCAATTCGACTCCGCTGCCATCTTACTTGTGGTAACCACTGTGGTCGGCGTAGACGCTGGCATCATGGCCAATGCTGCTGATGGGGTAATGGCTGACAGCAGGGACGTGGCTGACGGCAACGGCGGGTGCGTGCTTCACAACGGAGTGGGAGACAACGGGCACCTTCACGTAGACGGGGTAGGGACGGTCGACGGGCACCTGGTAGGGCACCTTCTGGATCTTCTCAACGTATACGGGGTAGGGCTTTTCAACGGGCACGGGGTATGGCTTGGGCACCTCAACGGGCACTGGACGGTCGACGGGCACATGGATGGGCACCTTCTCGTGACGGATGACCTCGTAGGGCTGAGGCACTGGGACGGGCACCTTCACGTATTCCTTGACTGGAACGGCAACCTTGCGGATGACTTCGTAGGGCTGTGGCACGGGCACCTTAACCTCAACGGGCACACGCTTCTCATGCACAACTGGGTAGGGGCGGTCCACATGCACGGGCACTGGGATACCCTTGGTGATGGTGATGGTCTTGTGCACATCAGCCTGCTTGCTGATCACATAGGGAGCGGGTACGGCATGAGATTGAACGGCAATGGCGGGTGCGCTGTGACCGTAAGCGATTGAGGGTCCACTGTGTCCCACAGCGATGCCAGCGGGAGCAGAGTGTCCGTAGCTGCTCAGACCGTAGCCATGGCCGGCCAGGGAGCCGTGACCAATGTGGCCAACATCAAGACCAGCATGGCCGTAGCCATAGCCCAGATCGAGCAGACCGCGCTTGTCCAGCTTCTTCTCCAGCGGTACCTTCTCTTCAGCAGCATCGCCGGCGTAGGCGGAGGCCACCAAGAGGGCAGCTAAGCAAATCTACGAAAAGGACAAGATATAAATGCATTTATAGTTCCCAAAGTGTTCTAAAATGCAAGTGCAGTACATGCGCACTAAAATCAAAATTCATTTAGAATTCTCAACTGGTTTAAGTGTGAAGTTCTCTTAAAGTTGCTTTTGTTTATTTTATTTTCAAATAGGAGTTAATAATTCCCAATCAGTTCTAGTGCAATGTGCAACAAACTTGTGCAATTGTGGCATATTTTTCAAAAATTCATTTATAATTCGCAACTAGTGAAGTAAAATTTTTAATTATGAAGCAATGAAGCTGTAGTAATTCTCAAAGGGTTTTAGTGCAATGTATACAAATTGCAATTGAAGTTCATTTAAAATTCTCAACTAGTTTGAGGTAAACTAGAAAAAGTACTTTAATGTATTCTTCTATTTGCTAACTAAGCATAAAGCGAAGTAATTCCCAATCGGTTCTGGTGCAATGCCCTATATGTGTGTGTGGGGGGGTAGAGGGCCTTATGCAACCGAGTAGCACCAATTGGCCAGCGACACTATTAGGTAATCAGATTAGAAAGTGACGCCGCAATATGACGATCGTTTGGCTATAATATTGTCGCCTCATTTCGCTTTCAAATGGTCAAGTGAAATTCGTGTGTGCCGCGCATGCGTAATGCAATGCAGAGTGCGTACTACTCTGCCCCACCCCACCACCCCACCACCTGGGCACAACTTGTGAGAGACATGAGAAAATGTGTGTAAGTATGTGTGAGTGTGGAGACGTCACGCATGCGCACAGAGAAGGAGGCCCCACTTTTGAATGCATTCAACCATTCGTTGTTGTTGTTTTGCTATTTTAATTGATTATTTAGTTGCCTTAGTTTGATTACAGTTAAACGTGACTTGATGCCAATTTAGTTATGATTGCCGAGAGAGTCGATTGGCGATTATCGATCGATTTGTTCAAGTTGAAGTTTGCCGTTTACCGTTCGCTTCTCTTCGCATCGTATTTGGGCTAACGCATATATATATATATATATATTATGCAATTAGCCGACAGGAAGTGATTGCGCATCGGTCAAGCACCCATGCAGAGCCGGATTATTCAGTTGTTACAATAATATTATTATTGCAATCGATTATGGCATTTGGCTTTTAAATGATTTCTTAGAAAAAAGCATGCTATATCTCTATAGTATAATCTATGTGAGAATCGCCATGAATGGGAATACGATTAATTAAGATCGCGAAATTCTCTCACACTTAACTATGCAATTTATGGATTCTTCGACCGCAATATTTACACATAATTGTTACAAAAAAAAAAACCGAAAGATGATGATTGTTATTATTATTACTATTATAGTATATTATAGTACTTACGAATACTTTCATTGTGGAGTGTGTTGGGACTTGCCAAGGCTATAAGTAAATAATAGAAATGATTTGCGTTATTAATCAATTGCTTAGAAAACGCGGTACACAGTTTTGCAAAAACTTTGAAAAATCAACACAAAATTTCGTTTTTTTTTTAATATTTTGTCTTTAAACTTTGCACGAGAAACTTAAAACTGAATGTGAACAAACACAGAAACTTACGAGCAACTCAGATATAATATCGAAATGAACTGTTTAAGGATTGTAGAATCACACACGATTCCAAACCTTTGACTGGATGCTGTCTGTGGTCAGTGGCGCACTTTTATACCCCCAAAGAGTTTTTGTGTCAAAACGAAACTGAAAACGCCATCGTAGCATAAGCAAGCCGAGCTCGGGCAAAAGCTTTCACGAGACGCTTTTGCGCTCTCAGCGCAACTCTGAAAGCTTTCAACCAGCCGATCGTTAGTTTTGCTAGTGTGCGTGAGCTTCGGTTGTATGCGTTGGGGCTCGGAAAGTTTTCAGCGGAAGCGATCACTACTACCATGATATGTTACCAATACCATCGCATCGCTCGCTCAGCTCTGTCAGTGTGTTGGTTTAGAGGAGTCGCATTTGCGAGATTTTCGAAACTGATCAACTTTTTGAAGTCATTAAAAATGTCTGACTTGGCCGTAAATTACTTTCGGTTAAGTGAAACAATATGTTGTCTGGGGAATTCCAGAAAAATGCCTTATTTATCAGTTTTTATACCCTTCGACCATTGAAAATGGTCAAAAAAGGGTATACTAACTTTGTGCAAAATGTATGTAACAGGCATAAGGAGGCGTGACAGACCCCATAAAGTATATATATTCTTGCTCAGGATCACTAGCCGAGTCGATTGAGACATGTCCGTCTGTCTGTCCGTCTGTCCGTCTGTCCGTCCGTCCGTCTGTCCGTCTGTCCGTCTGTCCGTCTGTATGAGACAACAGATCTCAGCTATTAAAAAAGCTAGAGATACCAAATTTGGCATGAAGGTTCCTGTAAATCATAGGCAGATAAAGTTTATCTCAAATTTTTGATGCCACGCCCACCGCCCCCGCAAATCGGTTATTTGCGATTATTAAGCAAAGTATAAAACGCATAACGTTCTACTTTGGTATGTATAAAGCTAATTGTAATATGAACATATCCTCCAAATTACAATCCGATCGGACTAATAACACAGAAGTTATTCAAGTCAACGTTTTCAGTACAAATGTTCAGTACAAGCAGCAGCCGACGCGCTGCTTTGAGCAGTTGACGCCGACGTCGACGTTGCGTCGTGTCGCTTTACTCTTTACGCGCGTCGCTGTGTGAGTGCGAGCGAGTAAGATATATGTAGTAGAAGTATTTATGCAGAATTCTCTGTTTGAAATTATGAGTGTGGTTACATGTTTGTAACGGATTTGGAAAATTGGGAGAAGGGTATCTTACTGTCGGGCGCCCGACTGTAGCCTTACCCACTTGTTTTTTTTGGTTTTTTTTTTTTTGTTATTTCTATATTGTTTTGAGGAGTATGACGCTAGTTAGGAACAATCGCGTCTGCAGAAATGTCAGATGATTATTTTCAGAACAGTTAATGGGTTTTTTGGTTACGGGTTTTTGGGACGTTGAGGGGAACCTGATTTCAATACATAACTAGAATGGGCAAAACCCAAAAAAAAAAAAATTAAATAAAGATCGTACATTGTCTTTAATGCCCAGATTTATTGGCTGATCAGTTGTAGTATAATAACCAAAATAAAGTATAAATTATTTTAAATTATTTGCATTTTATGATAAAACAGATAGTTAATTAAATCGTAACTTCTTTATGCGTTATCTCACATTTCCCACATATCTCATCTCATCTGATCCGAAACTCGGATTGCATAATCCGATACCGATCTCTGAGCTGACCACAGCTTCCACAGTTTCCGACAACAATCGTGGTCTAATTTTGCGCATAATTATGACTTTATCAGGGCTCAAAATGCACTCAGCGAAAAAAAAAAAAAATAAATAAAAATACAAGAAATTTCTTAAAAATAATCAAAAATATTAGTAACAAGTTTTTTTTTTATTTTAATATTATATATTATAATATGTTATAACATTAATATTTAATATTTATTAAAATATACTTGGATTAAATGCAAAATTTCTCTGACTGTAATCACTGCCTGCCTCGTCTTGTGCCAGGTGGAAGCGGAAGTGGGTGAGAAATTCAATAGGGGCGGCTCGGCACTTGTGATATATGATAGGGCCCCCCCCCCCCATCTATTGCATATTTCACGCACATTGGGGAAGTCTTATGGCCGATATGATACATCTGTTGCAACTGCAACTGCTGCAAACACACATAATCATGTGGCAGCAACAGCTGGAGATCGTGTTTCTAATTTGAATCACAATGTTGCAATATGTGGCTGAGTCTGGAAATCAAACAAACTACGTAAGTAGCTACCGGAGTTGCGCTGGATCCCGGCTGATTGGCTGTCGAGTCGAGTCGACTTTTTCGAGGCGTGGGGGTTGATGGTAGAGCATTAGTTGGATATGGAGATGGAGATGGAGGAGGTGCCTCTGGCCTATTGCCTGTTGCTGTAATGCGTGAGATCACTGGCGCATTGCAGTGCAGCAAAAGTGAAAGGCTCTTTGGGTCGCACAAATGAGATTATATGATATATCAGATGCCAAGTTTCGATTGGCCCAACTGGCAGGTAGCATAATTATCAGAGATGCGAAATGGAAACCTGTCGGGCCCTGATTTTGTTTTGCTATCATTAGTATATTTGCATTTTCTATTGTTTGTGCTTGTTTTGATATTTTTCTGTTTTCGCAAGATTCCACAATGAGATCAGAGTTCTGGAAACTGGAAAAACACTAATAATAATATTGAAACTAGTTGGTCACGGCGAAGTTTGTTTTTTCCAAAATTTAAACAACTTTCCAAATTCAAATGTTATAGACTTTTGGCGATAATCGTAAATGTTTATATATATAAACTTAATATAATCTTAAGTTGATTTGCCGATTAATACATAACACTTTTAGTGGAGCTAGTAATGGGTTTTTAAGTTTTAGGGTTAGCAAAATAAATTATATTTACATAAAGTTCCTATACAGACTTATAAGCTATACCTAATATGTTTGAGAATAATATAATATTAAAGTAAAAGCCGGTTAAACTTTTTTATTTATTTTGTACATTTTTATGCTTTTAAAAATGCTCTATATTAATATTTATAAGAACTATTAAGGTTTAGAATCTATTTCTTCTAGATGAATGAATAAAATGTATTTATTCTAGAATTATTTAAAATGTAGAAAAGTTTTTAATATTATTATACGATCTAATTAATATTTCCATTTAATACTTAAATAAGTTCGGTTTTTTTTCCAACAAAATCATCTTTCAGATCTTAGAAAACTATTTAAAATATGCACGAAAAGTTCTTGCAAATTTCGTGGTAAACGATTTTCAATTTTCACATTGATTGTTGCATGTTGCAAGCGACGTAGCATCCACTTAAAGGCGCAACTGGACAAAGTGGTCAACTTTTACTTTTGCAAAATGTGTCGTTTTCTATGTTCGACCAGATGGAACCAAGCCAAGCCAAGCCAAGCCAAGTCGAGTCGGGTAGAGTCAAGCAACGAGCAACCAGTGCAGCTGCCCACAACAACAGCAGCAGCAGCGGCAACAACTGCGACAGCGACAAACGTTACGATTCTGTCAGACAACGAAACCAACAGATGCGAGTTACAATTGAGAGATGCCGTCGATGGAGCAGTTGCAGGGGGGAGTGGGGGGTTCCCCTTGGAGGTTGCATGTGGCTGTGGAGGTTGCTGTTGCTGCTGCTGCTGTGGTGCTATGTGACTTGGCATGCGACTTGGGCGCTTTGTTGCATGCGCTCTCAATTGCAACATAGTACAAAAGCCAGAGGCAAACGCTTGTGGCAGCACCTCCCCCCCTCCCCCTCCACATTCCCCTTCATCCCTCCCCACAACAATCCATGTTGTTGCTGTGGCATACTCATGTGGCTGCTGCTGCTGCAGTTGCAACTGTTGTTGTTGTCTGCAGTTTTTGTGCTTCGCATTTCGGATTCTCATGTTTGCCATCGCCATAAATTGTGGTCAACCGATGCAGCCGATGCGACGTAATTCATTGATTATAACGACAACAATAACTGCAATGCAATGGAGTAAATGCCCCGCTCTGACCATCACCCCTGCTGTAGCAACCGCCCCTCCCCCCTATCCACTCTCTCTCTCTCTCTATCTACTGATTTATGGCCAATTGTCGTTGTATGTTTGCTTTGCCAGACCGAAACCACCACTTGATCAGCCGATTGGTTTTATTTGTAATCGAATATGCGAAAAGGCCGCCTAAAATTAGCTAATATAATTACAGATTATTACGGCCACAAAGCAGACAGACAGACCGACAGACAGGTAGACAAACAAACAGGCCGACAGACAGGCAGACAGACAGACAGACAGACCGACAGACAGGCCTGCTGACATGAGGCCCACAATCTGCTGGGCCACTCTTTTGTTGTCTATAATTCACACAATTGTGCTGCCCCAGAGAGAGGGAGAGAGACTCCTATATAAGTAAATACCATACCATATGCAAGTAGATCATTTGCATCAGATTGCAGTGGGACAGGGGACAGACAACAATCAGCTTACCAAACACACTGAGAATTTGAGTGATGCCACAAAGTGTGGCAAAACTCACACGCAGCAAGAGATTGGATTGCATTGGATTGGATAGGATTGGCAACGGTTTGCTTGAAGACGGCTAACAAGCAAAGCGAAATGGTAACTGATATGACATCTGAAATTTTAAGCGGTATATAGGGAGTTGAAGAGCGTAAGAAGCTTAAAATAAATACCATAAATAAACAGAAATAGAAATGAAAACCATAAAGATAAACCTTCATTTGAAAGCAATAAGAATTGGCTTAAATAGAAAAGAATATGCAACTTTAATATATTACCAATTTTATAATATTATTAATATTGTCAAGAGTGTATAGAGTGCTGAAGATCTTAAGAAACTTAGAAAACCAGAATCACAGCAAAACAGAAAGAGAAATCAAAGACGAAATATAATATATTTAGTTATTATAATAAAACTGTTCGAATTATTTGAAGTTTTTATTTAATATTATCTAATATTATTATGTTTATTATTATTATATTATTATTTTTTTTAAGGGTATATAAAGTGCTCAAGAAACTTAAAAAATTCAAATCTACAAGAATCCTAAAATTTATTATAATATATTTAAAGAAAAATATCTTTCGTATGATAACATTATTTGACTCGGCGTAGGAGTTCATATAATGTAAATTTATGATATCGAGAGTGTCAAGCTTAATTGTATATTACCTATACACATATTCATCTCCAGCTTAAATGATCTTACGATCGGCTTCCTTTCATTTCCGTATATAGTAGTAGAACCAGTAATCCTTTTACATTCATTAACAGTAAAGTGAAGGGATCCCATCAATTAAACCCTTTGACTTCCATAGACTTTTCCATATCATTAATATGGTAACAACTTTTCGATTTATTTTAATTTCCATTTTTTTTTAATATATGCGCATTCGAAATGACCAAAAAAAAGAGAAACAAAAACGATAAAAAAAACTGGTCGCTTGTCGGAAATCGCTAAAGTTTTTCACTTGATATGTCAAAATGCCAAAACGTTGCAACGATCGAGGGGACAATACATGTGTGTGTGTGTGTGTGTGTGTGTGCCAATGTGTCTATATGTCGCAGGTATTAAGCATACGCCCTGTTGGCCATTTGCACGCTTTTTCGTGGCCAGCCGCAAATCACTTAGGCGCCAGAGGCGTGCAGCCCGCTGAAAACCAGCTGAAAATAGCAGCAGCAAATGCAGCAGCAGCAGCAACAACAGCAACAACAACAACAGCAACATCTGCAACAACAACATGGCAGTGCTATATAGAGCACCGCTTCCTTTAGACATTGCAACTAGCGATGGTTTTTCTTTTCTTTTGGCCACTCGCCTTTTCGGCTGCTCGTTTTGGCCGTTTAGAAACATTGCGGATGCAGTCAGAGACAAGAAGTTGGGGCCGGTTTATGTCTTGGCCATAAATAGAGCCGACGTTGTCGCTGTCGCACCACGAGCTGCGAGCTGCGGGGTGCGGTGCGGTGCGTTGCACAATGCTCGCAGCTTGAATGCACTTTCAGTTTCAGTTTCGATCTCGATCTCGATTTCGATATCGATTTCAGTTTCGATTTCGATGTCGAATTTCAATTTGATTTCGGCTACGCTTTAATGTATGAGCATTGCATGGAAAGAGCGAAGACTGCAATAGACTGAGAGACTTGTGTTCTATTCTCTCCCAATCTCTGTCCCACCTCGCACTAATCTTAAATTAGATCCGTTTCTAATTAGCATTTAATTTGAGTTCATAACGTCAGCTAACTGACCCGTTCTCCATTGATCTCGCGAGATCCGTGCCAAGATCCGTGCGCATAAATCAATTATAAGTATCGCAGTCTCAGTTCGCGGTTCGCTGTTCTCTATTCTCCGAGAGAGTCAGAGAGAGAGAGAGAGAGGGAGCGAGACAAACAACTTGAACTCTGAAGGCAGTCAAGATATGCGACGTAGTTTGGCTAAGAAAAAAAAACAAAAACAAAAGCAACGTTCGAACTTGATCTAATTCTTCTTAAAGTGCAATACAAGTTGATCGACTTAAGTCGTTGATTTCGTATCGATTTGTTAGCGACTTGTATTGTTTGCAAGCTTACGAAGAATTCCAATCTTAAGTCTTCACAGCATAATTATGTATTACGCTATAAACAACGCAGGTCAAATCTCAAGTCGCATCGAGTCGTGTTGTGAATGTCACGTAGTGTGAACACGTCAAGGTCGCTTGGACACACTTGTTTATTATGTGGTTCAATGTCCAATGCACAGGCATCGCCACTCCACCTCGTACCGAACGAATGCAGTCTCTCCAATCGTCTCGCTAGACGCGTCTGACCAGATACAAAATGCCGAATTGCCGAAATGCTGGGCCAACCCGCCAAGAGACCAATCATTTTGGGCATGTAATTTCCCCCCCTAATCTGCTCCATCTCTCTCTCACTCGGTCTATCTGTCTCCAATTTTCTTGTACCTTTTTTTGCTTGTCTCTTTTCTTTATTGTGGTTGCTTTGTTGTGCTTGACAAAGCGAAAATGGACGCAACGACCTTGACATTTGTCGATTTGCCAACATAACCAAAACCGGTGGGTTGGGGCGATGTGGAGCTGTTGTAATGGAAATTATGGAAAAGCTATAGATCTATATAGCAGCTACACATAGAGTAGAGAAGTATTATAGCTTTGTGTCAACAGAAAATTCGTCTTAAAGGAATAACAGAAGTTATATCCTATATATATTCTACAAGTGTGTCAAGTTCTAAGTCTATTTAGCCATGTCTGTTCGTATGAACAGCTATATCTCAGCTAGTATAATAGCTGGAGCGACCAAATTTGGTGACAATATCCCTTATTATTGCGCGCGATTGAAGTGTATTTTGTTATTCGGCTACGTCTTTATACGCCCCCAAAAATCAAAAAATATTTAATGGCAAGCGTAATTTTAAGTCTAAAGTATTGGATAGAGGGTACAACGCAGGCGAGCATACTGTATTGTAGCATTCTCTTGCTGAAATTGGGATTTATATGAAATAATATAGCATAAGTACACACGAACTTTTAAATATTGTTGATAAGCATTTTGCAATAGACTCAATGCCTTGGCTTATCATCGATTCACAATGAAACAGTCTTTGGAATATATTCATTTTCTTTCGACGTGTTCTACCGTGTATTTCATCTCGCAATGCTGCTCCTAATAGTCTCCATACTTCTACTAATTGGGAACTCTGTCCAGTTGGAGACATGTCACTTGCGTTTTGAGTGCTTAAACGATTACATGGTGAACTGTTATTATGGCCACAATTGCGTCTGCCCTGAGGGACATAGATATTTTTCCCTGTGCGAACCACAATTCAGCTGTACTGGAAATTGTTCGCAATATAGGCAAGAAAGCGTGGCTTGTATTCCCAACCACATTTGCACCGACGAGGACACTGTGCTGGCGTTCCAATCTTGTCCATTAGATTTCTCTGCGAGATGCGAGTATAAACAAAACGAGCATTGGTTGCTGCGTTATCGCAGATATTACGCGTATTTTACATTGGTTTTAATAACACTCTACATTCTAATTAAATCCATTTTTATTTATTGTAAGCGATCACAGATATATATTTAAAAATATTTAATGTATTTTTATACTATCTTAAAAGTGGAAATTATTATTTGTATACATTTTTTGAATACACGAAATAATGTGAATAAAAATAGCTAATCTACGAATAACCTTTAACCCCATGATTAATTTCCTAGACATATGTACGTATTATGAAATTAAGTAGAAGCAGACTTTACAGAGGGACAGAGAGAGAGAGTGACATTCAGAGAGAGAGAGAGAGAGAAAGAGACAGTGAGAGAAACTGGATCATGTTAATAGTTTTCGAATCGAATAGAAGCAACTACAATATTATTATTATTATTGTTATATATATTAGTACACCTAATAAAAATATAAAGCAAATTATATACTTTATTTTTCTTTAAATTTTAAATCGTGTAAATTCGCTTCTAATCGATTGTGGGCCAATCGATAATCGCATATTTCACACATTCCCAAAGCATTTGGCAATAAGAATGTTGCAAGAGTTCGAGAAAAACTAAGAAGAAGACGAAGATGAATGAGAAGGTGAAAGAGAAAAAGACAAAATATGTTTGATGCAAACTTTTCACAATGTTCGATCACATCGAGTCGCGTCGCACAGCAACAACGTGTCAAAGCGCCATTAAGTGCATCGGCAACAGCAACAACAACAGCAGCAGCAACAACAGCAGCAGCAACAACAGCAGCAGCAACAACAGCAGCAGCAACGGCGACAACATTAACGTCACAGCAACTGCTGGTGGTGTGTTATGTTTTTGGCACTTGGCAGAAGTTGCCACATCGTCGCCACATTTTCCCAGAGAGTCTCCGTTCGAGACTTGGCTCAGAGAGGGGCGAGAGACGTGGCCAGGTCTGACCCAATAACAGGGATTAGGCAGCACGGCAGCTGCATGTCTCTCTCTCTCTCTCTCTCGGTGTGTGTGTGTGTGTGTGTGTGTGTTGCCACTGCCACTCAATCATTCAATCAAAAAGACTCCGACTATAGCTGGGCCTGGGCGATGGGGTTAGCAGTCGACGTCCAGTCAATCAGTCGCCCCAGACAAGCGCACATTGTCGGCAATTAGTCCAGTTTTTTTGTTGCTGTTGCTGCTGCTGCTGCTGTTGCTGCTGTTGTTGTGCCAAAATTAAGTGTTGCGAAAATTCTTTCAACTGTTTTACGGCACGGACATGAAACATGTGTTTCGGCGTCGCGCTACGTCGCAATGGGAAATATTTGAAAAATCTTTAATTCTCCCAAAAGCCATTCACACAAAACGGCATCAATTATTTAACCGGCTACGGGGCGTATGAGCATTCTCGTTAAGCTTGCCAGCCAGCCAGCCAGCCCGTTAGCCGGGTCTAATGAATGGTTCCATAACACTCACATATTCACTATTCACTTTGACTCGCTTTGATGCAGGCATTAATTTGGCAATCGGAGTAAATATTAGGAGATTTCTGTGACCATTTTGCACGTACGCAGCCAACGAGAGAGAGATCTCTGTGGCGATCATGCCAAATCAAAAGACTTTGGCCGCAAACTTGTTGCTTAATCAAATGCTGCCAATATGCAATTATCAAATGTTTTGAACGAGTGACACTCGTTTTTTTGTAAGACAATTAGAGCATTTGATTTAGCTTCGATCATAAGAAATATACTTTATCTCGTATTTTCTTTTCTACAACATTTAAATTTTTGGTTAAATTTTAGTAAAAATTTATTTCAGACCATAAGATATCCAACTCAATAAATAAATATAAAGATTTACTAGATCTAAAAAATCAATAATTTCTTCAGCTTATCATATAAACAAAAACTATGAACTCCCCCCATCTTTTATTATTTTGAAATGTTTACAAAATAAAAAAAAAAAACCACTTAGCTTCAATATCTTGTTCTTTAAATAGCAAAATCATAATAAATCGCAGACTGAAAGGTTTTTGTTTAGCATTTTCTTCAAATTTTATTAGCTAATAAAAATCGATGTATTTTAAACTCGAAATCTTTTATAATAATTATGCTTATGTTGTGTTGAGTTGAGTAAACAGGAACCTGTTTTCGAAATGGGAATGGTGAATCCCCTAGAACAATAGTTCTACTGGCTACCAAGTTTCGCATCTTTGGTCTCGGGCAAAGCCCACCCCAACTCGTCTCATTCATATTCAAATCAAACAGCTGATTTAATTTTAGGCAATCATCAAATCTAGAACAACCCAAAGTTGCATAATTATGAGAACTAAATTTAAGTATGACTCTACAAATTTAGTAGATATATCTGAGTGGTAAATACAATTGGCGACCCTGGGTTTATTTTCCTGTACAGCTCATAAAATTTGGTGAAAATTTGCGACAATTTGTACAAAAATTACTCTTATTGTAATTAAATCAGACTGAACTGAAGTTAATGCCAATTACTGGATAATAAAACAGATATTTGCGTGATTTCGAAATGAAAAATCAACTCGAATAAACATTGCAATTTGCTTTAACTTACAATTGTGGTTTGACCTTGAGCCACAATTGTTGTTGTTGTTGTTGGTGGTGGTGGTATTAGGGGGGGTTGTGGTAGACTATACTTGAGTGTAGAGCAACTCTCACCCCAAACAATTGACAATTTTTACCTAGAATATGATCAATAAGCGTGACTTTAGCCATTCTAAAAATCATGTTTTTAATAACTACTACAACAATCCACTCATACACGTATGTACATATTTTCTATTGTATTTTGCAGATACTTTTTCTCCACGGTACTGCAGTTCCAGCTATATAGAGGCATGTGCCGGGCCTCTGGCCAATATGTGCCCAACGATCCGAGAAAACCACTGCACAAATGCGACATCTATAGACAGCCAGCGGCAGGCAATATGCTCAAGTAAGTTCCAGTTAATGTTGGGAAATCTTTCGAAAATAATGGGAAAATTTTTAAATAATAACAAGCAACAGTTATGACTGTCCATGGATTTTCAAGGCATAAATATGTAGTATCTTTATTACAAATTCTAGAACATTCAGATATTATTTGCTTCGTAATTATTATTGTACACACCAAAAATGCATGCTCTATTTATAAAGTTAAGCTAGTTATTTGAATTTGATTGATATGTATGGCATATGGGGGCGTGGCAAAACTTGTTAACAAATTTTTTAAATACTTTAATAATTACATAGTATATTCTAACAAGGCTTGGTAAGTCTTGATCTCAGAGATCTAGACAAACAAACAAACAAGATCAAGCATAAATAAACAATGTGTGGTCTGAAAGGCCCTCTAGCATAGAGTGTAGATTTTCGAAAATCCCTAGTCTTAATATGGAACAAAAGGGTAACTGTTTAAGTATTCATACTGAGCTCATATTAAAAAACTTTACTTCTCTCGTCCCTTTTCCCCCTATCCTAGAAATCTCATGTCCAAGGGCGCCTCACAGCCGTGGCAGGAGGTGCTGGAGGAGACCCTGGGCGAGGGTCGCCTGGATGGTAGCGCCTTGCGTGAATACTTTGCACCGCTGGAGGAGTGGCTGCGTCTGGAGTCGTTGCGAACCAATGAGTATGTTGGCTGGAACTACGATGGGGATTACTGCAAGAGGAGCATCGAGACTGCGGGACTGCAGATTAGTGGTGGCTACTACAATGCAGCTGGCACAGTGGGAGGCAGCGTGGTCGTGTTGCTCATGCTGAGCTGCCTGAGCTTTCGTCCAATCTAAATTTACTCAACTCTCAGTCTCAGTCACATGTTTTTTCATTTTTTTCCTTTTTTTACATTTTGTAATATTCTCATTTCCGTTAAATTCAAGTTGTGCAAAAATCGAAGCAAGTTGAACTTGAATCAATGCCAAAAACAATTCTAAATAAATTGAAAAAAAAAACAAAACGAAAAAAAAATGCTAACAAACAACACAAAAAATGCGGCACCCTACAATATAACCGGTTCGAGTGACAGGGTATGTCTGGGACGGGATACAGGGGGCCACACACTGATGCGGGTCATTGGAACGCCAGCGTCGCACGCACATTGCAGCAACTTGTTGTTGTTGTTGTTGCTAAATAATTTAATAAAAAAAAAAAAACATAAAAAATAAAAAATAATAAACAACTGGTTTTTCTTTGCCTTCTTTGTTTTTGTTTTTGCAAATTTGATTTAATAAATTGCAAACTGCAACTGCAACTTCAGTGTAAACAAGATAATCAACGCGGGGCGTGCCCCAACCGGAGGCAGCTGCAACTCACTGTCATTGTTCTAAAGTTTGTCTAAGAAATCTGACACTTTACCCGAGCCAGTGTGCAGAGCAAGTTCTCCGCCAGTTCAGCTGTCCAACTGTCCATCTATCCAACTGTCTGTCTTTGGAGGCGACACTCTGTTTACAAACCTATTAAAAATCAACAAGATAAACGAGTTCAGCTCGAGTTCGCCTGGGTGAGCCATAAAAGATACCCATATATCATTTATCTCGATGATAGCTTTGAGTGCATTTTGAGTATTTGTTTTTCATATTTCATTCGCCTCATGTGTTATTCATGAAAGAAAACTCATCTTTAATCGTGGACACCTTCAATCAGCATTAACATAATGTGGGAAAACTGAGTAATAAATTAAATTAATATATTCTAACTATATCTAGACTGAGAGGATAGATGGAGACATCTCCAAGATTCTATTCAACCCTGTTCATCTGTCAGTTTGCCCGTCTGTCCTTCTGCTCGTCTGTCTATCATGTTGTTCGTCTGCATGTCTGTCCATCTACATTAAAGCCAAGATCTCTGGGATTATAAGAGCTAGGGTTTTGAAATTTGATAATAATATCTATAATTGGTGCATGCAAATAAAAGGATTTTTAAAACTGAGCCATGCCCACTTAAAGCGTAAAAAAAATTGAATTACAAGCATAATTTTAAAGCAAAGAAATTATTTTTGTTATATACACTACAGGTATTACAATACAAATAATATCTATAAATTTAATGGTAAGAACAACGGATAAATCCAACTTCTCATCGATATTTATGTAAATATTTAACAAGCTTTAACCCTTTCCAAGAACGGACTACACTAAGACAGTTAAGAATTCTGTCATCCCATTTAAATATGTAAATATTATTAAACTTCTTACACAAGTTGATCTTAAGTTGGGCTGGAGTAATTGTCGCTTTAATCTGCTCGAATTTAATTTCATTTTCATTAATTTACGCATTCTCCCACGTTTCATCACTGTCAACGCGTCTCTCGCCCATTGTCAGTTAAGATGAAAAGCGCAACAACAACAACTGCAGCTACAACAACAACAACAACAGCAGCAGCAACAACAAGTAAAGCGAGTTTACCTCGCGACAACAACAACAACAATTACAACGAGAACATGTTAAGGACATTAACAACATTTCAATTAGATGCAATCATTGTCGAGGGAGTGTGAGAGAAAGAGAGTGATGCAGCATGCCTCTCCCTCCCTCTCTCTCTCTGTTCCTCTGTGTGTCGCATTTCACTTTCATTGTAGAACTTAACTGTGCAGTGCGTACTTCCGCCCCAGCCCCAGACCCAGCCTCAGTCTCAGCTCCCGCCCCGACGCACTGCGGCCTTCATTAGCTCGACAAAAGTGTCGTCGGCGCGTCGACAATTTGCAATGACAACAGTAAATGTTTTTATATATATATATATATATATTTATATATGTGTGTGTGTGATTGTGTGTTTGTTTACTGTGCACTGTTTTTGGAGGAAGGAACACTCAACCGGAGCTGGCGTTGAATCAGAGCCAACGGGAAAATCAGTCTCAACGAGAGTCGCGTTCCAAACGCACACGCAACGCAATTCGAGCGGGAAGAATTAAGAATCAAGAATCAGATAGAAGAAAGTGTCTGTTATGCTCTGAAGAAAGCAGTAGTTGATACGACATGCAGCTACAATATTGAAAGAAAGTTTAAAATCATCTAGAAATAATACCAGTTGAACAAGTGAATTTTGGAATAATTAAACAAGTTAAAAAAAAATTATAATATTATAAATTTATAGTAAATCACATTTATAATGTACAAAAATATTTTAATAAATTAAAAAACGCTCGAAACTATGTAAGATTAAAAACAAAACATTACAGAATTAATTAATTCCGAATAAAACAATATAATATACCAATAAAAACTTAATAAATACAATACTAAAAATAAAATAAACATTTTTAATTTTATATATAAAATAAAAATTTACTAATAAAAATATAAAGTCAAATCTGCGGCTAATATAATAATATATAAACGAAAACTCATAATAAAAATTGATCAAATAGAAACAAAATATATACATATTAAAACTAAATCTATAGTTTAATAATATATAATTAAATACACAATAAAATTTAAAATTTAATGGAATAAATTATTAAATTTAATCTAAAGCTTAATTAATTAAAATACATAATAAATACAATTCTATAATGATTTGCAGACTCAAGTGATGAAAATACTTTAAATCGATCTTTAAACCTTTCGAACTGCCAAAGAAATAAAAAATATATATCATAATGTTGCCACACCTCCTCCTGCTGCTTCTACCCCTGCTGAGCTACACCCATGGTCAGAACCACAGTCTGCGCGTTAACACCTACCTGAAGGAGGTGAACGCCTCGGCTCTGGCCTTGCCCTCGATACAGGGTGTCGGCAACATATGCACACGCGAGGAGCCCTACGTGGAGCTGCTGCAGGTCCCAGAGGTGCAACCGGTGCGTGTGCGCACCTCCAGCTGGTGCCTGGACATACCGCCGCGTTGTGCCTCATTCAAGACGGAAATGCGCGAAGTGATGAGGACCCAGGTGAGTGTGTACCAGGTAGTGCTGCCTGCCTGCCTGCTCGGCCTGCCTGCTCTGCCTAAGCGGGCAGCTGTTGCATCACTCCACACTGGCCACTCTTGCCCCACAAACCTGATTCCATTTTTGATCTCTTTCCCCCCCCCCCCCCCTGCCCATGCGCCCGAATTGCCAACCAGGAAGTCGCGCGATCGCATTGCCAACCACACTTGGCCGATGCCCGACTTTGATTACATTTTTCGTAGCACTCATATATTTTCGGTTTTTTTTTTTCGATTTATTTAATGCGAGTTCTGTCAATGGCAAAATGGAACAAAAAAAAATACCCATGCATTGCGCAAGCATGCAGCAGGGGGGAGGCTGGAGATCTCTTGCTGCACAGAACGGATATCGCAGCTGTTTGCCGTTAATTGCGACCGGTTTTTGTACTGTCTCTCTCGCCATCCCCCTCTCTTATCCTCCCTCTCTCTCTCTCGCACGCGTCCTTGGCTGCCAAAAGTTGCATGAACTTTGCCTGGTCAACGCGTCGTATACGCGATATTATTAAGTATTCCCGCTGCGCTTCCGCTGTGATTTCGTCAAGCCTCAATTAGACACAGTTTCAATTGATTTTATATTAATGACCACAAGTGTACACACGCGCAAAAAAAAATGAGCGAAAAAAGGCGAGAAAAAGCGAGAAAAAAACAAGCCAACTAACCATATATGGCTAGAATCCGGTTGCCTTAAGAGTTCGCAGGTGTTTTTCTTCATTTTTTTCAGTAGTAATTTGGGATTAGCAAAAAAAAAATATAATAATAATTATGTCATGGTGTCAGTGTTGGAAAGTGCAAATGAAAAGCGGAAAATCAAGCCAGCAATGTGCCAGCACTGCCAGAAGGGGGTGGGGGGAGAGGGGGCTAGAAGGGGGGACGGGAGGGAGGTAGAGTTAAGCCGAAGCTGTTGACACACTTTCGATTGCATCACCAGCGCGATACGAACGTTACACGTACATACTGTGGCCATAAGATGCAGCCAGTTTTGGTTTAGTTTACAGTTTTGCCTCTAATTATATGTATGTACAGTGCACTAACTGGCCTCGTCTGCGTGCGTGTGTGTGTGTGTGTGTGTAAATTAATTTCATAAATGAAGCAAGCGAAAAGATTTCGAAATTCGAAACTAGCTCGAAATCAATGCAGAATCTCCAGCCACATTGAGAACTCTTTCCTCAGTTATGCCATGGGTTTTTTTTCCAACTTCTATAGGGAATCGTAGCCTGGTGTTAGATTTCTGCAACACTACGATTACAGTACAGTAAATGCCGCTGCTAATTGCCAATTTCGTGTAATTAATTAACATGAAAAATCGAAACCAAAAATCCATTTACGAGTCGGAGGGGCTGAAAAAAACAAGTTTTCTCAGTCTTTTGGCGGCAATGTGCCAAAAGATTTTCGCCAAAATCAGATTTTCGTATCAAACGATTTCCAATGGAGCTGTCAATCGAATCGAATCGTATCGATAGTGTTTTAAGCAATCGATAAAATCGAAAAATAAAAAAGAAGCAAAGCCAAGAAAATTTTGCGTTCTAATTACGATACTTACTAACAATTCGATATATTTGCGAAATAATAATAGAATAAAAATAATAATCGATACACCGTGCATCGTATTGTTGAGAGCTTGAGATGATTGATAGATTGACAGCCAGACAGTGGGGACGGGAAGCTCTACGAGTTGTGGCTGTGTAATGCAAGCGAACGCAGATTGCCCAACATATATATTAAATTACGCATCAAATTACAGGGTATACTCAGGGTCGTGTGGGCAGAGTATTTGTCATCATTATGTGGAGAATATTTTTGACAAAAGGCTGCACTAAAAGCGAAGCTTAATTATGCTTACAATGAATGTGAATCAACTCGAATCGAATATCTCTGTTTATATTAAAATTTCCGCCTTATTAATTTATGCCGCACACACACACATACACGCTTACACAGATACAGATTCATCAGGAGAACAGAGAGAACAATACGTAAGTTGGGCGGGAATTCGATGGTAAATGGGGAATGCTACGGGGAGATCGCAAATGATTGTGAGAAGAGCTGCGGTACGTTCTTCACGTTCAGTTATTCAATTAAATTGGCAACTCAAGGGGTGTATATGCCTCTGTGTGTGTGAGTGTGTGTGAGTGTGTGTGGGCGTGCTCTGCGGGTCTCTCGGATTTATCATAATCAGCACGTTGGCTTTGTAATTCTCAAGAACTGAGCAGCGTTACAAAGTTCAATTGACATTGAGCAAGAAGAAGTCAAGGGTCAAGATTGTGCTTGAGGAATTGATTAGATTTTCCGTTGTGTCAAATGAAAAGATGAGGAAATCATGCTGTTATTTATGATATAAACTAAGCGTAAGTTGAAGAAACCTTAAATAAATTACAATTATAAAATTTGTCTTACTTCAGGCAACGCACGTATTAAATAATTAATAAACTGTTGCATACTTTTGCGCGCAACTTTTAAATAGCAAACGAGCAGCATTTTTGTTGCATACTTTCAGGCTGTGTAGTTATTTATTTGTTACATCAAATACAGCAAATTTTCTGGTCTAGATGTAGTACGCATTCCACAGATCTGCTGTGATTCGCTGAGCGATCTTTTGTATATCCATTGGCATCCGAATTCACCCCGAATCTTCTATGCAGTCCTCTGGGAATGCATTGTTATTATAAAATTCCTTACGACATACTTGTATGTATGTATAGACACCTATCAAATTCAGTTCTGGATTAGCTCTATTTTAGAGTCTCATTTCTAATATTATATATGCTTTTATTGGGAAAGGTCTTAACGTTCCTTAAGCTCTGTTCACAAAACTGAATGAAACGAACTGAAAATTCGGTTACAAAACTTGCGGCAAAGCTTTATCAGCAAGAGGAAATATATATAATGCATATATACAGTAATTCGATATTTGAAATATGGTCAATTATAAAATATATAAAAAATTTCCCCAAACTAGTTAAACAATTAAAAAATTGTATTGCCACTTAATTTCCTAAGAACAATTTTTAATTATTCAAGTTCATGAAATATGCGAATGACCCAGGTTAGATTAGAGAACTTAGACGAAGTCACTGCCTCAGTTCAGTAACCCTTATGCCCCTATGCGATAACCTGCAGATCGAAGCTATAACCCACGCTGATCGCTGACTATAATGTGAGCAAATTTAATAAAATGCAAGACGGCAATATAATGAATTTTTAGTTTATATATAATATATATATTTTTATTTTCAAATACATTTTTAACAATGCATTTCTATGCAAAGCATTTAAAATTGGTGTTAAGACTTATAGACGTGTTCGATTAGTCATATCCCAAAGAAATCCACACTGAATGGAAACTTTTATGTGTAACGAATTTTTTAATACATTCTAAATAAATTCCCAAATATCCCATTAACATTTCAAAAAATTGTTTATGATAATCTTTGTTTTACCATTATCGTGCATGATTTATTATATTTTTTTCCCCCTAAAAACATTTACGTTCACGCATGATTGAATCATATCCAGAGTTATATCGCCCATTCTGACTCTTTTTTTTTCGTTTCTAGCAAGTGAACAAAACCCGCGTCGTTCGCTTCTGCTGCCTTGGATACGAGGGAAATCTTTCCGATAATCATGCCAGCTGCAAACCGATTTGCCGTGGAGGTTGTGGACGGGGCACATGCCTCATGCCCGACATCTGTAGCTGCGAGGAAGGTTACACCGGAAAGCACTGCACTCAACGTAGGCTGAACCCATGGGATTTATCCGGAATAGCCCCCATCAATTTAATTGGTTTTGATTTTGCAGGTTGTGATCACGATCGTTGGGGACTGGACTGCAAGAATCCCTGTCAATGTCGCAACGATGCTGTGTGTGATAATAAAACTGGGGTCTGTCACTGCATTGCCGGATGGGCGGGTCAGTTGTGAGTAGAATCTAATGTTCGCGATACTGATCCCGTAACTGATCCTTAACACAATCTCTTGCAGCTGCGAGCAACCATGTCCGGCGGGCACACATGGCGTCATGTGCCGCAAGGCATGCGAATGTGCCGACAAGCTGTGCCATCCCCAGACCGGGGCATGTCTGGGTCAGGATCATGTCAATGTGGGTCACGTTGTGCTGCAGACCATCAACTCGACCATGGCGAATCTAACGCACAATATCAACAATATTGCTAAACGCATTGGCAGCATGGACCCTCAGGCCTCGCCCAGTCCGCTGCCCGAGGTTATACTGATTAAGCAGCCCGTACCAGAGGCTGCTCACACACCCAAGATCATACTACACGAGTCGAGCAATGCTCTGCTCGAGAATCTGCATACGGCTGCAGCAGCGGGTGTGGCATCTCCAGAGGTCATACATGTCATCACAAATACAGCGAGTGCTCCGCCGGAGCATCGACCACAGCTAAATCTGGCTGGCTTTGCAGCCGGAGAGGCTAATCCCAGTCGAAGTGCACACGATCATGATGCCAGCCTACTCAGCACCCTGGTTACCATACTCCTCATACTGATGGCTGCCATCACAATTGGCTTCCTCTATGTCTATCGACGCTATCATGTGCAAAA
Source organism: Zaprionus kolodkinae (assembly GCA_018901885.1). Classification (NCBI taxonomy): domain Eukaryota; kingdom Metazoa; phylum Arthropoda; class Insecta; order Diptera; family Drosophilidae; genus Zaprionus; species Zaprionus kolodkinae. The sequence goes on from JAEIFM010000508.1 coordinate 4,130,256, forward strand.
GGAGGCGGTCATCTATAATGCCAACGGAACGATAACCACGCAACCCCATGTTGTACTCAATCCCAATCTGGTAAATGCTCGACCAGGTCCGGAGCTTATGGTCAGTGAGCCAAGTATGGGAAAGATCTTCCATGGGCCACTGCCAATGTTGCCCGCTGCCACTGCAGGCAATCAGATCCAAACGAACGAGGGTATGTAAGTGTCATTCGGTTCAGGGAATAACCTGACCTGGGATATACTGATACTGAGAAAGAAAAACCTATAAATAGTCCCAGAAAATTTTCAAAAAATCATATTACATTTTTTTTTACGGATACTTGCAGTTTCTCCACCGGAACTGTATGACACACCAAGCAACAATTCCTCGATAAGAACCCCACCGTATGCCTACGCTCGGAAAGAGTCGCTCTATTCGGTAATAACGCCCAAGTCACGCAAGGGCAGCCTCGACTCGCATCTCTATGACGAGATTCGCTATCACCAACACCAGCACCAGCACCAGCAGCAGCACCAGCACCAGCAGCATCAACATCAATCCCAAAACTTGAGCTCGCTTCAACCGCCTCAACGCTATCAGCACTCGACCATAGCCGCCGCCTATCTGCCTCCTCCCCAAGCACCGATGTTAGTGCGTCCAAGTAATGTCCATATGCAGAATCCATCCTCAGGCTCACATGTATCGCATTTGATAATTCCTCCACAGAATGCCAAGTTTCTACAAGTTCCCCATCAGATCACAACACGTAAGATAGCCCATTTGTAGATTTCTGCAGATTCTGCAGTTTTTCTTTTTCAAAATTATATAAAAGTTCTCAAAAAAAAAATACAGAAATTTTACAATTAGGGAAGATTCTTTAAAGAGAAATTTAAGCTCCATTGCCATATGAATTTTTAATTAATAATAATAACATTTTTATACATAAAATACACGAATTTTCTTATATAAGATTATACAAAATTATTGCATTATGTATTATTATTATTGAAATACAGAAATAAAAATCATTATTGCAGTTTTAGTTTTTAAATCTCAATGCCGTTCGATATGTTTTTTATCGTGGGTTTTAAGCTGGTGTTGCCCTTGGAGATCGTTGCACTATGTATCCTCTACGGTTTTTTATTTTATAGATTAAATAACCGATAATTATCAATAGAATCCCACAAAGAACCGTGCCAATAATCCACCACATACTGAAGAAACTATCTTGATTTGGAGCTAACATAACATTTGATAAAGACTCTGCCGTTTGAGCAGAATTAGTTAATTCTCCATTTTGTATATTTCTCTGCGCCTCTGCAGCATCCTGTTTTTCCGCCAAGGATCCAACGAAGGCACAGGCCACCAAAAATAGCACGAAAATTCTCGAGAACTTGTATAACTTCATACTGAGTCAGGGTTTGAAAAATATTCGAATAAGAGTTGAACTGAAACTGAGAAAAAATAATTCAATTTAATAATTAAATCAAACGAGGTTTTTATATGCTATCAGGATCGATTCATGGATAGTTTCCATCATTACTTTGAGCCAGAGAAAATTTTGGCTCATATGTGTAATAATTCAGAAAAACAGTTCATAATTGTTATCAAAAATTTATAACATGAAATAAAAATTTCTTTAACTCATTATTAAATGACGTCATCTTGGTTTTTTTTTTAAATTTTTCGGTATTTTGGAAATTTAGGTAAGAGTCCCTATGGTTTTTCCACAACATATTTGTTTTGTTTTTTTTTTAGTTTGACATCGCGAGTTTTAAAGAGCGAGTAAGCCATATTTAGTAGAATAAGTTGTGCAGAATTTTTTGTTTTTAATTATAAGTTTGATACACGTTTGTAACGGATTTCGGGAATTGAGTATCTTACTGTCGGGCGCACTCGACTGTAACTTTATCGATTTGTTTATTAATGTTAAATTTAATAAAACTTAATTTTTGGTTTAAGAGAGAATAACGTACAAGTTTGCAAAGTGAATCCAAAGAACTGAGCTAATTTTTCGGTATAGCAACTTAATAATGTTTTAGACCGCAACAGGAAATACGACTTGATAAAACTATATAGTAGCATTATCAAAAATACTCAAAAAAATGTTTTACATATGTGTATAAGTATGTGTATAATTGACGCCCATATGTTATGCTCTTTAATCTCTGACTCTTTCGAAAGAGACTAAGATATTTGTAGAAACTAAGAGAAGTCGCAAGAAAATAAATACAAAAAAAAATACTCCACATTTAGTATTCCTTTCACTGAGAACAAAATAATATTTGATTTATTTATTTATTTAAAAATCATTCAATCAATTTATTTAAGTTAATTACAAATTTAATTAGATTTTTATATATATTTATATGATATTAGAGAAATCATTAAATATTACTCTATTCTATTGGTCCATATCGAGCTCCACTTGAATTGGACTTACACTTGTGGATCAGAAAACCAACAAGCACCACACAGCACACAACCACAATGACAATTACAGCAATTGCCCAACCATGTAATCCAGACTTATGGGGGGCGGGAGTTGGCTTCAGGGTTGTAGTAGACAAGGGCTTAGGGGTTGTCGTTTTAGGCGATTTCGTCGATGTTGTCGATGTTGGTGCTGAAGACGTAGATGTTGTCGATGTTGTTGATGTTTTCGAAGTTGATGTTGTCGATGTTGTTGAAGAAGTTGTTGTTGACGATGTTGTCGTATTAACCGATGGTTTCAATGTTGATGTTGTTGATGAAGGCAATGTTGTAGATTCAACTGTTGTGGGGTCAGTTGTAGTCGACAAAGTTGAGGGATGAGTTGTAGACGTAGATGAGGATTGAGTTGTAGAAGACTTTGTCAATGGGCTTGTTGTAGATGTTGTTGTAGATGTTGCTGTTGTTGATGTGCTTGTTGTAGGGTCAGTTGTGCTGGACAAAGTTGAGGGATGCGTTGTAGATGTAGATGAGGATTGGGTTGTTGATAAAGTTGTAGATGAGCTTGTTGGATCAGTTGTAGTTGAAGGTTGCGTTGTAGACGTAGACGTTGTAGGTTGAGTTGAGGATTGAGTTGTAGAAACCGTTGTTGATGTGGTTGTTGTCGGGTCAGTTGTAGTCGACAAGGTTGAAGATTGTGTTGTCGATGTAGATGAGGATTGAGTTGTAGAAGACGTTGTAGATGAAGACTTTGTCGATGGAATTGTTGTAGAAACCGTTGTTGATGTGCTTGTTGTAGGGTTAGTTGTGGTTGATAAAGTTGAAGGCGTAGACTTTGTAGGTCGAGTTAAGGATTGAATTGTTGTAGGCACTGGTCTGGTTTGTATCGAATGCAGATTATTTAGAATTGGTATTTTCGTGAGATCATTAGACCCATTATTTATTTCATTTATATCCTTGGAATATATATTATAATGATGAATTGCCGCGTCTCCATTATCTTCAAGTTCAGTCGTTGCAGAAACACACACAATTAGGAAGAGTGCAAAAGCACATTGAAGTGTTGATAATCCAGATGTCCACATGATACCCGATTACTTGCCGTCTTTTATTCCACAAGCTCCTAAACTCAACTAAATTCCATATACAAGTAAGTCAGTCTTTTTATAGTCGAGCAGCATTTTCATTTATTTACCACAATCGGGGTTGAACAGTGATTTTAACTTCACCTAATTTATTTTTATAATATATTAATATGCGGGTACATATAATGGTTGTGAATATGTAATGTTTATACGTATACTTAATGTGTATTCTTAAATCTTGCGTAGGCAGAAAGTGGAGTGACAGATCCTACAAAGTGTACCATATATAGTCAAGTCCAATGAACTTTCAGGCTCCAAATACTTTGTGTGGTCTGACATAGCCTTTTTTTACCTATAATTAAATACATTTGCCCAAAGTTAATATGCCTTCTTTCGAGAATTTATATTAGAAGTTAAAGGGTATAAGAAGTTATTCATCACCCACATCTGCGGTTTAATTCTTGGAAATATATAATTTATTCTAAATTAGAAATGAGAAAAAAGGAGAAAGCCAGCGGTATAACGAAGGCCTTATAAATTATACACTTCGGCTTGTAGTAATACCTTTTTTACAATTAAGTATAATAAGATAAGAATAGAATAGCCAAAATCGGTATACAATTTCATATTATTTTAATAAGACCTTAAGATACTTTTATATCAAACTGTTTTTTCAATTATATATTTCTCATACTCTATAAAAAAAAAAATAGATTTAAAATTTCTTAGAAGTACCTTCAGTTTGTATTATTTCAAATAGTAGTTTTTAAGATTGAATTCCAATAGGTAAGAAGTAGTAGTAGTTTCTTGGGAACTTGTTTTTAGGATAAATTATAATCGATGAGGTTCAGTGGTTAGGTTGATCTCTCGATGGATCTTAGAACAGTAAAATATTAATGATTTTTATAATGTTCCTTGAAATACTCCTCCCAGAAATACTCCTCCTTTTTTTCTACCATCACATATACCCTCACATTCATAATTATGATATTGATTATTATCAACATAGTCATATATATAATACACATTGTTCTCGTCAGATTATAAATTTAAAAGCTAACGCAATTTATAATTACAATACGCAAATTATGAATCACCATGTTGGAAATCGACGGTGCCGATCAAGTATATAAAGCATTCAAATGCGTACGAATATACCTAGTACAGGTCTTACATCCCAATATATAGTATATTGTATTAAAGTTGCAGTTCCAAAGCAAAAAAAAAAGCTGAATTTGTTATTTATATTAGTTTATATTATTAGCTGTGATATATGTATTTTTTCTTATTTGATATGAATCTTATTCCACAAAATACTTTTCAAATACTATACAAATTTGTGATTCCTCATAGAGATCTCATCAAACTCTTCGCCTGGGTCTGCTATTATATAGGAGCCATACCTTTGCCGGTGACATACGTATCCCACATATCCTGATATGCATGCGATAATAATAAGAACTCCTGCGATTTCCCAAATATTTACGATTGCAGCTGATTGATGGGTGATACGTTGATTTAAGGGAATGGCGGGCACTATGGGATCACTTAGAATAGGAAATGCTATTGTTGTGGTTGTTGTTGTTGTTGTAGCTGAAGGTGTAGGTCTTGTTGTAGTTGTTGTTGTGGTTGAAGTTGTTGTTGTTGTTGTTGTTGCTGTAGTTGAAGTTGTTGTTGTTGCTGTAGTTGAAGTTGTAGTTGAAGTTGTAGTTGAAGTTGTAGTTGGAGGTGTAGTTGGAGGTGTAGTTGGAGGTGTAGTTGGAGGTGTAGTTGGAGGTGTAGTTTGAGGTGTAGCTATAGTTGTAGTTCTAGGTGTAAAATTTGTAGGTATGGTGATGGGAATATTATTTAAAGTTGTATTTTGTTGTCTTGTTGTCTTTTTTTTCTTTCTCTCTATATTCAAGCTCACACACTTCAGGCTTGGGCTGGGGATAACTCTTTTGAATCCCCTATTGCATTTACATTCACCACGCACACAGTATTGATTTTCTCCACACTTAATGGTTTCGCATCGATCCTCTATGCAGTCCCCTGAGAGTCTATCTTTGTTATAGAATCCTGGACGACATATGCATTCATCAGTTTCACTATCATATTCTTGATTTTCCTTACAATCTTCATCGCCGAGGGCTCCGGCAGTGAGAAAAGCCACAATAAATAAAATTCGCCACATTTAGTATATATATTTATATGTATTTGTATGTATTTCTTTTATTAAATCAATTTATTTGGAAATATCATAGAGTTGCTTAAGGCTGCGCGTCAGACTGAATAAAACTAACAAAGGAATTTGCTTTTTATACAAGGTACGACAAACAAGTGATTTATTGTGGTAAAGAGAGGAAAAGTCTCGTGATTAAGCTTTGAGTTTCTTTGAGGTTAATAGTGTATAATAAATTTATTATGTTATTTATATCTCCCTGAATTACTATAGTATATACTGCGAAGTCACTGATTCACTGCAATCTGAAGAATTGTAGGGTTGTGTTTAGTCCAGAACCTTGACGGATCAAACTCACACCGGGGCTTAGGTAGGGCCCAACTTGGGAGTGAAAGATTGCCCGACACTATTCTAAATTCTAAAATATAATTAATTGATTATCTTAAATTTGTAGAAAATATAACAAACACTCCCCAAGACGACTGAAGCCAAAATGAGGATTCCAAAAATTCCCCAACAACCAATGCCAGTGGGTTTTGTTGAATTTCCCGATTTTTCTGGCAATGTAACGTTTTGAGATGAAACTGCCGTTGCTAGACATGGTTATTTTTTCACATCAAGAGAGGATTTGGTAGCGGAAGAGTTGGTGGGATTTGTTATCGTTTGATTGAAAATTGTCAAGTTAATAATAGTACGGCCCGCATTAGTTTTTTGAGGTAAATCTGTAGTTGCTGAAGATTTTTGCAGTGTTGTCTCATTTTTGGGTGTTTTCTCATCTTCTTTTGAAGGGGGAGATGATATGGTAGCGGAAGAGTTGGTAGGATTCGGTTTCGCTGGATTTACCGTAGCTGACAGCTTTGTTACGTTTTGAGGTAAATCTGTAGTTGCTGAAGATTCTTGCAGTGTTGTCTCATTTTTCGGTGTTTTCTCATCTTCTTTTGAAGGGTGAGATGATATGGTAGCGGAAGAGTTGGTAGGATTCGGTTTCGCTGGATTTACCGTAGCTGACAGCTTTGTTACGTTTTGAGGTAAATCTGTAGTTGATGAAGATTCTTGCAGTGTTGTCTCATTTTTCGGTGTTTTCTCATCTTCTTTTGAAGGGTGAGATGATATGGTAGCGGAAGAGTTGGTAGGATTCGGTTTCGCTGGATTCACCGTAGCTGGCAGCTTTGTTACGTTTTGAGGTAAATCTGTAGTTACTGAAGATTCTTGCAGTGTTGTCTCATTTTTTGGTGTTTTCTCATCTTCTTTTGAAGGGGGAGATGGTATGGTAGCGGAAGAGTTGGTGGGATTTGTTATCGTTTGATTGAAAATTGTTAAGTAAATAATACGGCCCGCATTAGTTTTTGGAGGTAAATCTGTAGTTGCTGAAAATTCTTGCAGTGTTGTCTCATTTTTCGGTGTTTTCTCATCTTCTTTTGAAGGGTGAGATGATATGGTAGCGGAAGAGTTGGTGGGATTTGTTATCGTTTGATTGAAAATGGTTAAGTTAATAATAATACAGCCCGCAATAGTTTCTTGAGGTAAATCTGTAGTTGCTGAAGATTCTTGCAGTGTTGTCTCATTTTTGGGTGTTTTCTCATCTTCTTTTGAAGGGGGAGATGGTATGGTAGCGGAAGAGTTGGTGGGATTTTGTTTCGCTGAATTTACCGTAGCTGACAGCTTTGTTACGTTTTGAGGTAAATCTGTAGTTGCTGAAGATTCTTGCAGTGTTGTCCCATTTTTTGGTGTTTTCTCATCTTCTTTTGAAACCTCTTCAGTTTTATTTTTCGGTGTGTTCTGCGCCTCTGCAGCATCCTGTTTTTCCGCCAAGGATTCAACGAAGGCACAGGCCACCAACAATAGCACGAAAATTCTCGAGAACTTGTATAACTTCATACTGAGTCAGGGTTTGAAAAATATTCCAACAAGAGTTGAACTGAAACTGAGAAAAAATAATTCAAGTCGTTTGGTTTTTATATGCTACCAAGATCGATTCATGAGTAGTTTTCATCATTACTTTGAGCCAACGAAAATTTTTGCTCATATGCGTAATAAATCAGAAAAACAATTCATAATTGTTATCATAAATTTATAACATGAAATAAAAATGTCATTAACTCCTTATGATGTGACGTCATCTTGTTTTTTTTTTTTAAATTTTTCTTTATTTTTGGAAATTTAGGTAAGAGTCCCTATGGTTTTCCCACAAAATATTTGTTATACCCTTCGACCATTGAAAATGGTCAAAAAAGGGTATACTAACTTTGTGCAAAATGTATGTAACAGGCATAAGGAGGCGTGGCAGACCCCATAAAGTATATATATTCTAGCTCAGGATAACTAGCCGAGTCGATTGAGACATGTCCGTCTGTCTGTCTGTCTGTTTGTTTGAGACAACAGATCTCAGCTATTAAAAAAGCTAGAGATACCAAATTTGGCATGAAGGTTCCTAAAGGCCATAAGCAGATCAAGTTTAAGTTCTAACTCGCTCGCACTCACACAGCGACGCGCGTAAAGAGTAAAGCGACACGACGCAACGTCGACGTCGGCGTCAACTGCTCAAAGCAGCGCGTCGGCTGCTGCCCGTACGGAACATTTGTACTGAAAACGTTGACTTGAATAACTTCTGTGTTATTGGTCCGATCGGATTGTAATTTGGAGAATATGTTCATATTGCATTTAGCTTTATACATACCAAAGCAGAACCATATGGATTTAATACTTTGCTTAATAATCGCAAATAACCGATTTGCGGGGGCGGTGGGCGTGGCATCAAACATTTGACATAAACTTGATCTGCCTATGATATATAGGAACCTTCATGCCAAATTTGTTGTCTCTAGCTTTTTTAATAGCTGAGATCTTTTGTCTCATACAGACGGACAGACGGACAGACGGACAGACGGACAGACGGACAGACGGACAGACAGACAGACAGACAGACAGACAGACGGACATGTCTCAATCGACTCGGCTAGTGATCCTGAGCAAGAATATATATACTTTATGGGGTCTGCCACGCCTCCTTGTGCCTGTTACATACATTTTGCACAAAGTTAGTATACCCTTTTTTGACCATTTTCAATGGTCGAAGGGTATAACCATCTATAAAAACCCGCACTCGCACCGGGTTGGATTAGAACCCGTACCCTTCTCACGACAGTCGGCGACCACATCCACTGAGCCACTGCAATTACCAAAAAATTTTAATGATGATCAGTGCAAATAATTTTGGTACATAAATTTGAAAAAAAAGTGCTTGTCGCCGGAGTTGAACATGGATCTTACATATCTAACAAAATAAAACAGACAAAAACACGTGGTCACATGGCACTACTATTTCCTTAATATCTTCCACATTTATAGTCCAATCTTACTGAAATTTTCACGAAACGTCCGCAAGATGGTATTTATAACGTATTTATAGTTGCTGTAAAGTTAATATTGCGGGTGAAATCAATTTTTTTCACTTTATGGAGGCGGGTGGGGGCGTGGCTGAAATCCAAAATAAACTTAATCAGCCTGCAGTAATAACACATTATTTGGAAACTCTAGCTCTTATAATAGCTGAGATCCAGGTGTTCACACGGACGGACTGACAGACAGACAGACGGTCGGTTCGAACAAAGTTATAATACCCTTCTACTCTATGAGTAGCGGGTATAAAAAATAAATAGATTTAAAATTTCTTATTTGAATACACATTTTATAAATGTGAATAAGAAGTACCATCAGTTTGTATTATTTCAAATAGTAGGTTTTAAGATTGAATTCCACTAAGTATTATGAAGTAGTAGTAGTTTCTTGGGAACTTGTTTTTGGGATAAATTATAATCGATGAGGTTAAGTGGTTAAGTTGATCTCTCGATAGATCTTAGAACAGTAAAATATTAATGATTTTTATAATGTTCCTTGAAATACTCCTCCTTTTTTTCTACCATCACATATACCCTCACATTCATAATTATGATATTGATTATTATCAACATAGTCATATATATAATTCACATTGTTCTCGTCAGATTGTAAATTTAAAAGCTAAGGCAATTTATAATTACAATACGCAAATTATGAATCACCATGTTGGAAATCGACTGTGCCGATCAAGTATATAAAGCATTCAAATGCGTACGAGTATACCTAGTACAGGTCTTACATCCCAATATATAGTATATTGTATTAAAGTTGCAGTTCCAAAGAAAAGAAAAAAGCTGAATTTGTTATTTATATTATTAGCTGTGATATATGTATTTTTTTTTTATTTGATATGAATCTTATTCCACAAAATACTTTTCAAATACTATACAAATTTGTGATCGCTCATAGAGATCTCATCAAACTCGTCGCCTGGGTCTGCTATTATATAGGAGCCATACCTTTGCCGGTGACATACGTATCCCACATATCCTGATATGCATGCGATAATAATAAGAACTCCTGCGATTTCCCAAATATTTACGATTGCAGCTGATTGATGGGTGATACGTTGATTTAAGGGAATGGCGGGCACTATGGGATCACTTAGAGTAGGAAATGCTATTGTTGTGGTTGTTGTTGTTGTTGTAGCTGAAGGTGTAGGTCTTGTTGTAGTTGTTGTTGTGGTTGAAGTTGTTGTTGTTGTTGTTGTTGCTGTAGTTGAAGTTGTTGTTGTTGCTGTAGTTGAAGTTGTAGTTGAAGTTGTAGTTGAAGTTGTAGTTGGAGGTGTAGTTGGAGGTGTAGTTGGAGGTGTAGTTGGAGGTGTAGTTGGAGGTGTAGTTGGATGTGTAGTTGGAGGTGTAGTTGGAGGTGTAGTTGGAGGTGTAGTTGGAGGTGTAGTTGGAGGTGTAGCTATAGTTGTAGTTCTAGGTGTAAAATTTGTAGGTATAGTGATGGGAATATTATTTAAAGTTGTATTTTGTTGTCTTGTTGTCTTTTTTTTCTTTCTCTCTATATTCAAGCTCACACACTTCAGGCTTGGGCTGGGGATAACTCTTTTGAATCCCCTATTGCATTTACATTCACCACGCACACAGTATTGATTTTCTCCACACTTAATGGTTTCGCATCGATCCTCTATGCAGTCCCCTGAGAGTCTATCTTTGTTATAGAATCCTGGACGACATATGCATTCATCAGTTTCACTATCATATTCTTGATTTTCCTTACAATCTTCATCGCCGAGGGCTCCGGCAGTGAGAAAAGCCACAATAAATAAAATTCGCCACATTTAGTATATATATTTATATGTATTTGTATGTATTTCTTTTATTAAATCAATTTATTTGGAAATATCATAGAGTTGCTTAAGGCTGCGCGTCAGACTGAATAAAACTAACAAAGGAATTTGCTTTTTATACAAGGTACGACAAACAAGTGATTTATTGTGGTAAAGAGAGGAAAAGTCTCGTGATTAAGCTTTGAGTTTCTTTGAGGTTAATAGTGTATAATAAATTTATTATGTTATTTATATCTCCCTGAATTACTATAGTATATACTGCGAAGTCACTGATTCACTGCAATCTGAAGAATTGTAGGGTTGTGTTTAGTCTAGAACCTTGACGGATTAAACTCACACCTGGGCTTAGGTAGGGCCCAACTTGGGAGTGAAAGATTGCCCGACACTATTCTAAATTCTAAAATATAATTTGTAGAAAATATAACCAACAGCCCCCAACACGACTGAAACCAAAATGACGATTCCAAAAATTCCCCAACCACCAATGCCAGTGGTAGTGGTAGCGGCAGAGTCGATTGCATTTGGTTTTGTTGAATTTCCCGAATTTTCTGCCAATGTAACGTTTTGAGATGAAACTGCCGTTACTAGAGATGGTTCTTTTTTCGCATCAGGAGAGGATTTGGTAGCGGAAGAGTTGGTGGGATTTGTTATCGTTTGATTGAAAATTGTTAAGTTAATAGTAATATCCGCATTAGTTTTTTGAGGTAAATCTGTAGTTGCTGAATATTCTTGCAGTGTTGTCTCATTTTTAGGTGTTTTCTCATCTTCTTTTGAAGGGGGAGATGATATGGTAGCGGAAGAGTTGGTGGGATTTTGTTTCGCTGAATTTACCGTAGCTGACAGCTTTGTTACGTTTTGAGGTAAATCTGTAGTTGCTGAAGATTCTTGCAGTGTTGTCAAATTTTTGGGTGTTTTCTCATCTTCTTTTGAAACCTCTTCAGTTTTATTTTTCGGTGTTTTTTCATCTTCTTTTAAAACCTCTTCAGTTTTATTTTTCGGTGTGTTCTGCGCCTCTGCAGCATTCTGTTTTTCCGCCAAGGATCCAACGAAGGCACAGGCCACCAACACTAGCACGAAAATTCTCGAGAACTTGTATAACTTCATACTGAGTCGGGGTTTGAAAAATATTCCAACAAGAGTTGAACTGAAACTGAGAAAAAATAATTAAAGTCGTTTGGTTTTTATATGCTATCAAGATCGATTCATGGGTAGTTTTCATCATTACTTTGAGCCAACGAAAATTTTTGCTCATATGCGTAATAAATCAGATTGTTATCAAAAATTTATAACATGAAATAAAAATGTCATTAGCTGCTTATGATGTGACGTCATCTTGGTTTTTTTAAAATTTTTCGTTATTTTTGGAAATTTAGGTAAGAGTCCCTATGGTTTTTCAACAAAATATTCGTTTTTGTTTTTAGTCTGACATTGCGAGTTTTAAAGAGCGAGTAAGCCATATTTAGTAGAATAAGTTGTGCAGAATTTTTTGTTCTTAATTCTAAGTGTGATACTCGATTGTAACGGATTTTGGGTATTGGGCAAAGGGTATCTTACTGTCGGGCGCACTCGACTGTAACCTTACCGACTTGTTTGAAGTAGTTATTTAGCCCTACTACCAACTACTACTTTATACGTTCGTATCATCATTATCTTCTATATTATTCTCTTTTATAAGGCACAGTACCTAGCTATTATTACTCTATACTGCAAAAAAGTCACTGACACAGAAGTATTTAATATTTTCATAAATCATTTGAGTATCTTAGTTAAGATATATCCTTATTATTTGATTATCTTAATATAATATCCTTCAAGATGTTAACGGTGGCATTATAAATTTGTGGCTTTAAGTGATCCATAAAAAAAACGGTCAAGAATATAAAAAAAAGTTCCAAATGAAATACCCAGAATTGCCAGAATTTCAATATACTATACATAACTAGAAATTTGAAATTGTTCCCCGAGCGTACTCTCGAATCGAGCACAATCCGAAGTTGATATATGACCAATCCCATGGGACCGCAATCAGTATTTGCTCATTCGCTGGATGGAAATGGAGCACCAAGCATCGTTTATAATACGTAAGACGTACTGGAAACTGAACGGGATGTTGTTGATGCTGCTGACGTTGACGTTAAGGCTGACGTCGACGCTGGCAGCGACGCGGGCAACGACTGAGGCGGGACTGGAACTATACGGCGATATATACATACCGAGCGAGTTCGAATCACTCAGCCAGACCCGACAGAAACAACATCTGTGCCAGCGTGAATTACCGTAAGTAATGAGTGGGATCACAGAAGTTACTACCAAGACGCTTTAAGACATATTCGCAGTTCCAACATATATATTTGCTATATGAAGAATTTTTTATTATTTTAAAATACAAAAAAAAAAAATTAATTAACATCTGTGTTTATTGTCCGATCGCAATAAAATTTGCAGTAATCCGTTGGATGATGATAATAATATTGCGTACAATATATTAATACTTTCACCTTAAAATTACGTATGCAATTCGATTTTTTCGTTTTACGGGAGTAGTTGAGACGGGGCCAAACCCCAACATAAAATTTCATATGCGTGCAATACAAATACATAATTTAACAAAATTTGAAAAAGCTGAGATACTGATTAAGCTATTAGGTGCTTTCTTTTAGTTTCTTCAAATTTTCTCTAAGTTTTATAAATATAAAATACTAAATACTCGAGGCGTGGCCAAAGACCAAAAATTAAATTTCATATGCGTGCAACAAAAATACATAGTTTAACCAAATTTGATAGAGCTAGCTTTTGAAATAGCTGAGATATAGGAGTTCATACAGACAGACTATTAGCTATTAGGTTCTTTCTTGCTGTTTCTTATAAATTTAAATAAGCTTTATTTCCAATTATATTTACTTAGATTCTTCTCTGCGTTTTTCTGATTCTCTGTTGAGATTTTGCCATAATCTTTCCTGAGATTCATAGAAGTTTAATTTTCTCTCTTTCTCCCTTTGTCTCTCTCTCTCTCTCTCTCTCTCTATCTTCAGTGCCATTTTCTTTCAGACCGACAAGCATACGCCGGTTCGGGGCAATGGATCGACCATATACTTTCATCGCATAGAGCAGTGCTGCGAGGGCTATCGCCCCGATCCGTATACGGGAAACTGTGTGCCGGATTGTGCTCTTGGCTCGCCGGATAATTGTCGCAATGGCTTCTGCCGCGAGCCGGGAAATTGCGAGTGCTTCTCGGAGTTCGTGCGCAACGAGCGGGGCGCATGTATTCACACATGCCCCATCGCCTGCCAGCATGGACGATGCTACCTGAACGGCACCTGCGCTTGTCATCCCGGTTATCGACTGGATGCGGAGACGAGTCTCTTTTGCCGAGCGCATTGCACGACAGCGTGTGGCACGCACGAGGAGTGCGTTGCGCCGAATCGTTGTGACTGCTCGCCCGGCTATAGTCGTACCCAGGAGCTGGGCTGCCAGCCCATCTGTGCTCCGGACTGTGGCTACGGTAAGTGTGTGGCCCCAAATCGCTGTGAGTGCTTTCCCGGCTTCATCAAGCGATCGCAGCACAATGTCTGCGAGGCCGAGTGCTACATGTAAGTATTGCGTGTGAGTACATTGAGTACATTCCACAATCTTGACTCATTCCGATGCCCATTGCAGTAACTGCGAGAATGGCTACTGTGAGTCGCGCTACAAGTGTCACTGTCGCGAGGGCTATCGCTATGATGCGAACACCACCAGCTGCCTCCCCGAGTGCCAGGACAATTGCGGTCAGGGCAATGGGGTATGCATTGGGCCCGGGGTCTGTCGTTGCTACGAGGACTACGAGCTGATTGGCAACAGCTGTGAGCCCAAGTGCGAGCGGTGAGTCGAGTAATAACAAGGTTTTACGGCTACAGATCAGTACGAAGCCAAGTTCCGAAATAAACTTGATATGCGTACAATAAAATTACATATTGTTACCAAATTTGGTAGTCCTAGCACTTATATTAGCCGAGATATTGATGTTCATACAAACAGCAAGACGTATAGACTGACAGACAGGCAGATATGCAAATTAGATTAGAATCGCAGCTGCTGCATGTCTGTTACAAACTGTTCTACCCTATAAGAAGCGAATATAATAAGTTAGATGTTTCCTTTGTCTACTAACTCTATTGATATACCCCTCGCCATTGCAGCTCCTGTGGCAAGTACGGCAAATGCCTGATGCCCAATGTCTGCGGCTGTCGACCGGATGGGCAGAGCTGTCAGCGCGGTGTATGCGATGACACCGGACACTGTCAGTGTCCAGCGGGACAGACGTACTTCATCGGTCGCTGCCTGCAGCTGAATAAGATTGGAGAACAACTGAGGAGTCGAGAGGAACGAGAGCAACGGAACTGGGAGCTGAAACATGAGTTCGATGCACTAATTGGGGAGCGTGTATTTAATTTGCAATAGTTGTGGGATTAACAATCGATCGATCGTAGAATAAACTAACAACTTAGACGGGCTGACAACTCTGACGTCCCTTGATGCCGCTCTTGATGAAACCCGGTTTGCAGATGCAGAAGTTCGGGCCACTGCAGAAGCCATTGGGGCAACCCTGTGGGCAATGGGGCTGGCAGAGATTACGCTGCACATCGTCCACAACGTAGCCCGCCTTGCACTCGCACTGGTTCTGGCCAATGCAGACTCCGTTCAGGCAGGGCAAATCACAGTGGGGCACACACTGTGCGCTCTTGCGATCCCAATCGTAGCCAGGAGCGCATTCGCAGGTGTTGGGCGCCACGCAACGTCCGCCATTTTTGCAGGGTCTGTCAGAGAGAGAGAGAAACTTGCAACATTATATAGTTGTTGCTCTATACCCAAGCGACACTCACTGCTCACAAACGGGATCACAGCGATCCTCGACCTTGAGGTAGCCCGTCCGACAGCTGCACTGACCCGGCGCCGTGCATTCTCCATTCTCGCAATTCTCACAGACCGGAGTACAGCTGCCATCCGCATTGGGACGATATCCTGCCAGGCAGTCGCATTTGTTGGGCGCCACACAACGTCCGTTTCCACAGGCCGGATCACAGTGGGGCTGGCAGTACTTACGGCTAATGGGATCCAGTGTGTAACCCTCTCGGCAACGGCATTCGTTCTGCTCATCGCATATCCCATTGCCACAACCCAGTGGGCAGGTGGAGATGCACTTGCCCTCCACCGTACGCACATGTCCCGGTATACAGACACATGTATTGGGTGCCGTACAGATGCCATTGGCACAGCCATCGTCACAGATCGGTTCACAGATGCGATAGATGTGGGCGTTACGCTCGTAACCCTTGCAACAGACCTGTATGCGACTCAGTTCCGGTGTGGTACCATTACCCACTACGTTCTCCGTTCGTCGCGATCCATGCAGCAATGAGACGGTGCTGTGGGAGAGGAAGTGTTCGTATTAGAAGATATTACGGAAAACATGAAGGTTCCTCCCTAAGTACTGAGCCTGCACATAGATCATAGGTGTGTGTGTGATCGTAGGGAGATGAAGATCATTATGGTTGTAGGTCTATGCGAGTGATCGGAGAGAGATGAAGATCACTATGGTTGTAGGTCTATGCGTGTGATCGGAGAGAGATGAAGATCACTATGGTTGTAGGTCTATGCGAGTGATCGGAGGGAGATGGAGATCACTATGGTTGTAGGTCTATGCGTGTAATCGGAGAGAGATGAAGATCACTATGGTTGTAGGTCTATGCGTGTGATCGGAGAGAGATGATCACTAGGGTTGTTTCGTTATGTATCAAACTACAGATCCAAATAGGTTCAAGATCATGAAGATCCCTAAATGTGAAGATGCGAAACGTTTTAAATTGAAATTAATTTCGTGGTGGGTTTCATTCCAATGAGTACTACAAATACCCCAAAGAATCGAGAGACCTGCTCAGTTTCTCTCAAAATTGTAGAGTATTAATCACGGCATATTTGTTATACGAGTTGGTACTATCTGCAGCATAGCCTCCTCCCTCCTTATTATGTTGCTCTAGGTCTGAGCTGAGTAGCTTGATAAGCGCAACGTTCGTTTTCTATGACATATATATACGCATTAGTTTACACTCTATTCAAATATTATATACATATTGTATACACTTTCAATCGCAAGACGCATTTCATTATCAAGCCCCTGAGGATGTCGAGGTCGTGAGTTCAATGTGTCGTTTGTTTTCATCAAAGCGAACGCGATAACATTTTCAGCTTATGCAATGGAAAATCCACTTGAACGCATTAGACTGAGATATTACAATGAGATGAAGACTTACGGAACCTCCTCGAAGCAGACCCCGCTGGCCATGGACGAGCGCGTCTTGTTGATAAACAATGAGATCTCGTCAAGTACCACTGGGGCAGGAGTAACCTGATTCAATGGCTGCACATAGCGACCGTTGGGTCCCTGATAGGTCTCAGCGGGTATGTAGCTTGAGTATCCATAGTTGGAGTAATTATTCGAGTAGCTGCTATATTGGGTCTGTGCCTGTGTCTGGTTATACTCGCTGGCATTGCCAGAAACCAAGAGATTAGCCGAAGCCGGCACAGGTTGTCGGGTCTTGATGCCCGCCGTCTTGAACTGTGCCTCAGTCACTTGACTGAGCGCCAGCAGCGCAACGCATACGATCAGTAGTAGCTGCCACGATGAACTCATCATCATGACGTCACTCGTAATATCCAAGTTTGAATGTGGTGTCTATTGATGAACCGCTGCACACGACCGAACGCTACAGCGACTGCACTTTAACTAACATCGCCGGCAAATCGCAATTCAAAATTATAATTCAAAAATGCCTCGAGACAAAGTCGCAAATCGGTTTCAGCTGTAGCCGCCGCGCCGCACAACGCCTCTAATCGGCACCTCGCACTGCGCCTATCAATAACCCGAAGGTTACCCTCAGAACTCTCCAGGCCAGGGCACAGCCCACGCCAACCAGATGTTTATAATGTTTTTCCAACTCGCTGACGAAGCTGAGCTGAGCTGAGCTGAGCTGAGCTGAGCTACCTGCCAAGATATTTTTGTTTCCGAGAATTCTACGATTGACTTAATGATGATGCTATCATACGGAATAATCTAAAATAAGTATAACAAAAAACAAATAGGGACGCCTACAGTCAGTTTTTTCATTTATACCCAACAATAATTATTGAGATATAAATTGGGTAGGTAAATTCATCATCATATCATTTAAAATTCAATTACCATTGATTTTCGAGGGCGTAACTAAATTTTGTGAAATCTTTAATACACACGAATATTATATCTAAATTTGGTATCTCTAGCTTTTATAGTTTTTGAAATTTAGCTGTTCATACAGACACCCAGACATAAATATATCGAATCGGCAAGTGATTCTGTTGTTTGTAGGGTCTAACAGTTACTCAGACTCTGAGAAACACAATAAACCTGTTTTTTTTAATTACAATACGATTTTTGAAGTGAGTTTCAAGATATTTATCTTTATTTCTCGAAAACATTTCGGTCATTCCCCATATCTGCGACAGTACGCGTCCTCTCTGTAGTATCCCGGCTCACATTCGCAGTTACCCGGTGAGAGACAGACACCATTGTGGCAGTTACCCTCACAGACGGGTTCACATCTGAGTATCTTTGGGGTACCCTGATTCACATAGCCATCGCAGCAATACGAGATCTGTCGTTGTGTCAATTCTGGATTCAGGGTTTTAGCACTGTAAATGATATTGTATTTGTTTGAGAGTAGATTCTACTTTTCGTTATTTAAAGTGGGTTTACAATTCATTTCGGTAGCAAATTCCCGAATCACGATTCGCGAGCATTTCACGCCTCCAGCTTTCGTTCTCACTGATTGAGCTCTTCCAGAATTGTCCTTGGGTACGAGCAGGCAGATTCAATGTTAGGCTGAGGATCAGCAGAGCACATACTGTGACTTGCGAGCGCATTTCACGGCTTTATCAACTTCTCTCTCTCTCTCTCTTTCTCTCTCCCACTCTTCACTAATCTCTCTCGGACTTGATACCGCCACTAGCACGATGATTACTGAACTCGAAAGCGAGGGAAGCGCAGCTTTTATAGAGAAAGAAACTGATCTTTAAATGTAGATAGAACATTTGGTCTTGCCAGGGGTATGCACACAAGGGGGAGGCTGGGATATAAGAAGAGATCCAGCATAGGATCAACTGATGTCTCGAAGAACTTAAGGGGTCTTTGAGAAGAGCTCCAACCCTATTCATTGACTCGTCTCGCCACTACGCCTCTGTTCTGCTGATAACAATTTCTTTTGTGCTTGACATCGAAATGTAGATCGTTTTATTTCAAAGACTTATAAACATATACTATATATAGTATTTTTAGAAATACTCATGAATGGCAATGTGTGTGTTTATCTGTGTGTGCTTATCGCATCGCATCGCATCGCATCGTTCACGCCCACCACAACATGTCCGCCGAGCCGAGTATAAAATACTTGCCCAACAGTATATGGAACTCATGCTTGAGCGACGCATTCACTCGCGGCGGATTCATGGATGCGTACGTGTTGACCGTATCCGGTGACATGCACTTGTCGATGAATCGCGTCTTCCCCTCCATACAACGACAGTGTCCCTCGGCATTGCAATATCCGTGCTCACATCGCTGATAACTGTGGTCTGGTCCGGGCACCACAGCACAGCCGCACACATTGGGCGCAATGCAGCGTCCGTAGAAACCGCATCCACGGTCACAGACCGCCTCGCAACGCTGTCGATTCCTCACGTAACCATTGAAGCATCTGCAATTCCCCGGCGATATACACACTCCGTTGTTGCAGTCATCTCCGCAGTCCGGTAAACAACTCGTTGTTAGATTATCATATCGATATCCGTTCTGGCAGACGCACAAGTGTATGCTCGCAGTGAAGCCATTGTCACAGCGCCTGCAATGAAACGAGATTTGAGTGAGGAAGATCACTAAGCGATCGTTGCTATGGTTGCCCTTGCAAGGTCTGATAAATAAGGAAAAGTCTCGGATCACAAGTGTGGAATATTCGCAATGGTAAGTAAAGATCGCAGGTGATCGCAAGTGATCGCAAGTGGAATTGATCGCGTTTTGATACTAACTATGACTATGACCTTAAGTGATCTTGGCTCTAAAACTATTCTGATTCCAAACGTAAGTGACCATAACTGCAGCGTATCCGGAATGATCTTTAATGATCACAGCTTGGTAGCTGCTCAAGCAACTTCAAAGATACCGTATGAGCCTCTATATTGTCGATTCATTGTGACTTAATCTGGCTACAGAATATGTGAAGATCTTTAGGGATCTTAACTACACAAGATCATATTAATATATTCAACATAAGTACGGATCAGATCACTATGTGAAGCGATCGTAAGATCATAGACTCTACTCTACCGTCTAGTTTACTCACATGTAGGAGTTGACCTCACAGGAGCTGCGATTGGTGCGTCTCACATAGCCGGGAAAGCACTCGCACTGATTGGGTCCCACGCAGTGACCGTAGCCACAGTCGGGTATGCACATGGGCTGGCAACCCAGGGCATCGGATTCACGCAGACCCCGCGAAAAACCCTCGGCACAAACGCATTTCCCTGGCTCGCTGCAAATCTCGTTGTGTCCACAAGTGATGTTACATTGCGGCTGGCAGAAGCGTTTCGATCCATCCAGCTCGTAGCCCTTGTCACAGCGACAGGTGCCGTTGAGAAAGCACTGACCATGCGGACAGCCCAGCGGACAGGTGGGTACACAATTGTTACGATAGTTGAGTACGAAATCATCGAAGCACTGGCATTTGCCTCCAGGCAGGCAGAAGCCATTCTCCAGACAGCGATCCCCACAGTCTGGCACACATCTCGACCAATCGTACTCGTAGCGTCGCCAGCCCTTGCAGCAGACCTCGATGACATTATAGTGAGGATTGGTGCTGCTATTGCCCACGATCTTCACCTCCTTGTCGTACTGAAAGAAGACCGCACTGCGAACAAAAAGATTTGAATAAAGCGCCTTATCTCATCACATCCGCCAAGACTTACGGCACTTCACGCTGACATTTATCCGGATGAACGTTACGCTGCGGCAGCGATAGACCCTGTGGTATTATGTAGGGTTTGCGAGTGCTCGTTGTGGAGGAGTAACGTCGCAATTGAAGCTGATGTTCGCGTTGCTGTTGCTGCAACTGTTGCTGATGGTTGAGACGCAGTTGCTCGTCCAGATACTGTTGCCGCAACTGTTGCTCGTGCATCTGCAGCTCCATGGCATGCAGCAGGCAGAGAAAGATCAGCAGCAGAGCAGCCTGTAGGGCCACAGTACGCAGCAGTTTGGTCATTTTCAATGATCTTCGCGGTTTCTATAGCTTCTGATGTTTCTTCCGCGTTTCTCAATGCTTCGCTGGCGCGTTCTTGGACGCACTGCAGCCCGCTCAAGACGCCGCTGTTTACTGCTGCCGTTGGAGAAACGGGTCAGCGTCTAATCGCTGCCTGGAAGGGAGTCCGACGATAAGCGGGCGGGCTTTTAATTAAAATATTAGCAAGAGACTACAAGTACAAGAATTAAGAGCACTTCAGGCTAAGGCAGAGCAAGAGGGAGAGCGAGAGAGAGAGCGAGAGAGAGAGAGAGTGAGAGAATGAGCTAGCTGCTGATTGCGTAGGCCTGTGTAAGCAAATATCGCAAGCAATTGCGTTTTATATTGAATTTCGGAATTTCAGAACTTCATATAGTAATAGTAAATAATAAATAAAAATATAATCAATAATAACAATTATATTAAATAAATTATATTTAGTATTTCATCTTAAGCTACGGTAGAGTGAACCAAAGAATAAGATAGGTTTACTCGTATAACTGCTCTGATAACTTACCGATTTAATAAAAATTTTAGGAATAGTCTTATTTAATATGCAACTATGTATACAGCAAAGCAGAATTCTGAACGTTAAATACTTGGGTTAATAATCGATTATTATTGATTTTCATAAGCAGAGGGCGTGGCATCTGAAATTTGCAGTAAACAGCAAAAGCTTAAAATATTCTAGAATATTGTTGCCAAATTTGATATCTGTAGCTTTTACAATAGTTGAGATCTATGCGTTCAAACAGACGAACAGATGAACTCAAACTTAGTATACCCTTTAGCGTTCAAAGGGTATAAAAATGTATGTGCTCGTGAATTTCGCAAGATGATTTGAGAGAACGAAAGCAAAATAAACTACTGATAAGCGCGTCTCCCAGCTTACTGGGGCAGTGGAGTAGAGCAAAATTCTCCGAGAATTTAGTTGGGATTTAGCAAGTGCTTGGCAAGCACAAACTGTGAACGGGAAACGGGAAATGTGCATACTTACGCAATGCCAGAGACAGACCCTGGTGCTGTTTGTGCTCATGCTGGTGTTGGTGTTGGGTCCAATCCGCACTGAGGGTTACCAACCAGGATACTCGGAATACGATGCACCCGCACGTTTCGACAATCGACGTGGTCAGCAGCAGCAGCAGCAGGCACAGCGTTGGCAACCCGGTGAGGAGGGTGCAACCAGGCAATTGGGTCCCATGCAGCGTCCAGTGGCTGGCACCACCTATGAGCAAGGTGATCCTGCCATGCCACAGTCAACGAGACGTGAGTACATGCCGCGTAGCCACGAGAGCGTTTCGAGTCGCGAGCTACACAAATGCCGCATCTGGGTGCCGTAAGTTGTCGCCCCCCGGCTCGTGGATCTTTGGTTAATACTTCTCTCTCTCTCTCTCTCTGTCTCTCCCAATTAGCACGGACGTTGTGGACAAATACCAGTACGCCAGTCACATACAGACAGATGTGGCCAATAAGCTAACTTCCATCGAGGTCTGTTGCACGGGTTACATGGCGACCCGCCTCAAGGGGGTCACTGTGTGTCGACCCATTTGCGGCTGTACCAATGGCAGCTGTCGTGCTCCCGGCGAGTGCGATTGCTACGAGGGATTTGTGAAGAACGACAATGGGGATTGCGTGTTCGCCTGCCCGTTGGGCTGCCAGAACGGACGTTGTTTCCTTGACGGCAGCTGCCAATGCGATGCCGGCTACACACTGGACGAGACACGTCGCTTCTGTCGCCCCATCTGCAGTGGCAGCTGCAGCAACAATCCGCGTCACAATTGCACAGAACCGGAAGTCTGTAGCTGTGCCAAGGGTTACCAGCTGACCGACGAGGGTTGCCAGCCCGTCTGCGAACCGGACTGCGGCATTGGCGGCATCTGTCGGGAGAACAACGAGTGCGACTGCGGACCGGGCTACACACTCAAGGATGATGTCTGTCAGACCGATTGCTATCAGTGAGTACAGGGTATTTGAATTCCATTCCACACACACACACAGTCTCACTTTGCTTCCACTATCACAGAAAGTGCAACAACGGTGTCTGTGTGAGTCGCAATCGCTGCATCTGCAACCCTGGTTACACCTACCACGAGCAGACTATGATGTGTGTGCCAGTCTAATTATCGATATTCCGACGTTAAACCATCGATACAATCGATGGCAGTATTGCGGTAACTGAGGCGCCAAGATCTGAAAACGGACTTTTATAGAACTCGACGATATAAGACGAAAATACTAAGTAAAAATTTTTGATTTTCGGCTTAGTTTAAGAGATATGGCCTCCGATAACTGGACGATTTCCATACATTTTGCAGGCCGAATTGACCAGTGTGACCAGATCTCAAAAAGTATTACTTATTATTTTCGTTTTATTTCGTCGAGTTCTATAAGGTTTAGTCGTCAGATCTTGGCGCCCCAGTTACCGCAGTATCCCCCAATCGATTATTTGGGACTACTAATTTTTATGAACTTTGCTTACCCTTAGGGTTTCATAGTTCATAAATGTTATCGATAGTTTTCATCGAAATTTACTTCTGAGCTTTTTTTAAGACAATCAATAATTCGAATTTTGTATATAATAAACTATTTTCTTTGTATAATAATAAAACTATATTATTGGAGAAAACAATCAAATAATAAAAATACAATTTTAAGAACCATCGATAATATCGATAGTTTCATCGATTGTTCTTCTTCTTTAGTGTTTCAGACAAAAATATTTTTAAACAGTGCACTGCACTGCTGAAAAAGCTAAAAAAAAAGAAGAACCTATATATAATAAAAAACAAACGATGTTATAAAATATTATTTAGCCATTGATGTGGTACGCTGAGAAAAACAAACACGAGCTTATGAATATATATATATATATATATATATATATATATATATATATATATATATATAAGTTATTATAACATATTATAAAGTTTCCTGTTTAAAGGTCATAATCAAAATTTAGAAGGTACCGACCACTAAAATACGGCGAAGCGTGAGCCTTTTTCCATCTGCGATTCAAATAGAAACCCACGAGAAAGATTATCGAACCCACCAGCACAACACTGGAGACACACAACACCACAAGTGCAACCACACTTGAGCTCCGTTTGGCAGGGCGTTGACCGGCTTCTTCAGCGACCTTCTTCTCATCCGCGCAAAAGTAAACTTTCTCCTGGCATATTAGATGATCCCTGTGAGGATCACACCGACACTGCTTAAGATCAATGCAGGATTGGTCGATGCTAGGCTCACCCAAGCACAATCCAGCGCACTTGACAGGCAACGAGAGGTCCTCGGTAACCTCGGACCAACAGATACAATTGGAGCAATTTTGTAAGCGTTGGATTGGCTTAGTCTCAGGAGAAATTGTAGATGAAGAATAGGATGTTGCGGTAGAGGAATCAGACAAGGATTCGGTGGATGCGTAAGTAGAAGAGACAGTGTAGAAGTCGATTGGAGTTTTAGCTGAAGAGCTGGAGATGATCGTTATAGTAGTACTTGTTATTTTTAACTGGCAACCTAATTCAGTATTCTCATATCCCTCAGGACAGTGGCAAGTCTCGGGAGCAATGCAGATACCATGTTGACAACCCTGACTACAGTTGGGTTGGCAGTTGTCGTCCTCCTTTGATCTAGTGTACCCTTCGTCGCATTGGCATTCCCCCGGCTTGATGCAACTGCTGTGGGTTCCACACGCAGGCTCACAAACTGGATAACACTCGACGGAGTCACCCGACTCTCCAGACCTGTAGCCTTCCAGACACTCACACTGATTGGGCTCCTTGCAGAACTGATTGGGGCCACAACTTGGATCGCACACTGGCTCACATATGGCATTTTGGGAAACCCGCTTATAGCCATCTTCGCATTCACAGACTCCTGGTTCGGAGCAGAAGCTATGCGGCTGACACTGCGGAACGCACTGTGGCACACAGTCTCTACCAGTCTCATTTGTCCCACGGTATCCAAATTTGCATTTACACAAATCTGGTGCGATGCAGTTGGAATTCTTACCACAATCCTTGCAAACAGGACTACAAGGGTATCCAGCATATCCAGCATCGCAGTCGCAATGAAGCGGAGTAGAACAGTGACTATTTACAGGACAGCCTCCCATGCAAATAGGCATACAATTGTCTTTTGATCCCTTGTAGCCAGGACAGCACTCATAGTACGTCTCATTTTTGTAATAAGTCTAAGGAGAGAAATATTATAATTGTGTAATATATAGTTTATACTGAAATGGACTCAATTTGCGTATATTATTTTTTCTCATGAAATTTAAATCATGATTTTAATTTAAGATTTTGCTTGGAATTGAATAGATCTATTTTTAAGTTTTTGAACTTACCATTGAATCAGTGTACCATTCCACAAGAGATTTCTTTGTCTGTATTCCCAGCCAGTTATTTGAAGAATATTCAACAGTTTTTGATTTCCGTACGGGTTTTGTGTATGATATCCGTCGAATTTCAGGACACACATTGTTTTCGAGTGATTTAATAGGGGAAAAACAGTAAAACAGCAGAAGCAAACTAGCGCATAAATTCATAGTGTAATGTAGTGATTTATTCCACTGAATTCCTCTTGAAGTGTTAACTTCCGATGCGTGTTTCCAACTGAGTTTCTGGGTTGGGTGTTCGCATCTATATATTACTACATGACTTACTCATACATGCACAAAAATATATTTTTATATATACACGATAACTAAGCAACAATATCGCGCGATTCAAATAGCTAGAGAAAGAGAAAACTATTAACTAAAGATCCACGTGCTGGGGCACCCAGATGCGGCATTTGTGTAGCTCATACATGCATGAATATATAGTTTTATATATACACGATAACTAAGCGAAAAATCGCGGGATTATTTTCAAAAACTTATCGAATGCGGCGGGTTTTTTTTGGCCACCCAACAACACTGGTAAATTCCACAAATTCGCAAATTCGTTTAAAACAATTTTTGCTACACCAAAAGAATTTATCAAAAAGTTTGTTGGTGCGTATTATAATAATATATAACCCAAAGAAATCTGTATTGTTTTCATGGTTTTCATGTTTAACACTTAAATATAAATTGCTGCCCGTCTTCTAGATATT
Organism: Zaprionus kolodkinae; assembly: GCA_018901885.1. Lineage (NCBI taxonomy): Eukaryota > Metazoa > Arthropoda > Insecta > Diptera > Drosophilidae > Zaprionus > Zaprionus kolodkinae. Next base: position 4,156,546 of record JAEIFM010000508.1, read on the forward strand.
TACCGAATTTTTTACATTTTATTGGGCAAATCCCGAATTTTTTACGTTGCGATTAACTATGAGTCCGTTCTCTAGACAATTACCAAAAATAAATAAAAAAACAAAATTAAATTCAGGAAGTGTGTTAAGAAACTCTGTACTCTTTTAAGATAAGCGGCATATAGGGTATACAAACCCTTGGGAAACCCTATGACTAACTTATAATATATTTCCGTATTTCTTTTAACATTTCTGTATTTCCGCCAGAAAACAGAATATCGTTGAGCGTGCACGAGCTAACAGCAGTGCTGTCAGGTCACTTTTTTCCCGTCAAATCTGGCTTTTTTCAGAGTCCAACAGCGAAGACAAAATTGAAAACAGTGGGTAACGGGAAATTCAGCTATTTTTCAGGTTCGAAAATTCTGTTTAATTAATTCCAAAAATTGCAACTTACATATTAACCGCATTAAATAATTGTCGGGTCAAATATTGATTCCATATATATATAATTGGGTTCAAATTGGTACAAACTGGACATCGCTTAGTTTTCCGTAGTCTAATGCAGAAGTTGATAGGCAAAGGGACTTGGTGAAGACTAAAGTAAGAAATCGGCTAGGGATTGAAAACTTAAAATAAAGACGATAAATATATATTAATATAATTTTAAAAAATTGAATATAGAAGATGTCGACATTGATGACATATTTAGTAACCTAAATCTTTAAGTGGTTTGACTATGGTAAAAAAAAGGTGTTTTCCTTTATTAAAAATTATATTTTGGCAATTTATTTATAAATTCAGCTATTTTTTGTCTAATCTAGCTTTTCTTCGATTTGAAATTCTGGCATCACTGGCTAACGCTAATATTTGCCTCTCGCTCTAACATGTAGCTACTAGCTAGCATTCACTTTTTGTTGAACTCAGTACAGAGCTTAAAAATTTTTATGCAGTGCTGCAAAAGCTGTAAAAACTATCAAGCTTATCGATTGTGGTACGATAATTAAAACAAACACGTGTTTGTAAAATAATTAAATACATAGATATGTATATATTAAAACAATGGGAATATCAATGAAATACATTTGACATATCATATTTTTACAGATCATTGTCAAAGTCCATGACGGACGGCGTAGCATGCGCCCGTTTCCACCTTCGATTCATATAGAAACCCACGAGTAAGATCATCGAACCCACCAGCACAACGCCAAAAACACACCACACCAGAAGTGCGACAGCGCCCGAGCTGCGTTTGGCCGAATGTTGACCGGCTTCTTCAGCGGCCTTCTTCCCATCCGCACAGAAGTAAACTTTTTCCTTGCATACTAGTTGATCCCTGTGAGGATCACACCGACACTGCCTAAGATCAATGCAGGATAGGTCGATCTTAGGCTCGTCAATGCACAAACCAGCGCACTTGACCGACAACGAGACGTCTTTGGTAACCTCAGACCAACAGATGCAGTCCTGGGAGCAATTTTGTAAGCGTTGCATTGGCTCAGTCTGAGGAGAAATTGTAGAGGATGTTGCGGTAGAGGAATCAGACAAGGATAAGGTGGATGCGTAAGTAGAAGAGACAGTGTAGAAGTCGATTGGAGTTTTGGGTGAAGAGCTGGAGAAGATCGTTATAGTAGTACTTGTGGTTCTTAACTGGCAACCTAATTCAGTTCTCTCATATCCCTCAGGGCAGAGACAAGTCTCGGGGGCTACGCAGATACCATGTTGACAACCCTGACTACAGTTGGGTTGGCAGATCGAGGAATTACCTTCCACAGAGGGCACAAATCCCTCAAAGCAGCTGCACTGCTCTGGCGCTGAGCAGGTTCCGTTCACACAATTCACTTGGCAACTGGGACGACACAAGTGACTCAGAGCTGCGCTTTCGGGTTCGTAGCCAATGTGGCAGATACAAGTCTGAGGAGCCACACAGTCTCCATGGTGGCAATGGAAATCACAGACGGGTTCACAAATGTGTTGCGAATCCTGTGCGAAGCGATAACCAGGATCGCATTCGCAGAGCTGGGGAGCGCTGCAATTGCCGTGTACGCAAATTGGACTGCACTGTGGCTCACACGTTTGTTTTGAGCCCATCAGATATCCAGAGTTACAGGCACAAGTCTCCGGCGCAAAGCAATATCCATTCAGGCACTCCACGCTGCACTTCGGTTCACATTCGTGATCAGGTCCTGCTGACTCGTAGCCCGGAAAACATTCACACACGTCTGGAGCCACACAGCGCGCATATGCCGGGCAACTGTTCTTGCAATGCGGTTCACAAACGGATGGTTCTATCTGGACGTATCCATCATGGCACACACATTGCTCGGGAGCCTGACAGAAGCTGTGCTCTCCACATGCCTGACTGCACACTGGTTCGCAATTGTCGTTCTCCTTTGATTTAGTAAAGCCTTCGTCGCATTGGCATTCCCCCGGCTTGATGCAACTGCTGTGGGTTCCACACGCAGGCTCACAAACTGGATAACACTCGACGGAATCACCCGACTCTCCGGACCTGTAGCCTTCCAGACACTCACACTGATTGGGCTCCTTGCAGAACTGATTGGGGCCACAACTTGGATTGCACACTGGCTCACATGTGGCGTTTTGGGAAACCCGCTTATAGCCATCTTCGCATTCACAGACTCCTGGTTCGGAGCAGAAGCTATGCGGCTGACACTGTGGACTGCACTGTGGCACACAGTCTCTACCGGTCTCATGTGTCTCACGGTATCCAAATTTGCATTTACACAAATCTGGTGCAATGCAGTTGGAATTCTTACCACAATCCTTGCAAACAGGACTACAAGGGTTTCCAGCATATCCAGGATCGCATGCGCAATGGTACGGAGTGGAACAGTGACTATTTACAGGACAGACTCCAATGCAAATGGGCTTACAATTCTGTGTTGATCCTGTGTAGCCAGGACAGCACTTATAGTGCGTCTCATATCTGTAGTTGGTCTAAACAGAGAAATTATTATTGTGTAATATAAAGTTTACTCAATTTGCTTATGTTATTTATTTCTCATGATATTTTAATCGAATATTTATATACTTTTGTTTGAAATTAATTAGATCTATCTTTAGGATGTCAAGCTTACCCTTGGATCGTTATACCATTCCATACGATACTTTGTTTTCGGAAATCCCAACCAGTTGTGGGAATCATATGGAACAAATCTTGTTTTCCGCTCGTGATTTATGTATGTTATCAATTGCCTTTCAGAGCACACATTGTTTGCAAGTGATTCGATAGGTGAAACAAAGTAAAAGACCAAAAGCAAACTAGCCCAAAGAGTATTCATAGTATTCTCCTTTAATGCAGTGGCTTATGCCACTGGATTCCACTTGTAGTGTTCACTTCTAATGCGCCTCTCTAACTGAGTTACTGCTTGGTGCTCGTATCTATCTAATGTGCCATTTCTAAAAGACATAGAAACGTAGGATAAAATATGTGAACTAGAAGTATTCATGAACATCCGCTTGAGATAATGCAAAACAAATAGCTCGAGCGAATTTCAAAAATCACTCGATAAGGCTGCATGCGGTAATACATTTTCAATATATGCATCAGTTTTATACTTGAGTGTATGTATATGCAGTTTTATATAAACACGATTACCCTTGCTGCGAGTATATTCAAATTGTCCAGATGTTTGCAACGCACAACTATATAAAATATAGTTTTTATAAGCATCTTTTGTTTAAATATACTTTGTCAAAATTTCATAAAAACTTGTCTTGTTATTTACGAAATAATTCGCCCTATCAGTACAAGAATTATTTTGTTTAATTTCATCAAATTTGGACAAGTATAGCCTTACGAATTCCTTGGAACAATCATACAGAAATTGGGATTAAGCAAGGTTAAGAGACTTAGTACTTACTGAAGACTTAAGATAAGAGATGTAAGGGTATGAAATAGTCGGAAAGTCAAGGCTCGTTTCTCTCGTTATTTATCTACTCTAATGTTAATCACTTTTCTTTGTATAAATAAGACCTTGGACTGTTTATAAAATTATTTTCGTAACGAACAATGAACGAAGATAAAGTGACTAGAATGTATGTATGTATATATCTTAAATATTTATAAATTTATTATTATAAAGGCAATGAATCATAATGAAATATTTTTATTTAGCTTAAAGATTTCCCTCTCAAGACTATTATTTAATTTATTTAATATTCGATTGTTATAAATCAACGTCACCATCTACGATAGCGACTTCGTCGGGATCTAAAATGCGCGCGGGCTTACGTCTAAGACTCCAAGTCAGGGAGCCCACAACGATACAGACCCCAACGACAGAGATCAGTAATATTTTCCAAACAGATCCACCGGCATCCTGCTTTGAGTGAGCATTATGGGCAGCATCTTTTTCACTTATATCTGGAGAGGTAGTTATGGAAGGGTTCGTGGATGAGCTAGGCAAATGACATCCATTGGGTGCGCTCTCATAGCCATCCGGGCACACACAAGTCTCTGGGGCTACGCAGAACCCATTTCGACAGCCCTGACTGCAGTTTGGCTGACAAATTGAGGAATTACCTTGGAGCGAAGGTACAAATCCGTCAAGGCAAGTGCACTGATCTGGGGCAGTGCAGGTGGCATTCACACAATTCTCCTGGCAACTGGGACGACATAAATGACCAAGAGCTGCGCTTTCGGGTTCGTAACCAGAATTGCAGAGACAGGTCTGGGGTGCTATACACTCGCCATGTTGGCACTCGGGATCACAGACGGCTTCACAAACGTTTGGCTCTTTCTGGGTGTAACCCTCAATGCACACACACTTCTCGGGGGACTGGCAGATGCTGTGCTCCCCACATGCTTCGCTGCACACGGGTTCGCATTTCTCCTCCTCCGATCGATAGTAGCCTTCCTTGCATTGGCACACTCCCGGCTTGAGGCACAGACTGTGTGGTCCACACGGAGCACAGACCGGATTGCACTCTCCCGTCTCCCCGGTTTTGTGTCCTTCCAGACACTCGCATTGATTGGGATTCCTGCAGAACTGATTGGCACCACAGCTTGGTTCGCACACTGGCTCACATGTGGCACTTTGGGGGTTTCGCTGATAGCCAACATTGCATTCACAGACTTCCGGCTTGGAGCAGATGCTATGCGGCCCACAAGCAGTGCGACAAACCGGACTACAGTCCATGCCATATAATCGTGTTCTTTGATATCCCTCATCGCATTGGCAGTGAAACGGCGCTACGCAGCTACTGTGCGTGCCACAACGTCCAAAACAATTGGGCTGGCAATTATCCACGTTGCCCGTGTAGCCCATGCAGCAGAAGTACTCAGTATGGTAAGTTTGGATGGGTAACCGGTGCTAGAATAGGAAAAGTCGATAATTATTTTTTTGTTCTTTTCAATATCAGATTATGATGGTATCTTCCTTACCGGAAACCTCTCTCTCAAAAGAAGCATATGAAATGGATTAGAACTCCATCTATCTTCCGATTCCGATCTCAAACGGGTGCACACATGATCGCGTAAAGCATTTGAATTGTTCACATAAAAAGAAATGATGACTAACGCCTTGGCCAGATATTGAAATAATTTCATAATGAACGAGTGTTTCAAGTTATCTCCAAGAACTTGACTCCGGTTTCAAGCACAGAGCAAATATAATATGATCAGCACTTGAAGACATTCGAACAACAACTGAGACCGCTCTGAGATCAGCTTGCAGCAGCACAGGGCGGCACGGTTTGCGGACCTATCGTAATACTTACTACTGGATGATATTTGATATTAGATATTCGAGAATGTGAACACTTATCTCAAATTATTAAGTATGAATGTTGGGCATGGCATATATCATACTAAATGATTAAAACTTAAACATAGCTTGACAATTTTGATACTCAAAGGGTATACAAAGTGTAAGAAAATAAAGTATAAAGTATAAATAAAGTACATACTATATACATACATATGTAACGGCTTTATCTTATGGTATTGTATATTAATATATCCTATTAACGTTTTGTGGTAATACCAAACAACAATAACTTATGAAACATATGTGATTACTTTATATATTTAATATAAACTTAAGTGAATAATGCTCAGGAAATATAAGATAAAATATACCTAGTCATGTAAGCTATATAAACAAGGATACAACTAGTTTTTAAACCTAATCGCTTCTATATATTACATTTCAGTCTCCTCGTTGGATTCTTCGTTCTCTTCTTGTACGAGAAGCAACCTACGATTTCTCCTTCTCCTCTGAAAGTGTTTCATTATAAAAGAGAACAGACAGCTAAAAACCAGCACAGATATAAAGAATATTGCCAATCCCAAGTGTAAGTTGTAGGAGTGTCGATTACAGATGAAATAAGTCGCTGAAAACTCATGAAAGTAATCGCACAATAATCGATTACTCTCACATTTACAATCAGTTATATTCAGACACGGTTCATCCAAGTGTCCACTGCAAGGGAGTAGACAGGCTCGAGAATCAATCACATTTCCCTGTGGGTCCAGTTCATTCCAGCAATCACATTTGGGCAGGCATTTCAAATCATTATTACTTGAGCCCTTAGTCGATAGCTTCGCTTCACAAATATCGATTATTTCATCCTTATCGATAACCTGTCCTGTTTTCTCATAGCCCTGCAAGCAATTACACTCATCGGGGGCTATACAAATCCCATGGTCGCAGTAATTACAGAAGGGTTGACATAGACCACTTGAATCGATCTTGTAACCCTCGTGGCAAACACATAAATTGGGCTCTTGGTAATCACTGTAGGGTCCACAGGTTGTGCTGTTAGTGGGGATAATATCAGAGTTTACGGCTCTGGGTAGATATAGTAGTGTGAATATTATAGCGAAATTCCCAAACATCATTTATTATTTTCTGTAGCTTTTTTCAATACTGAAGCTTTAAAGTTTGGACAAGTACTAAAACTTAATGCGGTAAATTATACTTTCGTAACTCTTATGGAAATTTCATGTACCCTTATGTGTCGATCTCCAATATCCATTTTTTATTTTATTTTATTTATAGAAAACCAATTGCGGATATTGTGGTTTTTCTTACAATCGTTTGTGGAGTTGATTCATTAGTGAACTTTTGTGGACTTTTTAAATATAGCTTGCATTATCGATACCCTCCGTGATGGTCGGACAAGTCTTCAGATCCACCACTTGTAATCCAATATCATCCTTATGGGGTTGATACTTCTCCTCTTTATATCGTCGCGCGTAAACAAACGCCAAGATCGATATTGCCAATATGATGGCACAAATGGAGACGATGCCGGTAAGGCCGGCTACGAAGGCGTTCATGTTGCTGCTGGAACAGCTGGAATGATCGGGTTTGTCGGGCTTATAGCCATCGGCACATGCACATTTATCTGGTTCCAAACAGTAACTATTGTCGCCACACGGCACCTTACAGATGGGGGTACAGTGATTGTCGGCGCCCTCATAGCCTGGCTTGCAGTCGCATTTACCGGGTTCACTACAATAGCTATTTTCTGCGCATTGTGGTGCACAGATGGGTTGGCAGCCTGTACCCATGGAATTAGGCTCGTAGCCATGATCGCATTTGCATTTATTGGCCACGAAACATGATGTGTTGTTCATGCAGCTGGGATCGCAAATGGGTATGCAATGATTCTCCATGGATGAGCTGGGCTGGTAGCCAGGTTTGCATTGACATATTTCCGGTGCCATGCACACGCTATTCTTATCACAACTCGTACAGATTGGTTCACATTGCTTCGTCAGGTTCATTTGGTATCCCTCGTGGCACTGACACTCGTTGGGCTTGGTACAAAAACTATTCCTGGGGCAGTTGGAGCACTGAGGTTCACAGACATGTGTTGTAGTGTTCTCCTTGTATCCGGTTTCGCAGGCACAAGTATCCGGGGCAATGCACTTCGCGTTCTCAACGCACTTAGTCGAACACACTGGCTTACAGACTCCACTCTCTTCCATCTCGTAACCCTTGTTGCAGACACAGAGATTAGGTTCGCTGCAGTGCTGATTGAGGGGGCAGGACTTACAAAATGGCCTGCAGCTTGTGCTGGTCTCATCGCTGTAGCCCTTTAGGCACTCACATGTGTCGGGTCCTGTGCAGTGCTTAAACTTCCCGCAGGGGTTTAAGCTACAATCTGGAACACAGATCTGATCATCATTTTTTATGTATCCATTCATGCATTTGCACTCATCCGGCTCTGCGCAATACTCGTTCCTGCCACATTCCTTCTTACAAATCGGTTTACAATCTTTGTCATCCGGATGCAAACGATGATAGTTCTCAACACAATCACAAGGCTCTCCTGGTCGCAGGCACACGGCGTGCTTGCCACACTCGGGTCTGCATGTGGGTATACACTTTATTCTCGACTCGGATAATATAACGGGCGTGTAGTTCTCCTTGCAAAGACATTTCGGTTGGCTGGCTTTCTTCTCGAACTTACAATCGGCATTTATACTACATCTCGGAACACATTTGGGCGTACACACTTTGGGATATGTCCAAACAACCTGCGTGTACGAAAAATATACATATAGTAAATATATTTCATTAGCCAGTATTGTCACACTTGTATAATACTTTACCCCAACTCTCTGGAACTTTTCATTAATTGCCTTGTTGTCCAATAGTTGTCCATCTGTTTTCCATTGATAATACCTAACTGAGTTATTCACGGTCTTAACTTTTGCCGAATAATTTGGTACACACCATGAGTTATTTGTGGCGGTCTCGACGAGAGATAGATAAAAAATAATGGTATACAGGAAGATTAAAAAATGGCCAATCCGTGCCATTTTTGATAAATGATCGCTTTTTTAATCCCTTTGTTATTCTCGTTATGAAGTTCGATATAGAACTGTTCAATTTGCAATTCTGCGAGGCACTACGTATATATATAACTGCCATGACTCTACAACGTTCGTCAATCTCTAAACCGCAGGAACCCTAAAATAGCATCAAGGCGACTTGATTTCATATGAGTTATTTGCCATTTTTTCTTATTACTAAGCTATTTGAAAATATGTATTATATTGTTTATATATGTCTGCATCTTTATAAATAATACTATATATTATATAATTTTTTTTGGGCAAAACTATCTGCTAGAGTATAATAATAATATTACTGATGCAACTGTAATGAAAATATTGACGGTTACATTTGTAATTAATATATATTATAATGCATACGCGATGTATGTACGTCATTTTGGCCGATAAGCAGAGTCTTCAAACTCATGTGTCATCTTGAATGCTAGGGACCTCGTCGAATTGATACCATGTTCGCCTGGTATCGCCATCCACAGATGAGTTCAAGAAACACATGCTAAATAATACTAAGTAAATATAGTCAATAGTATATACACAGATCTGTGCCCGACCCTCTGCATATAGTATACATACGTATTGATAATCAGCTGCCCTGGTCTGGGGCTGTTGTAGGAATTGTCAGTTCGCTTCTCGATTCACTTGTTAGTTGTCTCTCCAAGAGAATTGTCGTAAGATTTGCGGCCATGTGGCGACACTTTGGCATAATATGTGTGCTCGGCATTATCTATTTTTGGCCATCGTCAAGAGTGGAGGCATGTGTAGAACGTTTGCCGTAAGTATCGATGGAAACGTGTAAGAGAAAGAATTGAATCTTTATAGAGTCATATTTCTATTCGTAGTACAGTAAAGATACGAGTCAGCCTGGTGACCATGCGCAAGTACGATGGTCTAAGCAATTGTACTCACGATTGTGGACATCTGGTGACGCGACCCATTAAGGAGGTAAGTGTTTTGATAGAAAATCGTTAGAAATTTATTTGAATTCGTATTCATCTCATACAGACCTATTTATCCACTGACTTAGTCTGCTGTGAGGGCTATAAAAGGGTCAATGAAACGTAAGTAGCAAAATCTTGCATAAAATACGTTATTATCAAAAATTGTAGGAAAAAGTGTGTGCATTACAATAACAATGAAATAATGAGGCACAACCAACTTAACTCAGTTAAATTGTTTGGCAACACTGCGCTTGAATATGTAAACAAACATAGAGATAATCAAAGTCAGCTGTTTGCGGCAAAGAAAAATAACAACTTTAATTGTTAGTGCAACATTGAAAATAAGTGTTGCAGTTCGTTTTTTATAGTTGTAAAATATAAACAGCTGACTACAATTAATTAGTGTGACCCAATTTGACTTTTTTTTGCAAATGTGATAATATTTAAACATTAATTAATTTATTTCGGAAATATAATATTTCATCTTGAGAATTCATGTAGCTCGCTGGCATAAACATAGTAAGTGATAATATTCTAACAGAATTTTAATCCTTTTTCTTCTCCTGTTTCTCCAGCGCCGAGTGTCTGCCGCAGTGCAAGGAATGCGGTGCTGGGGGCAAGTGCATTGCACCCGATGTCTGCCTGTGCAACGAGGGCTACAACAACCATGTGAATCGCAGCGTCTGCGTGCCCGAGTGCAGTGAGCCCTGCATCAATGGACGCTGCACTGAGCCCGATGTCTGTGAGTGCAACGAGGGTTATCGGCTGCGCAACGATAGCCAGAGTGTGTGTGAGCCGCAGTGCTCGCAAATCGATTGCACAAATGGTCGCTGCATTGAACCGCAAAAATGCCTGTGCCATGTAGGGTATCAGCGCAACGAGACTCTCGGTCGTTGTGTGCCACGTTGCGAAGAACCGTGCGTACATGGGGATTGTGTGGCGCCCAACGAATGCCGCTGTCATGCTGGGCACGAGGCGCGACGCGATCAGCCCAATCTGTGTGACCCCAGCTGCAGCAAGGGCTGTCGCAATGGACTCTGCATGAAGCCGGAGACATGTGTATGCAACGTGGGATACGCCTACAAGGGCAACAACACTGCCAGTGGCTGTGAAGCGATCTGTGAGCCGGGTTGCATCAATGGCACCTGTGTATCGCCCAATCTCTGCCTCTGCAACGAGGGCTTTGTGCCCCAGAATGGACAGCATCACATCTGTGAGCCCAGCTGCCGCCATGGCTGCGAGCATGGCTTCTGCAATGCACCCGGACGTTGCGAGTGCCACGAGGGTTATATGAAGGTCTCTGCCCATCGCTGTGCACCCACCTGCAGTCCCGTGTGTGGCAACAATGCACGCTGCACTGCACCGAATCTGTGCAGCTGCGACGAAGGTTATCGCCATCTAAACGGCAGCAGCATCGAGTGTGAACCCCATTGTCCAAAGCGCTGCTGGAACGGCATCTGCAGCAGTCCTGGTGTCTGCACATGCCTCGATGGCTACGAGCCACTCACCTCATCCTATTGCATGCCCAGCTGCCGGGAGCCATGCATCCATGGCACCTGTGTGCCGCCAGACAAGTGTCGCTGCTTTGCCGGCTACCGACCCAGTGCCACCGAGTCACATGTCTGCGAACCGATCTGCACGCAGGACTGCGGATTCGGACACTGTATTGCGCCGGAGATCTGCAAATGTGATCGCGGCTATGCGAAGCGTTGGCCCAGTGGCGGTTGTGAACCTTATTGCCCGCAGAAGTGCATCAATAGTCGCTGTGAAGGCGGCGCCGGACGCTGTCGCTGCTACGAAGGTTATCGCATGCGTGATGGTTCCAACTCCATCTGTGATCCCGTCTGCACACCCGGCTGCATCAATGGCAACTGCGTCGAGCCGAATAGCTGCCAGTGCTGGGAGGGATATGAGGATACTAGGGAGCATTTCCACTGCACGCCCTCATGTCGTCCCGCATGCGAGAATGGACGTTGCGCGGCGCCAGGACGCTGTGAATGCGATGCCAGCTATGTGGTGAGCAACGCCAGCGAACCACATGTATGCACCAGCCAGTGCAAGGAGACCTGCATCAATGCCGAGTGCCTCAGTCCGGATGTGTGTACGTGTCTCGAGGGATTTGCCCTACTCGAAGGCAGCACCACAGAGTGTGCGCCGGTTTGCCGTAACCCATGTAGGTTTGGCCAGGCTTGCACTGCTCCCGACACTTGCAGTGCCATCGGGACTAGCCTAGCTACGACTCTGACGGAGAAAACCTCAATGCCAGCTTGGGGTGTGCTCGCTCTATCGCTGCTACTCTGCGTTGTCCTGCTCACGCTGCCGGTTGTGTTCATGCGTTACATACTGCAACGTCGTAGGGCGCAACGTGACAAGCAGCAGGCCAATCTCATCGAGAATCCCAGCTACGGTGTCTGCCTGGCGTCCAGCGAAGAGCTAACGGGCGAGCAACAGATCGGATTGGATGACTAACTGGAGAGTACGCTTAAGATTAGGATCTTCATAGATCTACTTATTAGGTTAGGTTATGCTACATTCCCATATAAGTTTCGCATTTAGCTTAAGTAAGTCTTTTGGCCTAGATATAAAACATCTTTTGGCTTAGATTAAATATATATATAATGTATAGATAAGAACTCATGCAGAAGATTAACTCTCCAATTGAAACCCTTTGAAGTTTACTGTAAATAGATTAACTTTAATATTCATGGCTTGGTTTCGTTTCGTATCAATCTGTTTCTAGGTGTATATATATATATATATGGTATATGATTATATAACTATGTACTTCTTTGTGTTCGGAAAATGCTTAGCATTTTGGGCATATCGAAATATATATACTTGTATAGTATAGACATATATAAACTATGCTAAACTAGGCTAAGTACATGTTCGGTTCTATGTTTGTATATTAACCTATGGATACGGAACTAGCTTAGGTACATCTACGAATAAGTTATGTGTGTGTGTGTGTGTGTCTGTATATATATCTCCCTCTGTGTAGTACATAATACTTCTGTCGAAAAGCCTTGGACTATAGCAATAATCTCAACTCGGTTTTCCCGAAGTTTCTTCCAACCAATTGACTACTTAAGATTATTTTGTGTATAGCTGCTTGAGGCGTCCTCAAAAAGATGCTGATACTACCTGCAACCCTTACCCCCCCCGAACACCCATGAATACTAACTATGAACACAGTGAGCTTACCCCTGTCCCCGCCCTCCCCCAACCCTTTTTCCTATCATCAGACTTCTTTTAGAGAAACGTCTCAGTGGCTTGTGGCTTCTTGCTTAATCCGCGCCAGCTTCCCCAGAAGCCTTGGCCCAAGCTAGATGCTGGTCATGGTGGTGCATCGTTTGGTGCCGGTGGCGGTTTCTCCGGCTGCAGTTGAGCTGGGGGTGCAACCAGAAATCCACTCGATGCACCTGGCAGAGGCATGACCAGAGCCGTATTTGCTGTGGCATTGGCCGAGTCGCCATCCTCCATAATGACCGAACTATCGGCCGCAGAGGGTATGGTGGGTAGAAAGCGTACGCCCAGACGTGGCGGGGATGAGTCCTCCTCCTCCTGTACAGCCTCCTGCCGCACCAGACGTGGCTTGGTCAGCGTCTCGTGCTGTTGTTTGCCATTGTGCGCTATCGGAGGAGATGATAAGGGAATGAAAATAAGACGATGCTCTCCGGATTTACTCACCTATGATCGAGGGCAGCGGCGTGCTGCTGCCGGCACTGGAGCGCGACAGACGGAATGTGGAGGTGCTGGCGGTGGTGGCCGAGGCGGAGGAATCGTTGCGTGAACTGGAGAGATTCGAGTCCTGCGATGTCTTGCGTGTGATCAGCCAAGCCGAATGCCTGCGCCGACCATGCGTATGCGATCCCTGACCCGGCTCCATCAGCTTCAGTGGCATGCTGCAGTTTGTCTGCGGTGCTGGCGTCGATGAGTTGGCCCCATGACGCCAACTGGAGCTGCGTGAGCTGCAGAAATTCTCACTGGATATGGAGCTAGCGCGATTCTTGCGCTGCTGCCTCAGCTCAGCGAACTGATACTGATAGGGATTCGCGGCGGCGGCGGTGTAGGCACGCTGACGTCGCTGCTGCGGTTGACGGCGCTGCTTGCGTCTACGCTGGCCGCAGCAGAGACGCTTCAAGCGTTGCCACAACGTCGGCTGCTGCTCCATCTTATGCCAGTTGGGCATCTCGCTGGGCAACATGCGCAGGCAGCGGCAGCCGGGCGGATGGGCAACGCCCGCAGCAGGCAGCAAGGGAGGAGGTGGCAACTCTCCGCCGACGCCACCACCACGCTTAACTCGCGCCGCTGCTGCCGCGGCACGTGCCGCTGCCGTGTTGCCACCCACACGCGTCTCCTCGAAGTGTTTGCACAGCGTGACGCAGTCCTTCTTAAACTGCTTGGTCATGATGGCATATAGAAAGGGATTGCAGCAACTGTTCAGGGGCAGCACAAACACCGTGAAGATCTTAGCCTGCTCCAGCGAGATCAGTTGCAGTCCAAAGATGGCGGTGATCGAGAAGAACGCAATGGGGGACCAGCAGAGGAAGTCGGTGAAGACCAGCAGTGCCATACGCTTGGCGATCCTTGAGTCATTCGTATTCCAAGCCTGACTGCCGCGTATGGCCCAGTACATCTTCAGGTAGCAACCCATCAGGGTGAGAAAGGCGCAACCATTGATGAACATCAGGCTAATCACATAGGTCAAACTGGCCGGACCCGTTGTCGTCTCGAATGGCAGACACACTGCGAACTTGCGATAGTCGGAGACACCCAGCAGCGGCAGCAGAGCCATCAGCAGCGCAAAGATCCAACCGACACTCATGATGTAACCCGCCTGGCGCAGCGAGAGACGCTTGTTCAGGTGTATGGCATGGGTGATGGCATAATTCCGCTCCAGCGTGATCACGGCCAGCGTGTAGACAGATAGCTCGGAGCTCAGCACCGCCAGGAAGCCGGCAAACTGGCAAAGCAGCGACATTTGCCAAGGGATCGCAAACATGCGAAACTCACCCAGCGTGGCGGCATCCACAATGGCCAGAATGCCCAGATAGATGCCCATAAAGAAGTCGGCAGCGGCAAGATTGCAGACCAGAAATCGGGGTACATCCATTTTGGATCTGGAGCAGATGAGCACAAAGACCACGGTGCCATTGCCCAGCAGAGCCAGCAGAAAGACAACCCAAACGCCACAGCGCAAGGTCCACCAGTCAAAGAGATCGGCACATGGCAGAAAGGGACCCGGCATGGGTAGACACTGTACGGAGCCGGGCTGCAGATCCTCCGCTGTGATGCCGCTAAAGAGACCCGTACCAAAGCCGTAACCAGTGCCAGGGCCACTCATGTCATGCTCTTCGAAATACTCCTCCATGTAGCTGCTGGGCAATTGTTGCTGCTGATCCTGCTCCTCGTTCAGATTGTAGTTGCTCATGTAGTTGGGCGTATCCCATAGATCATGCATGGCGGCGCCCAGTTGCTTGCTCAGATTATCTACACATGAAGAAGAAGAAGATGGATAAGCCAGGATACTCCTCCGTTGTCTACACACGTGACTTACGCATCTGTGGCCATATATTGATCATGGTATTGTTCCACAGCGTCATATCGAACTCAGCATCGGAGGGAAAGAGCACTGCCTCCTGCACCTGCGATGTCTTGCGCTGTGCCGACATGGCAACCAATGGTAGAAAGGCACAACAGTGATACGCATACGAAAGGATCAGTGTCTGGATGCGTGGAAATGTCTCTGGCGGTGGGAATTCACGCAATTTGGGATTATTGAACGTCTTCAGATGGAGTAGGCCTCGCAGCCCAGCCTGCGGCAATTGTGGAAAAATATTGTTGCCCAAATTGAGATCCTCCAGAGCGGTGAAAGCGGCAAATGCATCCTTGTGTATTGAGGAGATCTCGTTGCCCTCCAGATCGCTGCAGGAGAGAGAGAGAGAGAGAGAGAACGAGTTACAGTCTTCGGTTCGAAAGTGAGGAAAACGTTTGCCTAAATAACTTGGGTTTCTATGGAGCGATTGGTCTTAAATTTGGAGACTGGATGCTTCTAGGATGCAACTATGCACATATGGAAGCAGAATACATTTAACTTTAATACATTGTCTTATAATTTAAATAAATGATTTGCGGGAGTCCTTATAGCTACCATAAAAGCTGAGATCTATTGGGATTTAGGAGTGTGTGCTAGGGTTAGCTACACCCTACACTTACAGCAACTGCAGCTTGGGTATGCCCTGGAAGGCATCTTGGGGCAACGACTTGATGCGATTGTAGGAGAGCAACAGATCGTGCAGCTGCTTCAGTCCATAGAAGGGTCGACCTTGTAATGTTTCGATTTGGTTACTCGATAGATCTCTGCGAATAGACAAGCATTATGGTTAGCTGGAGCGCCAATCACCTAGAATCTCCTGCCCAATACATACAACAGCCTTAAGTCTCTGCAGCTACTTAAATTTGGGATGCTTTTCAGGGAGTTGGTTTTAAGTTCTCTAAAGGAAAAGATACATAGATCAGTTAGCTTTAGTAATATTAAGGTACTACTACTACTTGAGGCTACTTACAAACTCTTCAGTCTTGGCGTCTGACGACACAGATTCGCTGGCACCTCCTGTATGCCAGCACGATCGAGCTTGAGTATCTCCAGGGCATGGCAGGCCTCCAGTTCGGGAAAGTTGCGCAGGCTGCGCACGTCAGAGAGAATACTGGAGAGATAGAGAGATCATTATCTGATCATCCACTTTTTTGCCCCACTACTTACAGCTTCCTCAGCTTGGACATGCCACGAAAGGCTCCGGCTGTGATCGTGGACAAAGGATTCGCTCTCATGTCCAAAATTTGCATGCTACGTGGCAACTCGGTGTCATTTATCCAGCGCAGGCGATTGCTCGTCATGGAGCTGCAATTCGATAAGAACAACAATCAGTGTGTGTGTGTGTGTGTATCTGCAAGATACGAGTGTGTATCTTGCAGTTGCAATCTGCTGGCAAGTGCCACTTGCCAAGCTGTCGCTGCCCTCGCAACTCGCTCTCTCTGCCGGCTTTGGCCGACAACCAACTGCGAGAAATGTGACAACTGTCTAGCATAAAATGAGCTTCTATTTTTGGGGCATACACTTTCTTATCTTCTCTGTATTTTTCTTGGCCAGTACACACACAGAGAGAGAGAGAGAGAGAGAGAGAGAGAGAGTGCACAATGGGACTTCAAGAGTGTTTACTTTTCTAGGTCACTGTTTGAGGTGGAAACCTTCAAGGAAGTGCAAGTTTTGAGGGCAGCAGAAGTCCCGCAGTAATGCGTAATTTCTATTTAATAATAAGAACTCACGTCGAGCAGTCTATGCCTTATATAGAAAACAATTAATCCCTTTGAAGTAATTAATGAGTGAGAAATATTTTTAAAGTTTCGCTTAGTTTTCTGCTCAATATTTCGCAAACCTGTGCATATACTTAATATTTCTATAGAAATTCAATTACGTGAAGCAAGCCAATATTGCAGATTGTAAATATAGATTTTTATATAGCATATGATTTATATTGCTGTTGCTGCAAATATTGTAAATATATAATATATAATTATACAGCATATGATTTATTCCTCCAACTCACGTATGTATATTTAAGAGCACATGCGTATACTTGATATTTGCAGGCATTAATTTGCCAATTTACTTTTGCCTTTCGGGATAATCCTTTTGCTCTTCTTATTTCACTGCACAAGTTGCAGCAAAATCTTCCACTTTATCGGTTTAATCTGTTGCCTGCCACTTTGTTTCTTTTGCAGACGAGCAGGAGGAGAAGGAGTTGGAGCGGAGGAGAAGGCAACAACAAACTGCATTACGAAATGTTTTTAATCCTTTTAAATTTGTTTTTCTCTGCCAGTGCCAGAAGAAAACCACATCACATGTGTTAGTGTGTGTGCGTGTGTGTGTGTGTGGGCCAAGAAAAAGTGCAAGATTTTTCAAAAGTCAGTCACAGTTGCCACCCCTCTCCCCTTGCCAACAAACGAATTTATTTGCCAGTTTAATTCCCCAATCATGGGATAGAAATGCTGCTGCTGCTGCTGCTGCGGCTCACTGAAGATGGCGCAAGTGCAACGCAGCGTGGCTTTTATCGCAACATTTAACATGCTCATAATTATCCTGTTTACCAGAAATTGAATTTCCTTGGGGAGTCACATTCGAGCTGTGGCTCGTCGCCGCGATGTCAACCATGTTGCAATGACAGTCGCCGCAGTTTGCCGCGAGCAGGAAGTGCGTGGCAAAAACAAAAATGCAACCAGAACGAAGAAGGAACTAAAGGAAATTGCTAGAGGCAAGCACGAAGTTGAAATACTCTAACAAAATATATACTCAAGTCAGAGTCTTAATGTATTAAAAAACAAAAATAGAAAATAAATCTGGGAAAAATATATACAAAATGAATAAATAAATAAATAAATAATAATAAAATATTCAAATATTTCAAAATATTAATATTAAAATATTTTAGCTAAACTAATTTTAGCAACTATAAAATATACATATTTTAGATATTCAAAGAATAATATATATTGAATCAATTAAAAATAATTTTAGATGTAATATTCCTGCTAAATATTGAGAGTATTCAAATATTTCAAAAAATTTTTAATTTCTAGTGTTCAAAATATTTCTAGCTATAATAATATTGAGAAATTCCACATATCAATTCTTAGATATTTGGAAAAATAAACTATATCTATATTTAAGTAGTCTAGAAATCCTATATTATATTTCGAGATATAAGAAAAATAAACAATTCCCAAATAATCAAAAATATTTCTAGCTATTAAAGAAGAAGCAAAATAAAATAAATACTGTTTACAATTATTGAACTAAATAAATTATTAATATAAATTATTAATTAATAATAAATTATTAAAATATTATATAATACCTTACAGTTTTCCATACCTTTTGAAATAGAGTATAAAATTCTAGAAAATATATCCAGCTGTTGCAAAGCGATGGACAACTGCAAGTGGAACCGAAGACGCGACTTAAGTCGCAGGAAAAAGAGTTGCAACTGCAATGGCTACAGGATGTGGTGGCACAAGTCAACGACAACTGCAAAACGCACTAGATAGGGTTGCCAGGAGCGCAAAGAGAGGACAAGAGGGGGACAAGGAGAGGAACCAGGGTGGTCTTTGTTGTCGTAAATTCGCCAAGTAATGATGCGTTATGATTTTTGGTTTCCGCTTGTTTGCCGCCTGACAAAGTAGCAAATGTTGTTGCTGACTCCCTGCCAGTTTCCTCCCTACCATCCAGTTCCTAACTTTCTACCTCCCCCTAACTATACACTTAACTAATCTCTGGGTAACACCTGTGTGGGGCACTTACAGCTCCTGCAGCTGGTTCAATTTGCTGAGTCCTTCGGGCAAGCTGCTTATCAAATTATCATCCAGTTCGCTGCGAACAAAGAAACAAGTTACAGAATAGTTATATATATACCATATAAAGTGTAGATTTTTTTTTTCAAATTTACTTTGGAGAAATATTATGATTGTGTGTGTGTGTGTGTAAGTGTATTTGCATGTGGCGCACATTGCGGTTATATCGAGGGTCAGTCCGTACGTGTTCGCACGTAGCATGACCAAAGTCTGATTGGAGCGGAGATTGGTTTGGACTGCAAAGGAATGGGAGAGAGAAGCGGGAAAGGGGATATCCAACTGCAAGGGATGCAAATTTATGCATGAAAATAAAGTTTAGTTTCGCACAAAGTGCATTGATTTCAATTATACGTGAGTTAGGGGAGAAAAAACTCTTTGATTCTTTGTAATAAATATGGGGAACATTTATTCAGCAATTGATGCACTTTAAACGCTTTAAAAAATTGAATGCTTTCAGGGTTTTCCCTTGCCATACATGACATATATATTCTGTACTTTAAATATAAAAATAAGTTGTAATCTTATCCTTCTTTTCTTTAACTATATTTTTTAGTTTTACTAAAATACTTCGCAAACCCTTGCGTATACTTAATATTTATTATTAAAAATCAAAAAGCAGACGCTTTCTTAAGGAATTAAAAAAAAAACCAATTTATAATATATTGATTATCAATTCATATGTTTTCTTTTTTTTTTTTAAACCAACCCATTAGCACGTTTATAATGATATCTTCCCCTTTGGATCTCTTTAGGATGTGCGTGCTTCGCATTAAACAAAACTTTCGTCGCCACAGACACACGCAATGTGTGTGGGCGTGTTCATCGAGGGGGTCTTTGGGGGCGGTATGCTCATAAATCTTCAGCGAATGCATACGGAAAATTTCTTGATACTTTTCAACACAGATTTACGCGTTGCACGGTTGCGAAAGTTTTTCACTTTCACTTGATGCATGCGAGTCTGTCTTCCACGAAGTTTGTCTGTTTGGTTTGTTTCCCACGTCTGTCAGACTGGCAGCCCAAGCCACAACATAAATTTGCATATTTGTCATCGTCTCGAGGCGCGCTCGA
This sequence comes from Zaprionus kolodkinae, assembly GCA_018901885.1. Lineage (NCBI taxonomy): Eukaryota > Metazoa > Arthropoda > Insecta > Diptera > Drosophilidae > Zaprionus > Zaprionus kolodkinae. The sequence continues at coordinate 4,176,778 of JAEIFM010000508.1, forward strand.
AGCGTGCTCCAAGCTGTATTTTCTGCGCACGCCCCAAAGTATGCAATGCAAAAGCCAAAAATGTGCGGTAAACAGCGACGGCGACGTCAGCAGCGGCGTCACTATGACGACACTTTAAGCTGCCGCCCATAAGAGAGAGAGAGAGAGATAGAGAGAGGGCGTGAAGAAAGCGAGAAGCAAAAAAAGTTTTTCGCGCTTTTGTTGCAAAATTGAAATTTATTCGAAACCAAAAAAAAAATGTAAACCGTATAAACAGCATTTCCCATTTCCCCATTTCCACTTGCCACTTGCCACTTCAACTCTCTTCCTATGTTTACTCCCTTGCGGTGCGTTCAAGTATTAAAAGTTTTGAATGAACTTTGCGGTGCAATGGCATAGAGGCATCGAAGGTAGATACTCTATAGTCTATAGTTGTTCAATAAAATATTACATTATCGATATCAAAACATTAAAAACAAAATATTCTAGGTATTATATGAGGTTCAGTCTGTAAACATTTCTTCTCTTTCGCTAATGTCAAGGTACGTTCCTTGCTTAAGAAAGATAATTTTACCTTCTCTAAGACTCCTAAGCCTTTTTAGATTTTTCTGTACATATTTCTAAAACTCCAGAACTCTCTAAATCTCTCTAGATCTTTCCAGATATCTCTAGATCCTTCTAGATCTCTTTAGATCTCTTTAGATCTATCTAGATCTCTCTAAGCCTCTCTACTTCTCCCAAGGTCTCTCTAGGTTCCTCTAGATCTCTCTATGAATCTCTCTTAACCTCTCCAGATCGTTCTAGATCTCTTTGGAACTCCCAACACCGTTTTAGAACTCTCTAGCACTCTCTAGACTTTTGAATACCTCTCCAGATCTCTCTTGATCCCTCTAGGGGGACCTAGATATCTCCAAACCTTTCTAGACCACACTTATGCGAACTTCTCTTAGCGCTCCCTAGATACCTCCATCAGGGTATTCGAAATTCCCAAAAACGCAATGCTCAATTTCATTTTGATATCAATTGCATTTTGTAGGTCGCACCCCGGTGATGTCTGTCCCATGAATTCTCTTCCGTTCTATACTTTGCCATCCTGTCGTGTTCTGTCAACGCATGTGCATGTGCATGTGTGAGTGTAAGAGTGAGTGTGATAGTGAGTGTGGGAGTGAGTGTTTTCTTGCGTGTATAAAGTTCTTAAAGTATTTGTTATTTTGCTTAAGTTACTTACAGAACTTTTAAGGCCGTTAAATTCTTGAGAGCACCCGCTGAGATTTTCATGATTTGATTTCGTTTGAGTAAACTGCAAAAAACAATAAAGAAATAAGTTGGACAACCACATCGATAAGTCGTTGGTTGGGTAGTTGTTGTTACATCACTTACAGCACGATTAGATTGGGCATCCGGGGAAAGTCCTCGTCGTTTATTATTGTCAACAAATTGCTGCCCAAATTGCTGTGCGTTTTTCGAATAGGTTAATGAGGTCGCATTATCGCAAAAAAAAGTAGAGAGGAGAATAATGAGTAATAGTCGATTTTATGACCAGCAGCTTTGGTTATAATTCAGCTGTTTATCGATTGAGCATTATCATTGAGCTCGTTCTTAAGTTATGCTTTAAAATTGTAAATGGGACCATTTCAAGAGTTCAAAGTACATTAAAGATAAACATGCGCAGTCTAATGGAAGCTGTTATAATAAGCTTAGAGAAAGAGTATAGACTAGTTGGGCAATTATTAATAGGAAACTCAGTTAAAATTTAAGGAGAGATTGTTACTAAGAAAGAAAACTGTAATTAATTAATATTTTAATAATTATAATTCTAGATAATTTTAAAGATCAGAAATATTAATATAAATATTTATATTGTTACTATATTTAAATCTAATATTAGTGCATTGCCTTACTTTTAATTATTGTATTAAATTAAGCCTTAATTTTAGTTTATATTTATATTTACGTTGTTACTTTAAATTTGTTTACTATGCAATTGAGTCGACTTTAAATAAATAAATGAATTAATATTATAAATTTAATGTAGCACTGTTAGATTATTAATATATTTATTATATATATTTATTATTTAAATTGATTGCTTTATTTTATTACAATTTATCTTATATTAATTACAAAATGAAGGCAAGCTTTGGTTGAACCCAAAATAAATTAAAAAAATTAAAAAAAAATAATAAATACTGTTCAAGATTTTATTAATTTTGATTTTTTAAATTATGAAAATAATACTACTTCATTTGACAAATTAGTTGCGAATTCCTGCAAATTTCTCAACTCAATTTGTCAACACTTTAAGCCCTGCCCGCTGCATTTCAATTACCATGGCCAAAATACGCCCCCAAACCGCACATAAAATAGATAACTGGACACCAAAACGTAACACGCTAATTACACATGCAGATATCATACAGATATAGCCAGAAGCCACAGAACATAATAAAAAAAAAACAGACCATGCCAAAGTGCATAATTAGAGCAGGTTAAAGTCGCATAGCAAGGGGTATTAGTGGGGCATGCAGAGAAAGATAGAGAGCGAACGAGAGAGAGAGAGAGAGAGAGAGAGATGGGAAACGTAAAGAGGCTCTCACAGTGCTTCGAGTGTTCTGAGTCCGGCCAGAGCGTTGGTTGGAATGCGATAGAAGAGATTCCCCTCGAGGCGCAGCGAGCGCAGTTTCTGCAGGTTGCCCAAACAGTTGCCATCCAGGCTGACCAGGGCGTTGCCGTTCAATTGACTGCTCCGCCAGTGGGGTTGGGTGGGTCGAAGGTCACATTGTGAATAGTTCGAATAAAAGTGTGTGTTTTTTTTTGCAAATATATGTGGTTTTTTTTGCGTTTTTTGAGCGATTGCAAGTGTGTAAAAGAAATAGAGAAGCGAAAAAATATGAGCAAAATAGCGTGTAATTGCTGGCAAGTGCTGGCAAATACTCCAGGCGAGTGTGTGTGTGCGGGTGTGTGTGTGTGCGTGTGTGTGTGTGTGTGTAAAGGCAGCTAAGTTAATGGCAGCAAGCGTACTAATTGATCCTGCTGGCCTCTGCCTGCGCTTCGGGGCGCATCCTTGGCTGCTCCTCTCTGTGTGTGTGTGTGTGTGCCCTGGCAACGCTTAAAAGCAAACATTAAGACAGACACACACACACGCGCACACACAGTCACCCACTCACACACACACATATATATTTACAGTATAATACACAGACAGAGAGAGAGCGCGCACTGCAGCCCGTTTGACTTGTATTGCATACTTACAGGCTGACAAGATGGCCGAGTCCTTGAAACGAATGCGGAGCCAACGATTTAAGGCCACAATTCTGCAGGCTTAAACGCTTCAATTTTGTGAGTCCATAAAACGTATACGGATCCATATTAATGATGCTATTGTCCGACAAAGTTCTGCAAATATACATAGTTGAGTTGAAAAAGGGAACGTTCTTCTTTCTTTCTTTTTCCCCACTGGGTCAACAAAAGTGAGGAAAGTGCAGGAAATTGCATGGCCAACAGGCAGCTAAAGTAATTAATCCTGCTAACTCCCACGTTAATATACAACGTAATTTATAATGCCCCAAACTCTTTCCCTCCCCCATCTTTTCAACACCACAGTGTGACCAGAGTGTGATTTCTGGCTCTGGTTCAAAGGGGTGTCCAGAGCTGTGAAATTGAATAATGAGTCGCAGCGTCGCAGCGTCATGACAGGCAACTGGGAAAGTTTTTTTTGTTAGCAGGCGTCGCTTTTGTTTTCCACATGCAACTTTTCCATGTTTTTCCAACAATCACTGCCTCAGTACACAGATTAAAAGGGGTGTAGTAAAAGTGGGGGAGCTTGTGGTGTGTAAAAAACACAAAAGTGCAAGAGGGGCAAGCAGAAGGTTGGGTAGTTTGAATAATGTTGTGGTGAGTGGACTGGGTCGTTTAGCATATCAGCTAAGCGCATTTGTTAGCCAGATTAAAAAGAGTTAGGGCTGCACTTAATTATGAAATTACCTATGGCAAGTCTTTTTGGAAAGTTGTTTTAATTTTGAGAATTTTTAACTAAATAACTCTCTTTTTATTTAGAAGGTATAAAGGAAAATGTGTGCAAGCAGTCAGGATATTATATTATGTTTTTAAGCTGCTTATCAGCCACGCCCATTTTTACCTTTACTATTTATTTTCTTTCTTTGCTATAAGTATACGCTCTTAGTCTGTCGTTTTTTTTATTCTATTTTTAGCAACTTGAAAGCGATTTATAAATAAAACTTCCGAACTTTATAATACCCATTTCCACTGCCACAGCAGTTGCAAAAAGTTCTTGTACTTACAACTCCTCCAGATGGGGAACCATGAAAAATGAATTGGCCTCCAGTTTGGTCAGATTGTTGTTGCCCAAGTCACTGTAGAGAGGGAACAAGAGAGAACAAGAAAGAGAGATGGAGAGAGAACAATGTATGAATCAACAAATTAATAATTTTATTGGCTTAGTTACCTACTCCCTTTTCCTGCTTCCCTCCCCAGAGATAGAGCGAGAGCTATCTATCACTTTCAATAAGCTACTTACACGCAAAGCGAAAGATATCAATTTTTTTTTTCCATGAATACTATGAAAAACGAATGCTAAACTCAGACGAAACTTTCTACCCGTGGGTCATCAATCATAACTGAAAAAGAACTGGCATATTGAGCTGACCCGGGCGAAAAGGAAGTGGAATAAAAGGACGTAAAAGGGGAAAGTAAAATTGCATTTAAATGAAGATGAACTGCCGCAACAATTGGCTGTGCAAAATATATATAAAACAGATTATAATCGAATGCATGCAAGTTTCACGCTCAAACGAAATACTCTAATTAATAAATAATTTATGTATTTATTTATTTTTATTTTATTTAAGGCCAGTTTTGCTGTGGCCATTAATCAGTGGGTTGAGTTGGCCACCAAAACGGGGGGCCTAACTCCTTTGAGAGTGTGGTCTGGCGGCAAGAAAACGTGACTGAAATACATGTTAGAAAAGAGTCGACTATGTTGTGAAACGCCGCACAACGTGGCGTATGTGTAATTAGATTAAACCGCATGCCAAAACAGAACCGAAAACAGATACGAAACACTGCGAAATTGACTTGTAATTATACGAATGGGGAAAATGAGGCATTCACGCAACAAATACCTTGATTCTTGCTCTCTGATAATCGCTTAATAATGACGAACACTAAACATCTATTGCGATATGAATAACATAAATATACTACACATATAGAGTACGACAGGCTTGTCTTAAGAGCAGAAAAGAAAAAAGAAAATGCTAAAGAACTTAAACTGTTTAAGCCATGGGTTGAATTGATTTTCAGCCCAATGATAAATTGATTTTTTTCGGGGTAATAAATCCTTGAAGAGAGCTGTAAATCTCATTAATTTGTAATGCTTAAATCATATTCACTGAAACGGAAATCAAGGATACAATAAATGTTGATTTTTTTAGACTTATTTAAAAAAAAAAATATATATATATTTTAATACATTCAATATTTGTTAATAAATATACTATTGGAATATATAATATAATAAATTAATAAGAAAATATATATAAGATAAATTAATACTCCCTTTCCTAATCACGAAAAATATTCAAGTAACTTAAGAGTCTAATAGACTTTTAAGAGTCGCTTCCATTGCAAGTTTAAATTTTTTAAATTTTATTATTATCATTTTAATAAACAAATATTCTTACATATTGTTTTTTATATTTGTTACATTACGATAAAACCGTTCAATGAGATGATTGAGTTAAATTAAATCAATCAAAAAACTAAATATGAAGTTTAGTTGGTTTTGCTTACGTTAAGAAAGAAACGACCTATTGATCTTTAAACAACCTATTTATCTTTAAACGACCTATTTTCTTTAAAAGACCTATTTCTCTTTAAGCAACCTATTTATCCTTAATCAATCAATCAATATTTCCTTTTAAACAACCAATTCATCCGTTAATGACGGGACTTAAGGGGATTTAAGCAACCTATTTCTTTTCAAACGACCTATTTTTTTTTTAACCGACCTATTTCTCAAAAATGCGAAATTTCTATACAACTTTGAATTATGAAAAGATCTATTAGTTCCTCATGATCTACATAGATAACATGTCAATGTATAATTAAAATCGTTACTCACAGCACGAGGACCTCGCTGGGCAGATTGACCGGTACCGCCAGGATGCCGATGCTGCGGCAGCTCAACTTGAGGGTCTCCAGGCTACCGGTGCAGTGGCAATGCTTTTGTAGCCACAGCTCACAGACGCTGTGCAGGGTCCGCTGCGTTGAGGTCTTTCCACTGCCGTTGCCCCTGTCGGCGTTGCCACCTGCTGCACCGGCTGCAAGCGTTGCCAACTCTGTTGCACGCTGACTACCGTGATATTCCTGCAATGATTTCTCATACAAGATTTGTGCCTCACGCTCTGGATCTGATGAGGGCAGCATAACGTTCTCTCTAATGCCGGGGGGCGTGGCCGGGGGAGTGCTGGCAGTGCTGGTAAGATTCATATTCACACTAATTTCGCTTAGCTGTTGCACTGTGCCGGTGCCGCTGCTGCTGCCGTTGCTGCTGCTGCTGCGCCTCTCTTTGGTTTCGGACACTTGAAGTGTTGTTGGCGTCGCCATCGCTGCTGCTGCTGCTGCCAGCACAGCGAGCGAGGCTAAAAGCAACAGCTGAAAACCGGCCGAAGTTGCTGCTGCTGCTGCTGTCGCTGTTGCTCTGCCGGCGTCGCTGCGCTGTTGGCGTCGGCGGCGCCGGCAATGCGCTGCCATTTTCTCAGTCGCAGTCTCAGTCGCTGTCGCTGTTGCTGTTGCTGCTGGCGTCGCTGCTGCTGCTGCTGCTGCTGCTGATTGATGCTGTCAAGCATTTGTCATTTGATGACAGTTTTGTGCGCAATTCGTTTCTCGCTCATGATTTTCTGCTCTCCTTGTTGTTGTTTCTTTTGTTGCAGTCTCTTTTGTTGTTGTTCTTCTCGTTGCTGTTGTTGTTGTTGTCGTTGTGCACGTTATTTCGCTCACTTTTTATTGCAGTTTTTTATTTATTTTTATTTTTCTTTTATTTATTTTTATTTGCCTCACTTTATTTTATTTACCTTCACTTTCTGCTTCAGTTGCATTTTATTTTGTCTTCGCTTCTTGTCTCTTTCTTTTTGTTATTTTCGTTTTTCTGTTTTTTTGATTTTTCATTCGTTATTGTCTTCTTTTTGTTCTCCGGAGTTCGTTAGTCCTTGCAGAGTTCTCCTTTTACCTGTGATTGATGCTGTCTGCCGCGGGCACAACTAAGTAAAGATACGACGTTTCAGTTGAGTTTATCATGTTCAGGTTTCTTGATATAATAATAAAATATATATAAAAAAAAAATTCCAAAATTTTGATTTTACATTTTTACGGCATTTTCTTGAATGAATATTTCCTTTAATCTTAAGATACTTTTATCTCGCATAATTTGGAAAATTAGGCTGATCTTGATTATTATAGAAGCTACACCTATGAAATTTGGCTTGAAGATTTGTATTTAACATACGTTTCTGCAGTTTATTTCAAATTTCTGATGCCATGCTCACAGCTCCAGTAAATCCTTAATTTGCGATTATTAGCCAACGTATATAGTTCATGATATTCTGCTTTGGTATGGACATAGATGTATACTGTATGTATTTATGTGTCAAATTTCAATCTAATCGTACAAATAACACAGAAGTTGTTTTAATAAATGTTTGTCATGCTTTTGACCAGCAAAAATGTAGCTTTTATTTTATATATTAGCTATATATTTATATAATATTATACTAATTATCATATATAGTTTTTTAAGGGATACTAAATATTAGGGTATTTAAAATAATTTCGTATCCAATTTGATTATTCCAATTTCTGACCACAATTCCATGCTCTTTCTTTCTGTTATCACTCATTCCGCTTTCCCATTCTTTTGCATATCAACAGAAGACCTAAAAAGTCTAAAATCCCTCTCTTTCTTTTTTTCCACAAAGGGTTTACAATTCCTAACAATCATGAACACATTCTACTCCATCTCCTTTTGGCCAGATATGGTTCATTTGCTGACCGACTCTCTCTGCGCCTCCTCCGACCTGCTTCGGTTGTCGGTAACAAAGCGTTTGTAGGAGAGGGAGGGAGGCAGGGATAAGGCAGCGCAGCGCTGATGAATGACAAATTTGACAGCTACCACGCCCATTTGCCCACTTTGTACACTTGCTGTGTGTAATTAATGAACCCGTTGACAGTTTTTGAATTTTTGCTAACGGGGACAGTTTCGAGGGATTTCCAAAACTAGCGGCAAATATTTCACAAATGTCACGATATTAAATGTGTTTCGGAAATAAAAGACATGCTCGCTCTCTGTCTCTCTCTCTCTCTCTCTCTCTCTTTATATAAACAGCTCATCCTTTAAGGAACTTCTACTACTTCCCTACTTACCCCCTAATCCCAAGCACGCGCCTCCATTTAACTCGCACATTTCACCGATGATTTATGACATGTTTATGTGGCGCTGACCTCGCCAATGGCAACCCTAGCGACAACAGCAACAACAACAACAACAGAGGTAACCCTGACAGGAAAAGCAATAAATATTTAAGGATAGTTTTGCTATATGTAGTTCCCATCTCCGTCTTCTTATCTGCGATAAAAGAAACGCCAAAGAATTATGTCGATTGCGCCGCTAATCGAATCGAACTTCTTGAACCATTCGAGTATTTATGAGTGTTCATTCATTCATTCATTGAAGCCAATTGTAAACAAGTGTGAGTGTGTGAGTGTGAGTGCGAGTGCGTGTGAATGTATATTTATTAGCTTCGATTATGGAATATAAACAGCAAATATTTGCTTAGCCTGTGCGATATGCGATTCCGAAAGAGTTTCCCCAGATTAGACGACAAGGTGTTGAAAATCTGTTCGCATTTCATTTTCCAAATCCAATACGCTTGAGTTTTCCCCAATTTTCCAAATGCGCCTGGCAACCGGCAAAAAACAGAGCTGGTTTTCCTTCTTCTTCTTCTGTTGTGTTTTGTACTGTAAACGAACCAAGCCAAAAATCAAATATTTGCTCAGAACTTCCGGCAAGTGGTTACGGGGGGAGAAAAGTGGAAAATAGGAAAAGTGGACGCAGGAAAATGAAAGTTTCTTCGGTATTCAAATGCGCACACACACGTGTCTGGGCTTCAGATTGTTTTAGGTTTTCCCCACTTTAAAGACTCTAGAAGGCACAACAATTGGGGGAATGTAGTAAGGATTCTGTTTGCTTTATTGGGATTGACAGTTCTTCAATCTGTGGGGGGAAATTAAAGTGTCGAAATGCCTTCCATGCTGGCAAAGTTAGTTGGGGCTTGTAGAAGGCTTAGTTATGCCTGGTAAGCGCAAATAAACTCTTTAACAGGCACTCTGTCTGTTCGAACGCGCTAATCTTAGTTAGTATTGGAGCTAAAGATATGAAATTGGGTATGCAGCTTACTGTATGCCGGAGTAAGATGCAGTTTATTTTTAATTTCAAATGCCTCACCCATAAGTCACGCAAATCGATCATTTTTGATTACTAGGCAAGGTATTTCGGTCACAATTTGCTCTGGCGTATAACAAGATTAATTTCATATGAACCAATCCCTAATTTGAACATATATTTAATATTTAAGCTATAAGTTCGAAATTATATTATATATATATATATATTATTATTATTATTATTATATTATTATATTTTATTTTTGTATACATAACATAGATAAAGCTAAAAAAAACTCGTTCTACTTATAGTAAATCTCCTTTGTTTTATTATTTACATCCAATATGCTCGAAAATAGTTAGGAAGTAGATAACCTACATATGTAAACCTATGTTAATATTTGTTTTTTCTAACTACCGTGCATCGTATCGTATCATCCCAAACTTTCTAAACCCATTGTTTGCCATATTAAGTCTGACATTGAGCTGCGCCTGTCACAGATAAATCTCTTGATTATGGCATCCAGTCTATATGCTAGTATAAACGATCATATGTGAGTTACTTACGATCATGGCGAATGCCTGAGCTAAGCTCAACGATCTAAGCTCTTTAACTAAGCCGCTCTCATGGTGCATGCAAATTATTTTCAGGCGAACGCATGCCAATTTTTAATTGTCACACGATTTGTTGTGACTGTGACTGTAATTGATATATGGCCACTTGGCACTCACTCACACACACACTCACACACACACACATACAGTATCACGCACCTATGATGCATGGAAATTTATAGACGCACGTGTTCCGTTTTTTCCCTCTACGCACTTCAATGCTAAAACTGCAAAATTTTCAAACCAACCCACACATAACTCTCGCTCGACTCGCACATCAAAATTTCATGAAAATCTCATAAATTGCTGTGCGCACAGCGATTAATTACAACAAAAAGAAAACAACAACAACATGAGTATGAAAATAAATCTCAAGACACGCCCCGATATATTGCGTATGGTAAATATCATATTCAATATCATATTTCAATATGATTTCAAATTTTTAGCCAAGCTGAAAATCGATGTTGACATATGAGAACATTCATACTATATTATTATATTATATTATGGCGGAAAATTGCAATAACAACAGCGATGACAACAGAACAACAACAACAACTACAACCCAGTTAAAATACTCAAAAAGGTGTCGAACTACTCTTTGGGGCTGGGTGCATTGATTGAATCATTTTACAATGAAATCGGTAAACTTTGGAATTAAGCGTAACTAGTTGAGTTTTCCAAATATCATTCTGAAATATGGTATTTATAACTCTTATTTTATTCTTAATATAAAATTAAAATTTCATAGAAACTCTGTAAAAATATAGTATACATATTATATATATGCTTAAAAATCGGTAAACTCTATAATAAAGCATAACTAGTTGAGTTTTCCAAATATCATTCTGAAATTTTGTATTTATAACTCTTATTTTATGCTTATTATGAATTTAGAATTTTATAGGTATTGCATAACATAAGTAGAAATTATGGAAGAATTACTCTGTATAAGCTAGTCTTTAAAGTTTAATTGTTTTTAAAGAGCATCAGCTAGTTGCACACTCTCTCTTTTGTTTTTGTCTGATATTTTGTTCGATTTTTTGAGTTTTCAATTCAAGTGCAGCTTGCCAAATATAAAACTGGTATTTCAACACAAAATGCAACTTTAATTTTGTTGTTGTCGTTTTTGTTGTTGTTGCTATATTTATGCTGCCTTATGCTGACCTTCAATCATTGTGGGATTTTTTCTCGCTCGACTTTATTAATGACAGTTGTTGCATAATTTATTTAATTTCTGTTTCTTTTTTTTTTGGCGCGCTGTGCAAACTTTTTGGTAACTAAATAATTAAATGTTTTTTTGTTTTTTTTTTTTTGTTTTTGGAATTACAATTTTATGCACAACCAATTGGGAATGTTGGGAAAGTGAAGCATAGTTCAGTTGAGTTCTACGACACTTGGGAATAGAGAAATATTTAAGCTGCACTGATATTAAGTGAAATCATGTGGAAAAGAGTAGTTAAATTAAGTTGAGAGACAAAAAATAAAATAAAAAAAACTAAACTTCATAGTGTAATGAAATTTTGAACATACATAAAGAATGAGTTAAGCATTAAAATAGATTTGTAGAATTTGTTAAATACATGCCAGATTTATGAATAATATTTATAGAATACACGCTAAATGGGAACAATTCGGGCACGATTCAAGTGCCAAAATGCCACATCAAAGTTCACACCTTGCCGCACGATTTTGCTCGCTTTGATCTTCGATTTTCGATACTGAACTGTTGCTGTTTCTCTTTTGCTACCCCCCTATCCCTCTCTCTTTCTCTTTTTGTTCTTGTTATTATTAAATAGTTTTTTTGTTGTGTTTCTGTTACCATCAAATCGATTTCGTGTTCTGCCGCAGGGCGAATCATATTATTACTGATTATTCAACTGTTTATTTTATGACTTTCTCATTACACACACACAAACACACACACACACAATCAGGTATATTCCATTTATCTCATCTGAGCAGAGATCTGTGCTAAATTGGCAACGTCATCGCCGACACACATCGGGCTCATCATAATCGGGCTATTAGCGAAGCCTTCTTCTTATTTACATTTCATGCTACTCAATTTTATTGGCAGTTTGGGTCAATTGTCTGCCAAAAGAAATGTGTCTGAAATGTGCCTCGGATTGTTCGCACTTCAAGTGGTCGCTGAACAATGGAGATAAGTGTAGAGGAGTACCCAATAATATGAATGGAAAATGCATTGTACGAGGAACTCTTAAGTTGTCTTCAAGTGTGGGAAATAGAAGGTATATAAGTGAGAAAACTTGATAGTTTTTTTTTTCACTTACTAACTTCAAACTGTTAGTGATTCTAATGCAAGTTTACCTTATATTTTAATATAGAATTACTAACTATCCTAACTCGGCAATCCTAGTAGTTAGGACAAACAAATTTGATATTATAAATAACCACATAAAAAAGTTGCGAAATACACTCAAGTTGTTGTACAAAGTCATTCATTTTCAATGAACTAACTATAGTAACTCAGGATCTAGCAGCGTTACAAAGATAAAATATGGTATATGCTTCTTATTCGGCAACTAAAATCATACTATATTGATTTTAACAAGTATAACTCATTATTAACCAAAATAAACATATTTAACCATTGTAACTCAACTTCTAGCAGAATTTCAAAGTTGAAACTTGGTATATGCGTATAATTTGACAACTTAATTCATAATGTATGAGTTGCAATACATATTTTTTATTCCTTTTAAAAATAAACACATTTAAAGTACGTTTTGTTATCTAATTAACAGCCCAAATATTTTCCTAAATTTTCTGCACTATGAGCAAAAGTCTGGAAATGCCAATCAAGTTGGAAGAAACTCTGTAATGGAAGCGAAATGTGCGAGCAATTCTTGATTTTCTTTCATAAATTTTTAGCCATTTTACAAGCAATTTTGAGCTTGTTGTTGTTGTTGTTTTTGTTGCATCAATAAACAAGTAAATGGATTGAGAGCGGACTGCATTCTGTTTATTTGCCGAAACGAATTTGCAGCCAAAAAAAGAGAAGAATACAAAAATTTGAATGGAAAACTTTTCGAGTGGCGACAGTGGGAAATCAATGGAACACAAGGGTTGCCAACTGACCTGAAAATGTGCGCACAACTCGATTAAGCAAAGTGTAATTGTGACAAAGGAAAACCCAAAAAAAAAAAAGAGAATTCGAAAAATAGTATAAAGAGTAGCTCAGACAGCTGGCAAAACTAATAGACCACAGTTGGAGTAGGGTATTCGAGCTGAATTGAATGATATTTAAGGGGTCCTGAGAGCGCTTTGAGGTTCATTGGATTGCCACCTAGTTGAACTGGGGTCAAGCGGGGCAGCAACAATTGATTACGTATACGACACGAGTTCATAGATAACATGGCTCGAATTGTTTGGCATGAGAGCGCTGTTTTGTTTGCAACTTTTGTAATTTGTTGTCTCTCTCTTCCTCTCTCACTCTGCTCTCGTATTCAGTTCAGACATTTTTATGAGCCTGACCAAAGTGTCAGCCACAGCCAGAGCTCCGATTGTCATCCCTCCCTCTCTTTCTCATTTATTTTATTGAGAATATTTTTCGGAGGGTAATGATTGTTGTTTGCGGTTTGCCACTGTCTCTCTCCCTTTCTCTCTCTTTCTCTCTCTCTCTCTCTGTGACTATCTCAGTTGTCTGTGAAGTGTCTATGGGCGCCCTCTTAGTCCTGAGAGCAGTCCCAACTCGCAACGCAATGCTTTCATGTTGTGGCATCTCTGCCAGTTTTCCAATCGATCTGACATGGCATCAAAGGCAAGTAAATTTTCACACCTTGCCCAGGGAAAATCCTTACTACCTTCAGCTCCTCTTCCCTCTCATCCGTCGAGCAGACCAAGCAGAAAATTTTCCATTTGTGGCAACACAGTCGCAAATTGCATTAACGCAAAAGTTTTGCTTTCAACTTGAGCGATTTCCCTTGCTCCACAAGACTTTTCCCCCTTACTACCTTTCCTATAAACCTTCCCCATCTACCTCTCCCCTTCTTCAGCCTCTTGCCCCATTTGCCTAATTATCCCAAAGTGGCAACATCATTAAAAACTTGCAGCTCCCTCTCTGCTTTGATTGAAACCAAGGCAACACAAAAGCTATATACGCATATTCGCAGAGACATCTTCCTACTATATATATTGTATATATATATATTTCCATTTAAAATCATGTCAATTGCGTTGCAAATTTTTCTGTTGGAACGCCGGAAAATTCGCAAGTTACAGACAAACTGACGCCCACAACACTTCGGCGAAGCGACGCCTCATCGCTTCAGATATCGGTCGAGCCTATCGTCGCACCATATATCATATCAAAGATATGTCGCCCGGCATTCAATAAAAATAAATATGCAATTTTAATGAAAATGTTTATTTCTCGCGCTACCAAATGCGCTCATTGCCCCAAGACTTGTTTGTACACTCTGCGATTTAAGCGCATCGCAGAGATGCTCAACAAACTGACAGCTTAAGTCGCCCCGATTATCGGGGATTATCTCGGGAGATTATGTTGTAAGTGCATGCAATTATTTTGTGGGAAAAATAGATTAAATGACGGGGAAACACAACAGTTTGTAGTAGGGAAAATTAATTTTAAGCATTTAGTATATCATTTAATATATTTAAGAGACACAATTAAGCCATTGGCCTATAGTAACTCGGAAACCAGTGGAGTTTCAGTCATTAAAATTTGCATGAACACATTTTAGGAAGTATCCTAGAAATTTCAATAATAAAACATAATTTTTCTTACTTTTTCAAACAGATAAAAATTAATTTTAAAAAGTTTACTCTTTTATCTATTGTAGCTCGGAACTAAGTGAAGTTTCTGTCATGAAAATTTGTGTGCACACATATAAGGGAGTATCTTAGAGATTTTAATAATGAAATATAAGTTTTAAGAGAGAAATATTAAATTAAAATAAGTTTACTCCTATATCTTGGACAGTTAACAAGTTAAGATAAGGAAATTTTGCGTAGAAATTATTTGATACATGTTCTTCCACATAGAACTATCTTAAAGTTCTTGCATAATCTTTCAGTTCTTAAAGCCTCCAGAACTCACTACGTGTTTATAGAGCATTTACACATTTGTTTGCTGTTTCCACTTGATTTTCATAATGAAAATTAGTTGATTGTGCGTAATTTTTTTATAAACTGTCGTCATCGTTTTGCTGTGCCCCGTTCCCCAGATCTCAAACACGCCTCCTCTAAAGCTCGTTAACCATAGTTTCAACTCGGATCCGGATCGCCTTGAAAATGCACTTAGGCTTTAATTTTTTTTTTTGTCGTTCTATACACTTTACAAATTGGCTGCAATTTTCGCACAAACAAAATTGATGAGGCACCCAAAAAAAAAATATATATATATATTAGGTTTTCCAAAGGGTTAACGGGGGAAAACAATATGAAAGAAAAAAGTTTTCTTTGATGGATTACAAATGTATAAGGTAATTGATATACTGCAGTCACAAAGTCAAGTCCGAAGATGTCTGTGAACGCTCTCAGGGTCTGATTAAAAATGCTGAAAAGGTGTCTCGACCACCACCACCACCCCCCCCCCCCACATAAAAGTTTGGGGAATTTCTCAGCAAAAGCCTAAATCAAAATCTGAACACGCGCCACTTAGTCAACACTTTGGGTGAGACTGACTGAGATAGGTTCGAGGTTCGTTGTACATCCAGGGTATACACGTATCTCTCCCCTCTTCCCTCACTCACTTTTTACCACAAAGTGTTGACTACCCCATCGGCATACCAAATCACTTGCTGTGGCATTGCAATCTATACAGATCTCCACTTGTTTCACTTCAGTTCTTCTTCAGTTCGGTTTGGTTTATTTTACTCGTCTCAGGGTGGGTGCATTGACACTTTTAGTGAGATATTTGCAGTTTGTTTTGGCTTTTGTTTTATTGCGAATTAAGTCTGGCCACAGTTAATTATAATAAAAATCACTTTTTCTTAACTATTTCGGGAATTGCCATGGGTTGTGCGGGGTCTGCACAGTTTATTGTTTTTTTTTTATAACTATTATAAGGCTGCGACCTTTTTTATACATTTTTACACAGCACATTGTTCTATAAAAATATTATTAATGTGCCGGAAGAACGCTATGAAAAAATTATGCATATTGTATATTAATTATTTCACAATGAACCGAATTTAAAATGAGATTTCTATCTCGTTCTTTTTAAATTGCTTTTAAATATATTTTTTATGTTGGTTATATTTTATATAATGGCATATTGTATGTTATCTTTCAATTTAATTATTTATTGCTCAACAACTCATTTATTATATTAATATTAAACACTTTTTATTTAGATTCGCGCATTTAAAATACAGAATTATGTATAATCAATTAAATAATATGTTTTTTTATTTTTTCATTATTATGATAATTTGTATTATTTAATATTTAATTTTTTCATAGTTATGCAGTTAAGAGGGTATTCTTTTTTTTTCATTTTGCTTATTTATTTTGATTTATTATTTATTGTATTTATTTAGTAAATTAAACACATTATTCATAATTATGCCATAATTATGAGCATCAAGAGTATTTCTTTATTATTACTACACCTGCTACACAGCCAACATTTTTAAAAGAAAAACTCCTCTGTCTTTTTCCCTTTGGAATATTAAAATAATATAATAAATCAAAAGTGTATTAACAACAATCGATTGGGTGAAACCGAAAAAAAGTGCATTAAACATTCTGTTCAATAAATTTAAAATTTTTTCTCCTTCTGTTTTTAACGTGTTTGCGGCCGGCGTGTTGGCCTTTTCCCGCTGTTTATCAGTTAAAATATGTATGTTTTTTGTTTGTTTGTTTGTTTGTTCAGCACTCGCCGCGATATTAATTGCCATCAAATTTGAGTTTCAGTTGAAATAAATGATATATGTATCTTTGTGTGTGTACTATATATCTAGGTATATTAATTATAATTGAATTTGTTGTAGTTTTATTTGGCTTTCGTTTTCATTTCGCGCAAAACTCGTGCCATATATGTTGCCAATACGTATACGTATTTATATGGCGTCCATATAATATTTTTTGTGCACGATTTTGGGGCAAAAATCGTCACGAGTCGCAGATGCAGCGACGTCATCGATCAGCCGTGTTTTTTTGTTGTTGTTTTGTTTTATTGAAAATTGAAAGTTTGTTTTTTTTTTTTATTTAATATGCGAACACACACACACACAGCGACACATGCGAGACAGAGAGGCAGATGAAAATCAAAACAACAACAAAAGTTGTTGATGCCGCCAAAAAGTAAACGACCTTTAACGCCAATAAAAAGCGCAGCAGCAGCAGCAGCAGCGGCAGCGGCAACAACAACAACTAGAGGAAAGCTGCAACAATGCTGGCTCTGACTCCTTGCAACAATTTGCACGTCGCGTTGTCGTCGTTGTTGCTGTTGCTGTTGTTGTTGTTGTTGCTGGCGATCTGCGCGAAACTCGGTCAGAAATGTAATTTATGCGTAACGAGCTCACACGCGCGCCTCTACACAACTTGCGGCACCTTCTCTCGCACACACACACACACGCAACGCAACGCAACGTAACGTAACGCAACGCACAACTAACTCGCTTCCACTACAGACCGTTGCGTTTTATCCGTTTCTATTAACCACACGCTTTATCCACTTGTTTTTATCCGTACACATCAACCGCACGCGTCGAACGCACAAAGCGCACTGAACGGCGCAACTGTTTTTTGTTATTTTTTTCATCCATTATTTTCGGAGGAGCCTCGCACAGCGGCAACGGCAACGGCAACTGTAACAGCGCAGGCAGCAAACGTTGCCGGCAACATGTGTGCGTATACAGCATGTTGCCAGCAACATGTCGTGTTGATAAGCTGCTGCAGGCAAGGGAAAATGTGCTTGACTATGTTCCTCTTTTAGTTTATTTTAAATTATATTCTATAACATATTTATGATGAAAACAATATATACTTGTTCAAAAATATTTTTGCGTTTTATTAAAATTAAATTTGCATATGTATATATAATTTTTATATATATTATATTATGGATTATTTTCTAATATATACTTAATTTTTATTTTATTGAGTTTTTTGTTTTACTTTTTAAAGTATTTCCTAGCTTTTATTAATTGTTACTACAGATAAATAAAGAAATTTAATGGACTTTATTATTTTAAAGAATCTAATTTTTTGTTCTTTCATGTTTTATGTAATTAAGTATACAACATTCAATTAAATATAAATCTGATTGTTTTATTTTACAGACTGGAACAGTAACACTCGCTTATCTACTTAGCTCGCTGACCTGTGGCGTATACGCAATAAAATGTTTACATTACGTATACGTCACTGGCAAAAGGGATAAGTGATAAGAACTTGAGATAAATAGATTGCTGTTCTATTTAAATCAAAGGCTTAACTACCGACTGTCGCTCGCAACATTCGCCTGCCCTGCACCTGCCACATGTTGCAGCGTCTGCGCACTTTATTGCCGGCAGCGCTGCCGTCGTCTGCTCGAGTGCAAGATTTACGCCTCCATTCATCGAGTGACCCTATACACCTGTTGAACGCCTGCAGCACCTTGACACAGCCAGCTGTTTTGGGCCGCAACAATGAAAACTTTTTACGACCTCCGCCGACGCAAAGTAAAAGTTTTTCCCAACAAAAAAAAAAAAGAAAAACAAAAAGAATTTAAAGTAGAAAAAAGACTGTTTTTTTATGCTCTGTCTGTTCCACCCTCACTGGGGAATTAGCATTACCATCTCTTGCTGTGGTATTTATCTAAAATTATTTTGTTCATTCATATTTGTTGTTTTTTTTTTTTTCTTTTTTGACCATGTGAAAATTGTCGTCTGACTGACAGTCGATAATTGAGGCACACATATTATTTTTGGGGCGACCTTTTTATTTCTCGAATGTTGCCATGCCACGTGTAAAGCCCTGAAATTTCTGTACAATCCCTAATTAAATAGAAAATTATTACAGATGTAGCGCATGATAAATATTTATGCATATTTTGTCATTAATCTCAATTAGCAACGGCACAAATTTCACTATTTGTTTAGCGAATTATTTAAGGTAATTTTGATTCAATGCATAAAATTGTGCATAGGTGTACCATAAATTATTGTGAATCATTATTAAATCTACAACTATTTTAATTAGAAATTTCGACATATTATGATATGCAATTTTATTATAAATTAATAGTTTAATTGAAGTAGAATTATACATAATTTTGGAACAAAATCATGTCGGCAATTAGACATGTAACAAACACCCTTAACAAGCCTGGACATTTTGTTTATGTTTTAACAACCTGAGTAATTCTACAATTAAAAAAAAAGCAAAATTGATTTTTTGAAATTTTCGATATGTTGGATACTTAGGTAAGGGTCCCCCCTATGATATTTCGACAAAATTTTTTTTTGGAAATTTTAAATTGCGAGTTTTTAATTTAAATCGATTGTGGAGGTCAAAATTAGTGCTAAACAATTGATTAAATCGATTTTAAACGATACTTAATTTTGGCCCAAAAATCATGTCAAAATTTTCGAAAAATTAGACATGTAACACACTCAACAGGCCTGGTACCATCATTTTACACCGATCGTAACTCACTTAAAAATCAAACGATTTTCACGCGGAATGACATTTTGTTTATGTTTTAACAACCTGAGTGATTCTACATTGAAAAAATAGCAACATGGATTTTTTGAAATTTTCGATATTTTGGATATTTAGGTAAGGGTCTATGATATTTTACAAAATATATATATTTTTTTTATTTTAAATAGCGAGTTTTATAGATCGAGTAAGCCATATGTAGTAGAATTAGTTGTGCAGAATTCTTTGTTTTAGATTAGACGTTTGTAACGGATTTTGGAAATTGGGCGAAGGGTATCTTACTGTCGTGCGCGTAAGACTGTTCCTTGACCGACTTGTTGTTTCTGTATTTTATATTTTATTCTAACTTTCAGGATTTTTTTGAAATTTTTTCAAGCTGTTATCTCTGTGATCTGCTCACTCATTTCTAATTATTCTCTTTCCAGCAATATATTTCGTTTAAATTCGTACTTCTCGTGCTTGTTCACTTTCCCCTCTTTTCCGCTATTATTTTCCAGCTCTTTCATTCGGTATTTCTCTCAATGACTTTCCTCCCCACAGTTGCCTCATTCCGATTCATAAATTTAATGTGAAAAAAAGAAACGCCTTTTATTTGGTTTTCCATTTGCAAATTTTCGCATCTCGTTGACGGCCCATAACTTGCATAGGGCAGTGTGTGCCAAAGGGGGCAAGGCTTTTGAGGGAGGGTGTAGAAGGGTGGTTAGTTGCCGACAAATGGGTGGAGCATTATGCATAAATTTCCGTTAATTAAAAGCGCCGCAAATTGCAAGAGATACCGCTTTTTGAAGCGATGGACGCAGCGTCGCGAACTGAGATGACTGGAGAGATGAGGAAGGGGAAAAAGAAAGGAAGAGAAGGGACAGAGGAGGCGGGAGAGGAAAGGGAGAGAAGTAGGGAAGCTATGGCGGCAATGGGGCAACTTTAATGCAGGCCCAATATAAAATATGCGTGTCGGTAATTTGAGGAATGCAGTGTGTGTGTGTGTGTGTGTGTGTGGCATAATCGTAAATTTGCAGCATAGTCTGCCTGCTATGCTGAGTAGTTTTGTGTAGTTACAGTTGGACACACACACACACACACACACACACACACACAGACTGTCAAACACACGCGTCGTAAGTATGCAACAGGCCACCGCACCACAGTCCCCCCCTCTGTGCGCACCCACGCAACGGAAACGGAAGTTGCTGCAAAATGGCGCGCAAGTATGGCGGGCATTCGAGAGAGGCAGTAAGACAGGCGGGAGAAAGGGGAAGCAACATGAGCCCTGCTCAAGCGGCACAACGGACAACTGCAGCCAAGCAGGCAAGGACCTTGCGTGTTAGGGTCCTGCGCTTGGCTGCCTTTATGCATGGAGTGCAAAATATTTACACACACTAAATCAGCTAAGTAAGCATGTGTGTGAGTCTGTGTGCGTGTGTGTGCCCTGCAAGCGATGTGAAGCATCTCGTACAAGTTTTCCTGCATTTTACCTGCATTTTCCAACATTTGAAGCACCCTCCTGACCACCAGCAACCTGATGGGGCGGAAAACCCAATTAAATGATCACTTGAAAGTCGAGTCGAGTGGAATAGAGAGTTGGTATTGTTGAAGTCCTTCACTGTGCGTAAACAATACAATTTAATAAACACCTGCAAAAGTTGATAATAGCTAACAGATTATTTTAACAGTTTTAATAAAATATTCTTAGGCACAAGGGGTGTTTTTGGCATATTTTAGACCATCAGTGATTTTGCAAAATTTGAGTTTATTATACATTTTGATATATCATATTGTTCCAAGTTTTTATCTAATTTTTTGTTTTTATATTTTAAACGAAAGTCACTTTTATATAAAATATATTTTTTTTATTATAGTTTTCAGTTATTTTTGCTTATAATTTCATTTGGATTAATTTTATTTATGATTGTTTTATTTATTTCGATACTTTTGCATTACGATACAAACCTGAACTTTCTCTCTCTCTCTCTCTCTGCAGCTACGGCATGAAAACTTACGGCTTACTGTTTTTTCGCCCCGTATGACCATAAATCAAATGCCACAGGTAAATTAGTATTTTCGTATTTATTTATTTTCAATATAGAAAGAAATATACAAAATAAATTAAAATTAGATTATTATGTACTAATTAGACAGAATATTTTAATAGATTGCAAATTCTAGCTGTAATTTATGGTACAATATCTAGCATGCTGCCCATAGTTCGTTGGCTAAAATCTGCCTTAGACTCTACCTCTTTACTCCTATAACAGTAATAACAGCATTTGCTCCACTGTGCGCTTTGCACGCACTTTTTACGCTCATTTCGCACACAGTGTTCGCCTTACCATACTCTCTCTTTCCCCCCTCTCTATCTTTGCTCTTCTCACGCACTTATTCAATAAAGATCTACGTCAGCTGACAACGCAAACGCACACGCTCACGCACATACACAAAGGCAACGAAGAGAGTGCTCTGTTATTGGCGCTCTCACATGCACGTATGCTAAAATCGCTCTCTTGAGCTGAGCCATTGTTAATAACAAGCATAGTGACATCATCGCGCGTAAGGACAAACAAACACACACACTCTCTCTCTCTCTCTCAGTGCTTTTTTTTCGTCTCCATACGCTACACGTGCTTCGAATTAAGCAATCCTCTCTCAGTGTTTACAGTTTACAGTGGCAGAAAGCGCGGCAAAACAATGCGAAAATGTGTGTATTATGTAGAATAAACATTGTGAATGTACAAACAAGCTAATGAAATAATTCTTTAAAATACTTGTGTAAAATTATGTATTTTTCAATAAATATTTGATATAAAGACAATTGGAAATTAAATAATAACGAAAAATAAATTACATTGATACATAATTAAGAATCACACATCTACACATGGATTATATCCATCATTTGAGTACTGACGCGCAACGTAGCCACAGACTAGTCCCATGAAGCTGACCATTATGAATCCAGTAAAACAAAATTCGAAGCCACATACACCGGGATCTCTATCGCAACCACCATTGGGGCTCAGAAGGTATCCCTCTCTGCACGTACATATCCTGCTGCCATCATTTGTCCGACGCACTTCGTGAAGCCTATTGATACAATAAATGCATTTTCTCGAGCTGTCGAGTCCATAGTGTTCTTCACATTCACACATTTGTGTTTCAGGATTTCGCCATTCATTTTCACCGCATTTCTCGTTACACTCAGATAGCGAAAATTTGACATCTTGGTCTGTCGAGCATAGATTGTAGTCAATCGATGAGTCATTCGCCTGGGACAGGGTCACAAGCAGGGCAGGCGACAGTAGCACTATTCGCCATACCGCGGCATTTTTCATTGCTAGCTAAATTAGCCAGATCCGATGCAACTGAAAATATTTTCGTACTTCCAACGCAAACGACATCCCAATACACACTGTGCCCACCCGCTAAGAGCGAACATGCCGTTGCTTTTTACGCTCTCAGCTACGGCACTACGTCATTTTATTCATTGCCTCTCTGAGCGAGCGAAAAATATGTTTATGTATCGCACCGTGGGCCATGAATCTATAAATCGGAATTGAATTTATCTGCGATAAGTTTAAAAATATAATTAAATATATATACGTTAGACTCAATTGATTTTTACTACCAACGCAATCCTCAACCTAATAGTTTCGCAGGCATATGAGACACTGTACGCATTTCCAACGAGCTGAGAGAGGCAGAGCGAGCGCGCGCCCACTGTCTCTCTGTGTGCTCTCACAACAAAACAAACGGCCTGCGTGTTTCGCACGGTGGGACAAGTATCAATAAATCGGAGTTTAATTCATCATTGGTATTCAAAGAACATTTATTTAGGGCTTTTGTTTACTTTTGTCACAATGTTCAAATTAATGAATTCTTATTAAGCGGTCAGTTGAATACTCTCTCAATTATATAACGAAATCAAACATGTACTGGCACTGGATCTTTTGGTTTATCCCTACACTGACGCACAATATAGCCGCACACTAATCCCAGTATGCTGAATATTGCGAATCCAACGGAACAAAATACGATGCCGTATCTTCTGGGATTGCGCTTGCAATAACCATCCTTGTTTAATCGAAATCCATGGAGACACGTGCATATCGTATCATTATGGGGAGTAATATGTATTTCATGTTTTTCTAACAAACAGAAAATACATTGTCCAGACTCATCTCGGGCATAATCTGAATAACATTCACACTTCTTGGTTTCATCATTTCGACGTTCGTTTTCGCCACACTTTTCGCAAATGCCATGGATATTATGACTGTAATCTGGTTTACATTTGCAATCCGCATATCCGTCGGATATCTCGTCTCCGGGACATGGAACACAAAGATTATTTTCGTCACGTTGATGGTTATTTAGACAGACGCACTTATGGAACGGTAAACACAATCGCTCATTCTCATCGGGACAGTGAAAACAGTCACCATTGCTAGTGGCGCTATAACCAGGGCTACAATGACCCCTTCTGCACCTTCCAGTTTCTGTATTCATAAATCCCCGGCCACAATTACATTGTCTTTGTACGCCGTAATACCGCTCGATCCAGCATTCATGATCACTTAGATAAGCCTGCGAAGGTTTCTCACGCTGGGCATTATAGCATGTATCAAATACTAGAGCATTACATATCGAAGTTGCTCCAAGCAGAAGAAGCATCACGTGCAGCACCCTCCATCTCAGAACATTATTCATCACAATATTGAAATTCAGTCTAAAGAAATGTTTCACCACATCCGACGCAATCGACAATCGAATATGTACTGAAACCCAAATGGAATAATCTCCGGGTCTGCCCAAGATGCGTAAAAAATAAAAAGAAAGAGAGAATGGAAGAGGGAGAGCTGTTTGTGCTACCACTTACTCAGCACTTGCACGTCATGGCGCACAGTGATTCATAAACCATTTACCCGCAAATAAATTCATATCTAACATTTTGCCTCTATACATATACCGATAGGCGTATAATTGGCACAAAAAAATATAAGTCCAGACTTGAACTCAATCGAAAACCTTTAGAACGATGTGAAAGTGGCCAATTCTCAAAAAAAAATTAAAAATTTTGATGATTTGTGGGTGGGTGTTCACGAAGCCTGGAATTCTACCCCCAAGGATCGGTGCCGAGAGCTGGTGGAGAGTAGGAGCAGCAGATGTGAAGCAGTACTCCGAAATAATGGTTACAGTACCAAGTACTAATACTTAGAACAAATTACTAGTTCAAAATAATAATAGTTTTAATTTTATAACAATTTAAATGAATCTGTGCCAATTATATGAGCAGGCAACTTTTGATTTTTTTTGAATATTTTCAAAATATCTTTTGAAATTTTAAGTTAATTTGAAATTTTTTTTTCCATATTTAAGAGCCCACAGCATAGGCTTAAAAATGTCATTTCAGTTTGTTTCCTTTCATCAACACTTACTTAAAAAAAAATTGTTTTTTATACGTAAATCTTTTTGTGCCAATTAGTCGCCCATAGCTGTATAACCTATGTGACAACGTACAATTTGCATTATTTAATTCAATTGAG
Organism: Zaprionus kolodkinae; assembly: GCA_018901885.1. Classification (NCBI taxonomy): domain Eukaryota; kingdom Metazoa; phylum Arthropoda; class Insecta; order Diptera; family Drosophilidae; genus Zaprionus; species Zaprionus kolodkinae. Next base: position 4,202,007 of record JAEIFM010000508.1, read on the forward strand.
TTAAGTAATTTTAAAATATGAAAGTATTATATAATATTATGTAGTAAAGCACTATTTCGATGCGATTTTCATAAAATTTAAAATGTATATGTATTTTGTAAATCAGAAAATGAAGAACTCTAAATTTTTTTTCTACCCCTAAGAGCGATGTCTGCTGCTACAATTTTTTTTTTAATATTTCTCTTTAATTTTAATTATTGTGGTATTATATAATACGTACGAATTTCTATTGCTAACCTCCATTTCTAAAGATTCATTATTACGATTTTAATTCATGAGCTAGGTAGCCTGCACAGTTTTCTACCATTATCCATATTCCCCTATAATAAAACCGAAAAGTAAAACATGGAGCCAAAATTAGGGGGATGTCGATGACGGCAAAGCTTTATATGCTCTCGACTTATCGACTGTTTTTCTAAAATATGGTGGTCTTTGTAACTCTTGATCATTGATAATGAATTTCAAAGTTTCTGCCAATGTATTTTAAAGCCTTGGGGAAATTTATATATAAAATAATGTAGTGAGTTAAGTTGGTTTTATACTGAAGTCACAAGTATTATTAAGCGATAATACTGAAAATAGCTTTACCAGCGTAAGAGTGAGGTGATAAGCAATGCGTCAAAAGCAAGAGCAATACAAGAGAGTAAGGAGAGGTTTAAACCGGCTTTATCGCTTAAGCTCGTTAAGCTCATACGTTTTTATACACTTCTATTCTATCTCTCTGTCTGCCTGCCTGTCTGTCTGTCTGCTTGTCTGTTTATCTGATATTTTTGATAAAATTTTATCTAAGGAACTAAATTATAATTTTAAAAGGTATATTAAATATCTAAATTTTGAAATTGGGCCAGGGTATTTTAATACTGAATTCGCTTGACAATTAATTGCTTTTATTTTTTTTCTTCATGTCTAACCAATAGATTAGCATAAAGTTCAATTTTAAGGCCATGATTTTTAAATTTCGCAAATGCTCAACTTGTTTCCAAAGAATGTCGAATTGTATGCCAAATATTTGCTAGCTTGTCCCAGTGTTCACTACTCTATATATATATGTATTTATTTTGTTTAAACGATTGTTTATAAGATTATCATTTCACTTTGCTCATGAATAAAACAAGCTCTTTATATGTATTAAAATTGTTTTCTTATTCGATCGAACTTTTAAACACTTTACAAACTTGTTTCTTATTTGTTTTAATTATTCTAGTGAACTACTTGAATGTTTTCCATTGCTTTCGTAAAGTTTGCACTAATATTCTTATGAAAATAATAGAGACCGATTAGCAAAAATAATAAGAGGCCTACGTACAGTCCATAAAGTTGGCTAGCTGGACTATTATTGATGGTTTCAATCAATTTGTAAAAGCTCACATTATTGATGAAATTCAATATGGCAAACGTTTCGCTTTGCCTTCGACAAATTCCATTGGTATCCCGGGTGCTATCTTTGTTGCAATCACATATTAGAGAATTAACGTATCTCCTCCTCCATGACTCATTTTTACCCGTACACCTGTCCTTAGGAACATATACCTCATAGACTTCTTGTCCCTCTGCACACGTGCCACTCAAGCTGAGATCGTAGTTGCAAAACTTGATGCTGACATAGTTCTCGGGAACATACGGTGTTTCGGGATGATAACAGGTAACATCGTCGCAGTTAATCTCATGCCACATGGCATTGATTTCTGAAAACTCTATCAATACCAGCACGACGAGTGTAAGCGCCGACGGCAACATTTCGACGCAATATATTTTATTCGACTGCATCATCATAATATAAATTTGCAAAGCTTGGCACGGTGAGAGTGAGCAAAAAAATGTGCAGGCGGTTGAAAGCTTGAAAAAGCTCATTTCACTCAGTTGAGTTCCCTTGCCATAGCTCTTTCCGATCAGTTGCCAGAGCTCTCTCTTTTTTCACTTGTTATATGCAAAATAATATTCCATGCATTTACTTTTAAGTTGTTTACAAACAAAGTGTAACAGTGTATGCAGATTGTACTAAGAGACAGATTGCAGTTCTTCCAATACACAATTTCAGATACAATTTCCGAGAAACGTACATACATCTTTTATTATTATATCTCCGCTCTGCAATATCATTGATTTTCGGTATTTTAGCTTATAGAATTTTATAGAATAATTAATGGATGAAAACAATTTTTATACAAATACTACTACTATATATGGTGGTTTGTCGATTTTAAATACAAACTTATGTTTAAATATGTTAAATAATTAAAGGAAATAAACAAAAAAAAAAAAAAACATTTGCAATTAAAAATTTATTTAGCACAATAATATTAGAAGATTTTTTAGGTTACACAAAGAATAAAGAAAAGATCCAGCCTTTTGGCTGATCTGGCAACCCTGGCGCAGCAATACTCAAAAGAATGAGAGGTAACGTAGGCAAATACATAATTGCAAAAAAAATGTAGAAAATAAACAAATATAAGATTATTTAGAATTCATTTCAATTTTTCGATTTATTTATTATCGAGTATTGTTTTTAGGCAGATGCTAATCGATCTCTTAATTGAATTTTGTTTCGTTTCTCTTTAACCGTAATGCATTTGTAAACAATGAGTATAATCAAAAAATACACCAAAATGAGATAAGCAAGATCGTCTACTCTGTGCAATCTGTATTCTTGTACATCACCAGTTCTGCGTGCCGGACTATTTGTGTGAACACAGACACGATAGATATGATAGGACTTCTTCCACATCTGATTGGGGCCCGTGCATGAGTTTTCCGGATAACAGATCAAGTAATCTATTTCAGTATCGTAGCATTTCTTATCGGATGGTTCACACACATTCTCTTGAATATATTCAGCTGGGCAGAAACAGTCGAGTCCATAATAACAGGGTAATCCGAGTCCACAATTATATGTGTACGGGCATGTTTCATTCTGATCCGCAGCACAAGTAACGATCAGCAATAAGATAATATATACGATTCGAGTAGCTGGTAACATGTCGGAACTGTCGTTTCTATGGGGCAACCGACTCGGCTTAAATTTCTCTACACACTAAAGAGACAGATATTTCTTTCTCCCTATAGAGACTGCTTCTGCGTATTTAAAAATACGTACATTTGTCTAGGTGATACCAATAATCATTAGGTTAAAGGTTATCAGTAGATTAGCTATTTTAATTCTCTTTATTTAATGTGTGTAAGGAATGTATACAAATTATTAAATTCACACTTAGGAAACTAATAAAATATATTTAAAATGTTTATATTTATTTCTCTGATCGCTTACAATATTTTAAAGCAAATTTAATGTGAACGTAGAGTGCTATTAGGCCCAATATAAAATACATGTAATATCTGCGATAACGAAGCAACCAGTGCTCGTTATTTTTATACTCGCATCTCGCAGATATTTGATAATCACAAAATCGGAACGCCAGTACAGTCTCCGCGGCGGTACAAAAGTCCTCTGGCAAACAAATCAAGAATTCTCGCGTCATATCTGAACAATTTCCAGTACAACTGAATTGTGGTTCACACATCGGGAAATATTTATATCCATCAGGGCAGACACATTGGTGACCAAAATAACAGATCTCCCTTGGATCGTTGGAACAGTTAAAATACAAGTCACATGTCTGCAACCAGGCTTCTGAGTGCCCAATCAGTAGGAGAACGAAGGCTATAGCGAGCAGCATTGCGAGTTAAAATACACTTTATAATACGTCGAAAGAAATCGAATATGTTTTCAAGACTGTTTCATTGCCAGTCGATGATAAGCCAAGTCACCAAGCCAATGGCAAATGCTTATCAATTAAATATTAAATTGTTTGTGTACTTATACTGTATTATTTCATATAATTTCCCAAATTCTAACAAGATTGTGAGGTAGTCGAGGCGAGTGTACCCAACATTTTCGATTCGGAGTGTGACCAAAACCCAAACAAATAAGGCAATTATAATATAAGATATATAGTTAATAAATATGACGAGTATGACTATATCGACTCGCTGTCAATACTGAACAAGAATATATATATAAAATAATATTAAATGAGTAGCGTATAAAATGTTTTTAAAACTTGTACAACACTGGATCGAATCGCATTGTACATTCCAAGAAAATGCTGCGATAAAATTTCCAGCTGAAGCATTTTTTTTTTTTTTGACTGCACCAATAATCAGACATTGATATGCATATATGTATAAATGGCAAAATATAAAACAATACAATCTATATATACCAAAAAATATTTGTAAATAACTTGTTTATTTAGTTAAATTTCAATTCAATTTCAATTTATTAAACAGTTTGTCTTCTCTGCTTTTCCGATTTGTCTCCCTCTTTATCTTCTTTCATAGCCCAGTATATCAGTCGAAGAATGAATACTACGACCGCAAAGAGCACTAAAAACGGATTTACTCCCGCCAAATATTCCAGATTATTTCCATAATATCGTCGCACTTTGTGATGTATTGATGAATTATCTTCGCGAACACAGACGAGCGACAAGAGGCCAGTCTTGGTCCACTTCTCATGGGGCCCCAAGCAGGCATTCTCGGGATAACAGATGAAACCCTCTTCCATATACTCATGACACTCCTTAGACACAATTCCCATCCCCTCACACATGCTGAGCCGAGCATAGCCAGGGGGGCAGACGCAGGAGGAACCAATAAAACAGATGGTCTCAACGTTACAATTCAAGGGAAACGAACAGAGTTCAGTGTGGGCATCCGAAAACCCAACTAGCTGTAAGATAATACCATATAGTACTACGATTCGAACATCGGGCGACATGATGGTACGTCTAGGTCGATAGAAATTTCTCATTGTACTGCATCAAGCTCGCAGAGTGCAGAGATAGCTTCTGCGTGAGCTTCATATATTATATAGGTATATATATTCCAATAATCAAACAAACACAAATTCAGATAACCAATAATCGGTAGGTTGCTTTTATTTCGGAAACCCAGTGCTCTTTAAAAATATATATATATATTTCTGTGGAAATAATTTGCATATTTCTTTTTTTTTATTTTTGAAGACTTTTAAACAGATGCAGTCTGATGTGTTGGCTTATCATCACATCGACAAACATATTTCATGAGCAAGAAGAGTATGGAGCAGACCAACATGAACAAGCCAAAGTATCTTCTATAACGAATGAACGAGTCCTCTGGTTCAGTACACTCTATGCTAAATTCGGAATTACAATATTTAACCGTTTGCGTACTTCCCTCGGCGGAACAAAAGGAATCTGGGACACAGATATTACCCGAAAATTCTGGACATTTCGATGTGCAGCTATATTTTGTTTCGCACATCCGATAAAATGTATGCCTCTTCGGACAGGTGCAATTGAATCCCCATGTACAGACTGTAAACCGGGAGCAAAATCCGATTGATTCACAAATATAAGCTTCCGAATGGGTTGAGAGTAACAATACGGAAACAAGTATGGGTAGCAGCAGCATTGCGATGCTGAGGCAACGATACACGTCCGGCGTACACGAAAAGGTCTCAAAGACTGTTTCGCATTATTCACAACGAGGAAGCGAATGGGCTGAGAAACCGAGCAAAAGTTTGTGTATTCCGAAACAACAATAACAATTTAAGCATCCAAAAAATCGATAAACAACCTCGACCTCTCTCTCGCTCTCTCTCTCTCTCTCTCTCATTCTCTCTCTTTCTCTCTTTCGAAATAAATCGAATATGTTTTAAAGACTAATCGATGATAAGCCAAGTCACCAAGTCAATGCTTACTATTATACTCTATTATTTCATATCATTTACAAATTTTAATAAAAAATAATAAATAAATAAATAAAAAATAAAAATAAATAAATAAAATAAATAATAATAGGTACAATAGTATATCGACTCGCTGTTAATACTGCATAAGAATATATGCATATACAAAATAATAATAAACGAGTAGCGTATAAAATGTTTTTAAAACTTGTACAACACTGGATCGAATTGCATTGTTGATTCCATGAAAATGCTGCTATAAAATTTACAGCTCAAGCAATTTTTTTTTTTTGAGTTCTCCAATTCTCAGAATTAATATGCATATATTATATGTATGTATGTATGTATATATGGTGGAATGCATCGTCTCTCCCGCGCTCTCCCTCTCTCTTTTTCTCTATTTATCTTTTTTTAAATAACCAAACAAAATCTTATTCACAGTGAAGCATCATTTTATAGATCTTAATTTTATTATGAATATTTTCGATTTTGATTAAACAATTTGCAACACTTCATTTTCGGATTCATTTTGTGTTTCTTCTGTATCGCTTGAACAACAACAGAACTCTTTACAACAGTGAACTATCATGCCAATTATAAATGCAATGGATAGTAACATAATTTTTGGAGCGATTAAAATTGTCGTTGGTTTCGTTTGTTCGAAATAACAATTTCCATTCTCACACGTGATTGGATATGCGTTGGCGATTCCAAGAAATATGATAAACAGTAGAAATGCTTTTAGCATAATAATATTGTTTGTTTTTTTGTATAAAACACAACCTTATTTTACAAAGTACGGCTCTTGACTGAATTTGATTTTGGTACCTCCACAAACCATAGAGATTTACCACTGCTTGTGAAACCGACTGAAAATACTCTCTTGTATAAAATTCAAATTTCCAAAATCAGCATACATAATTAAGTTAAAGCATGTTCTCTCTTACATTCGCATCGTCTCTTAAATACTTTTAAAATTTTCTTTACGTAGTGTATAAAGAAATCGGTCTATCAAGTGCATTGTTATTATCCTATCAGACTGCCTGTTGTTAGTTCGCAAAATTTTCGCTTTCTCAGCTTTGAAAGCGTGAGGGATGCTCTCAGATTTCAATAACAAAGAGAGGAAAGCTACGGCCTGCATGGCGTCTGAATACCCTTGCCACAAGCCTAAATGGGGGAGGCACCTGTGGTAGAAGTGTAAATATTTTCAAAAGATAATAAATTTATGCAATTTGTTTAAATTTGTGAAAAATCGTGAGAAAAAACGACAGTTAAAAATGTGTCTAACAAGATGAATGATAGAAACTATATACCCGATCCCACAAAAAAAAGAGAGAAAAAACCAACAATGAGCGCATATATAATTACGCTTTTATCGCTGTATATATGTACATATGAATGTGCTTAGGAGTTTACTTTTGTATGATCCGAAAAATAAAAAAAAAGGGGGTAAGGTTACAAATAGAGAATTCTGCACAATTTATTCTACTACATACATATATGGCTCACACAGTGACGCTTCGCGACGTCGACGTCGACGTCAACTGCTCAAAGCAGCGCGCAAGCTGCTTACCCCTACCGAAGTAAGGGTCCCCCCTATGATATTTCGAAATTCGAAAATTTTTTTTGGAAATTTTAAATTGCGAGTTTTTAATTTTAATCAAATGCGGAGGTCAAAATTAGTATTAAACAATTGTTTAAATCGATTTTAAACGATACTTAATTTTGGCCCAAAAATCATGTTAAAATGGTCGAAAAATTAAACATGTAACACACTCAACAGGCCTGGTACCATCATATCACACTGATCGTAATTATTAGTTAAATTGTATTAGAGTAAATGTTTTATATTTAAGTATATGCCAGCAGGCGGCATACACTAAATATATCCTGTGAATTATATATTAAATAAAAAAAAAAATCAAGAAACAGCCACAGGCAATTCCGCTTAAGTGCATCCAAAACAACTTATTTTAATAGCACATTTCCAGCTTATAATATACAAATAGGTTGCATTCCAAGCGCATTATAATTATCATCAGCCTCATAAGCGACTTCTAACGATGCAACAGAAGCAGCACAAACTGTCAACACTCATTTAATGTGTGTGTGAGTGTGTGTGTGTGAGTGTGTGTGCGAGTGTGTGTGAGTGCTCTGGGTCGACAGTAAACAGAGAGAAAAGTTACCATTTGCCGACCTACTTACTTATGAACACGGTTCACATTGACGATGGTTTGCTCTGCGGTTCGTTGGGTGGGTGCGACTTCCCTCTGAAAGATATATCGATATGACATTACGCCGCTGTCACCGTTCGGTCTGTGTGCCTTGTCCTTGTCCACAAGTTGCGGCAACAAATGATGTCGGTATGCGTTGAGGTCTGAGAGAACCAGAGAACTGTAACTAAAGACGGTGCCGACTAACACAAGCAGGTCGCACACAAAACTGCATGTCGAGTGCTGCATAAAACTCAAATTACAGAAAACATTCATGAATATGATAGGGAGGGGCCGACATATCCACAGAACTTGTTGGTTTTCGCATTTCGCTTTTATTTGACAAATATTTCAAGAAAAACAAAAGTCAAAAGAGATTTTAATGTTTGGAGAAGGCTTTAAGTTAGTTGAAATATTTTGTATTCCAAGTAGATTTGGAAAAGAAAAAGTAAATCTTTGTATATTTGGCTTATATTTAATGAAATATATAATAATGTATAATAGAACAAGCTAAATTTATATTTTGTTTATCTCAGAGACTATGAGGGCTAGAACCATTATTTCTGGGCATAAATCACATAGGTATGACAGTTCTTAAAGTATATTTTATTTTGATCACGTGCTCAAAAAAACATTAAACAACGAATTTCATGTGTAATTTTAAAGCTAAAACTTGAATTGTTTAATGTATACAATAATTATGACCAGCCAAATGATATATGCAAATTTGATTGGAATTGTAATAAATGGAAGCTATTCATGGAATCCAAGCGCTTATACAGTCAAAACAAAAGCGTAGCAAATTTAAAATAAATATAAATTTAATAATTTAATTTAATTTAATAATAAATTAAAATTTAAATTAAAATACGCAAACTGTAATTATTGGTATAATTAGCTGCAAATATAGTTAGACTAGTTAGTCTGGACTAGTTAACTCGAGTTATGAGTACTCATCAGTTTCCATTCCCATCTAGACTCTTCTCTTTCTTCCTTTCTCCATTCTTTTTCCTCTCTTTTGCTTTCCCTTTCGTTGCACAAAATATTTTCGAGTAAAAGATAAACAAGCTGCGATGTCAGGGACAATTAAAAATTGTAAAGCGATATGATGCGACGTCTGTTGTGTTGGACTCCTGGCCATGACTCCATATCATTCCTACCCTTCCCCCCTCGTGTTGGTCTACTCGGTGTTCATTATATATTTTTGACATTTTAATTGCCTGGCAGCGTGTGACGAGCGCTATAAGGATGCTCTGCAAGGGCATCAAATGACGTACATTATTTGGGACTGGCTTTAATTGCATTTCATAGAGTTTATTTAATTTTTTCTTTTCGCTTTTCCAGCTTAGTTTCAACCATAACGGTGCACAGTAATGGTGGAAATAACTGAGTGGGGGGGGAGGCGAGGGAGTTGGTGGCAGGCGCAGTAACTGCATTCACAGACGCCATAAAATGCAAATTCCTGTTGATCCTGTTACCCGATGCCAGTGCATGTGCATGGTCTGCCATTTAAAAGACGGGTTATCTGCCCTCCCCACTCCCCCTTTAGCCGTCCCTTTAGCCGGCTGTCATGTCTGTTGTGTGCCAATTTCTTGTACCACGTTCCGAACGCGATGCAGCACAAACCAATCTAAGGATATTGTCGCTGCAATCCCCCAAAGCTCTGGCACAAACCGCGCCGAGCCGCTGCCCCAGCGAAGCCAAAGCGTTGCGCAAATATTTGATTTCAACATCTATTGGTCATGCACTGATAAAAATAATATATGCATATGGAATAATATAAATAAAATTATTATTTTAAGGTTTTATTCCCTATTTATGAAAATAATTTAAAGGTGATCAATTGAAATCAGCATAAATTATAAAAGGAAAATAAAAATAAAAAAAATTTAAATATTTTCAAAATTAAAAGAAGAAAAAGTTGTTTATACATTTTAAAGCTAACTAATATTTTTAATATAAGACTTCAATATTTGATTAATTTTTACATTTAAAATGTTACGTTTATTATATTTTTTTCATAATAATATATATGTACATATTCAGTATCAGTTAAAAAAAAAAAATTGATCTTATCCTAAATTTGAAACAATTTTTTATGTTATTGCAAATATTTAAAAAAAAAAATACAGTTCATGTAAATTGTCAGTGCCAAATTAAAAAAAAAGTATGAGCTAGCGGAAAGTTAAATATTTTTTTTAACTTGTAAACATGTTTTAATTATTTAAAAAAAAAGGAATTGCAACCAAATTTTCTCACAGTGCATACAAAATAGTTGCATGTATTTTCCATACTGATCTGAAATATTTTATTAGCATACTTTTATGGATTTGGAAATAAGGGTGCAACAAATTTCCGAACAATTATGCCAATTTCTTTCAGTGTGCGGCTGGTTAAGTGCTCCGTTTCAGTTAGCAGCAACACGAAGCTGCCGCGGCATAATCCCCAAGTATTTTCACGCTGGCAATGCACCTTAGACCCGTTAGGACATACCCCCTTCCCCCTTCTTTTACGCCCTTCGCCTGGCCAACTCATCATTTAGCCATTAGCCAACCCAGAACCGCCCACCTAGCCGGTCTGTCAGCAGCTGTTGCTCCTGTGCTGCCTGGCCGAGTTAACGGTATTAGATAGATATGCAAATAAACTGCAAGTCAGTTTGGCATTCGTTAAGTATACGACATGTTATTTACACACAACTTGCGATTAGCCTCGACTTTAAATCGAAGCGAGTCGATTGAACCGGAAGGAAATAGGTAGAGAGAGAGAGAGAGAGAGAGATAGAGTTGGAGCACAAACTAAACACGCAAGTTCCATAAATCATCAAGTGTTTCCCACTCATTAAACTGGGTTCATTGACCGTGGGATCCTAAGTTTCATTTTGGTTTTGCCCACATGCCAAACCCTTTTCTGGGCAACCCCAAAAATAGACAATTTTTATCGGAACACACGCATGTCAAGTTCGAGAGCGAAAGAGAGAGAGAGAGAGACCCTTTCCCTTTTGCTTTTTGTATAGTTTCATTTCAACTTTTTGTATTTTATTCATTTTTGTTTTCACTTTTTTTGTTGTTCTTAATTTCATTTTCTCTCATAATTCAAAATGAAAACAAAATAGAAAATGTTCTAGAGTCAGGGCCAGAGTGGGATCGAGATTAGGCCACAGCTGGAAGCGTTTTACATGTAAATTGCCTGGCCCAGCAAAAAGTGAAACCAGTCAAGATTTATATTATATACGAGTATCTGAAATATATGGCATGGCGTAGGTACATCCTGCGGTTACAAACTTTCTGGATAGCTAACATATCCCATGCTTATCCATCTTAAATATCTATGAGCAAGCAGTTTTCTTAAAATATGCTTATGAAATACTATTTATTGAAGCATAAGTTGGGGGCAATGGCTAAGGGAAGGAATGATATAGAGTAAATGTAAGATGGTTTATAGTTTCTTTTTTTTTTTTGCTAGATAATAGATAAAAGAGCAGTCGAAGTAGCACAATTTATATATATTTTTTAATATTTAATAGTCTGCATATATTAATTATTTTCTCAGATTTGCAAGCTTAGAATATTAGCTAGACTATAGACAAAATATGCTTACTTATTCTTGACTTCTCAGATTTTATCCAATAATATTTATCTTTAAACTGAACACTTTAAATCTCATTCTTTATATATTCAACTTTTCTCTGCCCCAGCTTATTATACTGATAAATTCAAGTCAATTTCAATTTGACTTTTCAAAGCTGACATTGATTTCGTGACAGTTGAAGACCTTATCAACTTTTCTGGGCATGAAAATACAGTTAATTCTTGAAACGTTTCAAGTTAAATGGCCACCAAACATCCCCCCCATACTCCACATCCCACACACACGCAGTCGGTTTGGCAATGGCTTTTCCCAAACTGGGAATCCAATGCTTAATGTGCTTCCTGTTGACGATGCCCATGCGAAAGGAAAACGTGCCCCAAGTCCAGTGTCCAGTGTCCTGAGCCCTGTTTGTCCAGGCGGCATCGAATGACATGTCAAACACGCAACTGCTCCGATTTGGGCAGCCACTGCCACTCCGCCTCCTCCTCCTCCTCCTGCCATCACTCTGTTGTCTTTCTGTTGGGGAATATTGATTATTGTTGTGGACAGAGAAGCTTTCCGCGGATTTGCCACAGCTTACGAGATGCCAATGACCTTGTGCCCTGACCACAGGCGTGAAAGTTATGACATCCAAAATGTCCAAAATGATACGCAATATTTATGCTATTCATTTCTTTCGTTTTTTTTTTTTGCTATTTTCTTATCCACCGTTTAGGCGTTAATTTTTTGATAAATTCATAGAGCTTATACAACAATCTCTCTCTTTAAATTGCCCCAAAAGTACTCGTTTATCTCGGCCCATTCGACCTTATCTTGGCATTAAATTTGTCACGTTGATTATCTCGATTCATGAGTTAATTAATTTACTTGTGCCGCAGCCAGACAATTTGGGCTATTCTGGCATCTTAAGAACCAGATACAAAGATATCACACAGACGGAATGGGATTTCAAACACAGAATTAATGTTCATTAAATGTAGGTTTCTTTAAGTTGAACTAAAAGGGAAATAAATGTTTCTTTAAGTTGAAATAAAAGAGAACTTATAATAGGAACTATTGCATTTTTTTTGGTAGAAAGATAAAGCAAATTTTATTTGAAACAGAAACTATATCGTAAAAGACTTTTCCAACATGTAGTTACATTCATATATTCCGAATGCATTCACTTCGACTACTACACGAACGGGACGAGCTTGGGTGAGCAATCAAAATGCGTTGGCCAACGATTTGCATAAAAAATCGTACAAATATTTATTCATATGCATTCACTTACATTCATGCAGCACTCAAAGTGCCAGTCAGAGAAAAGAGAAAAAAAAGAGAAGTAGAAATACACTCACATTTTTGGCATTCACTTTTTATTGGCACACACAAAAAGAAAATGCACAGATATTCTATAGTAATTTTTTTGTTTTTCATTTTATTGGATCTTTGTTTTTTTTTTTGTATTATTGATACTGGTATTGACTTTTGTTTTTTTTCGGGAACTTTCACTCAGCCATTTCGTATTTGTTTGGTTTCGCTTGATAAAGAAAATCACAACGATTTATCAATTCGAAAATTCGTAAGAGGAAAATGCAAACAACTGAAAGATATTTGGGAAATTCCTACTGTTCGGAGAGTTCAAAGCGAATGGAAAAGAATTTTCCAGAAGTATTTTTTCTCATATTTTATGGAGTAGCTTTGTGTTTTTTTTCCAAAGATCAGTAGGCATACATCTTTTATTGAAGCTAACATAACTCAAAACAATTTCAATACGTCTAGAGCCTTAACTCTTATTTTGTTGTTTATTTTTTTTTTTTAAATTTTATGTTATATTTTGGACTCAATTATTTCATTACGCAGTAACAATGATTAATGTAGCGGACGAATTAACGTACAATCACATAATGTACACAATCATCACGAAAAACACGTTTCTCTCAGTGCAGCACGCGCCGAAAAACTTTCCGAATTTACAGATTCGTAAAGCCGCACGATATGTTCCGGAGCAGGTATCGTATATGTCGCCGACAGTTCGTCCCCAGATGTTCCATAGGAAAATGCAAGATGTAACCGAACTACTCGACGATATATTACCAAAAACCCCAAACGCAACGAATCACAAGGAACGTTCTGAGAACTGGCCCATTGTGCTACGAAAGAAGACATCGTTTTCCGATTTATTCCCAAATAATCTTATGCCTTCGGGACATTATCAACACTGCAAGGCAACATATACAAAATGCCATTTATTAAGTCGTGCCTACACATTGCCATCGGATAGTAATCCAAACGTCGTGGAGAGTTACTCAATGGATCCCCATGTTAATACAATTGAGAAGAATCCAATGTGCAAATATCGTTCTATTTTAATTAGACCTGTGCAAGGCTTAAGAGATATTCTGAGCTTTCTGAATCATTTCATTAACAACTCTAATCCTTGGCAGTATATGATAAGTACGTATTATATTATCAACGTGTCGGCATTTTCTTTATTATATTTGTGCAGCCGAATCGACATGTCCGTCTGTATGAACATATATATCTCGGCGATTATAATAGTTAGAGTTACTAAATTTGGTCTCGACTTTGCTGTATATCATAGGAACATGAAGCTTACTTTAAATTTCATCAGATGCCACGCGCATTGCCTATAAAAATCGGCTTTTTACGATTACTGGGCATTATTATTATTAACTTTATGCTTCGGCATGCACATAGATATAGCTAATATCTACATATTTCCTAAATTAGAATCTGATCAGAATATAATTACTGCAGTTATTCAAAATTGGACTGTAACATTCGCGACTTGTTTTTCTATTTTTCAGATATCTCAAATGATTTTGATAATTTCATTCAAAATGTCCTGCCAAATTTGTTGGATTACGCCTATGTCAATTCATATCTGCAGTATTAGGTAAGCTTCGGTTATTCCGAAGATATTAAACATATATGTATGGCAATCTCATTCATTGCATAATTTTTGTAGATTTAAAAATTGAAGTGCTGAATATGTTCATGCCTTGGCTTCAAAGACACTTTATTGATTCGCCCATCTGGATAATGTGAAGAGGGTGCATGATGCTACAGAATTAAAGTTCAACTAAGTGAAATTGAGGAAAATATGTTACATGCATACGTAAACATATACATATACTTTTAATGTAGTAGAACTTTAACACTTTGGCGACTTTCAAATTAATTAGTTTGTTCACATTCGTTCAGGACTTGAAAAAAGAAAAAGAAAAACAAAAGTGAAAAAATATCTCGATCAAAAAATGTTATACACAAAATTGAATGCAATCATTTTATGTAGGACAATTTTTAATATTTTTTTACTTATAAATAAATAAATAAATTTATTGTTTTGGAAAATATTAAATTAAATTTGTTTCTCTCTGAGATTTCCCTACGAGACTTACCGTATCTTCGTCTCAGCTGCGATTAAATTTAATAACCCATGTGATGTTTGAGCTATTCGCGCTTTAATGCTTAACGCTCATTCTGATGTCCAACCGCAAGTTTTTATTGCATTACACCCTGTACAGGGGAGGGAAGGGGCATTATTAAGGAGTGCGAGGGGGGCTATAACAATTTACCTCGATGTCACCTCTGTGGCAAGCGAAGTTGTTGCAAGCTTCGTTTTATAGCAGAAGCCAACGAGGCGCATTAAATAAACGCTACGAGACGAATCTCATTTAATTTTACGTTTACAATTTCACAAATTCCCAAACAAAAAGTTATAGAAAAGAAAAGCGCTACGAAAACCGACAATCGAATACACTAAAAGAGACCTATAGAAATTTTCAAATATCCAACTGAAGGTACACGAAACTAAAGTAGAATCACGATAAGTCAGTTCGGAAATATAAAATGAAAAAATTTAAGGGAAACAAGGGTAAATTCCCAACAAAACTGAGGGACTCTCATAGGCATACTGTATACTATTATTAAGATTTTTATATTTGAAATAAATAAATAAATTAATTAATTTTAAATTTTAAATGTATTATGTATATATATTTATCTCTTTTTTAAACATTTAATTTAAATTAATTAATATAAGAATAAAATTTGCTTTTATTGTTTTTAATTTTATATATACATTTATTCTGATATATTTTTTTAAATTTAAATTTTATTTTTTTAATCCAACAGTCGCCTTTTCTGTTGAGATTAAATGAATAAATAAATAAATAAAAAAATAAATAAATTATAACATCTTTAAATCACAATGAAATCAGTAGATTAGTTTGAGTAAATTTTGACGTTTGAAACCTATGACAAATCTCTTAAGAGTGTGTAAATACCTTTTTCAAAAGTGTACATGAACCATTGTCTAAGGGTTAACAGAGTTTCCAAGAGAGTGTTCTGTGTTTTTTTTTTTGTCATGTCTGGCTTATCGCTGTCAGCTTCTCTGTCTGGACAGATTCGTGTGCTAAATTATTGAAATTTGACGATGGAACTGTTGCTTGACTCGCAGTCCCAACAAGAGATACAGCTTCAGTTTGAGTATGAGTGAGAGTTTGAGTGTGAGTTTGAGTGTGAGTTTGAGTGTGAGTTTGAGTGTGAGTTTGAGTGTGAGTTCCAGTTTAAGTTCAAGTTTGGGTTCCAATTTCGGTCTCGCTTTCAATTTGAGCTAACGAATCTAATTAATTAACCATGTAGCTCTGACATTACGATACTTGAGGCACACTTAGTTAAAGTCAAGTCCCAATTTGTCGCATATCGATTATTGATTATGAGATGATGTCGGATACTGTTGGAATTGCGTCGCCAGAAGTGTCTATTATTAGCGCCAGTTGATTTCTGGAGGGCAAAGGTCATATTGAAGTGGAGACTGATGCCAATGTGGCAAGGACTGTGTCGCATTTATTTTCAGAATAAAATTGTCTAAAGGTGTTGTAGGGCAAGTATGAATACCTTAATATTTATTTATAAATAAACTCAAGTATTTTAGAGATATTTTTCATGATTAAAGGACAGCTAGAAATACCAACGGGTACAAAAGAACATTTAGATAATATTTATTTTAGATTCTTATTAATTTTTGCACTCAGTTACATTTATAGAGATATTAGCAAATAAAACATATTTTAAAATCAGCTAAGCTTTAAGCCGCTGTTGCAGCTTAGTGTCAGTTGCATCTGTCAGATACATTTTTGTAGCTGCGTCTGCTTTGTGCCAAATTAATCAAAACAATGTTGTGGCACAGTCAAATTGGCTAATGAAATTGCACAGATTTCTACAGCTATGCATATCTGCTGTTCTCTTTTTCTCTCTCTCTCTCTCTCTGTCTCTCTTTAAGCCATTTCTCGCTACCCTCTTTTATGGTTATTGCCATTTTATGCCATGCAAATGCAGCTGTGTGCTGTAAAAATAGAAATAGAAACAGGCAACAAGAGTTCGCGGCAAAAGTATTGCCAATTGCCAGCAAAGGCAGCCTTCAATTTATGTGCCCGACTAATTGCTGTATCCGCTTTAAAGAGGAGTTGCAGGAATTGAAATTAAGTTAAAAAAAAAAATAATAAAATAAAAAGAATTTAAAAATTAAATTTTACTCAGGTTCTACCGAGATTTGAACTCGGATCGCTGGATTCAGAGTCCAAAGTGCTAACCATTACACCATAGAACCGGTTATCAATCCGCCAGCAAATTGGGCTGCATCAGACACGTTTTATTATATTGATTTTGATTTAAATGTAGAATTTTTTTAGAATCAGCGAAATTGTTGACTTTGCTAAAATCGGGTTGAAAATATTTTTCTTGGTGTATATTTATAAATATTATTAAAAGGCAGAGATAGTTGGCAATTATTTCGTAGTACTCTATAAATAGTTTTGAATTTTTAAATCATTTTCCTTTTGTTGTTATTTTATATTATTTTTCTTGAGTTCCATATACTTATCCACACTTTTGCTCTATTAAAAACAGTTCAACTCTATGCTGTTTCGCATTATGTAGTGTGTGTGGCAAGTCAATTATATGCAGACCCCATATACAAGTCGAGGGATTTTCACATTGTCTGAGCTAATTAGCCAAACACTTGTTAACCCCCCCAAAGTGTCTGTAGCCCGCCCCCAACTCATTCCCTACCTCTGGTTATCAGTCCGGGAAAAATCTGTGAACCTTGTGTTGAAAATGCCCGGACACGTTTTCATAGCTTTGCTCACCTGTGCTTAAATGGTTTTACAGGTTTATTTTTAACACACACACACACACACACACTCACACACACAGTGTCAGTGTGTACACGCCCAACTCTATCACATCATTTGCATGTCCTTCTGGTGTGGGCGTGGCCAAGCAACTTTGTGCGCGTAATTTGATTGCAGATGCGGACAACTTTGACGACAATCTCATTAAGTTGACATCACAATCCGCATTCGAATTGACATCGAACATGAGCTGAGAGAGTATCATCGTCGATATCATCGTTCCTTTTGACAGGGTCTTACGAGTCATATAAACGCATAAATAATGACTGTCACTGCACTTTATATAGTTTCCCTCTGCACGCTTCGCAAATCCGCATTGATTGTATTTCAGCATTCAGCATTAACCCAACAATGCATTGCAAATTGATATCCTTGCGACACAAATCGTATAAATGACATTACCAAACCGAGAAGGTCCCAGGGAGTCGCCGCCACATGTACAAACACACCATCACCTTAGCGAAGACACACCACGAAATGCGGCAAATTCAAGCAGCGCCTTCAACCCAAAGCTTTTGAGTGGTTGTGAACTCCGCTAAGCGTGTACACTGTGTCACAGATGTGTTCATACAGAAGCAAGTATTTAGTCAAATGAAAAATAAATTTCACTTAAAAAATATTTTTGTAAAATTGCAAATCTGCTTAAAAAACATGAACTGAAAATATTTAGAGATAAAAAAATACGAAAAATCAATTAATAAAGGCAGGTTTCAGAAATACTTTTAGCTGTCTGTATGAATACACTACACTTAGCTATTATAAGAGCTAGGGCAATCAAATTTGCTGACAATATGTCGTATTAATGTACGCATGGATGGAGTTTATTTTGGTATTCAGCCACGCCTTCATACGCCTCCATAAATCGAATTAAATGAAATGTTAAGCATAATTTTGGGGCCAAAAGTATTCGTTTTTGGTGTGTTCTTATTTGTTTTTATTTAGTTTTACAATTCATCTTTATTTGTACTCACAATTTGTAATATCTTTAAATCTAACCAACGCTGTATTTTAATGTCGTCACAATGATCCGAATAATCTACAATCTCAACATTCGAAATAACTTTAATTTGTTTTATCTCTGTATTCATTTTTGGGGAATAATGTTTTCTAAGCACCTTTCGCGGTATAGACAAAAATCGCAAGTAATCTGAAAACAAGCATGAAACACGCGTTTGCCGTGAATACATGATAAGACCCAAGAAAATATATATTCCGTATAGCTAGTGAAGCGTACAGTACATTGATATGTATTGTTTATATTATTTATGATCTAACAAATTATTGCACATTATGTCAGCGCACGAGATTAGCCAACAAGAGGGAGAGAGAGAGAGAGAGAGAGAGAGAACGACAGCAATGCGACCTATAAAAGCCAGAAAAAAAAACGTCTGATTGCCGACCATATTGGGATAATCAGGAAAAACCTGCGAGCCTTATGCCTCATAAAGATGCTAAAATCGTGATTTATATATATCATTGAGTTATATCTTATCAATGGAGGTTCGGGCCCTGGCCCATGCAATTCGCGTAATATTTTGGGACAACAATTCGAACCTTTGCGAAAACCTTTGGCCTGTCAGGTTGTCGTTCAAGATTATAAGCAAAAAAAAAAACAAAAAAAGAGACGGGGCGGAAATGTGAGCAAGTCGGGCATAAATTTTAAAAAGAACTGCCGACCGTTATACCCGTGTATACCGACTACCTACCTACCTATGTATACTGCAGTTTATGGGCTCAAACTACTGCTCCGTTCAGTTTATCAAATCATAAAATTGTATAATGTGATAAGGAGTAAACAAAACAATTGGCAACAGCCGAAATTGTGTATTCCAACACATACCATGAAATGGTCAGTCTTTCATTTCGGTCTCTTTCGATATAGCCTAGTCATTTCTTATGGAATTTCAATTGATAATACCAACTGGCGTACAAACATAAAATTTACTTTTAGTATCTAGATAATGTTAAGTGTAGATATTATTATTGAACTCTTTAGAATTAATTAAGTACCATGATATTATTGTGATATTTGTATTATCTCGTTCTTTGTGATTCATTGGCTTACTCAATGAGTAGATCAATGAATTATGGCAACAGGTGTCGGGATTTGCTATAACCGATAATAGCCAATCTGATTTTTAGCAATAAATATGCGCATATTTATAGGGAAAAACACTTATCGGTCATAGTTAGGTTTATTAATAGAGCTTTTCGAAATGAATGATTCATTATAACTATCTTCATCATTCAAAAACCTCACGATCTATTACTAAGCATATGTGCTAAATTTTATATTAAAATCATTTTAGAAATAATTTCAATAAAATATTTTATTGACTGCGTAGAAACTCTTCCATATCTTGAAGTTTAGTTTATGCTATGTCTCAAGGCTTCTAATAAAAACTACTTTATAAATAACAACATTGAAATTTATATAGAACTTGCCAAAGCGACGTAAATTTTTATTGATATGCTCAATTTAAGCTAATCTAAGCTGATGTCGGCTGGCTCTCGAGAGATTATTATTAAATATAAGGTTTGTTTTCTGGAATTTTATTTTTTTAGAATTGGAATAAATAGAAAAGGTGGCGTATTTACTATAATAATTTGCTAATTTTTCACTTAATATACATATATAATATATTGTGCAATTATTTACGTACAGATGCAAAGTCTTTATACCTATTTGTCTTCGGGTTCAAGTGTAGTTACTATGCATACAATACATAGTTTGCCCCTATGTCACACTGCACTGATAAGATGCCGAATAAGATTAAAGAGGAATGTACTGCGGGTGCGAAACAAACAAAAAAATAACTGTTTATGCAGGCCACAAAATACTCTGTAATGATAAACGATAAGACTCGTAAAAGATATTGTATTTATACCATTAATTTTAACTGTGCTATGCATAAATTTTGGAGTCTATATCTGTCGCACATTAATTTATAACTGACACTATAAGGAGCTATAAAATACATCTTTCGTATGGTATTTGATATAAGCAGAGATATTTGATTTTATCACATAAAACTTTATCAAATTTTGATACTGCAAATATTTTACACTGATTCCTAATTCTTTAGTATTCCCCCCCAATAACATTATAATTAACATAGCCCATATACCATGCTAGTCGGTCGCAACCCCGCACAGTACCTGCTGATAGCTGATAAGGCATTAATTCTCTATCTTTTATTTTGTTAAGATCAGTAGATTTTGGCGTGCGCATTAGATATCGATTTATAATCAGAGGGTACGACAGGGAGGCAAAAGCGAGAGAGAGAAAGAGGCAGGCAACAACAAATCCAAGTGCAAGCGACAGCGAGCCCTATGCAATTGATAAGACTAAGCTCACTCTCGCGCGTTCTCGCTCTCTTTATCTCCCGCATACACACACACACACACGCACACACGCTCTCTTTGCGCGTCACAAAAGAAGAGACCATTATCGACAGCGACGTTGACTGCGACGCCAGCAACAACGACAGCGACGATCGCGCGTTTACAATAGCATCCGATCCTGTTCTGCTTTCAGTTTGCGCTTTGGCTTCGCTGCGTGCGGTCGTCTGCGTGTTCTCTCGAGTACTGGAAAAAATAATAAAAAAAAACTACGAAAAATCAAATTCATATTTCCTGTGGAAACAATACAAATAGAACCCACCCCACAAAGAACAGAACAATAACAGAATTATTCACATACAGTAAGTCTCTGTCCCAAAACATACGATATTAATACAAAGTATACAAAAATTAATAATAATAATAATGATCTGTGATTGTGTGATTTGCCAAAAAAAAAAACAAAAGACCCAAAACACGTGCAATGTTTTTGAAAACAAATTTTTACCGGCAATATTGTTTTTCGGTATTTTATCAATTCTCCCCTCTTCGATGTCTTCGATGTCTTTAGTGGGTCAGTGCACTATTCGTGGGTTCATTGTCACCTTGCGTCCGTTTCACCAGATTTCGCTAGTCTTATTTATCGTGTTTAGCTTCGATTGCGCTTCGCGCCCTCTCTCTCTCTCTCTTTTCGTCTTTATTCCACTTTCGAAAAGCATCAAATCAATTCTTCAGCTATGCAACGACATCTCTTTCTCTCTATCTCTCTCTGCTCTCTGCTCTCTGTCATTATTTCTCTCTCATCCCACCACCTCCAACAACATCATTATTTTCGAGTTCGTTTTGTGGTTCCTAAAAACAAAAAAAAAGAAACCAAAACACGCATGGAAACATATTTTTAGATCAGCCCGTCTATCGGTTTTTGTTTTCATACGCAGCTTCTCTATATTCTCTACGCATGTAAAGCGTTACCGGGAGGGGGCAGATTAAAGTTTTTTTTTTTTCTAGTTATTACACACAATTTCGAACGTAGTTCCATATTATTCTCCCCAGTGAATGACTGACTGGCGATTGTCTAGACTTGGGTGCTTATCAAACAAAAAAAAAAAAGCCGGTTTCCTCTATGTTGAGCCGCCCCAGCTAGAAAACTACAAACCATATACGAGAGACCATACATCATAATACATATAAATACTATACTATACTATATATTCAACTTGTTTTCTGATTTTAGCAAAACCTGTGGCTGTTTCCCTAATTATGCCACAGTCAATAGATTTCTAGTATTATTTAATCGCATACGCGTGTAGTTCTTCATGTGTACAGACTAGTTTTTTTTTTTTGTATTCCTATACATAGTATATACGATCTCTGATCATTCATCAAACAGCTGAGCGCTCTGGGAGCTTATCATTGTGTCATAATTAACATGCCGAAGTCTTGAAGTCACCTTTATTTCGATGTTATGTACTTGGTTGGGGAAATGTACTTAAATGTATAATATATATAGATCTTATATAATATCTAGTTCTTAGTTTCTTTGCAAATTTTCCAAAGATTTTCATCTATTTATAGTTCTGAAAACCATTTGATTTTTGCATTCTTTTTCTGATACTATTTGACATAGTATAAATCTGTGATTTATTTTCATTTCTTTGTATGAATATAAAATAAGCTTAGTATAAATTAATACGATAAACCAAAAATAGAATCATAATAAAAAATTATGAGATTCCATATACTTTCTTTCTCTCCAGCCAGTTGCAAATGGTTTTTATTTTCTCTCTTTGTAGAGATTTTATATAATCACTTTCCCCATTAAACTACTACCTGACTTTTGGATAGCTGCTAAGTGTTTTTTCTTTTGTTTTCGTAGCATTAGACAACCAGTCAATCAAACCATCACTCCATCTATTAATTGCATCAAGTTTCGATCAATCAATCAGCTTTAATCATGGGCGGAACTTCAACCCCAACACCGGGTTCGATTCTTCCGATCTATTCATGGAAAATCAACTGGCTAACCTTGTCATTATATGTTAGTATAGTACTTTGGACTCATTGACTTTTCATTATTAACTAAAAGTCGTTTGGGTATTCACTTTCTCGTTTTCCGCTTATCATTCGAAAATGGTTTGGTTCGTTATTTTTATTGATTAATAAAAAATTATGAACGTTCTGTTGCGGCGCAAACATGTGTATACACAAATAGATAAATATCGTGTTGAGGCCCTTTGTACCCCCCAAAAAAATAAAATATATATAAACCCACATGTTAACTATACTAAGCCAAGACTTCGGGTAGTTTGGCATTGTTATTAGATAAGAACCAAAGACTGCTTAATGACATGTCAATGGAAAGGAAGACACGCATTTCCAAAATTGATAGTATACAGAGATATGGTAACTATTTGGAAAAGAAAACATAGATGGAAATTGCTGAATATAATATATAATATAATTGAAACCTGAAAGAAATAAAAACTGAAATTTTCGTGAATACTTTCAATTTCCTGTCTACGAATTGACCGTGAATGAATTTCATATTTATAGGAAACTTCAAGTAGTTCTTCGGCTCTCTAAATAATGTGTTATAAATTTGCCATCCGTAGAATTATTTACAGCTTTGGGTTGCCGCCCCTCGTTTAATCAGGTGTTAAGTCATAATTTAGGCATAGCGATAAGAGGGGCAAACACCTTGACACCGCGTACACCTTGTTCCATTCAAACCGTCCTCCTCCCCCTCCTTTCTCGTACACCCCATTCCTTTCTGCATTCACTCGCTTATCGCGATAGAAACCCCGTGTACTTTAGTCACAGGTCATGCGATTTCAATTTAGTTAAACAAAAAAAAAAAAACTAATTAATAAAACTAACTAAATTTGTTTGCAGAAAATGGCCACAAGTCCAAACGAAGCGCTATTCAATCGCCCAGGACC
The DNA here is from genome assembly GCA_018901885.1 of Zaprionus kolodkinae. Classification (NCBI taxonomy): domain Eukaryota; kingdom Metazoa; phylum Arthropoda; class Insecta; order Diptera; family Drosophilidae; genus Zaprionus; species Zaprionus kolodkinae. The sequence continues at coordinate 4,226,023 of JAEIFM010000508.1, forward strand.
CAATCGCCTGAGGCACTCGGAGGTCTATCGCACCACCAATCCAGAGGAGGCTGTTAAGATTCGCATGAACAAGGAGGGTCCAGCTGCCGAGGAACCTCTCTCCATACCCGGCATGCTCAAGCGGGTTGTGAACAATTACCCCGAGTACCCAGCGCTACGTACCAAAAATGGCAAGAACGGCTACAACACGGTGACCTATAAGTGAGTTTCGAGTCTGCTGGCTTCGATTTGCTTCTACGCGAATTCATTTAACCCTCTAATTGAATTTCCTCTCTTACCCGCATTGGGCAGGCAATACGAGCAGCAGGTGCATCAGACGGCCAAGGCCTTCATTAAGCTGGGACTGCAGGAGCATCACTCGGTGGGCGTGTTGGCCTTCAACTGCTCCGAATGGTTCTACTCAGCCATGGGTGCCATCCATTCACGCGGCATCATTGCCGGCATCTACACCACGAACTCAGCCGATGCTGTGCTTCACGTTCTGCAGGATTCACGTGCTCAGATTGTTATCGTCGACGATGCCAAGCAAATGGACAAGATTCAATCTATCAGGGATAAGTTGCCACTCCTCAAGGCAGCCGTACAAATTCAGGAGCCCTACCCACCATATCTGAAGAAGGAGGATGGCTACTACAGGGTGAGTTAAAGGTCGCAACTGCGTTGTATTGGGCGATATGGAGTGCGCTTCGAGTTTTATGAAGGGCGAGTCTAGTCTAGTAAGAGCACAGTCATGTCTTGTTTAGAGACTAGTCTAGTCTCAGTGGAGTCTAGGCCCAGTTGAGTCTGGTCACAGTCGAGGGTAGTCCCAGTCGAGTCTAGTCCTAGTCGAGGGTAGTCCCAGTCGACTCTAGTCCCAGTTGAATCTATTCCCAGGCGAGTCTTTTCGCAGTCCAGTCTAGTCCTAGTCGAGTCTAGTACCAGTCGAGTCTTGTCTAGGTCGAGTCTAGCCCCAGTTGAGTCTATTTCCAGTTGAGTCTAGTCCCAGTTGAGTCTAGTCCCAGTTGAGTCTAGTTTCAGTCGAGTCAGTCCAGTCTATTCCCCGTCGAGTCTAATCCTAGTTGAGTCTAGTCCCAGTCAAGTCTAGTCTTGGTCTAGTTCAGTCCTAGTTGAGTCTAGTCCCAGTCAATTCTAGTCTTGGTCTAGTTTAGTCCTAGTTAAGTCTAGTCCTAGACTAGTCTAGTCTAGTCGAGTCCATTCCCAGTCGAGTCCAGAGCGATAGATGAATCTAAAACTTATTGAGAAGCTGAGTGCAAGTAGAAAGACTTTAAAGGAAGGTATATGAGGGTTGAGAGTTAAATAGATGGCTAAGTAAATTGGTACGAATCTTTTCCGAACAGACTCTGGAGTCTGGAGTTGATCTAGAGAAGACTAATAGATACAATTTGAACACTAGCCATACCCAGTTTATTTCATATCGAATACAGACTTAAGGCTAGATCTCTGTCCAGATAGATATTGACAATCAAAACTCTAGCAGCGAGGTGAATGTTTCCTTTGTATGTAGTCTTAAATCGCCTTTTGAGTGCTTTCGCATGTACCCTATTTGCCCTACAATCAATTTAACTTAAACTGATTATTAACTTCCTGCCTGCCATTGCAGTGGTCTGAGATTGAAGCGATGAACGTTGAGGATGTGGAGGATGAGTATAAGCGTCGCCTGGAGAACATTGCCATCAACGAGTGCTGCTGCCTGGTCTACACCTCCGGCACGGTGGGCATGCCCAAGGGTGTGATGTTGTCGCATGACAACATTGTGTTCGATACGCGTGGCATCTCGAAGGGACTGGAGCGAGTGACGATGGGTTCCGAGTCGATGGTCTCGTATTTACCACTATCCCATGTGGCGGCTCAAGTTGTGGACATCTATACGGTCGCCTCGATGGCCGGTTGCATTTGGTTTGCCGATAAGGATGCACTGAAGGGTACCCTAGTTAAATCTCTGCAGGATGCGCGACCCACAAGATTTATGGGTGTGCCGCGAGTCTATGAGAAGTTCCAGGAGCGTATGGTGGCCGTGGCCAGCTCAAGCGGTAGCTTCAAGAAAATGCTTGCCGGCTGGGCCAAGGGCATCACCCTGAAGCATTACATGGAGAATCAAGGGTAAGTTTCGAGTATGTATGGGGGAAACATACTTCAACTTTAACTTTTGTACGCGCATAAATTATGCAAAAAGGATGCACAGTTAAAGTGGCTGCACTCCTGCCTGGCGAGCTGCCTGGCTGAAAGCAATCCCTGCCCTGGCACGCTAAATTATGCAAGCGCAGCGGCCAAAGGCAGCCAGCGGCAAGCTCTGGTTTAAGCCAAAATCACTGGCAACAACATTACTCATACGTCAGGTTGTACACGAAGGGTACAGCACCAAAACACAGCGTAGCAGCAGCTGAAGCCGGAGCTGATGCTGGAGCTGAAGCCGGAGCTAAAGCTAAAGCAGCTCTTGCATGCGGGCACGTCCTTGTCCACAGTGGAAACAGGAGCTGGGGGGATGGGGGGATGGGGTGTTGGACAGGTGGCAGGATACCTCTTTGTCTAAGCGAAATTGCTGCAAATTCGTGTCAGTTATTTGCACAGCGCAGCGGAAATGCCTTCAGTTAAACTTTGACAGTGATTAGCACAATTTGAAGTCTACTTTAAGGGTAACGAAGTGAAAGAGTACTTAGGGTTCCGATGGAATTGTCACTTGTTTAGATCTAGATTGAGACATTAATCTTTTGCATACTTAGGTAAGATTGAGAGGCATCATTATCCAAGTATTTCCAAGGGTTTAGTCCCAATCATCTTACATAGCTCTCTGTTCAATTCCTCATCAATTATATACGATATTCTATTGACCCCCAATGATTACCAAGAGCAACTTCTAATGGGTTTGAATAGATACTTAGAGGAAGGTTTAAAATATATGTGTTATGTGGTGAAACCTCTTTGAATAACGCCAAGAACTCAACCCTATACGAAGTCTATTTAGGAATAAGATCTTGGAGAAGCTATACTTTCCATTTTAAGGAGCATATCCAACTTTCCAGTTGACTACCTCCTGCTCTGACCTCATCTATAGACCTTGGCGAACTTAACATTTTAATGACCAACCCCAAAGTAATTCCCCCCATGATTCCCTAGTCATCTTGTGACCTACTCCGCAACTGTTGTCCAGAGTCTTGACTTGAGAGTCGAGTCTAGTCCATTATCCTTGGTCTATGCAATTATCAAGTTGCCAGCAAACTAATCAACAATTCCAATTAAAACTTTTCTACAATCTTTTCTCTTTTCTTTTCTTTTTTGCAGCAAAAACAGCGGAGGTTTCCGCTACAAGATTGCCAAATCGCTCATCATGTCCAAGGTGAAGGCAGCGTTGGGTTTCGATCAGGTTATGAGCTTGGTTAGTGCCGCAGCGCCCATGTCACCGGAAACGAAGAAGTACTTCCTTAGTTTGGACTTGAAGATATTGGATGCCTTTGGTATGTCAGAGACAGCAGGTTGTCACACGCTCTGCGCACCCGATTCGACGCTTCTTAACTCAATTGGCAAATCGCTACCCGGCTGCGAGTCCAAGATCATCAATCAGGATGAGAATGGACATGGTGAACTGTGCATTCGGGGACGTCACGTCTTCATGGGTTACATCAACAACAAGGAGAAGACGGAGGAATCCCTAGACGATGATTGTTGGTTGCATTCGGGAGACTTGGGTTTCATTGATGACAGGGGTTATGTCTGCCTGACGGGACGATCCAAAGAGATTATCATTACAGCCGGCGGTGAGAATATTCCGCCTGTACATATCGAGAATGTCATTAAGAAGGAACTCGATGGCATTTCCAATGCCTTCTTGGTGGGTGAACAGCGTAAATACCTTACTGTATTGGTTTCGATTAAGGTAAGTCAGTAGTTATATGATATATCAATGGATACGATAATTAATCTCTTTATCTACTCTCTTTCAAACAGACCGAAATGGATAGAGATACGGGAGCTCCGCTGGACGATCTAACCCACGAGTCTTCGGAGTGGATGAAGTCACTGGGCGTTGAGCACAAGACCCTTACGGATATACTGAATGCTGGACCCTGTCCCAAGGTCTGGAAGTCCATTGAGGATGGCATTAAGCGAGCCAACAAACAGTCTATCTCGAATGCGCAAAAAGTACAGAAATTCGCCATACTGCCGCACGATTTCTCAATTGCCACTGGAGAGTTGGGCCCCACCTTGAAGGTGAAGCGTAATGTGGTCAGTAAGATGTATATCGATATTATCGAGAAGCTATATGCCTAGGAAACCAAAACCAACATTAAACAAATACGTGAGCAAAGGAACTTGAGCTTTAACATGAAATGAATTTAACGGACTTCAAAGCCGATGAGTGCCAGCTTAAATTACTTTATAATCTATCTAAATAATGTACTATATTCACTCAGTTAGTATGAGTGCAATGAGGATAATGATGATGATGATGATGATGATGTTATTACTGATGTTGATGATGAAGTTGAACATTATATTATAATGCCTTTACGCCCATTTTTACCTTCCCCCAGACATAGTTTGTAAGTCGAGAATCCTATGTTAATTTGTTTTATTTACTGAAACACAAGGAAACATTTATATTATATTAAACTATTGATGAATTACATAAATAAATTTTTAAACAAATTTTTAAATTGGTTTACAATAAGAAATTCCATCAGGGTGTACTACAGTATGAAGAGTTTTTTAATATGGTCACACTTAAAACATTCACTGCGATGGCAGTCGCAAAAAAAATCTGTACAGTATTTTGATTACAATATACTAAAATATACTAGAATAAACATATTTGGGCGATAGACTTGATTTCATTAATGTCTTCTTTCATCTCTAATCTCTCTGTACATGATTAATCATCATTTGAAACGTCGAGTGGACGGGAAAAAATTAAATTTTTAATCAAATTTTAAATTGTATGTATATGGATTTTTTGGATTGGAATTTCCAGAAAAGTGTCGTTTTAAAAACATTATAAAAGAGCTCAAATACGCAAGTCTTGGTATAATCTAAAGTAAGATCCCGAACGAAATGCAGGCCTTGGGTAATTCCAGGGTTATTTACGGGGTGAGCATAGTGCTCTTCATGCTGTGTCTGATCTGCAACGAGGTAAAGTCCCAACATACTCTCTTCGAAATACATTTCTCATGCGCATTTTTATATTAGGTGAATTCGCGGGGTATGGGCAATCATATCTGCGATAGAGAATGCCCCAAAAATGCCTACTGCTCGTCGTCTGGTTCCTGCCAATGTGACGAAAAATTTAAGTTCAACGAGATCAATCATCTCTGTGAACCACAATGTGATCCATTGTGTGATGGAAATTCCGATTGTGTTCTCCCCAATGTCTGCAAATGTAAGGAAGGCTATGTAGGAGACAATACCAAGTGTGACCCTATTTGCCTTCATGAATGTCCGAAAAATTCAGACTGTGTTCTACCCGATGTCTGCAAATGTAAGGAAGGCTATGTGGGAGATAATACCAAGTGTGACCCTATCTGTTTAAATGAGTGTCCGAAGCACAGTAAGTGCGTCAAGCCCGACGAGTGTCAGTGTAAAGGAGGTTACGAGAAGGTCGAAGATCACTGTGAGCCAATGTGTCCCCAAGGTTGCCCCGCGAATGCATACTGTGGGGCTCCTAACAATTGTACCTGCTCAACTGGCTATGTAAAAACCAACACCACGTGCACTCCACTTTGCACCAAGAAATGTCCCGAAAATTCGCAGTGCATCGAATCCGATTTCTGTCAGTGTAAGAAAGGCTATGCAGGAGACAACAACAAGTGCAACCCTATTTGCTCCAAAGAATGTCCCGAAAATTCGGAGTGCGTCGAACCCGATTTCTGCCAGTGTAAGGAAGGCTATGTGGGAGACAACAACAAGTGTATCCCTATTTGCTCCAAGGAATGTCCCGAAAATTCGGAGTGCGTCGAACCCGATTTCTGCCAGTGTAAGGAAGGCTATGTGGGAGACAATTCTAAGTGTATCCCTATATGCTCCAACGAATGTCCCGAAAATTCGGAGTGTGTCGAACCCGATTGCTGCCAGTGTAAGGAAGGCTATGTGGGAGACTACAACAAGTGTATCCCTATTTGCTCCAAGGAATGTCCCGAAAATTCGGAGTGCGTCGAACCCGATTTCTGCCAGTGTAAGGAAGGCTATGTGGGAGACAACAACAAGTGTATACCTATATGCTCCAACGAATGTCCCGAAAATTCGGAATGCGTCGAACCCGATTTCTGCCAGTGTAAGGAAGGCTATGTGGGAGACAACAACAAGTGTATCCCTATTTGCTCCAAGGAATGTCCCGAAAATTCGGAGTGCGTCGAACCCGATTTCTGCCAGTGTAAGGAAGGCTATGTGGGAGACAACAACAAGTGTATCCCTATATGCTCCAACGAATGTCCCGAAAATTCGGAGTGTGTCGAACCCGATTGCTGCCAGTGTAAGGAAGGCTATGTGGGAGACAACAACAAGTGTATCCCTATATGCTCCAAGGAATGTCCCGAAAATTCGGAGTGCATCGAACCCGATTTCTGCCAGTGTAGGGAAGGCTATGTGGGAGACAACAACAAGTGTATCCCTATATGCTCCAAGGGTTGTCCAGAAAATTCGGAATGCGTCGAACCCGATTTCTGCCAGTGTAAGGAAGGCTATGCAGGAGACAACAACAAGTGTAACCCTATATGCTCCAAGGAATGTCCCGAAAATTCGGAGTGCATCGAACACGATTTCTGCCAGTGTAAGGAAGGCTATGTGGGAGACAATTCTAAGTGCAACCCTATTTGCTCCAAGGAATGTCCCGAAAATTCGGAGTGTGTCGAACCCGATTGCTGCCAGTGTAAGGAAGGCTATGTGGGAGACAACAACAAGTGTATCCCTATATGCTCCAACGAATGTCCCGAAAATTCGGAATGCGTCGAACCCGATTTCTGCCAGTGTAAGGAAGGCTATGCAGGAGACAACAACAAGTGTAACCCTATATGCTCCAAGGAATGTCCCGAAAATTCGGAGTGCATCGAACCCGATTTCTGCCAGTGTAAGGAAGGCTATGTGGGAGACAATTCTAAGTGTATCCCTATATGCTCCAACGAATGTCCCGAAAATTCGGAGTGTGTCGAACCCGATTGCTGCCAGTGTAAGGAAGGCTATGTGGGAGACAACAACAAGTGTATCCCTATTTGCTCCAAGGAATGTCCCGAAAATTCGGAATGCGTCGAACCCGATTTCTGCCAGTGTAAGGAAGGCTATGCAGGAGACAACAACAAGTGTAACCCTATATGCTCCAAGGAATGTCCCGAAAATTCGGAGTGCGTTGAACCCGATTTCTGTCAGTGTAAGAAAGGTTATGCTGGAGACAACAACAAGTGTATCCCTATTTGCTCCAAGGAATGTCCCGAAAATTCGGAATGCGTCGAACCCGATTTCTGCCAGTGTAAGGAAGGCTATGCAGGAGACAACAACAAGTGTAACCCTATATGCTCCAAGGAATGTCCCGAAAATTCGGAGTGCGTTGAACCCGATTTCTGTCAGTGTAAGAAAGGCTATGCTGGAGAAAACAACAAGTGTAACCCTATATGCTCCAAGGAATGTCCCGAAAATTCGGAGTGCATCGAACCCGATTTCTGCCAGTGTAAGGAAGGCTATGTGGGAGACAATTCTAAGTGCAACCCTATTTGCTCCAAGGGTTGTCCGGAAAATTCGGAGTGTGTCGAACCCGATGTCTGCCAGTGTAAGAAAGACTACGTGGGAGACAACGACAAGTGCAATCCGAGGTGGATTCAATCTTCGATCTGCTCACCTTGTGGACTCAACAAGTGTCTCTCAAATGGCATCTGCGGGTGCCGACGCGACTACGAGTTAAATAGAGATGGAGTGTGCGAGCCGATCTGTAGAGATGAATGTCCTGACAATGCATATTGCTCTTCGCCCGATGTCTGCAGTTGTCGCGATAGGTATACGTTCAATGAAGACAAGCAACTCTGTGAGCCAGTGCAATGATGTTAATACTGATGTAGATTATAAAAATAAAATCAAATTTTAAATATATCTTGAATATCTTCCAGATTAACTGTCTTACATTTAAGACACTGCAATACCATCGAGTAGTGCTACACTATTTAAATAGCATTAGCTCATATAGTTTCTCAGAATTAGAAGTTCATACAGACGGACAGCGAGATAAGGACAGACAGATAAGGCGCACAAGCTTCGTGTCTGATGCTCAAAAGTCTATAAATGATTAGAATAAGTAAGGGGAACATCAAAAAAGTATTCATATTAATACTCTACAGTATTTTGATTAAAAACTGTATACTATAATCGAACAATATACTAGAAACAATATACTAGAATAGGCCGATAGTTTTGAATTACCAAGCTATGTTTTCTATCATCTCTAATCTTTCTGTCTCCCCTTGCTTATAATTGATAATTGTAGCTGTTATAGATTCTGTGACATCGAGTGAACCGGAAGCAAATTGAAATATTAAATAATGTCAAAACAAATTCCAAATTATTGGTATGTAAATACAAGAAATGCGCCTGATATAAAGAGATTAAAGCTCTATTTTCTGATGCATGTTAATTTCCAGCAACAAGTTGTTCTAACCACTCAGATACGCAATTTGGGCTAAGCATAATCTGAAGTAAAATTTCGACGGTTCTTTACATTGGAACGAAATGCTAGCATTGGGCAATACTAAGGTACTCTACGGTCTAGGCAAAGCGCATTTCGTGCTTTCGAGGTAAAGTCTCAGTGTATGGAAGGCTTTGTGGTAGGATATCTGTGGAGATATCTCGAATACTTTGAGTGCACGAATGAGCTTCAGGAGAGTCGCCCAAGCTGTAACCCGCCGTGTATCGAAAATTCAGAATGTGCCTGATGTCTGTCTTTGGCAAAGACAGACACCAGGTCTTTGCCTGGTTATCTGTCTTTGCAATAGGGGTTACGACTTTTTTCAGACCGTTTGCACTCTGTGATCTCTAGAAAAAAAGAAGTGTGTATGAAACCCGAAAGACGTGCCTGATGCATGGATCTTATCAGTGCAATGAACCTTTCCCCAAGAGAGAATCACATACAACAAACCTCATATTTCTGAAGTGATTAGTTCCTAAGCCAGCGCTTGAAGAGGCCTCCATCCACCATTAGAAGTCTCTTCTCTACTTTCAGCTGTAACCATATCTATCCTCGCTCTCGAAGATGCCTCCGTTCATCCTTGGGAGTCTCTTCTTATTTTTGTATGTATCAATATTCTATTCTACCGCTCGGAGAGGCCTTCCTCTATCTTTAGGAGTCTCTTCTTAGCTTTCAGCTTTCGACGAAGACTCCTTTTACCCTTGGGACCTTCTTCTTCTCTACTTTCAGCTTTATCCCTACTAGCTTCCCTTACCTTGGTCTAACTCCTTTTTATTTTGCATATTGTACCCTTTATTAAACACAAAGACAAACACGCGATAAGACTCAAGACGTAGGATAAACATAAGATTAAACATAAAGTGAGTGAAAATCAAGTGAGTAGGGAAGTGACTAATGCCTCCATGCTAATTCAGCTGCTGCTCCTCCTCCGTTGATGGCTCCGTGTCACTCTCCAGCCCCTTGGCGAGTCGCTCGGCAACACGCTGCATTAGCTCCTCCATGCTCATCTCGATCTTGACGCAGGCACGTCGCAGCACATCGTAACGCTGCTGCTCCTGGCCACACTGGATGCGCTCGCAGCTTAAGCTGAGGCTGAACCAGCTGCTGGTGTCTCTGAACCCAGGTCGGCACTCGCATTCATTGTGGGCCACGCAATGGCTGTGCTCGGGACAACCGCCCTGACAGATGGGGCGACAGATGAGCTGGTGCTGCTTGTTGGGATGATGCGAGTGCTCGTAGCCACGCATGCATCGACACTTGTTCGGCTCCAGGCAGTAGCTGTGCGCCGGACATGCCTCGTTGCAGATGGGCTCACAGAAGCCAAATATGATGGTGCGATAGCCGGGACAACAAACTTGCACAGTGTCCCAGCGTACACGTTCCTCGTACACAATATACTGTTGCTCCTCGAGCAACATCGGATCACTCGTTCCATTCGATGGCGGCACAAGGCGTCCCTTGGTCACCGGCACTTGGTACTTTACGCTTATGTTCTTCTGGCAGTGACCATTCGTGATGGCCATGGATTGCGTCTCGGGCAGCAGCAGGAGCAGCCCAGCCAGACCGATTGTCAGCATTGTGGCCAGCATCTCGACCTGCTTCCTCTTCTTCGACTGCATCATCATAGTCAACGCCAGCGTAGTCAACGCCAGCCAGCTGGGAGCGCACTGAATGCATCAGCCACAAGGCTGATAAATGCAAAGGCGATGATTCTTTTGTTCCGACTCTTCGGGGTCGTGTCTTGGGACCCACGATAATTCTCTGTTTTGCATGCAGCCCAGCCTCGCTTATCGCTCTACAGCCGCAGTTGATGACGAGAGGCAGGGAAGGAACATATTTGATAAAGCCCCAATAGAGTTGACTACACTTAAAAAAAAAAAAAAAAAACATCCCAAGGGGCAGTTGCTAAGACCTTGTCGGCATAATAACAATACCGACTGTTGCTATGCCGACAAGGTCTTAGCTCCAGATCTCACTTACGTCTCTCTATCGCTGCCTTATGTCTGTATGAACGCACCGATCTAAGCTATTATAATAGCTAGAGACTCCAAATTTGGCATACAGCTTCCTATATACCATACCCATCTGAAGTTTTATTTAAACTTTGGCTGTAATGCCCCACGTATCGAGAATCAAACCTGTCATGCCGAACATATAAGTTAAAAATTAAAAGTTTAGAGTATTTTATTTCTTCAGATTAAAGGGCTTCAAAGCCCCTAACGAACCCACAATATGATTCTTTGCACTGCGTATTATAATAATAATAATCATATAAGGCTAAAGTATAAATCGGCAAGCCCAAAGAACGCACCCAATTCGTAATTTATACCAACTTCTCATAGAGTACATAGTAGCTAATGCTAGTATTTTCATTATTTAACTTAACTGAAATAAGTTAATTGATATAACAATGGAATTCCAAACTTCGAGACTCTATTGTATTTATCCATATTATGTGAGTTAAAGTATTCGTCATTTATAAAATCTTTGGTTCTACAAATAATAAAAATAATATATACAAACAAGAAAGCAAGGCTACCTTCGGCTTGCCGAAGGTTTTATACCCTTGCAGTTATACTAAATATAAAATACATTTGCTTTGCTACTGGTTTCTGTTTGCATACAAAAACCCTGATTTCAGCCGATTGTTCCTATGGCAGCTATATGTTATTGTGGTCCGATTTTGATACAATTTTAACAGCACATTAAGAACGTAATAATAATAAGATTTGCCAAGTCTTGTTGTAATATCTTGAAAAACAACAAAAATCGGCCGATAGCTTCTATGACAGCTATACGATATATTGGTCCGATCTGGCTCGTTCCGACTTATTTACAGCGTACAGCAATAAGAAGATTGTGTGCCAAGTTTCATGAAGATAGCTCAAAAACTGAGAGACTAGTTTGCGTTGCAACAGACGGACGGACGGACGGACGGACGGACGGACAGACGGACAGACGGACAGACGGACGGACGGACAGACGGACGGACGGACAGATGGACGGACGGACGGACAGACGGACATCCATTTTTCGACTCCTCTGGTGATGCTGATTTAGAATATATATACTTTATAGGGTCGGAGATGTCTCCTAAAGTGCGTTGCAAACTTCTGGCTAAAATAAATATACCCTCTGCAAGGGTATAAATATAAAAAAAGAGGGAAGTAAGTATATCAGCGGCAAATCTCTTGTATAATTTCCTATATACTTCACTGATATTCCTATACATAATATAAACAATTTGTTATTTCTTTGACTGTTGAGTCCGTTCAATTTTTCTTATTATATATTCTCGGTTATCTTCTTCCGGTCTGTGCGTACTCTACATCAGTTAAAAATTTCATATACTCCCTCTGTAAGGGTAAAATTAAGATAATAATAAATATTTCATAGTCATACATATGTATATATAGTATACTATATAAAACCGATTATAAAGTAGCAAAAATTCACAAAGCAGTGCTTAGTAAGAGCTGAACAAAGTATCAGAAGACACGATATTTATTCCGAGGCGGAACAATATGAAGTCTCCGGGTATTAGAAACTTCTATCTGGGCCTGGGCATTATGCTGTTCGTGATATGTCTGCTCTGCACTGAGGGTATGTCGGAAAATAGATTTATCGTCGAAAAGGTAAGTGAAGTGAATCTGTAAAATATGTTTAAAAATTTCCACTAATTTCGTAATAGGCGAATTCGAGTCAAAATGTTTTCAGTGTCTGCAAACCTTGCGGGGAAAATATGTGTCAATTCAATGGAAAATGTCTATGTAAACGTAAATACATCTGGTCGGAGGAACTACAGAAATGTCTTCTAGGCTGTAATCCGATCTGCGAGCTGAACAGCTTCTGCAATGACAGAAATGAATGTGAATGCAATATGGGATACATAAGGGAAAGCAATCAAAGTACTAGGTGTATTTTTGCCTGGTGGATCTATGTGATTATCGGTCTATTGGCCTTCGTAATACTGATCACTGTCGGCAGTATTATCTTCTGTTGTGTCCGACCAAAGACCCTTAACTATTATCCCAGTGGCCCCAAAGATACATCGGCAATTGTTACATATTCATAAGTATGTAGTAAAAACATATTAACATAAAACATACAAAAGTTAAGCTAAATAATATCCTAACAGAATACTATATATAATGTCTTAATTTATGTATGATATATGCAAATCTTAACCCTTTGTTCATTTCTGTAAAATTAATCAGGATCACAAGTCAAGCCACGCCTAAGACTCGAATTGCAAGGGCTAAAGAAATAATATTCGAATACACTTGAAAATGTAATTTGTTGTTTTCTACTGTTCCTATAACGAACCTTATTTAATACCTTCCATAGTTCCGGTACGATCTTGTGGTTGTAATATATATTTTTATCGATAAAAAAAAATACATTTGACACACTGGGATACTTACGACATCTCTATATCAAGACGATTATTGATCTTGTTTCAAGTGTACAATATAATACTTCTTTGTAATAATGTAATACATATAATATATACTATAATACTTCTACTTTCGGATGCAAAGTATATGAGTAATTGATCCAAAGTTCGAGACCCACACAATATGTACTTCTACCAAGGTTATAAAAGAGCATAAGTACTCAGCGCAAAGCTCAGTACGATCTGGAAGTGAGTTCGATAAACCATAATATACAACGATTTACAACGAAATGCCGGCATTGTGTAGTTCCAAATTCCTCTGGGTGCTGAGCGTAGCACTCTTCGTGCCTTGTTTGTTGTGCAGCGAAGTAAGGTCTCAGTACACTCTATTTCAAATACTCTTCTCATCCATTATTTCGTATTAGGTGAACTCGAGCCCCAAAGATATAAACTGCCCGACACCTGATTATAAATGTGAACCAAAGTGTATCGAAAATTCGGAGTGTATTCGCCCCAATGTCTGTGAGTGTAAGAAGGGCTATGTAGGAGATAACACCAAGTGTGACCCTATTTGCACTCGTGAATGTCCGAAAAATGCTGTGTGTATCCAACCCAATGAATGTGCCTGCTTCAAGGACTACGAGATGAGGAACCACACCTGTTTGCCCATCTGTAAGAAGTGTCCAAAGCACAGTAAGTGCGTCAAGCCCAACGAATGTCAGTGTGACGGAGGTTACGAGAAGGTCAAGGCACTTTGTGAGCCAGTGTGTCCCCAAGGTTGCCCCGCGAATGCATACTGTGGGGCACCCAACAATTGTACCTGCTTAACTGGCTATGTGAAAACCAACAACACCATGTGCACTCCAGTTTGCACTAAGGGATGTCCCGAAAATTCGGACTGTATTAAGCCCGATATCTGTCAGTGTAAGGAAGGTTACGTGGGAGATAATACCAAGTGTGACCCTATTTGCACCAAGGGTTGTCCAGATCATTCGGAGTGTGTCCAACCTGATATCTGTCAGTGCAAGGAAGGTTTTGTAGGAAATAATACCAGGTGTGACCCTATTTGTTCTAATGGATGTCCGGATAACTCAGACTGTATCAAACCTGATGTCTGCGAGTGTAACAAGGGCTATGTAGGAAATAATACCAGGTGTGACCCTATTTGCACCAAGGGTTGTCCGGATAATTCGGAGTGTGTCGAACCAGATTTCTGTCAGTGTAAGGAAGGCTATGTGGGAGATAATACCAAGTGCAACCCTATTTGCACTAAAGAATGTCAGGAGAATGCAGAGTGTATCAAACCCGATATATGTGACTGCATCAAGGGCTACGAGATGAGGAACAATACGTGTTCGCCAGTGTGTCCCCAAGGTTGCGGTCCAAATAGTTTCTGCAAGATCCCGAATCACTGTGAATGCAACAAGGGGTTCCAGCTCAAGGGTAGTAAGTGTGTAGCTGCAATGGCCTGGTGGATCTATCTAATCATTGCGATACTTGTGATCGTTATACTAGTTAGTACCGGCTGTATTATCTATTATTGTGTCACTCGAGCACAGAGTATCAACTATTATCCCAATAACGAAAGCGAAGATACCAGTCCAATTATTTCTTAATCGCTTAACATTCTTTAAAATTTTAACTTTCATATATAGATATAAGTCTTAAGGCGTTTTTAGTCTTAGTCTAAACTATTTTTAAGAGCCTTGAGCTATTTACAAGTTGTTCAAAAAATACTTTAAAGTAATATATGAGAATTTTTCTCTTTTGCATAATACCTGCACACAAAATACTTTATCAAATTCAATATATTAATGTGGGTAATAAGTCATCTTTCACTGTGCTTAGTCACATAACAAAAAAAGAAAAACTCACACATCTGTGGACATTATCGAAGGGTTATAAAAGTGCGGAAGTATTCAGGGTAAAGCTCAGTACGATCTGGAAGTGAGTTCGATAAACCATAATATACAACGATTTACAACGAAATGTCGGCATTGTGTAGTACCAAGGTCCTCTGGGGCCTAAGCGTAGCTGTGTTCGTGCTTTGTCTGCTGAGCAAGGAAGTAAGGTCTTTGGATAGTCTTATCCAAAATACTAATCCTCTCATTCGTATTTTCGAATTAGGTAAATTCAAATGATAAGTGCATATGTGGACCCCATCAATATGTCGTCAATAACACTTGTGTATGTAAACCCGGCTACAAGGAACTTAAAAATGGCACCTGTGAACCGATCTGTGAGAAACCATGTCCTAAGAAATCGTACTGCTCGTCACCAGGTCAATGCTGTCCCGAAAATTACAATTTCAACGAAACCAATCATCACTGTGAACCAATTTGCCAGAAGGGTTACGAGTTGAGGAACAATACCTGTCACACAATGTGTCCCAAGGGTTGTCCCCCGCCTGCACACTGTGTGGCCCATGATACTTGCTCCTGCCCACCTGACTATAGATTTATCCATAACATATGTATTCCCCTGTGTAGGCCGAGTTGCGGTCTCAACAGTTTCTGCAAGAGCCCGGATCATTGTGAATGCCACAAAGGTTTCAAGCAAGAGGGTAAGAATTGTATCCCTACAATGGCCTGGTGGGTTTATTTGGTGATCGTGGTGCTGGTACTCCTCATAGTGATCAGTATCGTCGGCATCATCTGTTATTGTATTAATCGAGCGAAGAGTATCAACTACTATCCCAATAACACTTTTGCAGATACTATTGCAATTGTTAGCTAAGTGAATATGATTCGATATTATTATAATATAAATAACTTGTCATGTATGAGTCATAAGAAATTTATAAATAAAAAGCTTGTATGATGTATGATTACTGATATAAGGGTCTATGACGAGGTACCCCTAGAGGTATTTGATTTCATATACATACTTCTTAAGCTTTCGAGAAATAACTTCAACGTTTTCCTCTTTCCGTTCTTATGTCTTATCGGTGCTTTTCATTAACTGTCTTTTTGAATTTTTAATTTTATTCAATATTACTAAGTTCCTTGAACTGCCTTTAACACACTCTTCCACAATGGAATATCGTGAATCAAAAACAAATTTGAAGTGAAGTATGCGATGAGGCTGGCTTGGTTTTTGCCCTTTCTGTTGTGTTCTCTAGGGTTGTGTAGCACAGACGGGATTCCAACGATCTGCAATGAGACCCAGCTGGTAACCAACAATGTGACCGGTGCCCTGGTAACGGTGCGTCTACATCATGTTCTAGATTATATAGAAACCCCTTTTACAATCTGCCCTACCCGCTACCCCAGCAGAAATCGATTGTACGAGAGGTCTGCTGTAAAGGTTTCGTGGGTTCACCTGGTAACTGTCGACCCGTGTGTAAGCCCGATTGTGTGGATGCAGTGTGTACCGCTCCGCAGCAGTGTACCTGTCTTGCAGGCTTCGAAACTGTGGATCGGAAGAAGTACAGTAAGTTGGGCTGCCAGCCAATTTGCCAGGATTGCCGGTTTGGGGATTGTACTGAACCCGATCTATGTACCTGTTGGCCTGCCTTCCAGAAGAACCCCATGACAGATCTTTGCCAACCCATTGCAGGTATGTTAATACCTCCAAACAGATGGCCCATTTTCTGCAATTGCTGGCGAAGATATGTGAGTGCGCAAGAGGTTTCAACACAGTGCCTGCAAATTTGCAACAAGGCTAACGGGTTCACCGAGTGCCTGAACACAACCCATTGTCTCTACAATAGTTTAAACGAAAATGTAATTTGCGTGGGACCCCAGGTAGAGGATATACCGGTACGATACTCTTGCCAGCGTCGTGAAGAGAGTCCCACTAGGCGAATAGATCCAACGATTTCACTTACCCTGCGACCCTATCGAACCAATCGACCCAATTCAAGTGTTCCAACCCTTCGACCTTGGCGAGCGAATCAAAAAGGTTTAGAGTTGTCTCCGGAACTAAAAGACGTCAATGGGAGTGCCAGGAAGGGATCACAAAATTCTCTTGTTCCAATTTTATGCCTGTTTGTGAGTTGCTTTGTGGTGTGCGCTATAACTGTACTTGTAATCATCGAATTCATGCGAAGTGAATATTAAATGTAATTAAATTGTAAGAGAATTGTAATGAATCTTCTGAGGTTTGTCATGTCATGTAAATTGAATGAAATAGAAATTACGAACAGGTTGGTTCGCCTAACCTGATCTGGGATTTCTCTACGGTAATGATTTTCAACGTGACGGGTTTTTTTTCCATCGTAGGGAACGAAATCTCCGAGGTCTTCTTTTATTGTTGGATTCTTAAACGTTTTTAACAGTGCTGTGCAACCTTGGAGCCGACTTACCATAACAGCAGTCCTAGCTAGGATTTCACAGCAGACTCAACGAGGGTTTAACAGAAACACTTCAGTGGTAAGCTCATACGCAGATTTAACAGACAGACTTAACAGCAGACCTAACAGTATAGCTTACAGCAGATTTAACAGTAGACTTAACATCAGATCTAACAGCAAATCTAACTGAAGAATTAACAGCCGATCTAATGACAGAATTAACAGCTGATTTAACAGCAAAATTAAAAGCAGATCTAACAGCAGTTCCAACAACAGATCTAACAGCAGATCTAATAGCAGATTTAACTGTAGATCTAACAGCAGATCTAACAGCAGATCTAACAGCAGATCTAACAGCAGATCTAACAGCAGACCTAACAGCAGATCTAAAAGCAGTTCCAACAGCAGATCTAACAGCAGATCTAACAGTAGATCTAATAGCACATTTAACAGTAGATTTAACAGCAGACCTAATTGCAGATCTAACAGTAAACTTAACAGCGGACTCAACAGCAAACTTAACAGCTTGGCCTTACGTTACGTTACGAACTACGCACACTTACATTACAGGTACATAAATGAGTAAATTGATACATGAATATACCTATATGTATTAATGTAGCTAGAAATCTCGTCAAATAAGCAATAACTGCCCTTATCGAATTTGATACATACATACATTCATACATATGTATGTGTGTACACGCATAACTTCACACAGTCCGTCTAGTGGCGCCCACGTTACATTCGTACGTTGCTGCGTACCGACTTAATAACGTACTGCTTAAGGTATTAACGTACCATACGTAAATGTACAAATATGTACGCAAATGTATGTACAGCGTCACGCACATACACAGTGCGAGCTATGTCGGCGACGTTGTGTGTGTGTGTATGCTGCCGCTGCCGCTGCCTCAGCTGCTGCCTCTGCCTCTGCCTCCGCTGTGTGTTGTACCCACCGACGGCGCTTTGCATATGAGTATGAGCAGCATTTTGTGCGTTTGTGTTGCTCGATATATACAAATAAACATGAGCACAAAGCAGGCGCGCAGCAATGATTAGCAGGCAGAGCGTAACCCATGTGTGTGCACACTGTTTGTATGCGCGTGTACACACTGTGTGTGCGCGCGTGTGTGTATGTGTGTGTGTGTGTGTGGTGTTCATGCTGTTGTAGTAGCTTTCGCTGCTGCTAAAACGGTAACGACGACGGCGACGACGACGACATTCTCAAATTGTGTTTATGTTTGTAGTCGGTATGTTAATGCACGTAGTATGTATGTATGTACATACATACACACATGCTAACTCACCTCGGCATGTGCATACGTATGTAGGTTTGATTGTAATGAGTGTGAAGAGCGCGGCGGCAAAGCCAAAACCAGAAATGGCATGAAAATGTAATGAATGAGCCGAAACAACAACAGCAGCAACATCGCTATGAGCGACAACATTCAAATATGTACACAAACACACATGCATACATACATACATATGCACATAATGTAAGTATGCATGTCTGTAATCGAGCGCCGGCCTCCAGTTACCACACTCTCGCTCTCTCACCCCGCTCTCTCATTTGCGATGACGTTGCAAAAACAAGTGAGCGTCGCGTCGTTGACTTGAGCAACGCAAAGCAAAGCAAAGCAGCGCAGTCGGTCAGCGACAGCGACGTCACAGCAAGCAACAACTTAATTTGTACGATTATCGACGCTCTTACAGAAGGTGGCAAAATAAAGCAACAACAACAACAACAACAACAGTGTGCTATATTTTGACCTTGACAGTGAATTTGTAGTCGCCATATTGTCAAAAATAAATACAACAAGAATGGGTTAATACAAAATACTTGTAGTTTAAGCAGGTTAATTTGTTATTGTAAGTGGACAGTGAGCGCAAGAGAGACAAGTGATCTGGTTAGCAAACCACAGTGGCTGCCAGACAAACAGGCAAGCCATGACTGTCAAATTAATATCACACTGTAGACAGTGCAGTCTATATTAAGTGTACCACTGAGGGAGTTACATGTGCAATGAAAACTCACTCCATTACATAAGTGTTACATGCTTAACAGTGGCGTCTACAATAAAGTACACAGTGATACCTTTTCTGAAGAACAGTCAAGTCATTTTGAAAGATAAATATAATTAAATAATTTAAATTTTGTATTTTTCATATTAATTGTAATTTTCATATATATTCCTTTTTTTAATGTATTTAACCATACCATTAGGCGACTTTGGCCTTTGTCATCTGTAAATAATAAAACTGAAATCAAATATTTAAGTCATTAGTTTAAGTAAATAAAATATTCTTATATAAATTAAATTTTAAATATTGTTATTATTATTAAAAGAAAAATTGAATACTACAGTAGTTTTTTGTTTACATTGCACCCAAGGTTCAAAGGCCTTAGAACCGTATCATAATGTTATCAGGGTGCGACCGCATACAAACTTAAAATTTTCCACTGTCTGAAGTAATGGAAAACGCAGCATCATCATTATTCAATGCAATTGATGCGTAACAGCAAACTGATACGATCTGCATATACAACTGTCCAATTGTATCTCTCTGACGTCACAGTGACTTGGGAAATGGTAACAACCTTCTAAGCAGGTGGTTTCGCTCTTTATTGATTAATGCGCTTCCTCAGCTGCTCTTGTTCTCACCCAGCTCATTGACTGCGGTGCAGGCGACAAGTGTGGCGAAAACAAACTGTTTGACGTTAGTATAGTATGGTACTGTTACCAGTTCTGCCGGAGGTGGAAAAGGCTACCTTAAATCTGAATATTATAGAAGACCAAAAGCGGAAAATGTTAGAAATTATAAGCTCTACTGTTTTTTTTGATGCGAACTGATTTCTAGGAAATTAATCCAAATATTAAATATTTTTTTAATATATTTTTGAACTATTTTCGTTTGTTTTTTTTTATATACAGAACCTCAAACTCATTTTTTCGATGGATTGCAAAAAACTAATGATTTTTCAGGTTTCTTTTTATATATACAAGTGTTTTTATGTTTACAGTACCAGGCGTACACTTAACATGTTTTCGCTTTTGACATTTTTGGAGGCTGGCTGAGCTTTGCTTGTGTGTTGTCGTGTGTTAATGATGGGATTAAAAACAGTTTTAAATACCGGTTGTTATTGTAATCGCTATTTATGTGGCTGGCTAGTCGGAGAGAGAGATAGATAGAGAGAGAGAGAGAACAGCTAGTGTGTACGCTTATGAATACACATATGTAAGCTTGTACGTACCTGTGTTTGTATATACATACATTTGTACGTGTGTATGCAGGTATGAATATGCTGTTGTTATTGTTCATCGCTTGCCTGCCG
This sequence comes from Zaprionus kolodkinae, assembly GCA_018901885.1. Classification (NCBI taxonomy): domain Eukaryota; kingdom Metazoa; phylum Arthropoda; class Insecta; order Diptera; family Drosophilidae; genus Zaprionus; species Zaprionus kolodkinae. The sequence continues at coordinate 4,246,706 of JAEIFM010000508.1, forward strand.
TCTTTCGAGGCGACGCCGCTGCTGCCGCCGCCGCTGCTGCTGCTGCTGATATGCTGGCGTCGCTGTTCTCATGTGTGTAGAAATGAGTTTGAATGAGTTGCCAAAGGGGGGGTGAATCGTGCCCAGTGTGTGTGCAGTGTATACACGCGCGTACGTACTGAGTAACGTGTACATAGGTACATGTGTAAGTGAGTACATATGTTCACTTGCTTGTTTGTCAATGTGTACACATGTTATTTGATTTTCGTTCTTTTTTTTCTTCTTTGCTTTGCTTTGCTGCCTGCGCCACACTTCTTGTGCCATTGTTGTTGTTGCTATTGCCGCTATTGTTGTTGTTGCTGCTGTTGTTGTTGTTACTGCCGGGTACATGAATATAAATGTTGTTTATCTGTCGTTGGCGTCGCTGTCGCCGCAGCCGTCACGGGTGTCCGTCGCCAGCAGCGCGCTGCTCTCTCTCTCTCTCTCTCTCTCTCCTCGCTCTCACTCTCTGACTCTTTTAGTAGTTTCGTGTGTGTGTGTGTGAGTGTATCGTGCTGTTATTGTTGCTGCTGTTATGCACGAATGTGTGTTTGCTTTATTGTTGTGTGTACTTGTTGCTGTTATTGTTGCTGTTGTTGTTGTGATTGTTGCCTGCCTGCCAGCCCGGCGGGCTGCGCTGCCGCTGCCACTGCCGCTGCCACTGCCTCAGCTCGCATGAACTTTTCGCTTTGACTTTGGCTGCGGCTCTTCGCCCGCCTGCTAATCAATGCTGTGCGCCTGCTGATTTTGCTATATCTATATGTACACAAACAAATCTACAAAAGTCACAGACATGCACATGCATAGCACAACCATCTACCCCCCCAACGCCCTCATCCAACAATATGTTGGCTACCCTGGTGGCATCGCTCTCTCCCTCTCTCTGACGTGACGAATCGTGCGTGTAAATAGCATGTACAACACATGTTGTTGCTCACTCACACACACACGAACAACAAGCTTAGGCGTCGTTGACAAAGGAAGTGGTGTGTGGGGGGGGAGAGACATGAGCATGCATATCGAATCCGTTAAAGTGAAGCAAAGCAAAGCAAACGTAATGTGAATGAGTATGTATGTATGTGTACATGTGTATGTATATGTATTTATGTACATTTGCAGAGCTGTGACTGCGCTGCCAGCCAATTGAACTGCTGGAAAGAATTTCCTATAGAGTGTGTTTTAGGATAGATAGTTGAGAACATAATGTACTCAATATGTAATGTACCTATTTAATATGTATGTGTGCTACTCATGTATTTCTCTAAATGTTTAATCAGATATGCAGCTTACCAACCTGCGGGTCTTTTGGGGTGGACCTACTATGTAAGTTTTGTCTAAGCATATTGAATATGAATATACCATACAGTATCGGTCAGCATAGAAGAAATGAAAAATATTGGTTTTACTCTGTTTTAAAAAAAAATTTATATCATAAAACATGATAACCTTGTTATGAAAGTTATTTAAAGGCTGAGACCAAAAAAACACTATTTATTTATTTATTTATATATTTAAAAAGAATATATTGTAAGTAACTTTCAATTAAAATTTTTTCAAATACAACCAACAGTATTTTGTACGGGCTACATTTTCCTAGGCGAAAAGTACAGAAATTGTAGTTACATTTAATAATTTTTAATAATCAATATGCAAATATTTATAATTGTTTGTGCAAATTGGAATACTGTCGTGTTTAAAAACATGTTTTTTTTTTATATTCGTCAGTTAAATGAATTAAATTTTGATAAATTTGTTATTAACTTATTATTATATTATTTATTTTAAAATAAATTACATTTAAATATTACACACATACATATGAACATAATTGTATAATTTCTTTGTTTCACAGCCTACTTGGGTCCACCCTAATGCAATTGCTTGCTTGTTGGACAATCGCTTAGTTGATTTGATTGTTGTTATTGCAGTGGCGCATTAAAGACACTTTTTGCAAGTGTGTACACATACACGTACATATGCATTTAAGTGTGTACATTGTATATTTTTACATATGTTTTCTATGCTTGTTCTTACCTAACCCCACATATTTAGCCCACCTACTTGGCCAGTTGTGTGCGCAATGCGCATGCAGGCCCACTGTGCCAGCAAGTTGACCCACTGTCGATTGTATTTATCTTTTGTTTACCGTTACACATCGCTATGTAAACAACAACAAAAACAACAACAACAACTGCAACTATTTGTGTTGTAGTTTTAATGCCGCTGCCTCTCCCACTGCCACTCTCTCTCTCTGTCTCTCTATCTCTCTCTTTCTATCGTTCACTCGCTTCTTCCCATACGTTTTTTCCTCATATGTGTGTATGTGTGTTTGGATTTTTCTTTTCTGTTTTTTCTTTTTTAAGGAAACAACAATGTTTACACTTGTTGGGCATTCATGGGCTGCTGTTCATTGGTAAATAATTTCATAATAATGTTGTTGTTGCGCCGTGACAAATGATAAGCCGCAGTTACAAATAGCAACAATTACAATTGGGTTAATAATACATCATAATTGCCGCAACTGGAGCCGGGCAACATGACTCGCTTTACATACACACACACACAAACACACACGCACATATGTACAGTGTGTACTCTTGTGTGTGTGTGTGTGCGCGTGCCGTGGCAAACGGTTTGACATTTTGCAATAAAATAAATTAAACAATAAATTATAAATTTGTACAAAAAATGACTGTCGCTCGAACAGGCGCACATCAATGCGCAGTCGACGATGGCAGTGGCAGTAGCAGCGGCAGCGGCAGCGGCAGTGGCAGCGATTGTGACTGTGTGCTGCTTCTTCTACGTTTTTGTTGTTTTCGCCCGTCGTTGGGGCGAGCCCACTGTACACAGTATGCAGGCACACACACACACACACACGCACGCATACATACATATATGATATGTATTTTTCTGCTTCTATTTCATTGCTTTGTATGTACCACACACACACACATACACACAGCCAGAGGGGCGCGCGTCATGCACACGCATGTGAACATACATACATACAATTGTTGCATGCGCCAGTGTGTGTGTGTGTAACAGACGCGCCGCTTTGGCTGAGAGTGACCAAACCCAAATGAAGGTGGGCAGCGCAGTAGCAGCAGGCGGGCAGCGCACAGGCAGGCACCGTTACAGGGCAGCGACAGCGCATTATGCCAAAGCTCAACCTAACCTGCAAGCACTTTCTCGCGCCGTCTCCCTCTCAGCGCGTCAGCTGCGCCGTTTGATCGGATGCCAGCAGGTGTTGCCTTGTCGCAGGTCAGTTCTGTTTGGGCTTTCCACAGATTATTATGATATGCCAGGGAATTGAGGGGGAAACAAAGCGCCATAAAGGGACAAAAAGTGTGTACATACGTGTACATTAATTTACATATGTATGTATGTGTGCACAATGTACTACATACACATATGTATTTATACTAAGCTTTAAAAGTTTCCATTTTGAAACCGCAGAGATCACTAAGCGTTCAATTGAGTATACACACTGGTGGCCAGAAAAATAGGTATACCTGTTTTGTGCAAATTTACATGATTCAACAGCTCTAATGCAATTTGTAAAAATACAAATGTGATCAAAATAATAAAAGTGTCAGATAAGCTGTAAATATAATTAATTTAATACTAAAAGTACCTAGAAAAATAGATATTTTAATTAACTTAATAATAATAAAAATACATAGCAAAATCAACAATAAAATTTTTAATTTTAGATATAATAATAAAAATACCTAAAACTCAAATTTCTTTTTGAAATTTCCATAGCATGGGTAATTTTCCATGTGTGACTTCCCCATTCTGTAACTTTTCTTCTTCTTATACTCACTGGTAGAATCCAATTATGATATTTATATATTATATATGAACCGAATTAATAAAAAAAAAACAAGTGGGTAAGGCTACAGTCGGGCGCCCGACAGTAAGATACCCTTCTCCCAATTTTCTAATTCCGTTACAAACGTGTAACCACTTTCATAATTTCAAACAGAGAATTCTGCACAAATACTTCTAGTACATATAGCTTACTCGCTCGCACTCACACAGCGACGCGCGTAAAGAGTAAAGCGACACGACGCAACGTCGACGTCGGCGTCAACTGCTCAAAGCAGCGCGTTGGCTGCTGCCCGTACGGAACATTTGTACTGAAAACGTTGAGTTGAATAACTGTGTTATTAGTCCGATCGGATTGTAATTTGGAGGATATGTTCATATTGCATTCAGCTTTATGCATACCAAAGCAGAACTTTGTAAGTTTAATACTTTGCTTAATAATTGTAAATTACCGATTTGCGGGGGCGGTGGGCGTGGCATCAAAAATTTGAGATAAACTTTATCTGCCTATGATTTACAGGAACCTTCATGCCAAATTTGGTATCTCTAGCTTTTTTAATAGCTGAGATCTGTTGTCTCATACAGACGGACAGATGGACAGACGGACAGACAGACGGACATGTCTCAATCGACTCGGCTAGTGATCCTGAGCAAGAATATATATACTTTATGGGGTCTGCCACGCCTCCTTATGCCTGTTACATACATTTTGCACAAAGTTAGTATACCCTTTTTTGACCATTTTCAATGGTCGAAGGGTATAAAAATCTAAGACGCATTTTATTATAATATTATTGGTACATTGCACCTTATTTACAATATTTTTTTTGTTGCTTTTTTCTGATAATTAATAATTGACCTTATAGGCATTCCATTGATTATTTTATTTTTAATATTTATATTATTATTATTTATTTTTTGAACTATTAAGCTTCTTTTGTATGTAATAGCATTATATATACTACTATTTCCCCTATTTATATTTTGTTATTATATGTATAAATTACTTTTTAAGCATATCGATAGGAATAAGTATGTGAAATAAATATTTCCAGTTCTTTATCGACATATGTAAGCAGGTAAAACCCCTATATATATATATATATATATTCTATATCATTCCTTGTTATCGCTAAAGGTTTCTGCAACTTTTTCATCTTTGTTTCAACAATTTGTGCAAGTCATGTGACGCATGCAAGTTGCTGTAAGATAATACATAGAGTGAGGTTAGCTCTGATCATTACATGAATGATCTGTTCGATCTATCACTTAACTTTGGACTCCGTTACAGAGCAATTACATTTTTTGGGACAAGCGATAAGAGCGTCGAGAGCCGGGCTCGTTGAAAATATTCCAAAAAAAACATATACATATAGTATTCCTTATCGTGCAAGTTGCCTGACCGTGTCGAATGTGTTAAGACGGATCTACATATGCGTAGAACGTACTGAGGATCTGTGAGTAATTATTTCGTGGCCCTATCGGAGTCTCGCAACGATAAGCATAGAGATGTCTAAAGGTCAAGAAATGGTGGCACGCTTAGAACCAGGCCAGAGCCAGAGCCAGAGAGAGAGTATGTCTAGCAACCCAGCCCAGCCCAGCCTAGCCTAGGCTAGGCGATTACGAGCTCTGCCTTATCGAGGAACCTTTGTTGAACTCCGCGCTGGAAGATGTCATAAATACGGTACGCACATGTGTCGGACAGTTTATTCATCCCGTAGACTTGAGACACGATGAACGACATCGATCTGAGCGCCAAAGACGACGATGTCCAGCTAAAGCCGGCATCGAGCTATACGAGCATCTCGCTCCATCAACCGGTGCTGTTGCGTATAGCTGGAGATACGGATACACCGCCGCAGACCATACCCGAATTCTTTCGTGAGAAGTGTGAGAAGTACGCAAAGTTGCCTGCCCTGGTCTGGGAGTCGCCCGAGCTGGGTAAGGATGTGTGGTCGACATGGACCTATGAGGAGTACGCACGGGAAGTGGACAAGACGGCACTGATGCTGCTCGAGTTGGGTCTGGAGGAGCGTAGCTCGGTGGGTGTGCTTGCATTCAATTGTCCCGAATGGTTTCTGGCCGAGATTGCTACGCTACGTGCTGGCGGTATTGTTGCTGGTATTTATCCCACCAATTCGGCAGATGCAGTACATCATGCATTGGAAATAAGTGAAGCAACCATTTGCATTGTGGACGATGACAAGCAAATGGCCAAGTTGAGAGCAATCCGCCAGCGTTTGCCACGTCTCAAGGCTGTCATCCAGCTGCACGGTCCGTACGAGGCGTTTGTGGATCAGGAGGCGGGTTACTACAGTTGGACAGAGTTGCAGAAGCGTCAAGCACCTGGAGAGGATCAACGCAGGGAGCTGTTGCGTCGTGAGCGTGCCGTGCGTGCCAATGAATGCGCCATGCTCATCTTCACCTCCGGCACAGTGGGCATGCCCAAGGCGGTCATGTTGTCGCACGACAGCGTTGTCTTCAATTCCAAAATGGTGTGCACTCACCTGGAGAATGTCCAAGAGGGTTGTGAGCGTATTGTCAGCTATTTGCCCCTAAGTCACATTGCTGCACAGATCTTCGATATCTTCTGGACCCTGGATTTGGGCATCTGTGTGTACTTTGCGGATAAGGATGCGTTGCGTGGCACACTGGTGCGTACGTTCCTCAAGGCACGACCCACCTGTGTGTTCGGTGTGCCGCGAGTCTTTCAGAAGTTCCAGGAGCGGATTGTCGCCGCGGAGGCCAAGGCCAAACCATATTCCCGCCTCCTGTTGGCCAAGGCAAGGGAGGCAGTTGCCCAGCATCAGCTGAGTCTAATAGCCGGGTGAGTTGGCAGAAGGAAAACCATCCTCGGAATTCTTCTAATCCAGACTTGTTCAATCCCCAGTGAAACTGTGTCTATTTTTGGTGCTACCAAGTATTGGTTAGCCGCTCGCCTGATCCGTCCCATCCAGCGTTTATTGGGCCTGGCGGAGTGCAAATACTTCTTGACCGGCGGTGCACCCGTTTCGACAGAACTGAAGCATTTCTTTCTGGGCCTGGACATGCCACTGTGCGATCTCTATGGCTTATCGGAGACCGGTGGTGCCCTCACACTGCATCCCACGCGTATTACCAATCTCTATAGTTCGGGTAAGCCCCTCAAGGGTTTCGAAGTGAAGATCAATGAGCCCGATGTGAATGGACATGGTGAGATTGTGGTGCGAGGACGTTCCGTTTTCATGGGTTATGTCAATCAGTTGGATAAGACAGAGGAAGCCATCGATGCGGATGGTTGGCTGCACTCGGGTGATATCGGTTACTTGGATTCCTTTGGCAATATTGTTATTTCGGGTAGGTTGAAGGAGCTCATCATCACAGCTGGTGGCGAGAATATACCGCCAGTGCACATCGAGGAGCTGATCAAGCGAGAGTTACCCTGTGTTAGCAATGCCCTCTTGATTGGAGATCATCGCAAATTCCTCACGGTACTGCTCGCTCTGAAGACCAAGTCTGATCCTCAGACGGGGCGACCCCTGGACGAGTTACGCGAGGAGACTATCGAGTGGTTGCAGCACATCGGTCTCCAACAGACACATCTCTCCGATCTGCTCAACATTCCGGCCGATTTGCAGTTACCCAACGAGGAGCGAGCCCTGGCAGCTGCGCTGGAGATCAATGCCGAACCGAAGCTGTGTGAGGCTCTCGAGGAGGGTATCAAGCGGGCCAACAAGGATGCCATCTCAAATGCTCAGCGTGTGCAGAAGTTCGCCCTGCTGCCCCATGAGTTCTCCATGCTAACCGGCGAGCTGGGACCGACCCTGAAGATCAGACGAAATATTGTGCACGCCAAGTACGCGCCGCTGATCGAGCGACTCTATCAATGAGAGAGAGAGAGGGGGGGTGATCTCTCTAGAACTAGCTTTTAATCTGCAGCCCACGATTTGTTACAATTTTAAACTATATGTAGAATATATATATGTAATATTAACTAAGATCTTGAACGATCGTTGCGCAGGCGTTGCGCTTCCTCGTCCAACTTCTGGGAGAGCTGTCGAGGAAGAACGAAAGGAAAAAGTGGGGTTTTATGTACAGATCATTAGGATCATTTTCAATCTTGCTACCTCGATGGTTTTCCCATTGTTATTCTGTAACTTTCGGCTGATCTCTTTGCGATCCATAAATCGCTGACCCCAACGTAAGCCCGCAAAGGCCAATGCGATCGCAACCAACATCCAGATAATTACGGAGCGGGAATCAAAACGATCTGTACGTATTTTGGGCCATGTCAGAGGCGGTGTCAGCGGGCTAAGATCATCGCCAATTGTCTGCGAAATATTATGAATTTAGAGGGAAAATTATTCTTGGGATTTTTGAAATCCCATCACACTCACCACACAGTCGCACTTGTTGTCTGGTTGTCGTGCCGCACTCACATTGATCAGTATTATCGATCGATTCTCGCGACCATCGAAACAATCGATGCCCTGCACACTCAGCAGATCCTCATTCCAGCCACTAAGCATGGGCCATGATCGCTGAAAATTCAAGGCGATCGGAGGTGATCGCAGCATAAATTTTGCAAGCCACAAACAATCCCAACGATTGTCGGCCAAATTGATATATTGAAAATGAATGAGGCTACTCAAATTCATCGATCGCAAATGATTTGAACTGAGATCCACACGCAAAGCGAGACGATTTAGGGCTGGCGGTAATTGTAGCAACCAGTTGGCTTCTTCCAGCCAATTATTGGCTACATTCAGCTGATGTAGATGTATCAGTGGTTTGATCAACTGCTGGGATATCCTTCCCAGTTGATTATGATCGAGATTGAGTTCCCTTAATTGTGTGTTAGCCTGAAAGAGTTTCTCGGACAATGCGTCTAGGCGATTGAAGCTCAAGTCCAACTGCAGCAAAGAGCTCAAGGGTTGCAGACATCTCTCATGCAGTTGGGCTACGACATTATTGCTGACATTGAGACGCTGCGAGAGACGTGATTAGATTAGATACCAAGGGTAAATATGCAACCGTATTTATCTCAATTATGATCAAATATTAGATCAACCTACCTCCAGGGACTCCAGCCCAGCGAAACTATCATTCCCAATCTCTTTTAATCCATTGTGACTTAAATCCAAATTCAGAAGCTCCGTGTGTTTCGAGAATCCCAAAGATTCCAATTGTTGCAGCATATTATGCGATAGATTCAAGTGAACCAAACGAGCTAGACCCGGTTCCGATAGGAAGTGTATATCATCCAGTCGATTGTGCTCCAATCGCAATGTGCGTAAATGGGAATTGCCCTCAAAGGCAGCGGATTGGACTCGACTAAGCTGATTGTGCTGCAGGGCCAGGCTGGTGAGACGGGATAGACTCTGGAAATAGTTCGTCTCGATTGTCTGTAGATGATTTCCGTTCAGGTGGAGATGTTTCAAATGCACCAGACCATAGAAGCTGTCCACATCCAGTTGCTCGATGCGATTTTGAGCCAAGTTGAGCAATTGTAGCTGGGGATAACGTTCGAATGCCTTGGCTGGTAACGCACTCAATTGATTGTGACTTAGGTCAAGTGATGTGAGCACAGCCAGCGGCTCCTCCGACCACGACTTGAGCCTATCAATGTTGTTGTGGGCCAGCGAGAGCAACTGCAGCCGGTTTAAACCCTGCAGCGCAAAGTCCTCCAGCGTATTCAATGCGCAATGCTGCAGTTCCAGGCTCAGTAGATGGCCATAATGCACAAAGGAGGCATTCTTGAGCAGCACCAGGCTGCAGTTGTTCAGACTGAGCGTGGTCAATGTCTCCACATGGGGCAACTCACTCAGCTGCGTTTGGTTGCAGTTGCTCAGCTGCAAAGGATGTGTTCGACTGGGAAAGCAGAGGAGTAGCGACACTAGCAGAAGCAGTGGAGCTGGCACGGAATAGCCTGACCTAAACCTTCTCGACCACATTGCTACCAAGACTGATGCCTTGCCCAAGTGTGCGGTGCCCCGAGAGGCAGCTTATCGCAATGCAGCTGCTCAGGGCGCCTGTCAACACGTCGAGATAGTTAATCAGCTAACCGACTGGCCAACGTGTGTCTTGGCCAAATATTTACGCTGCGATGTGGCTGGGTAAACACGACGCAAGTCGCGACTAACAAATGGGTTAACTACCCCCATTACACCCCTTATGCCCCCGACAAGCTCCCTTTGCGGTACTAACAACTCGACTGGGAATTGACCAGGTTTGCATTTGGCAATGTCTGTTTGTTGATTACCCGCTCATATCCTCAATGGATTAATTCACCAAGTTATTGGCTAAGTACCCCAATGCGAACTTCAAGTGATCTACACCTACATATAGAAAGAGCTTAAGCAGACTGATTGATTTAAAGCTCAAATTGAATTCGAACTGAGTTCTCTATCTAGAGACGAGTGTCTTCCTTAACTCGTTTATTAAAAACGTATCTCATAGAGTAGCAAAAATATTATATTTTTTGACAGTCCTATATAGCTTTTTCCTGATTTAGCGTCTGTACGAACACCTATATCTTGGCTATAAGAAGAGCTATAACTATCAAGTTTGGTATAAATATAACTTATTATTGTACGCAGCACGAGTTTGACTCAGAACTTAGTCACGCCCTAGAATATGCATAAAATACTCAAAGTATGCAACAGAAAATACGAATATATCATTATATAATACTATACCATTTGTTTATGTTTATTTCAACAATTCCTTGAGAAGTCAGACCCAAAAAAATAAAAAACTTCGCATATCTTTCATATGGAAATAAGTTTGCAAAAGAAAACTGATAACAAGCTCTAACAATGAATAATATTGCGTTGGTACATAACATACATATAGCATTGGAATGCGTGTATAGCTTATAAGTGTCGGGAGCTTAAAGCTTTTTTTCCAGATGAAATACTTCAAAGAATAACAGAGTTTTGTGATCGACTCAACATACGGGAAACAATAGTTGAAGAATCTACTTTGTACATGAAGATATTTTGTTTTTTTTATTCAACGCTAACAAGTAAAAGATATTTATTTTATCAGTTCAATAATGAAACATATCGAATATCTTGTTTTTTCGACAACATTTTTGTTAGTTTTTCACTCATCCAACGGGGAAGCTGTGTGCAATACATTAAGTTATGGACCTAAGGACGTATGTATTGAATATCGATATTTACAGCAATAATAACTATATTTTTTACTTTTTTTTTTAAGTCTGGTTATTTACCTGTTCTGAGGAGCAGCTGTTGTCCTGGCTATGGAAGTGATAATACCGATGAATGTCTGCCCCAATGTCACTTGGGTTGTCCGTCGAACAGTCACTGTGCCGCCCCAAACATCTGTGAATGCGACATCGGCTACGAGACCGATCAGATCCAATACTTATATGGCAAGAAGGTGATAAAAAGTTGTGAGATAAGTGCGATTTCTATTGCAATTATTTCCATCATCGGAGTCTGCACAGTGGTATTAATTATAGTCATAGCGGTTTTAGTATTCCGAAGAAAAAAAGAATTTACTCCAGTTACTCAAACTATTATCTAGTTATAGTACTTATTGAGTCATCGACTCTACATATATTAATTGAAATCCATTTTTACATGTTTTTGTGGTTGCGAATGTATAGTATATAAAAAAGTATTCAACATCATAATATAAAAATAAATATGACATAATATTTCGTTCAAAAAAAAGTAATAAAACAAATATATTATCCGGAAACAAAATGATTGTATATTCAACAACAGGAGAGTATACTGTACTCCACTGTAGGTTCGGCAAACAAAAATATTTTATGTACATATATAATATTTTTTTACCTTGCGAACTAAAAAGAAAAATATATTTTTATATTGATTTAAAGGGGTATTTGATCGTCGAGCTTATAAGTACTTAACCTGCTCTGGATATTTAGATTTCCAGTATTTCCGAATTATTCATACATATATATGTATAATAAATTGGTTGGAACAATACGTACTGTGGTATAAAGCAAATGGCCTGTTGTTTGGTTGATAAGAAATACACTTGAATGTTGTGGAGATTAGTTTCGTATTATTATTCGAAGGAAACAGTTGTATAATGTTAAAAAATGAAATATGCTCATTCTGCCTTCAAATGTGATATAAAAAGTGCTTATAATAACCGGCAGAAATACCGAAAACTTTAACTAAATAGTCATATTCGACAGTCTCTAATGGGAAATTCCTGAGCTGTCGAAAAAAAGAATGAGTAATATGAAATATAATTCCCCGACCAAAGACTTTGCGATCTTGGATGGGAAAGGGGATTCATGTATAAAACTTAAAAATTTAAAATTCTTTAAATTTTTGAAACTGATATTAAATTTGTGATAAACGTTCTATCTATCAACTTAAAATAATAATAACAAGAAAGCAAGGCTACCTACGGCTTGCCGAAGTTTTTATACCCTTGCAGTTATACTAAATATAAAATACGTTTGGATTGCTGCTGGTTTCTGTTTGCATACAAAAACCCTGATTTCAGCCGATTGTTCCTATGTCAGCTATATGTTATAGTGGTCCGATTGATACAATTTTGACAGCACATTAAGAACGTCATAAGAATAGATTTGCCAAATCTGGTTGCAATATCTTGAAAAACAACAAAAATCGGCCAATAGCTTCTATGACAGCTATACGATATATCGGTCCGATCTGGCTCGTTCCGACTTATTTACAGCGTACAGCAATAAGAAGCTTGTGTGCCAAGTTTCATACAGATAGCTCAAAAACTGAGAGACTAGTTTGCGTTGCAACAGACGGCCGGACAGACGGACTTCCATTTTTCGACTCCTCTGGTGATGCTGCTTCAGAATATATATACTTTATAGGGTCGGAGATGTCTCCTAAGGTGCGTTGCAAACTTCTGGCTAAAATTAATATACCCTCTGCAAGGGTATAAAAAGCTTTGCTTTTCAAATTGAGTTTAGAGTTAACATATGGGAAAAGAGCTTAAAGCTTTTCGTTATTCATATATTTCAAATAGAAGGAGGTTTTCAATGTTATAATTCCTCGAAAATTCCAGTCAGCATAGTATGCTTGAGCTTATAAGATAAGAATATAAAAAGTACAATTGCAATACAGTAAAGATTAATTTCCAGTTGATCTTCAATAGAAACAGTCGTAGAATGTTCGGATACATTACTTTATCGTGCATACTCGTTGTGTTTTACACAGACTTCGGATTTTGTGAGCAATTCAATTGCGTATACTCTGAGTATAAAGTATGATTAATACATATAATACCTAGAATTATAAATATATTTACCGATATTATTTCCACAGGGCACACACGATGGCGAAGTGATTTACAAATGTCGCGAAAATTGCATTGGAACATTTCCAGACTGTGTACCACACTGTGCAAATCCCTGTCCACCGAATAGCCAATGCACCATACCCAATTTTTGTGAGTGTAATCTCGGTTATGAACCGAGAGTAACTGAAACCGGGAGATTGGCCGGTTGTGATCGCCTCTGTGATTTAGAATGTCCCTTGCATAGTAGCTGCGTTAGTAAGGATACTTGCGAATGCGATGAGAATTATGAGGAGGATAAAAGTAATATCTATTCGGAATCAAATGAGGCACAATGTCTTCCCATTTGCAATGTGATTTGCCCTCCGAATAGTTCCTGCACTGCCCCCAATATCTGTGAGTGCAACACGGGCTTCAAAGAGGTCAGGCCCGATGGACGAACAATCCAATGCTATGAGGATACTGATAATGAGGAATTTAACTACGATGAGATTCTCATATACGCCATTGTAATAGTTGCTGTTATCCTTGTGCTATTATCTGTTGTTTGTGTTATTATGATTTTCAGGAAACTCAAGAAAACTCCGAAGGTATCTAGTTTTGAAATCCAAATTGCTGAGAAACCATGGCCAGAACCTAACCCATACCCAAATTGATGAATTAAGATTTAGTAATACACGACAAAGAAATAAGAACTACACGTTCTTTACTTCCTTTGCATACACTATTCTTTTCTTCCGATATTGATAACAATATGTATTATTATGCAGATCTAGAAGATAGATAGAAATCAGATTGCAGGTATAAATATAAAGCAAAAATACTCATATTTTTATTATATTATTTAATATATTTGAGTGTAACTTAAATAAAAAACGAATCATTAAAAGAATAAATTGCCTTTATTATTGTTGTTAGCTCTATTTAAAAACCATTATAAAAGAGTTTGATTATTGAGCTACTTGAGAGTATAAAAAGCCTATTATTATTAATTTATATTTGAATTAAATTTTGGCTTCTTTGTGGTGATTGTGGTAAAGTACTTTGCATGAACAAAGTCACAGAATCTGAAATCATATTGAAATTAATTTTAGTTCGCTCTCAACTCAATTAGAAATAAGTCGGGTCCATTTCCGGGTCCCCTCCACATATTCGATTTAATAGTATTTTGTTTGTGCCATCGACAGTCGTACGATGTTCAGATACATAACCCTATCTTGTATTTTCATATTTTTTTACACAGACTTAAGCTACTGTGTGCAATTCAATTGCTTTTACCATATGTATAAGGTATGATTTAAATCAAAAAATGCTGAAATATGATTTTATATTTACTCCGATCCTTTTGCAGGGCTCTAAAAATGGCGATATGATTACGAAATGTCGTAAAGATTGCACTGGAACTTTTCCTAACTGTGTACCACACTGTGAAAATCCCTGTCCACCGAATAGCCAATGCGTCATACCCGATTTTTGTGAGTGTAATCTCGGTTATGAACCAAAAGTAACTGAAAATGGGAGATTGATCGGTTGTGAGCGACTTTGTGACTTTGATTGTCCCTTGCATAGTAGCTGCATTAGTAAGAATACTTGCAAATGCGATGAGAACTATGAGGAGGATAAAAGTAATAACTATTCGGAATCAAATGTTGCACAATGTCTACCGATTTGCAATGTGACTTGTCCCGAGCATAGTTCCTGCACTGCCCCCAATATCTGTGAGTGCAACGCGGGTTTCAAAGAGGTCAGGCCCGGCAATGGGATACTGAAATGCAAAGGGGGTAATACGAAAATGTTAATTACAGTCCATACCATCGTCTATATCCTGGTAACGTGTGTTCTGATCATTGCGATTATAGTCGCTATTTATTTTATCATAACTTTGATGAAGAAGAAAAATACCTATGAAATTAATATTCCTAGGGCTTCTTACCCAACCCAAGAATTTCAATACTTAAGAACCCAATAACTTCGATATTACAATTCCATACTAAAATATTATACATTTTATTGAAAATCTTTTAATATGTTTTTAATTGAATTGTGTTAATCATAAAAAAAGCTGACTAATTGAATTGCATACCACAAGTTTAATTTAAACAACAAAGAAATGCAATGTAAGAAATATAAGAAAGGCATATAGTAGATGGTTCGGGTTTAGTTTTGATAGTGTTCTATTAAATTATGGTAATGCCAAAGTAAGGCTTTACATATCGTGCAATTCTTGTACAACCTGATTGTTTGTACTATCAAAGAAAGAAAGAGAATGCAAGATAGCAAATCCCTAATTGCGGTCAACCAAATATATGAATTATAGTAAATTAATATTGCGAAAAGCTTGCGTACTGCAGACTAATATTTATTTATATATAAAATGTGCAATTGTTTTTTAATTAAATTTAATGAATATTTATTTATTTTGTATACCCATTGCGCGCTATAAAAATAAAAAAAGGTTGTGTATACCTTTATGAATTAAAGTTGTAGTTTTATTTATATAAAATATATCTCATTAATACAACAACAGTTCAAATATTTTTAGGGGATGCACTTTTTATTATTATTTGAAAATGAAATTAAAAATTAAATCAATTAAATAAGTTAAATGAGGTTCATAGGTATTTGGAATATTGCTGATTGAACAGGATAACCCATGGTTGAGCAATTCCTGCAGTAATTCAAGCGTTTATTTGCCAGTTTATTTGCATTTTACCTGCATTTTGGGCCTGAACTGCAATACATATGAACTTATATTTGCCGAATGCGGCTCAGTTGAAAAGCCACAGGCTGAATTGCACTTAGCCAATGCCACAAAGAGACAGATGGAGAAGGGGAGAAAGAGAAGGACGAGTACAGGAGCGAACAGACAGGCGATTATGACTATACAAATTTGCCTGTTGCCGCAATCGTAATGTTTATTAATTTGGACTTTGAACCGTTGCCAAGTTTTGCAGTCTACACTGAGCCCGGAGGAGCTGGGCAAAAACTACATACGATGCCGCAGACAAATTGAAATTGAAATTAAAATTAAAATTGATATAAATGCACTGAGAAAGTAGGCCAAAAAAAAAACAAAGGCTTACCGGGCATAGTATTAAAAGAAGCCATGCGGTTACGTTCCATCAGGCGAAACAACCGAATGCGATTACTAACAGACATATATGTAGGTAGTTTGTAGTATTTGTAGATTCTGATATGCGGTTTATTTCATTACAATGCTCAAAGAGTTGAGAAATGTTTCTTAATATGTTAGCTATTTTGAAGCACAAACAAACGATAGCGCAATTTAGCAAAAGTATATTTAATATGAATAATGGGTTATTTAAAAAAACTTTTAATAGTTTTGTATTAATAGTTTTATATTTAGATATATGGTCACCAAATTTGTAAGTCCTAGCTCTGTTAATAGTTGAGATATAGGCTTTCATACAGACGCAAATTAAGTTTTAAGAGCTGTTTTTGTACACTTTTACCATTGAAAATTTAGGTATATAATATAGGTAGAGTATACACAAAGATCGTCTGAATGGGAACACAGATCTCAGCTATTAAAAAACCTAGAGACACCAAATTTCGCATGAAGATTCCTATATGTCATAGGCAGATGAAGTTTAAATGAAATTTAGACAAGATTTTTTTATTTTAAATCGCGAGGTTTTAATTTTAATCGATTGAGAAGGTTAAACAATTGTTTAAATCGATTTTAAACGATACTTAATTTTGGCCCAAAAATCAGGTCGAAAAATAAGACATGTAACACACTCAACAGGCCTGGTACTTTCATATTACACCGATCGTAACTTTCTTAAAAATCAAACGATTTTCACGCTGAATGACATTTTGTTTATGTTTTAACAACCTGAGTTATTCTACATTTAAAAAATAACAAAATTGATTTTTTGAAATTTTTCGATATTTTGGATTTTAGGTAAGGGTCCCCCCTATGATATTATGACAAATTTTTTTTTTTTAAATTTTAAATCGCTAGTTTTTAATTTTTATCTATTGTGGAGGTCAAAATTAGTAATAAACAATTGTTTAAATCGATTTTAAGCGATACTTAATTTTGGCTCAAAAATCATGTCGAAATGGTCGAAAAATTAGACATGTATCACACCTTCACAGGTACGCCTGGTACCTTCATATTACACCGATCGTAACTTTCTTAAAAATCAAACGATTTTCACGCGGAATGACATTTTGTTTATGTTTTAACAACCTGAGTTATTCTACATTTAAAAAATATCAAAATTGAGTTTTTGAAGTTTTTCGATATTTTCGAATTGTTGGTAATCAAATTTCAGCAACATATTTTTTTTTTTAATTTTGAGTGGCGAATTTTTAATTTTAATCGATTGCGTAGGTACTAAACAATTGTTTAAATCGATCTTAAGCGATACTTAATTTTGATTATCAAATTTGTTAGACCTGGCTTTGTTAATAGCTGAGATATTGAATTTCATACAGATGCACATAAGTTTTCAGAGCTGTTTTTATTTATGCATTCTTAAAGTTAAGGCTCGACGTGATAAATTCCCACAAATTTCAATAATTATCGACCGTTTTTTAATTAAATGAAATTTTTTATCTGGGCACACGCTGCGTATGCGTGTTTTTTCTTATTTCATACAGGCGGCTTTGCGAGCTTTGTCAATGTTTGTTTCGTTGTTTTTGTTGTTGTTGCTCGAGTGCTGCATCTGTTGCATCTGCCTGAGAGAAAGAGCCAGCGAGATAGAGATAGTGAGTGAGAGGGAGAGAGTTATAATTCAATTTTCATGACCAGCGAATGCGAAATGCGTTTTTAAATTGCAATTGCACTGCAATTGACAGGACAACAGGCTGCTGGCTGTCTGGCTGCCTGTCTGTCTGCCTGCCTGCCTGCCGCCTTTGCATGGATAAATTGGCCACGCCCACCGCCGCTTGGCCCTGCTGCTTGAGCCAAAATGACAAATTTAATATGTAGCTTATATTTGCTTGTCTGCTGCAGTAGCAGCAAATAACCGAAAGTGTGTGCGAGAGAGAGAGAGAGAGGGCGAGAATAAACTTGGCCAACTGCCAGGAGAAAAAAAGGGGAAGCTTTAGCGGGAATTTGCACACTTACAAAACCGAAGCTTTTATTTGCACATTCTATATAGAGCCGGCGAGCTCCCCGTCTGTCCGCATCTGTCTGTGTGTAACTGTGTCTCTGTGCAAGGATGCCCTGGTATTAAAATATTTTCGTGCATATTTTAGCTGCCAAAATTATTTCAATTTAGTTCCGCAAAATAAATTTGCCTTTTGCCCCGACTTCTTTGGCCCTTTTTTTATTTTCCTCTTATTATTTGACTGTGTGCTTCCTTTTTGCGTTCGTAATGAACATAAAGTGCACATAACATTTACTTATGTTGTCTCTTATTTATGCAACTGCAGTCTTGGCGCAGACTTCAGCAGCAGTTGGCTTAAATAGTTAACTGATAAGCTTGCATTTGATTAAATAATAAATATAAATAATAATAAAATCTCGAGCAATTGCATGACATATGCATTTAAATAATTTAAAGCATACTTTTAGGCTGCAATATAAAATCAATATGCTTGCATACTCTTGATTTTTATCGTTCTCTCTCTTTATTATAGACAGCTCGAAACTATGGAACATGTTTATTTTAATAACTTCTGTGTTTATGCTCTAATCGTTTGGCAATTTATAGGATAGTTGCATATAAAATGCATCTAAGTGTATGTCGTACTAACAAGACTAAAGACTCTAATTTGTTTCGAAATCGAATAACAATTTATGCTTTAAATCATTTTATTTATTTCACCAAAATTGCATTTGTTATTTTTACCTTGGTCAGTTTTCTTTTCGTTCATCTTTTGTGCTTTTCTGCTTTCTCGTTGCTTTCTTGTTACTCATTTCACATTAATTCGTAGCTTGTACACACTGTTTGCACTTTCTATGAATTTTTTAATATGCTCATTGTACTTGTTTTTTTTTTTTTAGCCAACCTGAACCCTGTATTATGTTGCTCTAACCTCTAATTGCAATGTAGCCCATTGCGCCCTAGGGTGAAACTAAAAACGGAGCTGGATCTTTGCTCTGACTTTTCAATTTTAATAGAATTTTTCTTGGTTTATTTACTGCAAGAGGAGAAGAAGTAACAAAGCGCAGGCACACATAACATGCGAATGGTTACAATAAATTGGGTATATGCGATAAGGACTAGAAGGATGTTTTATTATAATAGTTCTGAGTTAATTAACTTGGGAAACTTACTAATTGTGTCTTCTATTAAATATTTCAAATGTATTCCACTGTAGGGAAAATAAGTTAAGCTCTCGTATATTAAACATTTCTAAAGTTATGAAGAAGTTTATATCGCTTTAAGCTGTAAAGCAGTTAAGATAAACCAGCTAAAATAAGTTTTCAACTCGTCAATAAACCCTAGAGCAAAGCTTCGTAAAACAAAAACCACTTGTTCTATCATAAATCAATGAATTTTGTGCACTATGGAAACTACTTTATAGTTTATATGCTTAATCAATTAACTGCAGGGTATCTACAAATCGTTAGCCATGCATGGTTGATGGCTTTGGTTCCTTTCTATTTTTGGAAGTTTTCATTTCTCGTTTGACGTCGTCGGGCAGCTACGAAATTTTCTAAAGTTTTCATTACAGGAAACACTGGACTGCGTTTAGTTTGTGTTTCCTTTTTTGGCAGGCACTGTATGGGTGTGTGTGTGTGCGTGCGTGTGAGTGTGTTTATTTATTTGGTGTGCTGCAAAAATTCGGCATGTGAACAATGAAGGCGAATGTGAATGTAAAATGAAACACAAACGCAAAAGCAGCAGCAGAATTTGTTGCTAAGAGGATGAGCATAAAACAGGAAGAGGGGACACTGTGAGCTGGTAAACCGGATGACCGACTGGCCGGGACAGACAGACAGACAGACAGACAGACAGATCGACAGACAGATAGACAGACAGACATAGGTCTGCCTAGGTCCGTCCCGCTGCCAACGCTTTTCCGCCCGCACGATTTTTGCATTTAATTTCATTTTTGCTCGCCTGCCTGCAAGTTTTTTGCCTCATTTTCCGGACTGTGTGTATACCCTGTAGGCACAATTTGCAACATAAAGGGTTGCCCAGCCTAGAAAATATATGAAAAATAAACTTATATTACAGGGTAATTACCAGTCGTGCACTAGCAGCCTTTTGCCTGCCTAACTTGTTTTGTTTTGTGGCCAGGCTTCATTTTGCTCGTCTCTCTCTCTCTCCCATTGTTTTTCTTGTTTTTCCTGCTTTTCCTGCTTTTCCCTTTGCTGCTGCTGCTGTTGTTGTTGTTGTTGTTGTTGTGCTATACAAGTAATTCCTGTGCATTTTTGGGCGTTGTTTTAATTGCTGCTGACAACGAAACTTTCAACAAATCAGAGTCATGTTCTCGCTAGCAATGAAAAAGCATTTAAATTTTGTTTTGCTTAACAGATTGAATAATCGACGTTATTTAAACGATTTCAACGTGACCGAAACTCCAAAAAATCCGAAAATACCTCTCTAAAATTACGTAGAGTGAAACAGTAAATTGCCCCAAGTAACTGTCGAATGTGTTGCTACTCAGAGAAAGTCTGTTGTAATTGAAAGTGCTTGAAGCACGAGTGAAGTTTTCCCAGCCCCGATTGGCAGCTGAATAGAAAGCTATTTCTATCGAAACAGAGTTGATTAGCTGCAGAGTTATCGATTGTAATCGGAGATCAGAATAGAACAGAAAATTGTGTGCATTGTGAGAGGAAAATGCCAAGTTACTTGTTAAGTTGTTGTTTTTACCCTTACAGTCTGTTTGTCTATATATTTTTCCCACTGCAAGTCTGTGCGTCTGTCTATTTATCTAACTGTCTGTATGAACGCTCAGATCTTAGAGAATATAAGAGCTAGGGCTATGAAATTCTGTGTCAACAATTGTACTGTTTAAAGCTGCATTTTAAAATTTTTTATAGAATTTAGCCACGCCCCTTACGCCCCATACGGCCCCGTGTAATTTATATACATTAATTTGTAAGCGTAACTATTAAGCTAGAACGTTTATTTTTGGTGTACAATTTTTATCATAATTTGTTTATGATCGTGATATATACATATTATTATTTATTCATTGAAAATTCAAAAGCTATAACCGTACACGTATATATATCTTTATAAAGAGAGCAACAAAAGTTTCTTAAGTAAATCACATTGAAAATGGCCCTTGATGAAGTTTGCTTCAAAAGGAACCCGGAAAAGACTTCAACCATTTTTTTTTTCTTTGTTTTATAAATATCATATACGATGATGATATGTGTAATGTATGCAAACTCCTTCAGTGTTCGCTGCACGAGAATTCCATTTGCAATCAGCTGAAATTTACGACGACTTCTCAACCCATACACATGCACAGAATTTTCCATCATTTTCCCGCTGCTTTTCCTTCACAGACACAGACTTAATTACACAACGGTGCATGGTGGCACACGGGGAGAAATGCGATAAGCGAACTTTGGCATAATTTTTATGACCAAACACGCTGCTGCTCGAGGCAGTTCGATTGAATGCACGCCATCGATAAGCCCCCTGCACGGGAATATATATGGATATATATGTATATATCTGGATCGGAGAAGAGGTGCAACGCTTGGCAACACTTTGTCGACTTTAATCCACGCAGCTCACGTAGTGCCGGAGTCGGACGGGGTGGGGGTCTGTCACGGAAGTGCAGCTCGCAGCGCTCTGTCATGTAATAAGTGGCAGCGCTTGATGCAGTGGGCGTGGCAATCGGAAGGGGGAGCTACATTTTCCATTATACCCGGCAAGCTTAATGCAATAATCCTCCACGTCGAACGCACGGACGAGTTGATAACAATTTCAATTTTTATGACAAGTCAACTTTACAGCGAGCCAGGCGATAGAGCGAGGCAACCGAACCGTAGTAAATGCAGCTAAAATGGCCGCTGCCCAGTGGTAACTGTAAATAGAAGTTACTGACTGCAATATACCCGATAAAGTACTGCAGTTTCTTTACTATACATTAATATTTTGAATTTATTTGGATTTACTGGAGTATATTGGGACGTAGCCAATTTATACAAATTTCTTAAATTGCGCACAATAGTAAGTTATATTGTTACTAAATTTGATAGTTCTAGCTCTTCTTATAGCTGAGATCTAGCTGTTCATACAGACGGAACTGGCTATATTGAACTCTATTAACGCTCAACAAGAATGT
The DNA here is from genome assembly GCA_018901885.1 of Zaprionus kolodkinae. Taxonomy (NCBI): domain Eukaryota; kingdom Metazoa; phylum Arthropoda; class Insecta; order Diptera; family Drosophilidae; genus Zaprionus; species Zaprionus kolodkinae. The sequence goes on from JAEIFM010000508.1 coordinate 4,269,056, forward strand.
GTATACTTTGTGATCTTGGAAAGTGCATTCTGCTGCATTTTACCTTGCCACAAAATTATGATACCCTTTTTTACTACTTAAAGCGGGTATAAACAGCACGAAGAGCGAGCAGAAGAAATAATAACATGACCGATTGCACCATTACCGTTGCCGTTGCCGTTGCTGTTGCCATTGCCAACACTCGACTCGGAGTCTCTGACTGAACCGGCGCGTTATGATTTATTGCCGTGCAACACGAAATGCGCCCATGGAGAAACCAGATGTCTGTGTGTGCGTGTGTGTGTGTGTGTGTGTGTGCGTGTGTTTGTGCAGCAGCTGAAAGTGCTGTTGCCACAGCTGGGATATCATTCCTGGGGGCCGTCAGCAACAATTTTTGGATGTTGCCCCGAAAATTCAATGCATACGAGACGCGCGCCCCGCGGACCAAGCTTAATTGCCACATGCAACAGTATCTGATTATGCTAGGCTTGAATTTTGGGAAACATTGAAGCTTTAAGTGTCTCCGAGAATGGGTTCAAAATTCATTAGAATATGAGATTTATTTGGATCTATAAATAAAGTGATTAGTAAAGTTGAGTTAAGTATGGAAAGAGTATACAACTGCAATTACACTCTTTGCATAATTGATATACCCTCTCAAGGGTATAAGGTATAAAGTATAATAGTATATAAAGTCTATTTAAAATATTTGATAATTTGCACGAAAACATATGATGATTCCACAATGAGTAATATAATTTTCCTTATTTAATAATCATTCTTAAAAACTTCGTTTGAAATTTTGTGGAGTCTGTGAACTAATCTCAAATTTGAATGCGCTAGTTATGACATCATTGCTCAGAGCTATGTATAATAAATACATAGCTAGTCAAATCAAATTGAAATTCGTAGAATTTATACATTAAACATTAGTCAGCTTCGCTTTTATAAAGATAAAGTTTAACTACTAATGCGTAACTCACAATTTTACAGGGTATGGCAAAATTATTACAAAGTTGACTTACTAAACATATGGTTATTATATAAAAAAAAAAAAAAAAAAACATAAATAAAATAAATATTCACCATATTTCCTAATCATAGAAATTGTTAACTTTAAGCATTATACTTTATCTCTCTCAGAGACCGACAATTTTTCAAAAACACTCATGTGATTACTAATACTTAATTTAATAGTGTGTAAGGGAATCAAATTTATTTAGGCAAATGACATGATGTTGCTTCTTCTAGTTCTTCTATAATGATCATATTGTGGTTGTGATTCATGAACACTTATGTTTACATATGTTTTGATAATGATAGTCTGAGTAATACAATTTTGTTGAATGAAGTGTAGAAAATAACGACAAAGGCCTGTAATCTTAATGTTCTTGTATAATTACTCACTTATACTTGTGTAACATTTGAAAATGTTTATCAATAAAGTGTTTCCTAGTATAATTTGTATTATTTTTTTCTAGTATTTTTTTTTTATATATATTGCGTGAGTAGTAAAACATTCATGCATATAATAAATATATAAATCATAAAAAAACATATATGATAATATCTTTAGATTGTTTCAATGCAATTTTGGAAGTTAGCCAACAGTGCGTATGCTTTACTTCTTTCTGCTTATTGCATTCTCTTTTCTGATTTTCTCTTTTATTCCTGTCGCCTCTTTAAATGCCAATGCAACTGACCATGGGATGCTAATTTTAAGTCAACGTGTCCTCGACATACTTTTTGGCACAGATTTTCGGTTGACAGTCCTGAAATCAATTGGCAAAGTGAGTAAGCAAATGGGGGAAGGGGAAGAGTCAGGGGGAAGTGGGGTTTATGGGGGGTGGGGGTATAGTGCAAATTGTTTGGAATTTGCATAAATTATCAGAAGCAGCAGCGATTGAAAGGCGAAATGCACAAATTGAAAGAGTGAACAGAGTCTCGCTCGCTTCGCTCTCTCTCTCCCTCTCTCGCTTTGTTTTACCTCCTCTCTCTATCTCTCTCTCTTTCGCTTTCAGTCTACTAGCATCCGCGCTGCAAGCTCGCCTCAATAAAATATCACCGACTTTGCTTCAATTTGTGGCAATTTTCGCCTCGAACTTGCCTCAGCTCCTTAGACCTTCCTGCCCCACGTTGCAGCCTCCATTGCTGTTGCATTTTGTGCAAAGGACTTTTGCAAATGGCTCGTGAAATCACAGCACAGTCACGCCCCCATCTCAAAGGAGGCGTGGCCAAAAAAAAAAAATAAAAAAAAAAGCAAAGCAAAGAGTCCCGAAAATAAAACAGAAAAATCGTTTGGGCTTTGGGCTGCGCTTTTCACCCGTCTCTTTCTCTGCCTCTGTCTTTCTCTCTTCCTCTTTCTCTGTTTTATTTTCCATCTTTTTGCTGCGGCTGCGGCTGCGAAGTCTGCTCTAAATTGCACTTTATTTGCGGTTTGTTGATTTTATTGCACAACTTTGTTTACAATTCTGCTTAAATTTCATTACACGATCCCAGTGAAACGAACCAAACGAAACGGCCAACCCAGGGGGGAGAGAGAGAGAGAGAGAGACAGAGTAAGAGAGTGAGAAAGACTGACAGTCAAAATGAATGGCGAAACCTTGATATGAATTAATATTTGAACAGAGCGTCGATGCCAAATGCCAAGTGGACCAAATGCTGTGCCAGAGCAGGGCCTGCAGGCAGAGAAGCAGGGGTTTTGGGTGTTAGGGGGGGAGGTATGTACATATGCCTCTTTTAAAATGGGTCAATGCAATTGATTTTGCAAATTGAAAAAGCTGACAAAATTTTGGCTTAACTAACGATGGCTAATGACATACTAGAAACCAACGATGGAAATTTAAATATTGAAAAGTTAAAACCAAAAATAAATACTTAGTACTGAAATTTATTTATTTCACATTATTAAATACTGACAAAAATACTGAATTTGTGTAATGTATAGTATATGTTAAAAAATATATAATTATATTTTGACTCTTTTAATATACTCTCTATGCTCTACGCAAAATAATTATATAGATCAGTTGAGAAGTTATATACATATTTAATATTATACAAACGATAATTTAAATTTTTGTACTATTTTTTTTAAGTTTCCTTGGTTATATTTTCGTTTTGTTATATATTGTACCGGAAAGCGAATATCTTTATAACATTCACATAATTTGGTAAATATTTAAAAATTCTTTAACTTTTGCGTCGTTGATAAGAGCTACAAAGTTTTAACTTCTAATGCGTCACTTACAAATAAAATATTATTAATTTTACAGGCCGTGTTAAAATTATAATACATAATACGTATGAATTTGTGTAATGTATAGTATATGCTAAAAAATATATAATTATATTTTGACTCTTTTAATATACTCTCTATGCTCTACGCAAAATAATTATATAGATCAGTTGAGAAGTTCTATATTTAATATTATACAAACGATAATTTAGATTTTTGTACTACTTTTTTTAAGTTTCCTTGGTTATATTTTCATTTTGTTATATATTGTACCGGGAAGCGGATATCTTCATAACACTCACATAATTTAGCAAATATTTTCAAATGTTTCAACTTTTGCGTCGTTGATAACAAAGTTTTGACTTCTAATGCGTCACTTACAAATAAAATATTATTAATTTTACAGGCCATGTCAAAATTATAATACATACTCTTAAAGACTGTATTATATTATACAAATGTTGTCACAAAATTTGATAGCTCTAGCTCGTATAGGGACTGAAATCTAGTCGTTCATACATACAGACAGATCATTGAAAGACGAATTTATATTGACTGTGTCAGGTGAGTTAAGTGAGTAGGTTATTGGAATTGGCACTTTGGGAACTTTTTTCTTCACCAGAGTTAAGACTATAGAAATCACAGCTGAAATCACAATGATCAGATCGAATGCTATTAGGCTATATAAGATAGTGCGAATGGAAATAAATAGATTGGTATGATTTTTGTGGCATTGTATTGTTCGACCATCGGGCCTGACCTCTTTGAAGCCCGTGTTGCACTCACAGACATTGGGGGCGGTGCAGGAACTGTTCTCGGGGCAAGTCACATTGCAGATAGGTCGACAAACTGCCTCATTTAATTCCGAATAGGTATTACTATCTTTCTCGTAATTCTCAGCGCATTCGCAAGTATTGTAACCAATACAGCTACTATGCAAGGGGCAACCGTGATCACAGACGGGTTGACAGCTCAGCAATTGTCCATTTAATCTCACTGGGTTATAATGCTTAATGCATTCACAAAAGATTGAATCGATGCATTGGCTGTTTAGAGGACATGGTGGTACACAATAGGATTCATGGAGGGAAACAGATTTCAAAGTTAAAATCTCACTCAAGCTTAAGTCTGTGTAGAGCAAAACTAAAATGCTGGATAAGCTGGTGTATTTCAACATATTGTGTCCGGTCACAGTGCGAACTAAAAGTAACTGAAGCTGATTTATTTAAGAAACTCTAGACTGTATGTGAACACAATGCATTGAGCGCTTAACACGAACTAAAACTCTTTTAAATTCTTATCGGCAACAGTTCAAGCACTTCAGCTTATGCATCATGTTTAAAAAAAATTCGTATATTCCCAGTATTTTTAGAAATTACCAACAAAGCTATCGATAAGAATAATAATAATAATTTTAATTTCCCTATATAAATATTTTTATTTAGCAATAGCAATAAAGTAACAGAAATTCTGTATAAAAATTAACATTTTATATTTGTCATATAATACAAATATAAAATGTTAATTTTTATACAGAATTTCTGTTACTTTATTGCTCGATGGAAATTAAATATTAAATAAAATTATTATAGTATTATATATTTAAATGTTAATGCATACAAAAAAAAAATAAAAACATATAGTCTCATTTTTTTTTTAAATGCAAAGTTTATAAATAAATAATTACGTTGTTCCCATCTAATGTATATGTTATTTATCGCCCCTTCACCATCCCTAATGTCTGTGAAACTCCCATCCCTCTTCGGCCATGATTTGGCATTATTAATAACCCTGTAGTGATAAGCAATATACAAAAATAAATCATAATTTTATATGAAAATATATATCATATTTTTTTAAAAAAGAGTAGATTTTCGTTATTATAGATTTTCCGATCTTTTGAAGACAAAACCTATCGAATTTTTCTGGCGCAAACTGCTAAAAGCAGTACTGTAAAATCTTAAAAAAATCGATAGTACTGAATATCACTCGATGGATCAAATAATTTATTAAACTATCAATATAATTGATACTTTCACAGCACTAGCAAAGAGAAAGAGAGAGAGAAAGAGCTTAAGTTTTAAGCTTCGGTTATAAATAGTTAACATCAAAACACTTCAAGGATTATGCCATAAGTCAATTGAGCTATACGTAGCACTCTTGCGGTGCTCTCATTGTGCTCTCTCATGCCGTGTAGTTAGCCCCAATGACTTTGGTACTTAATGCTGTAATATATCAGCAACACGCCATCATCGGTCAAATCAGAGTGAAGGCAAAGGTCAAAAAACACTTGAGTGGGAAATCACAATGCACGTTGGCTTTTCGTGTGGTTCAAGTGAAGATTTTTTTGCGCGGGTTCCGTTTCAATACTCCAAACAATGCTTAAAAGCAGCCACGAAAAAAAGAAAACAACAAAACGTAGGCAAGAGAATGAAAAGAAAACACGGAGACAAACAGAATACGAAACATGAAAAATCAAAACAAATAAGAAAACAACGGGCAGACAAACAAAGTGCCAAGCAAATTAAATAAAATTCACAGCGAGAGAGAGAGAGAGAGAGAGGAAGAGCGCCAAGCGAGGATAAGGAGTAGCATTAATATAAAAGCTCAACAAGAGGTAGATACAGATACAGATACATTTACAGATACAGATACAGTTGCAGAGGCCACTTATGCTGCGGTTAACTGCCTCTGTTCGTATAGATGTGTGTTGAAAATGAAGCAATTAGAGCAGCTACCAAAAAAAAGGAAATTTCAGAAAAATAAATAAAAGACAAAATGATAGAGAAATGTTTAAAATTAAAAAAAAAAAAAAAACAAATATAATATTATATATTTTTTAATTTTTTTCTAATTGCTTAAGCACTTTGAGAATTGCAAACATTTCATAATTAAATTAAATTTTATATTTATAAAAATGAATAGCAATTTATATTTTTATAAATGTATTTAATTATTGTTTTAGCATTTGGAGGCCTGCTAAAATTTTAAAATATTAATTTGCCTTTAATATCGACTATTTTCATACAGTATTTCGAATATTGCTTTAAAATAATTTTTAAAATATTTTGCTAGAAATGTATATTTACACTTTATAATTGTTCTTAACTCTCTGCAGCTCTTAAACAAAGTTATTAACCTTCAGACGAAAACAAACACACAAAGCGACAATGACAATAAAAAGCAGCGCCGCAAAGTATGCAGCAAAAACCAAACACAAGCAGAGCGTGTGTGTTGGGCTCTGTGTGCGAGCGTGTGTGTGTGTGTGTGTGTGAGAGCGCAGCCAAGGACACAGAACTGGCCCGGCTAGCAGCATAATCAAAAATGTTAATTTAGCAAAAAAAAAAAACAAAAAAAAAAGGGAGAAAAAAAAGGTTTGCAAGATCCCACAACGTGCTGGATGCGTTGCCATCCAGCCTCTTCAAGGACACGTGCCATGTGCACCGCGCAGCGAGCCAGTGGCAAATGCTGCGCCTGCTGCCGCCGCTGCTGCTGCTGCTGCTGCTGGCTGCCATTATCAGCCTTCATTCATGGTTAGACGAGCCGAGCTCCGCCTCTCTCTCTCTCTCTCCCTCTCTTTGCCGTTCTGCGCGAGAAAAGTTTGAGAGCCACTGGAAGCGCAAACAGGGATAAGCACAATGGAAGTGGCAGCTGCTGCTGAGAGTGTAACAAGATGCAGGCATGTGAGAGAGAGAGAGAGAGAGAGAGAGAGAGAGAGGGGGAGCTTTAAGCTCTTAGTTAAGAGCAGCGCCTACAGCCTACAAGTGGCCTCAAAGAGAGCAAGCTACAGCTCTCTCTCTCTCTCTCTCTCTCTCTTCCCACTCATTAAGCTGGCTTTTCTCTCTTCCTGTAGGCGCCCTGTAGTTTTTCCGTTTGTAAAAGCCATTTTTCATTCATGCGAATTTACTTTAAATTAATTTTTTTTTTTTTTGGGTCATAAATCATTTTTGGCTCTGGACTTCCACTGTGTATTGCTGTGTGCTGCAAGAATGTGCGTGTGTGTGTATGTGTGTGCATGAATGAACGTGCGTGAAATTTTCAAATATATCCAAGTTAGTTGCAGCAGCAGCAGGATAATTCCCCTTCACACATTTGGGTCAAGTGAGACGTCGCAATCGGCTACAATTGGCTCTATGTAGTAGCATCCCGAGTGGGTTGAACGAGAGAGAGAGAGAGAGAGACATAGAGAGAGATAACTTACATCCTTCTACGATAACTCAAGTAGTTGCTGCTTCAATCGAGTGACTTGCAAGTGAAACAATCGATTGTGGTTTCTTCGATGGCCTGAGATGACTTCAAGCAGCTATTGAAATTGATTCAAACTAGAATGGGCTGACAAATAGTTAGAATGAACTGCCAAAAAATATGTAAAATAAATTCCCCATTTTTTAAGGGTCTTTCAAAATTAATTTGAATAATAAACTAATAAACTCGTCAAAAGGTTTATAATAATTATGAAATTCATTTAGAAATATACAAATAATACTCAATTAATATTGAATTTAAGCTTACAAATTTAAATCAATCCGTACAAGTAATTAACTGTCTTTAAATAAATAAATAATATATAAATAAATAATTTAATGAATCGATCAAAAAAACCGAATAAATGATTAAATTTAAGAATCAATGAATATATAAATAAATAAATATAAATATACATATAGAGAAACAACAATAAAAAACTAAATAAAAATTGCGTAAATATCATTAAATAAACTAAATTAATACAAATAAAATAAATAAATAAACAAAAAATGTAATTAATTAATAAATGAGTAAATAAATGAATGAATGCAAATTTAAAAAGATTAAAGTTAATATAAAAAAAGAAAATAAACTGAAAAGTAACAAAATGCATTTTAATTGAAACAATTTTAAAGTAATCAATTAAATTTTTTTTTTTTATTTATATTTAATTGCAATTTTTAGCTTTATGTTTGAGTACTCTCCCGCATAGTTAGCATATACTCAATGTATTTATGAATCGGCACAGAGCAACTTAATACGAATTGAGCGCGTGATGGCGGAAAGCACACACAAACCAACTGCACCCTGTATGGGGAGAGTGAGCAACTACCTCAAGCAAAGCTCGCGTGCGTTCTCTCTTTCTTTTGGTATCTGTCTCTCTTGGTCCGCGCACAGCTTCCCGCAAGCTGGAAAAAAAAAGTTAAGCAAAAAGCTTTGAGCTGCCACTTGCTCTCTCTCTCTCTCCCGCTCTCTTCCAGCACAGGCACGAGCCACGAGGCTCGAGCCATGTTCCAGTTATGTTTTTTTTTAGCATCCCCACGAGCTGCTGCCGCTGCTGCTGCTGCTGCTGCTGCTGGAGCATCCAATCGTCTGCTGCATGGATGATGTTCGGGCTCCTTTCGGCTGTGCTCGGCTCTGTCGTATTCCTGCAGTGCGCTTCCAGCGTCGCCTGGCTGACAATTTCGGGCTGGCATCGGATTCAGTTGGTGTTCCGGTTTCGGGTTGTGCTGTGTTAGTTGCCTTTTATTGCTGCACAGAGCGAAGCAAGCAGAGTGCCAAGTGCGGTGTGTGGCGGTGTCTCTCTACGCTCGTGCCCGTGCCTGTGCCCGTGCCTGTGACTGTGTGTGTCTGTCTCTCTGTCTGTGTGACGGCCATTGCGTCTCCGCTGCGTGAGTGTATGTGTGTGTGTGTCTGCGTGTGTGTGTGTCTGTGTGTGTGCGAGTTTGTTGTCTGTCGCTAACGGTGCGCGCGCGTTTAAGACAGTCTTGCTGTGCGTGAGTGCGTGAGCGTATCTCTGTGTGCGTGTGTGTGTGTGTGTGTGTGCATGCCAACCAGTGTGACCATATGCAGCACTGTGCGTGTGCGTGTGCGTGTGTGTGCAGCACAATACCAAATACACACACACAGCAATACACACACAATTACATTGAGGTGTAGGTGTAGCCGCAGCAGGATGCTGAAACTATAAGCCCAACTAGCAGGTAAATCGAGCCTAAGCAACCAACTAGTCACGAATATATATACTATCTATATATACTATGTGTGTATGTAGGGTTTTAGTGTGTGTGTGTGTGCGTGGCATTGTGTGCGTGCGGTGCGCTTTCCAACTGGAGGAAATTGATATTCTTATTTCTTCTTGTGCTTTTTTGCAAAAAAAAAATATAAAAAAAAATAACGACACGAGGCGCTTGCTCTCTGTGTGTGTGTGTGTGTGAAAATTCCATCATCATCATCATCATCATCATCGTGCTCGTTGGCAACATTGTTGTACACATATTTCTTCTTCTGTCCGCCTACCCAGCTGCCTCTCTCATTCTCACTCTCTCTCTCTCGCTCTCTATCTCATCATCTATGTATTTTATTTACTGGTTGCTCTTCGCATTTTCCTCTTTTTATTGCTGCGGAAAAACCAAATGTGAAAAGCGAATTGCAAATGGCAGGCAAATTTCTAATTGACCATCAAATAAATGTTTTGCATTGCAACGGGGCAAAAGTATCTTACGGATACATGTCAAGTGCAAGGTTGTGTAGCTGGCTCTTGCTCTCTCCCTCTCTCCATCTCTCTCTCTCTCTCTCTGTGTCCGTTCGTCTGTCTGTCTGTGTGTATAACAGGTGCCAAAATATATGGTATAGCTGTGTGTGTGTGTGTGTGTGTGGTAATGGCAACTTTTATGTTCATATTGTGTCAGTTTTTTCCTTTCCGAAATTTGGCGATAAAATAAAAGTATACGAAATTGTTTTGACATTGTCAACAAGTGAATAACTTGTGAATAGTTTGAATGTCTACGATTGTGAGTGAAAAGCAGGCCGAGACGGGAAGTATTTCCTACAAGAAACTACTTTCTGCCAGATTGTCTCCCGAAGATAATGTACAAGCTTGCTATAAACAAAACTAACCTATTTCTCTAGTAATCTATTGTGAATACTTAGTTGAATGTGAGGGATTATAATGAAGAGAGTAATATCCATAGATACTTAGCTGAGCTGCAGAAGCTAGCTTTCCTTGAACAAAACTAACCTATTTCAGAACTAATTATTTTGGAATTAATTAATTCTTATTTAAATATATGAGATTGGAGAATATAAATGAAATATTCTTAGAAGTTCAGCTTAGAAACAGAACTTAAAGCTATTTCTTTAAAGAAACAAGTGTTCTTTAAAGTAAACTAACCTATTTTTGAATTAACCTATTGCGTATACCTATTGTAATCCTTGTGAATGATATATATGAGCGAAAAAAACTACAGCTATTTCCTTTATATTTTTTTTATTCCTTTTTGAGTTAGTTCTATGTCTTTTCAATAATCGTAGTTTAATAATATTAAACATTCTTTATTCTAAACTTTATTTTACTTCTCTCTTTCTCTCTCACTCTCTTAATAGTCGAACAAAAGGCACCCAGCACACGCAGCAAACAATGGATGACAGAACTAAATAAAAAACCAATAAGCACGAACAAAAGAATCAGCGCAACTAAAAATATATAAAAAAAAAATAAAATAAAAAATACTTATTTAATACTAAGCAATATCGAGTGAGAAGCACCAAATAAATTAATAACGCAAGTAAAAAAGTGTTTGAGCTTGAAATAATAAAACAAACCCAGCAAATATCGTCGAAAGTGTGTGGAAAATAACTGAAAAAAAATATAAAAAAACAAAAACATTTTGAAAAAACAAAAAGCAGAATCTTTTACTGAAGCAATTGAAAAAGGCTTGAATACCCAACAAATTTATAGGCAGCACAAACTGAACTAAATTAATCGATAAACAAAATATGTCAAACAAAAAAACTAAATCTACGATGAGAAAAGGAAATTTTGCAAATTTACTGTAAATATTAAAGTCTATAAAAAACCTTTACATTTAATACATATACAACAAATATAAGAAGAAGGAGAAAAAATAAATACAAAAAAGACGGCTAGATTTTTCGCTGAATGAAACGTTTTTAATATTAATTGTAATACCCAAAATCAATTTGAATACAACATTTTCTATTATATAGAAAAACAAAATCATATAAATATTTAGTATATACATACATACATAACTAAATAATCAACGGTAAAAAGTTAATGAAAACTAAGAGAAATAAAAACTCAATAAGCAACTGAAACACGCACAAGATTGAAAACAAAAAAAAAATACAAAACTAATTTTGATTTTATACAAAATATATATTAATATACGTGTATGTATATAACGAGTTGATTGCATCGGTGCATTTGACTTATCGAAGATATTGTGAGGCGAAGAAAATCCCAAACAAGTTTATTCATTTTTTCACGTTCTATATACGAGAAGAACTCTTCAAGCATTGATATTCGAGACGTACATATGCATATTTGATAATCGCAACTAAAACTAAACTAAAGAACTAACTAATACAAAAAAAAAAACACAATTACAAATAATACTAATAATATTAATAATAATCACAATTGAGCTACACTTAATTCATTGATTCAACAATGAATACTTAAACTTTTCATAATATATAATCATTATAAAATTGCAAATGCAATTGGAGCTGCAGAAAATTTGATAAACTATTTAAAGATAAACAAACAATAAATGGAATATTTATAGTATTCACCTAGTTCAACTAAATCTTTATACATATACTCGGGGAACCGAACAAATTTGGAAACCAAAACATTTAACTCAATTTGAGAAAAAGAGGTAAGTGTAAAACTGCAAACAAATTTTTTTTAAATATTCAAGAAATTCGATGAGTTTAAAGATGATAGGTAGGTGTTGGGAAAATATAATGAAATGAAACAAATGCATGAGCTTTTGGGAATAATAAATTGTTCATTGAAATACAAATAGTAATACAAATATAATTATATTGTGAAAAAAACATAGTTCTATACTCAGTTGGAAATATATTTTTAAAACCAAATGTTGGGAACATAGAAAAAAGAATCTAACACAGAGTTGTGATAATTAACTAACTATAGGTGCAAAAAATAACAAAATAAATTCAACATTTTATAGGGTTATAGTATTTAAAATTGATGTACTAAAATAAATTAAAATTGTTCTTTTCAGGACATATTTTAATGTAGCAAATTTACAAAACAGTACAGAAAAATATTTTAATAACTATTAATAAAGAAATCGCCTAGATACAATAATTCTTAATTCAGTTTTAAAATGACAACAAATTTTTAGTAATCGTAAGTTTTTAAGTTTACTATGAACTATCTGAACTATTTTCTAAAATTTGTTAATACAGAAAAATACTAAAAACTATTTAAAAGCAATTCATAAATTTGAACAATTATAAAAAAAAATAAATTGTGGTAATTTCTCGATCCCAGAGCGTATGCTCATTGAATACCATAAAGGTTATTGGTAACTTCTCCCTATATATATTGAGCATTACTTATTTTAAGCTTCATTCATGTTCGCATCCCTAACATACATTATATCAAACTCCATATAACCACAGGCACTTTTGGCAGCGCATAATTTGTGCGAGCCACAGTCTGCCCAACGCCCACCTATGATGCCCCCAGGTGCTGCTCCTCCCTCTCTCTCTCTCTCTCTCTCTCTTGGCCTGGCTGCTGCGACTTGGGGTACGCTTCAGAAATTGTTCCATTGACCTTTGGCGAGCGAGGGCAGGCTAGCAGGCTGGCTGGCTGACTGTGTGTGGGTGTGGGAGGATACATTCAAAATGGTTAGCTAGGGGCAGGGCAGGGGCAGGGGGTTGTCGGGGTAGGCAGTGGGTTGGCTGGGGCAATGCCCAAAAGCAAATACCGCAAAACTCTGACGACGACAATAAAAAGCAACAAACAATTGCCAAATAAATAACTTGACGCTCGCTCAGCGCGTTTATTTGCTTTTGTGACGAGGCTCCGGCTTGATTTTCATTTTCATTTCGCAAACACACACACACACTAAGACAGCGCACACCCACACACATGGCATAGCGTAAGAGAGAGAGGGTGGGGGGAGAGAGAGAGAGGAAGGTAGCTTCACTAGACTGTTGCATATTAAAAGTGCCTCAGCTTCCTGTTGTTTCCTGCCTGCCATCTTCGTTTTCATTTTTTCTCACATTTTTTTTTTCTTCTGTTTTTTTTTTCTGCTGCTCATTTAGCTGCTCAGTCAAAATCAGAATCTACTGCCGCTGCCCCGCCCCCCGCCACATCGCTTTTTTCATTAATAATATGACACAATTCCTGCAGCATTGTCCTGGCCAGCTGCGCCTGAGAGCACTTTTGGCTTTGACGCCTCCTTATGCTCATTATGCTCATTTGAGGCTTTGTCTTCTAGTCTCCGCCGCCGTCGCTGTCGCTGTAACGTAACGTCTTTTGCCTTTCCTTTCATCATTCATTCATGCAGCACACACACACACACACACTGCCATGTTGGGGTACAGCAGCAAATCCGTATGCAAACAGAGAAGCAACAAAACAAAAGTGCAATAGCTCGTCAGGCGTGTGTGTGTGTGTCTGTGTGTGAGTAGCAGAGTGTGCTAATGTATGTGTGTGTGTCTGTGTGTGTGCGTGAGCGAGTGAGTGAGTCTGTCATACTCTTTCTGCAGTCAACAATAATTTGAAGATTAGAAAATTGAAAATGGCAAAGCTGTTTGCATGCGGCAAAGCTCTTTCAAATTGCTATAAACTGTTATACAGTGCTATAAACCATTTTAAGCTGTTTATAAATTATTATAAGCTGTTCTGCTGCCAAAGGCTATTATACATTTTAATAAGCCATTAAAAGCTTTAAGAAACTATTATATATTTTTTGCTACTACTTAAAACTGTCAAAAACTTGTATTTTAATAATATATTATAATTTAATAAAAACTTACATAAATAATTTTTAACTTCATTTTAATTTATTTATTATTATTATTATTTTTTATTTTATTTTTTTAAACTGTTCTACAGGATTTTATAGAGCACTTAAAATTATTATACACTAATACAATTATACACTTAAGCGTGTTAAAATTTATAAACTCTTGTCAACTGTTATATGTTGATATAAACTGTTATACAACTGTTATACTAACTGTTATAATATACTATAGTTATATAACAAACTGCTGTAAGGGTATTAGCAACTCCCTGAGTAAGTGTTATATACCATTAGCAGCTGTTTTAAATTATGCCATAAACTGGCATAAAGTGCTATAAATTAAAGAAAAAACATTTAAGAGACTCTAAGTAAGCGTTTAAAATATATGCAGTTATTTTAAAAACTAACTTGTATAGAAGTGCTATAAATTATAGTAAATTATTGTAAAATAGTAGTACAAGTGTTATAATTTCACACAGAACTGCCCAAGAAAGCGTATACAGGCTTCGTTCTATTCCCATCGCTTTCGCAGATCAACTCGCATTTTGTTGCCCGTTGTTGTTGTTGTTGTTCTTGGCCGACGTCCTTAATTATGTGCCCAGCCCTGACTGACTGCCACAGTGCCACAGTGGCACAGTGAGTGAAAGGACGCACGCACACATTGACAGAGCGTAGTAGTCGGGACACACACACACACACACACACGCACACACACACAGCTAACTGTCAGTGCGATGTGTCATGTGCCGCGGCATAGGCGACTCGAGGCTCGAGACTAAAAGTCCTTGTTGCGCTTGTTTTTATCGCCGTTGTTGATGAGTGTTGTCGCCTCGTTGTTGTTGCTGTTGTTGTTGTTGCTGTTGTTGCCGCTACTGGCCGTCTTTGAAGAGCGCCACTGTAGTGGGTGTCATGTCCGCTGAGTTGTTGTTGCCACTGTTGTTGCTGCTGCCGCTGCTGCTGTTTGCCAGGCACTTTGAGGCGACGCCGCCTGCTTACTGCTTATTTATGTATGAAGGACCTTAAACTTTGTTGGCAAATGAAAATGGCCGCGCATAGAACTCACGATGAAAGCAAAATGAGAGAAATAGAGAGAGGGAGAGAAACGCAAAAAAAAAACTAAGCAGAAATTTTAGCTAGTCGAGGCGAGCTTATTTATTGCTAAATAACTTTGGTATCTCTAGCTAGAAATTGCTTAAATTTGTAGAGTGTGTAGAAAAAATACTAAGCTGCAGGTATACTAAAAATTAGAACCCTGACTACACTTCTAAGTATTATACAATATATATAGTATTATAACTATTTATGAAATATTATTGTTCTACAATATTTGCATTTACTTGTTTATTATGCACAATATTACTCGTATAACTTTAAATTTATTTTTTATCTCATTGCGATACTCACTTGACTACCCGCTCTCATGCATTTCATGGCTACAGGGTATAGCTGGCAGCGTACAAAATGGCGTAGCTGCTTTTTAATCACAGACGGCGACGCAGTTTCCTACCTAACCATTTGCAGAGTTTCTCACGTGTGCTCCTCCTTCTTCTTTTATTTCTTGTTATATTCTTTTTTTTTGCTCTTTGCTCGTTGCTCTTTCGTTGTTGTACTCTTTGTTGTTGTTGTTGTTGCTGGAGCAACGCAAAAAAAAAGACGGCGAAACAATGTGAATTTGCCGTAGCTTGGCTGCGTTTTCATAACCTTCGCAACGAAAATGAGCAGGCAACAAGGGAGATAAAGAGAGAGAGAGCGAGGGAGAGGGAGACAAAAATTTAAGGTTAAAAAAAATATCGTTTTATTATTGTTGTGCCACTTAATTTAAAACTAGGCCAGGCCAACGTGAGGTCGCCCACGGCTAAAAATAAAAGGTCGCTCGGATAATACAAAAATGTCTGAAACTAGAATCGAGAGTGCGGAACTCTAAGAACTCTGAGTATTCCCTTACGTAGAATTTCTTTGTTAAAAATTTTTCAAAAAACCTATTATATAAAATAACTTCTGAGATTATTATGATATTGCAGTTTAATTTGCAGAAATCATTAATCTGATATTAATAAAAATATACACACAAAAAATTAATACCTTAGCCCTAAAATTACGCTTGTTATTCACATTCTTTTCGATAAGGGGGGCGTATGAGGAGGTGGCCTAATTTATAAATAAGCCAAAGCTGCGTACAGTTATAAGATATAATGTTTGCAAATTTAGCTGCCATAATAAATGAATTTTACCCTTAATATTAAGCAGAAACCAAGAAAATAGGTCGTTTTTAGGTCGTTTAGATCGTTTTTAGGTCGTTTTGCTACGTTTCTTTGCCATTAAGCTGCATGTACCTAATAAGTTCGATTGTTCTGCTTTAATTCCTCTTGAATTCCTAACCTATCAATCATTTATGCTGTGCTCTGTCTATTATTCTTTACTCTAAGCCGACTTATCTTTTGCGTTTTTACAGCTCAACGGGGAACTTGAGCTAATTCATAATTTAAACGTTTCAGCCTAATCATTTGGGAACTACTTACAATGTTCGGCCAAAAACTTGGCCTGCAAAGCCACCTCAACACTTTGCCAGTTAAACTGTCTATCCAGTATCCCCCCTCAATGTCGTACTTCCCCTTTTTTGGTATAATCCTTATAGTGTCCCCACTACGTGTCTGTGCATTGGGGGAGCAGATGTCACATGGGGTTGGTAAAAGTTTTCGCCCGTTGGCAACTTGGATAATTTAACAGTTAAGCACGGCAAGGCGGATGAGTTGAGGGAGAGAGAGAGAGGGAGAGTGGGAGAGTGGAGTAGGAGTAGAGACAGTACCCTGTAGAGAGGAGCAGGCAGTACCTACGTGAGATAATGCAAATTTATGTGAGGCAATTAGCGGGTCGCGAATCGCAAGCAAAGCCATGGCAATAACTCAAGCAAAGCGAACTTGGGACTGGCCCAAAAAGTTTCAGCCTAATTGCAGTTTCACGAACGTGCAAAATCTCGACCAGGGTTGTCGCGCGTGCCAGAGTTGCCGTGTGCCAAAGTGTGCCATACAATGACAATGAAAGCAGAGCTAAAAATTCAGTTAGCAAGTGCTGCGACCATTAATTATACTTTGCATATGTGTGCGTGGGCGAAGCATAAGCTACAGATACAGATACAGATATAGCTGCAAAATGTAGTTACAGATACAGATACTCAGCGAGAGGAAGGGGGAGGGGGGTGCGAGGAGGGAGAGTGCGAAAGATACAAAGGCTGCTCGCATGCGGGCAAATCAACAATGCCCGCTCGACTGTGGCGACAACTGTTGGTGCCACATGCCCCCAAGCACACTGCCACATCATCCTCCCCTTTGGACTTGGTAAGTGTACTTTTCACACGCACTGTTACTGTAAGTGTAACTCTAGCAGTCAGTGTAGCTGTATCTGTGTGAGGCATCAGTTGCAATCTGACTTCAATTCAATTATTTTAGATTAGAATGTGACTGTGTCACTAACACACTCGCACACCCACACACGCACACACCACGCACACACCACGCACACACACACACACACTGACAGACTTTTGTTTCTATGTCAGCTGTCATTCATCCGTTCATGTGTTCATTTTGCTGGATTGGAAGACAGAGCGCAGGATACGTGCCCCATGACGTCTGTGTCTGCATTGACAGTTCTTGCCTCTCTCTCTCTCTCTCTGTCTGTGTGTCTGTGTAAGATTGTGTGTGTGTGTATGGGTGTGTGTGTGAAGTGGGTTGTGGTACCGCCTCACAAGATCTAACAAAGAGTTGTTAGCGCATTGTGCGTATTGACTGAAAGGTTTCTTTATCAAAACATTTCGAAATTATACAAAAAAAAAAAAAAAAATGATTCGCATTGACCATAAAAATATCCTACCATATAATGTCTTATCAATGTGCCTTTCGAACTAAAGATTGAGTCGTGTTTTACAATCATTATTGAAAATAAAAAATTAATATTACTTGCTGATTATTATAAATTAAAATTAATATTACTTGCAGAGAGTTGATACAGAGAAGAGCAGACATAGTCGAGCACATATGGCGTTTGAATATCTTTTTTATCAGCATTAACAGCGAAGATATCTGTTATTTCTCAAGATAAACCAACTAAACCCATAAGATTGTTCGTTTATTAAGTTTTGAATATGTTCACTGAATTTACTAAAATTTGAGTATAATAACACCTATTTATCCCTAAAAACTTTATAGGAAATTTAAAAATAATTTCCCTAATATATAGTCAAACTTTGACAAAGAAAATGCCCTTCTCATTCTCTTCTTCTATCATAAAACCAGCGCATGTTTATGGGAAATTTGTCTCTTTACCTGTTTATATTTTCCAAATTTTTTTCCCTCTCTTTCTCTCTCTCTGGCGTGACCTCCATATCATTACCGAGCAGGTAACGGTCAGTTCAACAGGTAAATAAAAAAATCAAAACCGGTTTCACTCTCGTTGTAAAACTCTCGAAACCAATGAGAAATATGTCTATATAAGGCATATCTATTTCCGTATGAGTATAATTTTTTCCGATCCTCAAATCGCAGTATCAAAAAAAAAAACGAGTATTAATAACAACGGCAAAAAAATGAGATAACACTTAGTTCCGCCTTGACGCCTTTGTGACTCAATGGAAAACAAATGTATCTCTTACTCAATGCAGATGCAGCTCTATACACAGATTCATTATCAGTCTTATAATGCGGGTGACTTAAGCGACTGAGACGAGGTTTCTTTTTTTAAGCGGGTATTACGATAAACCCAAGCCCAATGCCAGATAGCGACGATCCCCTTGTACACAATGAGCACCAGCACATTTGCTTTGTCTGTAGAGCAACGCAGCGCAGCGCAGCATCAGCTGACTGACCCTATGAGGCATCGAAAGCTAACACTGTGCTACAGGGTTTGCGAGGGTTTTGCGATGTTGTTCTTTCAAAAGGGGCGTTTCTTTTGTTGTGTTCTATTGGAATTGCTGTAAAATAATGTGTTATATTAAAGTTTTTTTTTTAATGTGATATAATAAATATTTTTTTGGTTATAAAATATTTGGTTTAAAATTATTTAAAATTATAATACCTTTTGAATATTGGAAAAGACTTCAGAATGTGTACTTTATATACAGAAAAAGGCATGATAGAGTGCACCGTTAAGCATACACGACTAGAATAACGAGTAAAGTCAATGTATCCATTTTTTTTGTCTGTATGAACGCATAGATATCAGCTATTAAAAGCGCTAAAGGCATAAAATTCGATATAATGGTTGCTGCATACCATACGCAACTGAACCACAAATAAAATATTTGCTAATACGCACCATGACCGAGAAAAACGATAAGAAGTCTCTATAATACATATTTCATACCTAAATTTTGTAGCGCAGTGTAAGTCAGATATGTTTCTCTTCTGTCTGCTGCCTTTGCCTACCTACCCCCTGCCTTGGAAAATGCAACCCTCAGAGACTTCAGGGCGACTTGAGTTGCCTTGCCTAGAACTGCGATGCGTTGCCTACACTGTCGTTTATCAGCGACTCCGGATATTACGGGCAGAGGGGCAGCTCTCGAGCGCATTGCAAGCGGCTGTTGAGCTCAGTTTTCCAGCGAACCTCAAGCTGAACGGTCGACGAGAAGACAAGGCAACACGAGAGAGAGACAGAGAGAGATAGAGAGAGACAGAGAGTGAGAGAGAGAGTGTGTGAGAGAGACTGAAGTGAGAGAAAATGTACCAAATGCGTGTGACAGCCGCTCTAACGCTCGCCGTGTGGCTCTGCCTGCTCATGCCGGGCACATCTGTAGCATCTTTGCGGGAGCACTACTGTGAACGCAACGTGAGCTCTAGTCTGATGGTACCGGTTACCAAGGAGCGCACCGTGATCAAGCAAGCATCGAAATGGAAATTCTGGCAGAAATCGAAGCAGCACACAGAGACATATAGTGCACAGGAGGAGAGGATTAGCTACAAACTTATCGCCGAATGTTGTCCCGGCTATAGGCAACTGGAGTCGGGTTTGTGTGAACCGATCTGTGAGCGTGGTTGTCCCGCCCATGCCAGCTGTGTGGCCCCACAGCGTTGCCAGTGCACCACCGGCTACGTGTCGGCGGTTTCGCATCGCGATGCCAGCCATTATTGTGAGCCCGTGTGCGAACGCAGCTGCCCCAGTGGATCGCAGTGTGTGGCTCCGCAGACGTGTGCCTGCAAGGAGAGCTATCGGGCACTGGAACCCACTGGGGATGGCGTCAGTGCACCCTGCGTGCCCAGCTGCCAGTTGGGCGATGGCTGCGCCAATGGACGTTGCGTTGAGGTGGAACGTTGTGAGTGCAATCGTGGTTATGTCTGGAGTACGGAGCAGCATCGTTGCATCGAGCATGGGGATGATGTCACTGAGCTGGAGGAATTCTTGGGCAGCACCAGCAGCAGTGGCTCCACAACTCTGCCAGCTACGATCGCCTCCGAATGTGAAGATGGCTTCGTCCTCTATGCGGGTCAATGTCGTGCCGAGTTCTTTGAGAGCAATGAGAAAGCTGGCGAGGATTGTTATCAGGCGGGCTGTGGTCGTCACCAGACATGTTCGGAGCAGGGTGTATGTGAGTGTAATTCCGGTTATGCACCAGATGAACCCAGCAAGGAGGAGAAGGAGCAGGGCAAGAGACCGAAACTCACCTGCACTCGCACTCTGTTCGATCATCTGCTGAGCATCGATCAGGCGGCCAATGAGGATGATGAGCTCAATGTGCTGACCATACCCATTCTGGGCATTGCCTCCGGCGCACTGCTGGTACTCACCATAGCCGGCTTTATCGAGGGAGCGCGTCGTCGTCGTCTTCGTCGGGCTGGAGGCGATGCCGATGGGCAACCCAAGGAGCCGGTGCTGCAGTGCGAGTTCACACAGAAGTCCTACGATGTGGATGAGTGGGTGCCATGAGCAGGAAAGGAAGAGGGCAGAGGGTGCTGTGTTATCTGAAACCTTGTTGATAAGTCCACAGAGAGAGAGAGAAAGCGAGAGAGATCATAATAAATATACAACTATTTTAGACTGTTTATAGCCAAGGTATGTGGGACTTTTTATTTCGGGAAATTTTCGGGGGAAGAAACGAAGAGAGAGAGAGAGAGAGCTGGAAACGAAGTGAAAGTGAAGCAGAATACAAAGAAAAGGTAATAGAAGCAGAGAGAGCAAAGAGCAACACATAAAGAGTGCATGTAAATGAAATAAACAAGAGAGAATTGAGTGGAAAATGTTGAGAGTTTGAATGAAATTTGTGAGTAGAAGAGGGAGAATGAAAGATTAAAAGAAAAACAAGAAGAAAACAAAATAGACAGGGAGTAGCGAGTGATAAGCAAAAGAGAGTAGAGAGTGACAGAGCGAGGAAAAATAAATGAGAGAGGGAGAGGAAGAGAAAGAATACATGGAGAGCAGCAGATAAAAAGAAAATTAAGCAAAACAAACTATGATAGCTAGTGAGATATATGGAAACACAGAAAGTATAGAGAAATAAAAATAAGAAAGACAACCATATATGATAGCTAGAGAGATATACGAAAACAGTGAGAACAGCAGGGCGATCCCTGCTGATCATAGATGCAGTTGTTTTTTTTTTTAAGGAAACATCTTTTGGAGTTTTTTTTAAGCGATTTAAATAAAGTATCATTATAGTTACAATTTTATATTAAAAAAAAATGTATAAAGAAAACAAAAAATTAAATTTCTGCAAAAACAAAATTATTTAAATAAATGAAAATTTAACTAAAATATTGTTTGAACGGAATTTTTTTTTTTGAAACTATATTTAAGTGAAAAATATCTGCAAATCTACCGACTATTATATGTTTCTTAAATATCCACTAAAACTAATACAAACTTGAGAAATATTTAAAATATTCACAAAACTTTCTGGGCAAAATATTTAACACATTTTATGCCAATAATTATTATAAAATATTTGTGAAGTTATCGATAAACGATAAGTTTGATGCGACACACTGCCAGGAAAGACATATGCCGATTACAGACATTTAGGTATACATATAATAATAAAAAATATTTATAAAATGCTCGATGAGAAAAGGAACTTCAAAATGGCTAAAAATATAAACACACACACACATACATACACAGGTCTTATGCACACTCACGCAGCTGAGGATTTGCGTAGCCAATGCTTTAATATCCATAGCAATTTTTTATCAGCTGCAGATAAAAACAGACACACACACACATGAATGTATATGTAGATGACGCATGTATCTGTGTGTGTGTGTGCGTGTGTCTGAGCTGTATCTATATCTGTGACAGTGGCAGAAAGATCTTTTGGCCATAATCGCTGCACATTTATATATTTTTCGCACTAAGCCACACACACATACGCACACACATACACGCATAGCATACGCACACGCACATGCGAGAGCTTTAAGGTGCGCAAAGAACGAAGAGAGCAAGAGAAAGAGAGAGAGTGCGTGAGAGCGCGTAAACTTTGGCAGGCGTGCAAAATCTTAGAAAAAAAAAACAACAACAACACGCAGCAATTTCTGACAGACCCCAACGACGCCTACGCCTCTGCCTCTGCCTTTGCCACTGCCACAAACCAACCCCTGCCCCTCTTCCTCTTCCTCCCCCCTACCCTTCCGTTTTGCACATCCCCCACGTTTCCTGTGGCGTTGGCGTTGGCAGCGGCTGCAGCAACAAGGATACTTAAAGCTTCTTTAATTTTTATGTTGTTTTCTCTTTCTCTTCTCTCTCTCTCTCTCTCTCTCGTTCTCTCTGTGTGTGTGTGTGTGTGCTAGTTTGCTACTGTGCCTCAGCCATTCTCTTTGATTGCTTTTGTGCGTGTGCGTGTGTGCGTGTATTGGTAACCTTTGCGTGGGACGTTGCCCAAGGACATGGACTCGTTCGCCTCACTATTCCACTGGCTCTGGGTATACGAACAGAATCCATCTCCATCTCCAACTCTGCTTCTGGTTTCATCTCTCTCGACTTCGTCTCCGTTTTTGCTCCGAAACTTCTCTTGTTCTCTCCTCGTACTTGTATTTTCCCTGCTGCTTACTTATTTATTTATTTATTTATTTATTTATTATTTCTGTTTTACAAAATTTATTTTTGGCCAAGTTCTTTGGCTAAAAACGTGCCAAGTGCCAACTGTGAAATTTAATTGAATTTAGTCTAGAGAAGACCTGCCAAAACCGGTCTCTCTCTTTATTCTCCCAGCTTCTCTCCTAGTGCAGATCTGAAGCTTAAACACGTTTCAAATTAAATTTCTTTGCTAATTTCCAGAGAAATTTGTTTCACAAATAAAATAGAAATTTATTTTTAGAATTAAACGTGTAATGAAGTTGTAGAAATAAACAGACTTTGCAAAGTGATTCATCTGCCTTTCAATCTATTGTTTCTTTATATGTCATTATAGTTTCTAAAGAATATAATAGCTATAAATTTAAAAGTTCTTATCATTTGATATGTCTAAGAAGTCTTTGTTTATTTAAAATATTTTCAGATTGGAATTTGTATAAAACTCTCGTGTCATGTTATTTATTAAAAAGTTCCTTTGAAAACGCTTGATTTATATATAAATATTTTCTTAAATTCAGTACGTAATCTGATAGGTCTAAGAATCATTCAATAAATATTTTTCGACCCCACAATTTTTATTGGGAAAATTTTCAAATTTTTTAAAAGCTTTATTTACTGTCAAACGGGAAATAGATCAAGTTGGGTCGTTTACAGTTGTTTACCCTTATTGAGTAACTCTAGCTCTTTATAAACTAGTAAGACAATAGAATAAATAGTCTATTGCAAATTTTGGTTTGTGATCCAAAAAGTTCCCACCAATTTTATTTAATTTCTTAAACAATTTCTCATTAAAGTGAGCTCAACCTAGCGTTGGCTTCGTGATAAATGATCGTGTAAACCTTTAGTTGCCATTCTTTTTCTTTTTCACTTATTCTTCCACCCTTTTATTATATTGCATCATTTTTGCTGCCGGCGACTTTATTGTTATTTTTTTATGATGCAGCAAATTGATTTATTAAGCGAAAAGCTTTCATAGCAATCTGGCAAAAATGCAACCTCCCCTCGCCCTCCCCCATCCCAAAGTTGCAGCATCATCTATGGGGAGTACTACATATACTCGTAGTATACTTTCTCCAACCTTTCACTCCCGGGCTTCGCTGCTTTTTATGACAGCAACGTGAAGTTGCAACTGTGAAGTTGCTGTGATAAGTGCGATGAGGATGAACAGAGGAGCACAACGCCCAGTTCTCTGCTCGGGAATTCTGTGTGTACTTGTTGATGCAGCTCACTCAAAGAGATAGCTAGAGAGAGATAGAGAGAGAGAGAGAAAGCTGCAAAAATGCATTGTGCGAAAGTAGGTCGCAGCTGCTGCTGCTGCAATTGTTGCTCAAAGAGGAATGCAAAACAGCAGCAGCAGCAGCAGCAGCAGCCATCAAATATTAACCACCAGTTGCACAGGCTGTACAGCTGCCACGCCCCCAGAGGGGGAGGGGCGCCCAATTAACTGGCGACTTTTTGGTAGCTATTTTATGTGTGTTTGAAAGTTTTTGCTGCGCTTGGGTTGGGCTGCGGCTGCAACTTCAGTTTGCCACTTTGCTGTCACGCCCAGTTTAACAGCAGCGGTGGCAGCAGCAGCAGTGGCAGCAGTGGCAGCAGCACAACTGACCTATTTTTGCCACACACACGCACACATAGCGAGGTTTTCAAATTACTTACAGCTAGAGCCAAGTGAGAGATACACACACACACATAGGCAGGCAGGCAGGCATTGCGTATACGCCGTGAGTGCGCAACAACTGCAGTGGCAATGTGTGTGTGTGTGTGTGTGCACAGGTGTGAGTGCGTGCGTATGTGTGTGTGCGTCTCTCTGTGAGTGTGTGTGCGTTTCAATAACCATTGCTGCTGCTGGCGTTGTGTTTTTTTTTTTTTTTCATAATTTGCAAGCCTCTGGTATGCTGCATTTTATTGTCAAGCTGCGGCAAGGCCACGCCCACTGCAATTAAATACACACACATACACACACACACAACACACATACACCTGCCCTCTAATGCAGCCCCCTGAAGTATGTTAATAAGTTTCGCATTAGAAATGCGCGCGCGAACGAGTTGAGTTTTTGCTTCGGTTTTTCTTTTTTTTTTCCTTTTGCACAGGAAATGCTCATAAACTGCACTCTATATTAGGCTCTGCACACGTGTGTGTGTGCCATGTGTGTGTGTGTGTGTAAGTAAGCTGTCATTCATAAACTGCTGCGAGTAAGTCGTGCCTTTGTCGGGTAGGGGGCGACAAGCGGCAAAGCGGGCGAATATGAAGAAAAAAGAAAAATATTCACATTTTTATGCTAAAATATTTTTGCAGTCTGACCTAAAAAAAATCGTTAAATGTTTGAAAAGCGGTTTCGCTTTTGCTCTGTCCTCGCTTCACCACCCTGTCCTGCTTCCCCAATCCCCTCCCCCTTCTACGCCCCCTGCTGCCAGCAACTGCAGCACTCGCCATGTCGTTGCCATGTGCTGTTACCTTTTAGAGAGCAAAGTGCCCAACCCACAAAGCATTTAAGTTAATGCACGTGGCACTCGCTCACACACACACACACACACACACAAACACACACATACACTTACATATATACATATTTCTCGAAATGTGGTTTGACAGGTTAAAATGGTTTCACGTTGAAGCAGAGAGAGAGAGGGAGAGACAGAAAGAGAGAGAGAGAGGGAGAGTGTAAGTGCTGCAGCATCTTGTTTGAGTTAAGCGAAACTTTGCGGTTACCTCAACATTTTAGTTTTTGCCAAAAGGTCTGACTATACAGATACATATACATCCCATATATCTCTCGCTCTATCTCTCTCTCTCTCTCTCTGGTAGTTGCAGCTTCACCAACAAATACAAACATTAATTATGCCTCAAACAACACTGAAGTTAAAACTCATTTCGGAAGCTCTGAAAATGATTTAAGGGAAGAAAATTGAGAGAAGGATAGGTTGGGGTAGCGAAAGACAGGGGTAGCAAGTGATAGAGAAAGAGAAAGAGAGAGAGAGAGAGAGAGAGAGGGAAAGCAAGTATTGTAATAGAGCTAGAAACTGTAAGACTAGAAGGGGTAATGTGATGCGGAAGGCAAGATTTTGAAGGTAACTAAACATATGTTATATGGTACATTTCCCCATGAGCTGCTTGTTTCTTTTTTTTTTCAAGCAGCATATGTGGGAATTATTATAGCTCAAAAATATATATTTTGATATACTTTATGAAGTTAAAATAAATATGCACTTTGTGCAAGGTTTTTTCGAAAACGCAGTTTAGCTTATAAACATTTCTGTATATTATTACCATATGAAATATGATTAAAATTCTATAAATACGTGTTATCTATATATTTATAAAAATTTTACTGATATGCGCATTCATCTAATATTATTAATATTAACATTATTTACAAACCTAAGGACATCTCTTGCAGTAATTAATTTTGTAAAATTCTTGTGTTCTTCTTTTTATAGTTTTTAAATTGTTCTTGTGTTCTAATTGTTTTTTTTTTTTTTTAATTTACTTTGCTCATAAGAAATATCAGAGAATAAGCTTATATTTATTTTACAAAGCCCTGAGCTGTCTGATAAATTCTATACAGATAAACACACTATAGGTCTTTTGCAAAAATAGGTCGTTTGCGGAAATAGGTCGTTTCTTGGCAATTTTATTTAATTTAAGAATTCCCACTCTAAAACCTAGTTAATACAATAGTTAATACTAATACTATTGTAGTATCTTTCAAATTGTAGTTTATAGCATTTTTAAAGTCCACCTGATACCCATTATAAGCTATAAACAAAGATAATGATAGAGAGATGTAAAAGAAAATTGTGACCCTAAGGAGTCGCTAGTGTTTACCCTTCCACATCAGTTATTATTAAATATAATATGTATGTATAAGAAAACTTACTAAGCTGGGCTCATTGCTCTCTCTCTCTCTCTCTCTCTCTCTCTCTCTCTCTCTCTCTCTCTCTCTCTCTGCCTGTGTTTCTCTGTCTTTCCCAATATGCTTGGGCACTTCCTTTGCTGTCCGTTTCAATTTTCTTAAGCTCATCGCATCAGCTCTGTAGTTGTCCAAGATTTTATACAGTAGTTGGAGCGACCTTTCCGCCTGCAATTCCCCAATCGAGCCACAGTGGAAGAGAGAGAGAGAGTGAGGGAGCGGGCTACCGTGTTAAGTGAATGTTTAATGCGGTCATAATGGTTGAATGTGGACCGTTAACACCTGTCATAAAGTTAAAGCTCAACTGCATTTGCAGCTCGTGGCGGCAAAAAAGGAAGATAAAGAGAGAGAGAGAGAGAGGCAGAGCGACAGAGATGGCAACATGCTCATTCTGTCGAATGCGTCCCCGCACTCAAATTAACAATTTGCTCTGCGACTGCCTCAATTAGAAGATAAATGTTTGTGTGTGTGTGTGTGTGCCAAGAAGTTCTCTGCTTATACGACCCCGCCAACCCCCTGCTGCTGTCCGGACTGAGCAAAAAAGGTTATCGAGTCCCCAACACACACACACACACTCCCACACACACACACACCCAAGCACGCATGCATATAAAAGTATGCAGCAATATTTTGTAGAGCACAAACGGTAAAGCCAGCGGGTTGCCAGGGCTGGGCAGGGTCTGCAGGGTGCTGCAGGGTGCTGAAAGGGGGGAGGGGCGACATATTTCCGGTGCCGCCCGACGGGGCTGTTGCGGCTTTGGCCAACAGCTGCGCGTCAAATAACTCAACTGTGTGCGTTGAGGCTGATGAGAGGATAGGGATGAGACGGAGTAAGGAGCAGGGAGAGAGAGGGAGAGTGGGAGCAAAGGGAGAGGGCAGAGGGAAGGGAGGAGGCTTAAGGCAGGCGGCAGCTAGCGCACCTTATGGCCTCCGTGCCACTGTGCAAATGTTTGTGCCAGCCAGTCAGCCAGGCAGCCAGGCAGCCAGCGTAGGATGTGGAGCATGTCGCGCATTTTACACGGCACGACAAACTCCCTGGCGCTGCCTGTCTCCCTCCCTCTCTCACTCTCTCTCTCTCTCTCTCTACCCCTCTAGTCTCTCACTTGCCACGTAATGTTGCCTGATTATTGGAGCAAAAATTAATTGAAAATGTTGGTCAATTGCCTCGCAGGCAACGCTGCCACAAGACACCGTTGCCACCTGCTGCACCCCCTGCACCCCCGCCTGCCTTCTGCTCCGCCTCTGTCTGCTCCTTACGCAGCCTGTGCCGCTGCTGCTGCTGCTGCTCCGCATCCGCATCCGCTTTGTGCCACAGAATGTTGCTTATTGTTTCACATTATTCATCCAACGTTGCAAGCGTGCAAACTTCGCTACCTGCGCTCGCTCCGCTGTTGCAGCTAACTATTTTTAAATTATCTTCCACTATCCTTGCCCCTCTCCATCCCCCTTCCCTTGCGGCTTCTGCCACGCCTTGCCACAAGCCGCGAGTGAGCGCAGCGTTAATTAGTTTTAATGGAGTTTGAGGCGCACCGCGTATTATTGGAAAAATGAATAACGGCTTCCCTGTTACTTTAGCCTTTTTTTTAGCTGTTTTCTTTAGCTTTTTTTTTAGCTCTTTTTAAGTGCACTTGCAGCTCGATTAACGAGCCAGCCAGGTTCATGGATTGTTGCCTTGATTGCAATCGGAACTGAGATCGCGCCTCGTCTAGAGCTTCTCCTGTCTAGCTGAATGGGATTATGTGGCTTAGATTGTTTCTCCCCCTCTCTCTCTCTCTTTCTTTCTTCGTCTCTCTATCTCTCTCTCTCTCTCTGGCTTGCTTAGCTCGGCTGATTACTTTAATTACGTTTCGTACATATTTGAAAAGAGCTTAATGGGGCTTAAAGCGAAGCTTTTAATTTATCAATTAAGACGAGGGGAATGGAAAGAGTTGAGTCTAAAGCATAGATGAGCTGAGATGAGATTTCTTCTTGCTTTCATATTGTAGAAATTTAATTTATTTCAGTAGCATAAGTGAGGTTAAGTAATAGAGAAGTTTGAATATTCTTATTACGCATTGAAACTCAACAGAAAATGTTTTGGGTAGGTTCCGAAGAGAAAATATTATATAAAAATGTTTGAAAAGGATTTTGGAATTAAGAAGTTAAATTAAAGTTATTTTTAATGTTAATATTCTTATATATTAATACTTAGGTGATACTATAATGATTTTGCAGTGAATTTTAAAAGAAATCAGCGCAGATTAAGGAATTTGCAAGCAGATACAACTTTAAATAAAGAATATATATAACAAAATTCAATTATTTTTGATTAAGTTCATTAGTTCATCTAGATGTCAGCGTAGTTTTCAGAGTTTGTGAGAGTTAAGGCTAGTAAAACTCGTGATAGGTTGTTCTATTATCACACATAAATTAAATAATTTCTTTAGCTGAAATGCAAATGTTATTTTAAGATTAATGTATTTATTTTGTATAAATGTTTTAAATTTTCTACGCATATTTATTTAAATAAATTAAATTATTTACATCATTACATTTCACTGTAAACCTGTAAATAATTCATTTACAGTAATTTAATGAATCAAAAATGCCTGCAAATTTGATAGATTTAAACACAGAAGTTATTGAATAAAATTGTTTCGTAATTAAATTAAAGCAGCGCTTAAAAGTATGCAACAGAAAATAAATTTGATGGCATAGTTAAGAAAACTCGTTGCTTAGTAAAAGCTTAAGATCGTGTGAAAATACTAATATAAAAATTACTATATCATATATGAGTCAATCAAGTAAACACAGTCAAGATAGTCAGGAGAATGCCAAACATAGAAGACA
This sequence comes from Zaprionus kolodkinae, assembly GCA_018901885.1. Classification (NCBI taxonomy): domain Eukaryota; kingdom Metazoa; phylum Arthropoda; class Insecta; order Diptera; family Drosophilidae; genus Zaprionus; species Zaprionus kolodkinae. The sequence continues at coordinate 4,298,856 of JAEIFM010000508.1, forward strand.
GAGCAAATGCCAAGCTGAAATGGAATGAAATGAAATTCCTGCCATGATATATTGCAGAAAATGGCTAAAGGGGAAAGGGGTGAGGGTAGAGGGGAGTGCATGTTGCATTACGATATTAACAACGTGCAGCTTGTGCAGAGGCAGATAGAGCAAATACATACAAATATATATACATAAATATGGTGTGTATGTGTGTGTGTGTATGATAATACAAACCGCAGCAACAGAAGCAATCAAAATCAAAATGAAATTGCGTGCAGCTTCCAGCTCGCACAGCCAGGCATACACACGCACACACACACACACACATGGATAGGGGCACACACAGTTGCCCTCGAAACTGAGCATGGAGGACAAACATTAACATTTCTATGCGTGCCGCACAAACACACACACACACACAGCCTATAAGTAGGCAACAGAAAAACGAGCTAAAATGAAAAACAGCCAGCAAAAAAAAAAATAGCCAGAAACAAGGCAAAAGAAAGGAATTTCCAGCCACAGCATCCAGGGATAATTTCGAGCTTTTGCCAGACTCGTGACTCAACCGAGAGAGAGAGAGAGAGAGAGAGCGGGAGAGCAGGAGAGCGGCAGAGAGCTTGGCTGAAGAGAGAGCAGAACTGCGCTCTCTTTGCTGTAAAAAGGCAACAACATTAATTCGATTTGTTGTCAGCGCGAGCATCTCTGTGTGTGTGTGTGTGTGCGCTCTTTAAGTGTTTGTTTATGCGTGTGTGTGTGTGTGTGTGTGTGTGTGTTTTTTTTGGCTTTAGCTTTGGGCCTGCCTAATAAAACTCATTTAAAAAGCAGCGAACTCCCACGCGCGCTCGCTCGCTCGCTCGCTGCGGGATAACGAGTCGAGTGTCGAGAGTTGCCCACGCGGCGTATGTGTAATATGCGTGTGTGTGTGTGCGTGTGTGTGTGTGTGTGTGTGCGTGTGTGTGTGTGCTGTCTATTTCGCTCTGCTTAGCTGCTGCCTCTGCTATTGTTATTGTTGTATTTTTCGCATCGTGACATTTATTTTTACTTAATTTATTTTTGCGCCGTCGCTTTGCAAATTTCCACACACACACACACACAAACACACACACAGTCGGTTTTCCCATTTTCTGCGCATCTTCCTGCTGCTGCTGCTGCTGCCTTTTTCGGCTTTCGCTTTCGCTTTTACGTTCGTTCCTCTCGTTTGTATTTGTATACATACATATTTATTTTGCAGCCTCCCCTGCTACCCCTCCTCCTGCCCACTCTCTCTCTCTCTTTCTCTCTCCTGCCATTCCTTCGCTTCGATACACGCTTCCAGCTCATTTGCCGCTTCGACGACAAAATTTCAGTTTTCAGCTCTGCTCTACGTTAATGTATGTGCCATGCCAGGAGGGGAGCAGGCAGGGGGCAGAGGGCAGGGGGGGCATGGATGGCTCTGAAGAGGTGTACAAATATTGGGTACAGTGATTGGCATGGGAACTGAGGGGGAGGGTGGCAGGAGTTCAGGGAGCGGAAGGTGCCTGGGTTGGGGGTCTCCTGAAGTGTTTGTATGTGAGCAGCTTTAAGTGGCAGCACACACACACACACACACACCCATACACGCACAGCTTGTCAGCCATTGGAAATATGGGTCAAGTTGTTGCCGCCTGTGCTAAAAATTAAGTCGTCGCTGCCGCAGTTGCCGCTGGCAGCGTGCAGCGAGCAGCGCAGTCGACGTCATGGCAATTATTGCTGTTGCGCATTAAGGGTTAATCCTATTGCCTTATAGAGAGTACAGAAATAAATTTCTATGTATTTGTATCTACGTCTCTGTGTGTGTGTGTGTGTGCATATGTTGTGGCAGCATAGTACCGTTAGCATGCTAACGGTTTTGCCGCACTTGACCGTCTTCTACTTCCATTTTTTTTTTGTTAGCCATTTTGTGGTTAGAGTTAATCGCCAACAAAATATGCTTATTTATGATTGCAGCTGGCGAATTTCATTCATACCTCGTATATTGGATTAAAGAGCATGTGTAGAGCTATGTGGGTGTGTGTGTGTGGTGGGAAGGGGGAGAGAGAAGGGAGACGGAAAGGAAAGAGAAAGAAAGCAAACGAAAATAAATGAAAACTGCTTTTGTTGCGAATTTTTCAGGAAATTTCTTCTTTTGATAATAGAGAAAATAGAAAAAGAAAATAGAAAAGTTAAATGAAAAATCTTCGTTATATAGCAGGCCTTAAGTTCCATAACAAAACCACCTAAAATTATATGAATTAATTAAAAAATAAAGAAATTTAATACAAATTTCTTACCGAAAATATGTAAATTTATTGATGTTGATTGATTTTATATATTTATTACTTATTTTGATTTTTTAATCTTTCAATTATAGTTGCTTGATTTATTACTTTAGTCTATATTAAAATATATTTTTATTTAAGGTAAAAATAAAGCAAGAATGCCACTCACAAGTTTTAATAAAATTCCATTTGGATTTTCTGCATTTTCTTTCATGGAAATTGGCACAATTAAATGCATTTTCATGGCTTATTAATGGCACAAATATCTCTCCACGCACTCGAGCATATCGGCCAGTTGCAGTTGCAGTTGCTCTGAGGCATATGTGCACAGCTCCAGAGAGAGAAGAGAGAGAGAGAGAGAGAGAGAGAGAGAGAGAGAGAGAGATGGAGTGTATAAGAGTGAGAGGGAATATGATATTGCATTCCTGGTGTATTCATTATTTATGCGTTGGCTTTTCAATGATTTACGTTGGTTTGTTTGTTGACAAGTGATGGCGATGCCTGTGGAGCGAGCAGAAAAGAAGAAGAGTGAAGGAGAGGGTAGCAGAGTGAGAAGGAAAGAGATGCCCATACATGTAATGCAATTACAGACAACGCAGAGCATCGCAAAGTGGGCAAAAGTGTCGCCAGTTTTTAATATATGTATTTACAACAACATATCCAGCGACAGCAACATGTCTGATGACAACCACAACAACACACAGCGGGAGGGCAGCATAAGCAGCAGCCACAGCAACAGCAGCAACAGCAACAGCAACAACAACAGCAGCAACAGCAACAGCAGCAACAACTACGGCGACAACTTGACAGAAATTCCAGGCAAACATCGACAACGACAACGACAACTGGCAAATATTCATGAGCTTGTCATGTTGCAGCCTCATAGATGCCACACCATATCAGGCAGAGTACCCACTCCCCTCCTACATTCCCGCCTTCTTCTCCCATAAATCTGACCATAAATTCTTTCTGCTTTTGCTGCCTCTCCCTTTGTCGCATACGCTGAAAAATAATGTATTTGCATTTGAAATGCAAAGAGTTGTCAAACAATTGTTTTATGGCCAAGCCAAGAGACCCTCTGGATGAGGAGAGGGAGAGAGCATAGAGTGGGGGGTGGGGTAGGGAAAGTGCATTGAACTTTGCTCTGAGTGGGAGGGGGGTTGCACTGCATTCGCCTGCAATTGCTGCAATTCATCAGACATCTTCGAATGGCAAAAGGAAATTGAAATGCATCCGTAAATAGAAGAGAGACAGAGAGATTGAGAGAGAGAAAAAGAGAGAGAGAGAGAGAGGGAGAGAGAAAGAAAACGGCTAAAATTACCAATACTCTCTCTAGATGCGACCCCATTCAGTGTAGGGTTGATTGCCTGCCCAGTTCCCTCTGTGGTCAAGCTGACTAAAGCAATTGAGACTTTTTCATTTATCTCTCTCTTCCTCTCTCTCTCTCTCTCCTTCTCCTCTCTTCTTCTCTTTTTTAGCTGCAATTGATGGCAATAATTAAGTAGAAGTCTGTGGGGATTGTCAGGGGGGAGGGAAGAAGACAAAGCAGCTAACTTAATCGGTGCCCTCGGGAAAGTTAAAAGAAGTGTATATAATGTAACTAAGCGTAATCACACGCCAGAATCCATTATGTCTTTAGGAAACCTTGTTTCATATATCTTAGGTATGAATATTTAATGGGTATCTTAACTATATTTCACATAATATCACAACCATACTCACTTATATCCTTACTTAATTGTGTTGTTAAAATACTTCTTAAATTTCATCAATATCAAACAACTGAAATAAATGTATAGATGGCATAAGATTGAACAGACTCTAGCCCTGTATAACTCAGTACTATGGCACCAAACTTATTGAGGGTTTAGTCTATTGTATTTCTTATATGATCCTATAATTTCAGCAAAATCGAACAACAATAAGATATAGAAAAATGCAGAAATTTGGGCTTCTTCCTTTTCCTGTTTGAGATTATGTTCTTATATTTTCGTGTTCTCAGCAAAAATGATATCATGTAGCTCGTTTTATGCTGCGTACTCGTCGTATTATGATGGTCGCACTATGTGTCTGTCATATTTAAGGAGGGTCACAAAATGTTGCCAAGTAAAATATGCTTTCAGCTCATTGAACAGCTTCGAAATCGGCCTCGAAGTCACAACTCTCACCCGCGATTAAAGCCAGAGTTGGAGTGGGGGTGGTCCCTGTGAGTCCCTGCATGGGGTCGCACTATGCGTTGCAGCCCTGCTTTATGTGCAGAAATATGGCCAATTTAATGGGCCAGTCCATGGGGCCATAAAGTCGTCGAGGTGCGCGCAAGGGGTGAGCGACGAAGCTAAAAGGCTTATGGCTCCCATCACGATCTGTTTTCAGCCCCGAAAAATATATACAAAAAAAAACCTTTTTAATGCAACCGGGTAGCAGTTACAACAATAACTACAAGCTGAGCCAAAGAAAGGGGGAAAAAACACAAACTAAAAATCATAAAACGCGTAAGAAATTATATCCGTAAGCAGCAAAAAAAAAAAAAATACAATAATAACTGCTGACCCAACAATAATAAAATATACTCAAAATTGAGTGGGAAATATAGCTAGAGGTATTGGCTTTGGAAATACCCTGTAGTTTGAGTGTTGCAGTTTATAGTATTTTAATGACAACCTATATATTGCAGAAGAAGAAAGTAGATTGTAGATTAGTTTGTATACAAAAATGGTCTGTATGGTATTTCTATAGTTTTTTAGATCTAAGAAAATAGGTTATTTTTGTAAAAGAAATTAGGTTGTTTTTGTCTGAGAAAATAGGTTGTTCTAATGTACGAAAAATGTTTGATTTTGTTAAAGAAAATAGGTTGTTTTTGTTAAGGCAAAAAGATTGTTTTTGTGTAAAAAATAGGATTTTTCTTTTAGAAAATATCTTTTATATAATATAATAGGTTGTTTTTGATTTTTTTTTCTTTAAAAATATAGGTCGTTTTACTCAAATATAATATGTTGTTTAATAAAGAAATTAAAATTTTTTGTTTTACTAGTTTAAAAAGTAATTGTATTATTTTATAGTTTTTGGTAAATAAATGAAATTTTCAAAAAACCTTTTACTGAATAACATCGTATGTAACCTTATAAATCGTGTTAGACTACACGAAAGTCCAAAAAGAAATTACAAGTTATAATGACCAGAGTCGGAGTTTTTTTCTGTGTTAGATAAATACCCACTGACAAACATTTCACCCTCACCCGTACAGAGATATACCCTAGCATATCCATTGACACCACCTTCATCCGTACAGCAGACATACCCTAGCATATCCACTCACACCAGATGACATACTGACTGACACACTGGCGCATTTGTTGGCCGTGGCACAAGATGCTATCGGCTGGACTGGACTGGACACATCGCTTTGTTCCACGTCACTTGCGTGCGTCCTGCCATTGGTTGGGGGCGTTAAGGAATCACATAAAATATTGCTAATATAATCCTTTATAGTTAATTCGACAGGACGATAGCAAAGAAAAGGGTTTTTGCCTTGTTGTTATTTTTCTGCAACGTTTTTTTGCTTTTGTCTGGCCTCTTAAAGCGTTGACATTTCTTTTGGATGTGTGTGTGTGTATATAGAGAGGAAATGGACAGAACGGAAGTGAATGGGATAAGGAGTTGGAATGGGAGAGTTGGTACTAACAGTTGGCAGCAAAGGATATGCTGTCGTTAATCTGTGCTGGAATGGGAAGAAATATGTGAGTGTATATATACTGAAAAGTTTGGAAACAACTGGAAATAGGTCGGGCATCATTATAAGGGGACAAAATCGAAAGAGTTCACTTCAAAGTGAAATAAAGTTAATTATTTAGGAGGCAGTGACAAATGAAACTTCCTTATGGCATGATTCCTTGTCTCGAATCACAGTTCCCAAATAGTCCCTCTGGCAGATGCGGCTATACCAGACGAGAGACCCAACAAAAGAGAAGCAAAAAGAGCATGAAGAAGAGCAGGTAGAAGAGCGCACAGAATTGCGTTTAAATTGCAATTGAGATGGAAAATGAAAATGCAATGAGCCAAGTGGCAAGTGGCTTGTGGCAAGTGGCACGTGGCACGTGGCATTTCAACGAGCAGAACTGACAAAATTCGCGACATTTTCAACTGTTGCAATTGCACAAGGCAAATTGTTGTTGGCAACTCGAGACGGTTAGCCTGCTTCTCATTCTCCTTCTTCTTGTTCTCCTAGTTGCCACAAACTGGGGCAGTTGCACAGACTTTTTTATGTGTTGCGCTGCCAATTTAGTTGCATACAAAATATTTAATTCCCCAGCAAAGGTGCAGGGAATGCGGGGGGGGGGGTCTTGGCCAGTTGCCCAAATAGCAAAAAAATATTGCGCATACGCCGCATGTTTCGATGCAGTTACACATTATTTTATTGCATTTCCTTTTTGTTTTTACTTTTGTCTCACTCTTGCCTCCTAATCAACTGAAGTGCCAACCACAAGCCATATGTGTGCGTGTGTGTGAGTTGTGTGTGAGTGTGTGTGAGTGGAAGCGCCATATTGATATATGGAATATGATGAAATATCATGAAATTTATGCGATGTCCGCCGCACGAGCATAGAATGGACGCCATATTCGCACATAGACAAGAAAGATAGCAGGATGGAGTGCAAAAGAGATAGAGTGAGAGAGTGAGAGAGAGAGAGAGAGAGAGAGAGCGCGCAGATACTGTGGGTAACTGGCCGCGTCGCATTGCAGATGAAACCATTTTTGAAGGCGACGCTCGACTGGCGCGTGAGCAAATTAATTTTCATCGTTGAAACCGCAAAAAAGAGAAAAAGAGAGGAAGAGAGAGAGAGGGAATAGAGGCTGAAATACAAGCGAGCAGTGAATGAGAAAGCAGAGATACTCTTTAGCTCTGCGCATAGTTTTATTTTTCACCCAAAATCGGCTTAGCATAATAATTTTATTATGATTAAATTAGCTGCAAGGCAAACAAACAAACAAATAAATGTCAAATATTTTGAGGTATTTATATGCACTGCAATAATAAATGGAGATTTAATTAAATTCCACTGTCAACAATACAAAATAAAATGCATTTATATTTATATGATTTATGGAGTTTTCTCGACTAGGCTAATTAGCATAAACAAAAATATTAAATGCAAACAATTGCCCTGGGCACAGTGCAGTCCCCCTTCTGACGCACACTACAGGGTATACTAGAGACTAGCCAAAAAATGGCTGAACAGCCGTAATACTCTCCAGCCCTGGGGGCCAGAGCTGGCAAAAACCTCTCACTCGCTCTCTCAATGAATTATGAATTCGTTTTGTGTGCAGCAGAAAGTTTTTTCCACGAGTTTTTATTTGTATTCTGTTTTTTATTTTTTTTTCTGTGGTTTGTTTTGCCCCTCTTAAGTTCTGTGGCTCGTCGTATTTTGCGCCGCCGCGTGGCAAGAATTATGTGCAAAAATGTTCTTAGCCATGTTTGGCACTAGTTTTTCCAGCCAGTTCCTGTGCCTGTTCCCGGTTCTGTTCTCTGGGCGACAGTGCCGGAAAATTAATATTTGTCCAAGTGGATTTTTGTGTTTTGTCATTGATAAACTGCTTCACGGTTTGGGCAACATTTCTCTAAAATTTGCAGTGTTCTCTTAGCGTGAATTTACTGTACCACCACAGTTGTTGATTAACTGCTGCAAATGCTGTGGTTAATTTGCTTCATGCTCTTGCATAAACAACCAGCACATTCCAATTGAATTATTATTTCAACAAAAAAACAGATGAAGAAGAAGAACTTGATGTGCATTTGCAAATATTTGCATAGAACTGTCAATCGAATTGCATAACCGAAGCTAACTCTTTCAGCTGTCAAACTATTTGCCATATTATCATATTATAGTAAAAACTTGTGCAGATATAATCGAAAGGAGGAGATAAGGAGAGAGAGAGAGAGAGATGTGCTGTAAAATAAACCATTTTCATTTCTTTTCTGCTCAAAATGGAACTGTCAACTGCAAACTGAACTTTGACAATAGAAAGGGTCTCCCTCTCTCTCTCTCTATTCCTCTCTTTTTGCAATTCTACCAATTCTATTTTTATAGTATATATATATTGTGAAAAACCGTTGGGGTCTTCGAAAACAATTGACAGTAAGTCGACTTGTGGCCGCTGCAGCATTTGAATATTTCAGTTTCTGGCAAGTTGCAGTTTCATTTTGCCTTTGGCTTTACTTCTCTTTGCCCTCTGCCTCCCCACCCGAAAAAGTTCTATGGAAAATGTAACAAGTTTTGCCATAAATATGCATAAGCCGATGTCAAGTGTCCTGTGGCAAACGGGACATGCCATAAATGGCAACCCAATCCCCCCTGCCCGCTCGCACACGTCCATCAACGTCAGCTGCGAAACAGAAGCAGGCAGAGAGAGAGAGAGCGGGAGAGAGAGAGAGAGCGGCAGCCATTTGCATTTCCTATCGGTTGCAGCTGCTGCATTTGCCTGCTTGGTCATTTGCCTGGACACTCTCACACACACACACACAGATATATATATATATATATAAACTGTACATGTATTTGTGTGCACTGCTGCACTTGTGTATTTATCGTTTTGCATACGCATTATTTATGAAAGCGGAGGCTGCAAAGGCTGCTCTGCATGCAGCATTAAGTAGGCCTCCAGACTAAGTATCCTGTCAAACAAGGACAGCTCTGGAAGAGCCTGTACTCTATCCCTTACACTGTCTCTTAGTCTCTCTCTCTCCCTCTCTCTGCTGAGCAGCTGCAGAGCTTCCTGCCAGTGATTAGCATGCAAAATGTTTTGGGTTTATTGTTTTAGCAAAACTAATTAGTTTGAGCAGTAATTGAAACTCAAATGTACCAGCCAAATTCCCTTGCCACTCCCACTTCAGCCCCTTTCCCACTCTATGGTATATGTATTTTGTGTGTCTATCTGCTCTTCTGCTTGACCAAACCATTAGTATTTCCATTAGTTTTGCATCAATTTGCATGGCTTACGCTACGTTTGTTCTCTAATTTGTGATTTTCGACAGCTGCCTTGCAGTTTCTCATGCTGTCAATAACCTTACCTAACTGACCAAATATCATATATATATATATCTTTTATATAATAAACTAGAATCGAAGGCATCTTATAAACGATTGCCTCTGGCTCGACTTATGCTAGTGCATCAATTCAGATGAGTCCGAATTGGAGACTTATGCAATTTAGTATATTAGAGAGAATACTACTTAGATAATGGTATGGTATCTAAAGATTAAATTGAGAGGGCAGTGTGATCTGAATTAATTAAAATACTGGAAATTAACTGATAAAAGTAGAAGTTATAAAAAGTATTTATAAGCTTAAATTATTATGAAAGTGTTTATTAAACTTGCATAAAGTGCTATAGGATTCTTCAATATAATACAATAGATAATTAAATTCTTAAAATTGGAATAATATAACAAACACAGACAAATATCTGCAGCTTATAGATGTATCCTAAATACTCATATTTATTGAAGGGAGAGTAAATATATGAAAGATATATAAATATAAAGCGCAATATACTTCTTCTTAATATTTATTTATTTATTTATTTATTTTATTTATTTAACGTCAACTAAGGCAGTCGACTTGAAATTAGAATTAATTTTTAATATTAAATTAAAATTAGTTATAATTAAAATTAAAAAAAAGAAAATTATGAATTGAATTTTTTTTTTAAAAAAACAGTATAAATTAATTAAAAATATATTTATATTTTAAAATTTAGGCTGGGAAATATAAAAGAAATCGATCCAGCATTTGCTGCAAAGGATTGGGAAAACCCAGTAAAACCCAATCAGATCGATATAAATATAAAGTACAAGATTTGGTTTACTTTTTAATATGTCACAAATAATTAAAAAATATTTCTACAGTTGATAAAAATTCTGCTCTTAACTATTATTTATTTTTTTGTAAAATATCACAAGTAATTAACACGTTTTCTTTTCTCTGGATTTTCTCATTTACAGGCCCGTCTTGCCACAGCAATAAAAGAAGCAACCGCAACAATAGCAAAACGCTACAACGCACTGCCATCTAAAAACAACAACAAATCACCCACAAGAAAAACAGCAACAACAACAACAGCAACAACAACTTACAGTTTAAACAAATATACAAAACAAATAGCGAAAAAAGGAAATTAAATATAGAGACTAGGAAATAAAGAGAATTTTACAAACTGCAAATCGACTTGCAAAAGGATTTCAGAAAAGAAAAAAAAAAACATATAAAAAATAGAAATAAAATACAAAAATGCACAAATACTAAAGAAATCAGAGGAGAAAACTACGAAGAAGAAGAAGAAGAGATAGCACACATACACTCTTTGGGTTGTAACTATAGAACGGCGAAGAGAAGGAGAAGAAAGAGAGGGAATAGCTAAAATTGCAGCCAAATAGAGCAAACAATAAAACATATACTCGCCATATTGATAAAGAACATAAACCAGTGAAAAATACGCTCAACAATTTTTATAAAATTAAGAGAGAGCGAGGGGACACAGTAAAGAAGGAACAATGTAAGCGATAAAAAATAATATAATAAAAAATATAAAATACAAAATACAAAAAGGAAAAGCAGAGAAAACTGTGAAAAGGACTTAAAACAAAAAAAAACACGCAAAACACCGAAAGAGACTATGAAAAATGCGCAACTGAAGCTCGCTGACGTTGAGCACGATGAGGAGCTGTGTCTGCAACAACAACAGCAGCAACAGCAGCAACAGCAGCAGCAGCAGCAACAGCAGCAACAGCAGCAACAGCAGCAACAGCAGCAACTAGCTTTTAGATTAGCACAGAACAGCAAGAATTGCAAACAACTTACTCAACAGCAACTAAAGAGCTTAAGTACAAAACACAACAACAGCAGCAACAGTGACACAACAACAACACAGCATGTAGTAAGCCAACAACAGCAGCAACAGCGAACGAGCAACATGTTGAATCCGGCCAGAGCCGGCAGCAATCATGCAACACAAACAAACATAAGACTGTGCGCACGCAAGCGACAAAGATTACGTAGGCGTCGAAAAAGAAAACCAACAACAGCAGCAGCAACAGCAACATATAGCAACAGCAGCTGCAACAGCAACAGCAGCAGCAACAGCCGCAGCAACAGCAGCAATCAGAGCAGCGGAACAACACGCTGCTCAAGCAGTTTTCATGGCCTTTGGTCCACATATGTTGGCATCGTGCTGCACGGCATGTTGCTGCCAGCACTGCAGCAGCAGCGGCAACGGTTGCAACAGCGTGCAACATGGTTGCTGCAAGCGATTGCCAATGGCAGCAACAATATTATTTCCTATGCCAATGCGATTGCGTATCAAATGCAAAGTTGCAGGCGCAGTAGCAGCAGCAACACGAGTAGCAACAGCAGCAGCAGCAGCAGTGGAAGCAGCAGCAGCAATCATACCGGCAGCAGCAGCAGCAATCATACCGGCACACATCTTATCAACGGACTTAATAAACACTCATGGATATTTTTATTGATATATTTGAATTTATCTGCTAGAGGTAAGTGCAGGCTTTGTCACTTGAGCAATTATGCGATTATCAGCAATGTTGCAGCAACAAGTGCAACACTTGAGTGGCGACAACAGTGGCGCCAAGTGATGCAATTGTGGTGGCATCCCCACAACACACACACTCACAGACACTCACACACACACACACACATAGATAGGCGAACATAATACCCTGTATTGTTTAGCTGCACGCCAGCAACTTCATAATGCACGCCGCCAACATATTGTCACTTTGACACATAAAACCACTCAAGGGTGGGCCCCTTTGCTCAGCGTGTGTGTGAGTGTGTGTGTAAGTGTGTGGGGCGTTTGTTAGTTGTGACATTTACGACAGCTTCAAGTGAAGCATGCCGACAACAACAACAGCAACAGCAGCAGCAGCAGCAGCAGCAGCAACGACCGACCCGACCTCAGCCTCAGCCTCAGATTCAACCTCAGTCACTGAGGGCGGCAGGAGGGAAGTGAAGACATCCCCCGCCTGTCTATGCCACTTGAAAGCGTCTGCGCCTAGGGCTGGTTTTTCTTTTCCACATCTCTCTGTCCCACTCCCACTCCCTCTTTCCCTCTCTCTCTCTCTTTCGAGTCCCTTTTGTTGTTGTTTTTTTATGGTGGGAACTAAAACGTGGCAAGCCGCATAAGAAACGGCGGCTTGAGGCTGCAGGCGGCTGCCTGCCACCTGAATGAATTGTGCAGACAGTTTAAAACGCTCGAAAGTATGCTATAATATTCCTTCCCTACCCCTTCGCCTTCCCCTGCCCATAGCATCCTCTTAGCCAGCACACAATGAATATGCGCTGTCTGGGTAGAGATAGCAGAAAGATTAAGTGGAATATAAGCGAAAAGCAAAAAAGAGTTTTTCTTAAGAAATTCTTAAATTTTGGGAGAATTTATTCGAAGTGCTTTTGCGGTTATTTTTAGCCCCAAAATAAAGCTGTAGTACTTTCAAAGAAATTCGCTAGAAAAATACTGCAAATATGAACTATGAAATAAATGAAAAAGTTAAATATCGTATTAGGAGATATTATGCATAATATTATGTGTATATGTCAGTTTCTATAGTATAAGAAAAAAGAATTAGAAGAGGATTCAATAAATGGAGAAATACATATATTGACTATGTTTACTGATTATACAATCCTTGAATAAATACATTAAATTTATTAAATATAAGTACATGCATTTATTATTTTTTATCTAAAGTGATTTTTAAAAAAATCGAGACTGTCCGTCTGTATCTGCATCTATTCAACTGCCTATCTGTCTGCCTGTCTGTATGAACACACAGTTCCCAGAAATTAAAGGAGCTAGAGCTATGCAACTTCATGGAACCACTCGTATATGTCTGCAGTATCATCGAATTAATTTGAAATTTTAGCCATGCCCCTTAAATCGTAGAAAATCAATTTTTATTCTGTATAGCTCCCAAATTAAACTGCAAACTTGCTTACGAAGAAAAAACATAAAAGTTAATTATACAAAAATGAGAAAAACATTGTGATGTCTATAGTGAAAATATGACTGCAGTCCCATAAACTAATTGATTTGCGTAACTGCGTAAAAGAAATAACTGAAACTCTTATAAAATTGATTTTTATTCAATATGTGTTCATGCATATATGTATGTACATATATTGTTTCTGCTGCAAAATCCCAGACTTTCGCACATGTCCGCCCTCAAATATTTAGAACATGTTCAAACTTGCACATGCACTGCTGCAGTATGCAATAAAATTTGCAAGTGAAAAATACTTTTGCAGTAAGAATTTTGCGTGTTGGGGAATTTTTGGTTGCTTGTCTAAGTTTGCCAGCTTTCCTCTACACGTACACCCTCACTCCTCCAATCTCTCTCCACTTTCTAGCCCACATGCTTGTTTATTTTTTTTATATATATATATAAACATTTTTTGGCGTGCAGTTTTTCAAAAATCCCTTTTAATGGCTTTTTAGCAGCTTGGAAAATTCTTCGTACCATGTTGTGTGAGTTGAATATTTTTAGCGGAGACTGTGTGTGCGTTTGTGTGTAATGGCTGCCAGCGCCACCTGGCGACGCTAGCTGCCACTTACACATATTGGGGTTATTAATGGGGGACTACATGAAGGGGTTGATAGGGAGCGCTTGGAGGGAGCGCAGTTTGCAAAGTGTTGCCTTGTTGATTTGCCACGCCCCGCTTTGCGTGTCGCGGTTGTTGCCAGCGTGGCAAACTTATGACCAGACACACACACTCACACACACACACACGCACACCTCTGCATACACACGTCTTTGTCTCTGCCGCCAAGTCGAAAGTTGCCTCCAGTCCTGGCCTGGCCTGCAGTGTGTCTGTCGCCTGAGCGAGTTCATGTTTCATGTACGTTGTGTGCATGTTTATGATTTTATGGCAGCACTTCCGTTTCCGCTATGCCATATTGTGTGCTATTTATGTATGTATGTAACTACTCCCCCCCCCCCTCTCTCTCTCTCTCCATCAATCCCCTGGCAACGATAATCAGATTTAAACTTTGCACAACGTCAACTTCGCTTACATCGTGGCGCTGCAAGTGCAGCGTGTGTGAGTGTGTGTGTGTGTGTGTGTGTGTGTGTGTGTGTGTGTGTGTGTGTGCCCTATGACATCGCTCATACGCCCCGTTGGCCAGCCAAGTGCCCCTGTTATGACGTTTATTGCTATGGAAAGCTTGGAAAAATGCTTCAGAGTGAAACTTCAAGACTTTCAAAGACTTTCGGCCATTTTGACAGCCAAATAAAGTCGACCAAGTTGATTTTTAATGCCTTTTTTTAGTCGGGGAAATTGTTAGCTTTTAAAAATACACACACACACACACTTGCACACAGTTCTGACATGCTTATGTGCGAAAGTAGGGTAAGTCCTGCCAAGAAAATGAGCATGAATGCGCTTAACACAGCCCTGAGTGCATAATACTTTAATTGAGTCGAGCACAAATGAAACTGGCGTTTTCAACTTAAATTTCTCTCTATAGATATGGTAGGTTTTATTTACTGAGATTTTAGTGTAGATTTTATATATTTTATCTACTTTATTTTATATATTTCAACCACTTGAATTCTCTATCAATTTTATATATTTAAGCTACTTTAATTTCCTTGCAGATTTTATGTAGTATAGATACTTAAATTAAATAGTAACTTTTTTTAAAGATGTGGTCTTTATTTGCTTACATTTTGAGCAATATTTCATATATTTTTTTTACTTTTCTAAATAAATGATCTATTTAATTTTCACTGCAGATTTTATATGTTTTATATACTTAAATTTTAAATTTTCCTGTTTTATCTGCAACTTTCTGATTAGCTAATCGAGTTTTGCTGCCTTTCAAATGCCTCTCTATCAATCCATTTGATTTCTCCCTTTATCTCTCTCTCTCTCTCTCTCTCTGTCCCACTGTCTGCCACACCCCTTGTGCCGTCTCTGCGATTATCATATGGTTTTTTCCATCATTTGCTAAAGGGTTACACAAGAAAGAAAAACAGAACGTCATGCCTGGCCATGACAGAGGTTGGGTAAGAAAAGGCTCATCATGCAAACACACAGAGACGCCCCTCTGCTAACTGTCTGCTCCCCTCTCTCTCCCTATCAGCTTCTGCCTCTCTCGCTTTACAATGGCAACTTTGCTGTGATGAAATCAATCATCAAATATGATAGCATTCATAATTTCAATAGTGGACACAGGCATTTGATTGATGGCCCGCCCAGGAAGCTGTCCAGCCTCCATTCAGACTCTCATCCCCGCCTATCGAAAGCATATGCTGCTCCCTGGCATCTCCACACCCCTCATCCTTCACTCCCTGCCTGTCTCCAGATTTGTATCAATTTTTTGAGCCTTGTCTCGTCTCGGGTTACGCTTACGAGGAGAGCGCGCAAAAAGGCAAAACAAAGAGATAGTCATAAGCAATTAAGTACTCTGCCCTTAACCCAGCTTCATCCAATTAGGATGTTTGCTTGGCTGTGTAAGAGTATGTGTGTGTGTCTGTGTGCCTGTGTGTGTGTAATCCTTGCATGGCTGTTGGCATTTTTATTGCATAAATTAAGCTTTGAATGGTTAAGCGTCACCTTGGCGCTATTAAAATGTTCAGCATCGCCATGCTGCCTCTCTCTCTCTCTCTCTTTACTCTCCCTCTCTCTCTTCCTCCCAAAGCCATTAGCAGGTGCTCCCCGCTGCGCTGAGCAGAGGTCAGACCACATGGCTGCTCAGACAGCCCATCAAGACTAACGAGTCTGGCCCTTCTTCGAATTGCTCCCATTCGCTTGCGCTCTCTCTCTTTTACTCCCTCTCTCTCTCTCTTTCTCTCTATGGCTCTATTGCTCTCTCTGCCTGTCTCAGGCAATAACTCTGTTCGCTCCTTCTCCTTTGTATCGGTTTTAGCCGCTTAAGTGGTTTGGCGCCGCGTCAGTTTTCATTTCGCTTTCAATTTTTAATATTGACGGACAACACGAGTGTCTAACGAGGCTGTGCTGTACGCTGCCTGTGCTATGGTTACCCTTGCCTGGAAAGGGTATAATAACTAAGGCAAGATATCAGGCAGTGAAATAATAAGTAAATAACTTCTAAATCATATAAGGTTTATAAAGTATTTAAATATTTTTGTTTTACTTTATTTGCTAAGATATTTTCCTATATCTATGTATATTTTTCATACTTTTGTAGCTTTTGTTTTTATTTTAAAACATTTTTTAAACTTTGGTGCCTGAAAAGAGTATAATAATTTATACAAGAAGTTTAACAATTGATTAATGTGTAAATTAGTTAAAAAGTTAGATAAAAGGTTTATATAATATTACGAATATATTATTTTTTTTTATATAACAACTTTAAAAGCTACAAATTTATTTTCTGAGTTTTTTTCTATATATATTTATTTAATATACTATACTTCTGCAGTTCTTCTTTTTATAATTTCAAACAATTTTTTAATTTTGTATGTCTATATGAAAAATATTGAGAAAAAGCTTGCATAATCCGCGGATTTGTCAGGCTGTCAGGCTTTGTTTTCCCTGTATATACCCTGTTTTTTTTTGTATTTCCTTTTACTTTTTGTTTCTTCTCCCTTTTTGGGCACTTGCAATTTGTTGTTGTTATTGTTTTTCGGCCTTTGTGGATCAGGCTGCATTTGCCAAGCAATTTTGTTGCTTTTTATTTTGGCGCACATTAAATTGGCTTCAGCTTTTGCGGTCGTGCTAGGCAACTGACTGGGATCCTCCTACTGCCCGTACTGCTCCTACTCCCCTCTCCGGCCCATGCAGCTTTATCCGCTGTACGCAGCCAACGGGAGCTGTTCGAGCTGTTGCCCAATATCGCAGCTGTTGCCGCTGCCGCTGCCGTTGCTGTTGTTGTTGAGACTTTGTGAAATAGCAATTACTTTTTCATGCTTCACTGCAATAAAATTGCAATTTTATGCGGCCTGCCGCCAAACAAGCAACACCAGAGCAGAGCAGTGAAGAAAGAGAAGAAAGAAGTAGAAGAGGAAGCCAAAGTGCAGCCATTGAAAAGGCATTTCAAAATGGCCACAATTTATGGCGTAACAGCGGGGCGAAATTTAAAGTAAGGCCAGAAGAACAGGGTCACAACGACTGCAGAGTGACAGGAAGAGAGAGAGAGAGAGAAAGAGAGTGTGTGTCATTAATGAGTGTCAAGTGAATAGTGATTCAAATGAGTGCATTGAAAATCAACTTTGGCACTTGCATTGCAATTAGAGTTGAGTAATTTTATTCCAGGCGGGGCCAGGGCTGGGCATATTCATTAGTTTGGCATCCGCTGCAAACGCTGCCCCAAAAAGTATGCTACACTTTTTGTTGCACTCTTTGCTGGCATATCAAAAGTGCTGGCAACAAAAGTCTTAGTCTGTAAAAGTATATTTTAAATGCACAATGCAGGCTCTCACTATCTCCCTCTCTCTCTCTCTCTCTCTCTCTGGCTGCTGCAGTATTTGTTTTATTATTACATTCATTTTGACACTTCATCAGACGTTGGCCCTGTTTTTGTTTCTATTTCTTTTCCCCCGCCTTTGCCTGCTTCTTTCTGTTCACTTTGTGCACTGTGATGTCAATGCTTTGCCTTAAAGGCTTAGGCTGTGCTGTACTGTGCTGTGCTGTACTGTGCCACGCCTCCTCCCACCTGCCACGCCCACCATTGTAAGGCAGCTGGTGCGCTCGTGCGCTCGTTAGCTGCGTCGCTTGCGGGCTCTGCATTTTGTTTAAGAATTTGTAATTTTAAATGCAACGCAAACGCGTGAAAAGAGAATGAAATATGCAAACGTGCAAGAAACTGAAATAAAAGAATTTTCCCCAGTTTTCCAGACACACACACACACACACACATAGAGATATAGAGAGATAGAGGGAGACAGCTTGTGCAAGTTTGCCTGGCAAAAGACTGAGGGCGAATTAAAAAACTAAAGAAAGAAGAGTAGAAAAAAAGATAGAAAGAAAGAAAGCAGCAAGAATTTATGTGCATAATTTTTAAGATGTTCATTTCGTATGCAAATCTTCTGGTTCAACATTTAGCTGACAGGACAGGAGTGAAAAAAAAAAACAAAAAAGGAAAGTAAATTGTGTTTTTTTTTTTTTGCAGCCAGAATTACGCGAAAGTGTTTAGAGGGAACATGATAAGTAGTAAACTTAGCTATATAATTTGTTCAATAAGACTTGAAAATAACTTTTAAAAATTTCATTTTAGCAAAACAGTTAAGAAGTTAGATGAGTAGAAGGATTTAAAAAAATATTTGATTGAACTTTATAAACATATATTGATTTATAAATGTTTGTAGCATTTTTCAAATATTTTCTATTTATAAAACAAAAGCTGAGTTGAGTTAATTGAAGCTTATTCAACAGTTTTCACAAGTTTATCTGGTATATTTAGCTGTATTAATACTTTAAGTATATCCTATATAATCTGTAGTTCAATGCGTCGCTTCAAAAAGTTATTTTTAAAATTTATTAAATTAAATTAAAGCACAGCAACTTTATTGTGAGTTCACTCGAAGCCTTCAAAGTATGTAATTTAAAAAAAATGATTAATTTGATTTTTTTACACATCCATGGATTGAAAAATATTTATAGTATTTTTCAAATATTTTCTATTTACAAAACAAGAGCTGAGCAGAGTTAACTCAAACTTATTCAACAGTTTCCACAAGTTTAATTTGTCTATTTGGCTGTTTAAATATTCAAGCAATAAAGCTGTTTCTCATTAAATATTTCTAAGTCAACTGGTCTCTCGAATATCTCCCTAATTAGCCTCCTAACTGCTGCAGCTGCCTCATAATCGGCTTCCAATTAAAACACTCTGCAGCTTGAGCTGTAATCGATATTAATCAACTCGACTGCTTGACTGTTGCTTCAGTTTCAGGGTAATCCATCAGAGCTGGGATTGGGCAACCAGGGCATTCCCTTTTACCTTGGCTTGCAGCATGCATTAAGGTGGCGCCACAACAAGTGCCAAGAAATCATTAAAAATAAATCGTGCTGCAATCGCTGTCTCAATTTTCAGCTTGCCACAGCGGGTGCTGCACACAAATCCGACACTAAGTGTTACTTAGCAGCTTGCTAGCATTTTTTTTTTTTTTTTTTGCTGTTTGCTTGTGGCATGCCACAAAGGCAACTTGCTGCTTGCAGTGTGCTCGTCCGTGCTGATCCTGGCACGGAATTGTCTGGCATTGCAAGCAAACTGCAAGGAACTCTTAAGAAATTATCAAATTGAAAGCGAGTGATGGAGGCAGAGCAGGGAAAGGGGCGTGGCAGGCAGAGGGGTAAAGACGAGAATATGCTCTACATGGCTGGCATTCTTAGTTCTCTTTGTCGTTTGCGTTGCATGCATAAATAATTCGACGATAACGATTCGGCAAGCTGTAGACAAATAACGGGGCGTATGAGTGTTTTTGCTTTCACTCTATTATTAAGTGTGTGTGTGTGTCTCTCTATGTGTGTATGGGTGCCTCTGCCAGAGCCAATTTATTATCGCCAAGAAAGCGAGCAGTCCGAGCTGCAAGAACCAAGGCAAGGAAAAGCAAGAAAATTTGTATGTTAAAAACTTTTGGCTCAATAAAAGTTTCCCTTTGTTATTCGCAAGCCAGAACAATAGACGGCATGAGAGACAGAGAGAACGACTGAAAGAGAGAGATAGAAAGAGACATATGGCAAACAAAAAGAGCAAAACCGAGAAAGGGCAAAAGTTTTCTCGGAGCTCAACCATGCGGGTTGCTCGAATAGAAACAGAAACACAGGAACAGAGAATCAGAATCAGAATCTGTTTTTGCCCAAGTTGTAGAAAAAACCAAACCAAAAACTCGTAAACTTTTGCATATCAATAAATTTTAGTTGCTCGTTTTGCCCTGTACCACCTTCCCCTCCCCCTTGAGAGCAAACCTCCGATTCCCCCTGCTATGTCCCATGTTCCATTTGCCACACGAATTATTGATGTTGATTTGCGGTGCTTTTGTATAGAAACGGCAACACCCTCACAAACCTTATCACGTGTTTCCATCTAGTTTACCATCCCTACAAATGCTTAAACTAATTTCGAATTTTCTGTATTCTTTCTTTCCCAGTTTGCCTAGCAGGATATCATGAAAAGAGACTGTTACATGATCTTTTGGATCCTTATAATACACTAGAACGTCCGGTTCTCAACGAATCGGACCCGTTACAATTAAGCTTTGGTTTAACATTAATGCAAATTATCGATGTGGTAAGTACACGTATTCTTATAACTTTATTATATGCTTAAATGAAAAGAAATATAACTAATATAAGATAAAATTAATATAATAAAATAGAGTGGAAGTAGTATCTTAACATCGAACAGGGGGCATCTGCGACCTCAAAAAATCAGTTTGTCTGTATGAACCTAGATCTAAGCTATTTTATAAGCTAGAGCTATCAAATTTGGTGACAATATGTCTTATTGATGTACGCAGATAAAGTGAAGTTTGCAATCCGCCTACATAAATCGAGAAAAATAGAATATTTATTTATTTTACACACCTATTAGAAGCTTGAAGTTATATTTTAAAAATAGATGTATTAATTAACATACATGGTGCCTTTTAAGGAACCTTAACGTAGTACTTACACGCGTATTCTTTAAATTAGCTTATACAGAGTAAAATGCAGTCTGTATGTATGAACACCTAGATCTCAGCTATTGAAAGAGCTAGAGCTATCAAATTTATTGACAATATGTCTTATTTATTCATGCAGATCAAGCTAATTTTATATTTGTATTACGTCCCTATCCGCCATCTTAAATAAAAAAAAAATACAATTTCTGGTAATATTGAATATTTCTTAATATTTTATATTATTAATTTGTTGTCTGAAATTAAATTCTTGAAAAAGATTTAATAACTAGTATACTTGTTTCCTTAAAAAGAACCTAAACGGATTTAAGATACATGTAGTCTTTAAATTTCCCTATACAAAAGAGATACGTGTTAGAACTCGCCTTACCAGAACTTCTACTGAGGAGGTTCCTTTTCATCGCATTCAACGTAATGAAACCTCTTAAAGCTTTAAGCATAAAAGCGAAGGTGACTAAAAACTGATGACACCATTTTGTGCGCTGCAGCATGAAAAGTGAATTGCCAAGAAAGTGAAATTTTAATTATTTGCTTATGAGTGTATGGGTGTATGTGTGTGAGTGTGGGTGTGTGAATGCGTGCGGGTTCCCTGAATGACAGCTCGGCCGGGAGTTCGCTCTTCTGGCTGACTGGCCTGGATGCAGACAGGACGTACACACATCCTGCCTGCCTGCTGCCTGCCTGCCTGCCTGCCTGGCCCAACTGGCAGCCAGTGTCGAGCAAATTACATGCAACGTCATGTGGCATGTGGCATTTGGCTCATTCTCACCTTTGATGGAGTGTGTGAAGCAGCTGCTGGCACCGAGGGGAGTGTAGATAAAGTGAGGAATTGCATGTTGCATTCATGGCAGTGTTTTTTGCTGCTGCTGCTGTTGCTGCTGTTGCTGGGGCAACATTTGTATATGCAGCAAGTTGCAGCCCTGCGTTTGCCTTTGTTAGTGAGACAACCTCAATTCATATTAGATTTCTATGTGTGTGTGTGTGCGAGTGTGTGTGTGAGTTGTTTGCAACCTGCCTGCCAGGCCATGCCAGGCCTGTGTCCCGAGCAAAGTTGGGACTCAGCAAAATGGAGCGCACAAACAAAAGACACTGCGCCTGAAAGCGGAGCCAGTCGAATGCAGGGGATGGGGTAGGGGGGAAGGGGCATGGCAGGAGAGGGGCGGCACTGTGCCCGCAGAGGTTGGCCAGTTGCCGCTGCCACTGCTGCTGCTGCTGTTGGCTTCTGAAACAGGCCTAGAACTGCGCATTCAGTGGCGCGTTAAAAGTCACACACTGCGAAAATGCTGCAAAGCTTTCACACAACACACGCACACACAGCCGCATAAACAATACACACGCACACACACACACACACACACACACACACACATGACATGCAAATAAAATGAATAAATAAAATTTGCACATGTGTTGTTCACACCTGCCGCTAAAACACATAAAAGTCGAGGCGCAAAAATGAAGTGCGAGTTGCCGTTGCCTTTGCTGCTGCTGTTGCTGCTGCTGCTGTTGCTGTTGCTGTTGCTGCTGCTTGTGTTGCTGTTGTTGCTGTTGCTGTTGTTGCTGTTGTTGATGTTGTTGCTGTTGTTGCCTACAAAATGAAGTTGAAAACGAATGAAGTACAATGCGTTGCCCAGCATTGTTATTGTGCCCAGGACAGTATGCAAAATTGTTTGCAAGCAGCAGTCGATTTTTAAAGACCTATAACTTATTTCGCAGGCAACTTAGCTCTATCAAACTTTGGGGAAATTTAATTAAAGGTTTTATCTATAAGCATATAAAATTGCTTGGAAATCCAAAGCTAAATAACGTCTGTATGAGCAAAAAACCAAAGCTACCCAACGGGCAAAATTTGAATCTGGCTTGCCTTGTCTGCTACAGGGTAACCGCACTTCGTATGGACTCTGCCGCTGGCTTATCTCGCGTTACGTTCAAATTGCTGGCAGTAAAAACTGCAGCACGCACACTCGAAACGCAGCAACAAAAGCGAATGAACAAACAACAACAATTACAGTCGGTATGCCAGGCATAAAAACCGAAAATCGGGTCATTTTGTTACTACAGCAGCAGCAGCGGCAGAGCTGGCATGGTGTGTTGCTGTTAACACTGTCATCCCGGCCAGCAAACCCCATGGAGCTTTTCGGGGCAACAAACGGGATACACACTGCCGCTGCCGCTGCCGCTGTGGCCCGTAAACTTTATGTTGTGTTTCAAAGTGTCAGCGGGAACGCTCCCAGTGTGCTAAGTATGTGGCTAAGAGAGAGAGCTGAGACAGGGCTAAGAAAGCTGCCAAAGCTAGCGGTAGTTAAAGTTTTATTTAAGATATAACCTGCAAATTGCTTAGCTGTGTGTGTGGCAAGTTGTTAATGTGCTGCAAATAAATTATACAAATATTTATAGCAAACGATCGATTAGCTGTAGGCATAAGGCATGAGGATTTCCCCCTCCTTGGCGAACTTCTCGTGCAGCTGCATACAATCACTGCAAGAGATCAATTTCCAGCCTGATTCCTTGATGTGATAGAGACGCACCAGACCGCCAGAGAAGGTGTCCAAGTAGGTGGCATGATAGATGCTACGCAGTGCCAGATTATAGGCCTCCTCATCACTCATATTATAATGATAGCCCACATCGAGTACACCTACAGCATTTATAGAACCACTGCCTACCGAAAAACTATTACCCTCCGAGCGTATACCCTCCGAGTCCACATAGATTAGACGCGGTTCGTCACGATCATAGCCCGCCAGCATCATGCCCATCGACAGGCCCATGCCCTTGAAACTGTTGGCAATGTTGCAGATGAGACGCGATGCACTTGCCACCGACATGGCCTGGTTCGTCTGCAGACGATGCAGGCGACACTCCATAGTGAGCACACGATCCCAGTACATGCAGTCGGCCGCACCGCCGGCTGTGGTGCCCAGCATGCACTTGTCCAGCACAAGGATCTTCTTAACCTCCTGCGAGTTGATGTAACTGCCCAGGGTACTGCGCGAATCGGCACAGAGCACTATGCCGCCCTGATAGCGAAATCCCAAGGTTGTCGTACCATGCGTCACATCCAGCTTCATGTGATCCTGCTGTAGGATCTTATTTAGTCTCTCCATGGGCCTCTCAAAAGGCGGTGCTATCAATCGATAAGGATTATCGAATATGCTACAAGCGATTTTCATTTCCCGCTTGGCGTACTCCGCATTCGTATCATCCTGCATAAAGGGCATCCTACTAAGCCCGCAATACTGCTCCAGAGCCATTGTTATTCAAAGAAGAAAATAATTATACAAAATATATAAATAATCTAAACTAAATATGAAAGGTAGCTTGAAAGAAAAATAAATAATTGTTCGGCATTTTTTTTTTAAGTTATTTGCGACGCTTGCTTGGGACAGGACTAGTTTGTTATTAATATAATATTATAGTAAAGATTTTAATAAATCTGTCCGTCTGTTTGTTTGAAACAACAGATCTAAGCTAGACCCACCAAATTTGGCATGAAGGTTCCTGTATATCATAGGCAGAGGAAGTTTATATCAAATGTGATGTTACGGCCACCGCCGGTAATTTGCGAAGGTATCCGCTTATTGGAATTTTAAAAATAGCAAATTGGATTGTTCGAAATTTTTCAATATTTTGGTAATTTAGGTAAGGGTCCCCCCAATGATATTTCGACAAAATTTTTTTTTTTTTAATTTTAAATCACGAGTTTTTAATTTTAATCGAATGCGGAGGTCAAAATTAGTACTAAACAACTGTTTAAATCGATTTAAAACGATACTTAATTTTGACCCAAAAATCATGTCGAAATGGTCGAAAAATTAGACATGTAACACACTCAACAGGCCTGGTACCATCATTTTACACCAATCGTAACTTTCTTAAAAATCAAACGATTTTCACGTGGAATAACATTTTGTTTATGTTTTAAGAACCCGAAAGAATCTACATTTAAAAAATAGCAAATTGGATTGTTTGAAATTTTTCGATATTTTGGTAATTTATGATATGATATTTTGACAAAATTTTTTTTTTTAATTTTAAATCGCGAGTTTTTAATTTTAATCGATTGCGGAGTTAGTATTAGTACTAAACAATTATTGAAATCGATTTATCTCAGCCGTATACTTGATCGGTTTTATATCTAAAGACTGATTGACATTAGTTGTTCATCAAGTGTTCTGTTTAATATACTATATGTTCACACATTTAGGAAACCATAAATTATATAGGATTTCTTTTGCCAATTGGGTAAGTCTTTCATCAGTTGCTGGCAAGAGTAATGGTCGCTGTTGAAAACTGAAAATAAATCTTTCAATTTGAGGCGATTCACACTAGCTGCGAAGCACTTCACAGTTATTTACACTTGAAGAAGAAAATATTTATGCACCCTGCTGCGCTCTCTTTCTCGCTTCTCGCTCTCTCCCTCTCTCTCTCTCTCATTTTTTGCTCTTTAGCAGGCACCAATGCCATTATATTTCCCCTAGGATATTGAGGCATTTGACACTGGCAATATTTTAACTGTTAACTGCACTCGCAGTTGCATTTGCATATTTTACGAACCAGAGAGAGAGAGGGAGAAAGTGGGAGAAAGGGTGTAAGAAGCGAAGGGGGGCTTGTCACGGGCTCTGGTCTCAAAGCAATTTGAAGATTTAACACCTGACAGCTGCTGCAGCTGCTGTTGGCAGTTGGGTGGCAAGCTGTGGGTGTGTGTGGGTGGTAGGGAGGTAGGTCGTAGCAAGGACACGCAGCTGCTCTGCTGCAGGCAAAGGCCAAGCGAAATAGTCCCGAGAGCGTAGCGCAATTCAATTTGAGCAGAGAGAGAGAGTGGGAGAGTGAGCGAGAGCGAGGCATCATCAATTCAGCTGCTTATCAGTGTAGACAGTCAACGTCTCTTATCTGTCAGGTTGGCACAGTGATTAAGCTGCTGGACATGGCCAAAACGAAGCCATACCCAATACTGTCCAGCTGGCATAATCGCTCTTGGATTACGGCCCGTTTTTATCTCTTGCACAGAGACCCCACGATATACATACTTGTATGCATGCAATGCAAATGTCATAATTGCGCCCCGGGGAGGTCAACTGCGAAAAGAGCAGGCGAATGACTTAACGTGGTATGACAAACGGTGAAGGCTCAACAAAAAACAAAAATGGCAGAAAAACAGAAGAAAATGTGGAATGCATGGCCGGTACACACACACACACACACACACCTGCTGAGAAGTGCAAACAATGAAAGCGAATGTGGGCAACTTCGCATGCGATTCGCTTGCCCTAAAAAGTATGCTACGTTTTTTTCTTTCGATATGCTGCTGCCACGAAGCCTTTGTTGGCCTCTCTGCTGGCGCAAATTTGAATGTTATCACGTTGCACGTTTGTTTACCGCTGCTATCCAGACTTCCCGCCCCCTTCTTCCTTGCAGTACACAACTCCCCTTACCCCTACGTATTGCAACTGCAAAGGCGTTGATACTGACTGTTTTTTTTTTCTGTAAGGCTTCAGCTGCCTGTATTTCATCAACTTAAACAGGACACCTGAAATGCACACACACACTCAGACGAACACACGCACACTCACACCTGCACATGCTTGGCACACTTTTCAGCGTATTCAATGCATTTGGCTTTGGATTTCATTTGGCTTACACACTTTTCCCCCCACATGTGATTGATGTTGTTGTTGCATGTGCAACTGACTGCGGCTTGAGTGCAGCTGTGTGTGTGTCTCTGTGTGTGTGTGTGTGGCTTTCAAAGGCAAAACTTTGTCAAATGGGTCAGCATGTCCAGCGTGTTGCTCAATGACCCGTTGCGAGAGTGTTTGCCCAAATTGAAGCAGCATTCCGAACAACAAATGAAACAACTCCAGCTTAACGAGCAAGCCACACGGCAAATATGCATCAATTGCCACGCCCCTTCCCACAGAGTCTCTTAGTCGCATTTCAACTGCATAGGGAAAGTTGTGCATTTTTAGGGTAGAAAACGATACTATTACTACTTAGAAATATCCCTGAAGCAGCAACTAGTCGAGGTAAATCTGATCCCCAATGAAACAAAAATTAAAACAAGTGGGTAAGGCTACAGTCGGGCGCCCGACAGTAAGATACCCTTCTCCCAATTTTCCAAATCCGTTACAAACGTGTAACCACACTCATAATTTCAAACAGAGAATTCTGCACAAATACTTCTAGTACATATAGCTTACTCGCTCGCACTCACACAGCGACGCGCGTAAAGAGTAAAGCGACACGACGCAACGTCGACGTCGGCGTCAACTGCTCAAAGCAGCGCGTCGGCTGCTGCCCGTACCGAACATTTGTACTGAAAACGTTGACTTTAATAACTTCTGGGTTATTAGTCCGATCGGATTGTAATTTGGAGGATATGTTCATATTACAATTAGCTTTATACATACCAAAGTAGAACGTTATGCGTTTTATACTTTGCTTAATAATCGCAAATAACCGATTTGCGGGGGCGGTGGGCGTGGCATCAAAAATTTGAGATAAACTTTATCTGCCTATGATTTACAGGAACCTTCATGCCAAATTTGGTATCTCTAGCTTTTTTAATAGCTGAGATCTGTTGTCTCATACAGACGGACAGACGGACAGACGGACAGACAGACGGACATGTCTCAATCGACTCGGCTAGTGATGCTGAGCAAGAATATATATACTTTATGGGGTCTGCCACGCCTCCTTATGCCTGTTACATACATTTTGCACAAAGTTAGTATACCCTTTTTTGACCATTTTCAATGGTCGAAGGGTATAAAAACAAATGAAAGTTATATATAAAGTTCTGCTCGAAGAAGCAACAACATGAGGTTAATTTGAACCCTAGATAATTAAAAAATAAATAAAAATAATAAATTCATATGTTTATATGTCTTCTTAAAGTTTTCTGCCTTGCATTTGAATAACAATTTAAATTGAATATTGAGTTTTAAAAAATCCAACAAGAGTTTATAATATAATATTTTCTGTAAGACTCTTTGATCTTAAACTGTCAATAGTCTCGTACATTTTCCTGCTTTCTATCTCCACGCTTGCTTCCACAATAGACTTGAGCAGTGATAATCTATTGGCTCCTTTTGTGCTGCTGCTGCTGCTGCCAAAGACAATATCCTTCGTTTTGGCCGACTTACTCGCATAGTTGGCCACAAAGCCGTAGCTGGGAAAGATGTATAGTTTTAGCTGTAAAATCCGGCCAACAAATGGCTGTAATTGCCATTGAAGCCATTGCCATGCACAGTTGGCCCCCGCCCCGAATTGATGGGCTTTATGGGCCACAATGGCATTTTCGGTTTAACGGCTAAGCCAGTCAGAAGCAGAGAGAGAGAGAGATAGACAGAGTGAGCGAGAGCGAAAGAGAGACAGAGTGCGAGGCATTTGCCTGCTAACATTACGTAAACACTTCGCCATGGAAGTCAAGTTGTCGCAAGTGCTTGAGTGTGTGTGTCTCTCTCTCTCTCTCTCTCTCTCTCTCTCTCTGTGTGCGTGTGTGTGTGGGTTGATAAAAGCGCAATTTAATTAACTGAACGCGAACGATGCGCGCTTAAGATACAAATTCAAATTCTGTTCTTCTCTCTGGCCTCGCTCGATATCGATATATATATTATATTTGTATATATTTTATACCTATATAAGCCTGTATGCTGCTGCCTTGTAAATATTTGCCGGCAGCTGTCATTTTGATAATGGAGTTTCAAATGTTTGCCCTGCATGCTCATAAACACATGTTGTTAAGCCTTGCGCCAGGGCTGCCTCCAGCCTAACCGTGTTTGCCTGCGATGAGAGCAACCACACAGCCCTCTCCCTCTCTCTTCCCTGCACACACACACACATAGACGCACACGTGCACGTTTGTTGTTTAAAATATGCAAAGGGGCCGCGCCCACTCCCCCCCCCAAAAACGCCAGCGCCTATGCTTCTATTTAATTGCATTTTGAGGGAGAGAGTGAGGCACGCAGCACAACTTTACGTTTTCGCCTTTTTCAATTAGGTTTAGTGTTGGAAAATAGGAAAAAAAAATTAGTGAAGAAAAAGCTTAACGTTTTATTTTAATATTTTCTGCAAATAAACTATTCATCGACCTAAGAAAAATAAATGAATAAATGTAAACTATTCAATTCAAGCTGTTTTAATTGGTTTAATAACTTAAATAATAGCAAAAATAAAATTATTAGCACAATTTGATTTAATATTTCTAAGAAGGTATACTAGTTTTATTCCTCGTGAACGTATTTCTCGTATATTCTTGAGATTTTCATAGTTAGCTCTTAAGATTATCCAACGTCTTTGGAAGCAAGGAAATCCGCGAAATAAAAACGACTTAATTCGTTTCGAAAAGCTGATGAAAGGCGTGCAATAATCGCGCAGGCAGGCAGGCAGGCAGGAACAAACAGAGAGGCGAAGCAGAGAAAAAATAAAAATAAAAAAAAGGAGAAAAACAAGGAGGATTAAAAAAAGCAAAAACAACTCCCCGGCGCATTAATTAAAAGACGCAGACAAAGCGAGGCGCAGATTAATTGGCGTCAATGAGCGACAGACAAACAGAACGAAAGAAACTGTAAGAAAGAGAGTGGAGTGTGAGATAAGCCAAGAGAGAGAGAGAGAAAGAGCGAGAGGGAGAGAATGACAGGCACGAAAAGTGATTAAGAAGACACCGCCAGCAATGGACAAGAGAGGGAGAGAGAGAGAGCGAGAGAGAGACGCGCAGGATATCAACGGATATCAGCGAAAATGAATAATGAACTCGAGTGGAGAAGCACAATAAGAAACTAGGCCTACGTGGCTGACGGTTTGACTGCCTGTCTGTGTGTGTGTGACTCTGTGTGTGTGTGTGCATGGGGATTGCGCGTTCCGCGTTTCAGTTTCAGTTTTTTTTCTGCGCTTTTTGTGAGGCTTTTTAAATTCCCCGAACGCGCCGCATGTCAATGAACTGCAGCAGTTACAGTGTGCGTGTGTGTGTGTGTGCGTGTAGTGTGCGAGTGTGGGAATATATGCAAATTATACGCCAAACTGAAACTTGTCTTTGGGCAGCAGCAGCAGCAGAGGCAGCGCCCAACTTGGCTGTAATAATTTTGCCGTTTGCTTTTTTCCGCTCATTTAAAATTCAACAACTGCGGCCATTGCGTCGCTGCTTGCCGCCTGCTGTATGCCGCCATTTTTGCCGCTACAGAAAGAGTGCAAATGCGCGAGAGAGAGAGAGTGAGAGAGCGAGTGAGAGAGATTGATAGAGAGCCAGAGCAGTTTTTGAATGGGAATAAGCCTCGTTTATTTTACGTCTGTTGCTCCACTAAAAAAAAAAAAAAACTAGAAATAACCACGAAAGAACAGCAGGCTTCCATGGCTACCCCTCTTCAACAACCCCTGCCCCCTCTCCCAACAGCCCGTGCTTCTGTCTGCTGTTTTGCATGCATGCAACAAAAACAAAAGAACAACAACAACAACAACAACAGCAACGGCAACGGCAGCAACTGCAGAGGGCACCGAAGGCGACGACAAATAAGCGCCACAATTTCTGTGGTTTCCATTTCGCATTTCGTCTGGCGCTGCCACGCCCTGCAAACTATATGCCGCCCATATTTTTATTTTAATTAAACTTAAAGCGGTTTGTGTACTGCTTTTTTTTAATTTCTCTTTTTCTTAACATTCACGTACATTTTTTTCCACTTTTTTTTTAGTTTTATAATTGTGTTGAAAGTTTTGCTGGAGCTAGAAATGAACATGTGCAGCGCAATGCGAATTGAATGCAAAATGGCAGAGGAGTTGGGTAGAAAGAGAGAGAGAAAGGGAGGGAGGAAGGTAGAAAAAGAGAGGTATATTGTGGCTGGAGCATGCATAGAAAGCGCAGCAAGTGAGTGAATAAAACATGCAACGCTTTGAACAACTCGAATGGAAACTTATGTGTAGAAAAGTAAATTAAAAATTTGCATTATTTTAAAAATAAATTTGTTAATAATTATATGTGCAGAAGGAGTGCATTGAAAAAATGTTACTAAGTCGACTAAATGTGCTCGCTTTAATTAAAAGCAACTATAATTGTGACTCTTCTAGCGACGCCTCTAGTGACTCTTCTAGTTATTTTTTTTTAGTGACTTTTCTAGTGATTTTATAGCGATAGTAATACTTTAGAATGTGATTCACAAATGGTTTTACCCTACTACACACACCGTCAACAATTGCTAATGGCACTTAACCTGAAGCTGCTCGAAAATAGTTGAGGACGTGCCCCCGCGCGCTCTCTACTGCAACAATCTGGTAAATTGAACTATCAAAGCGAATTATGTGACTGCTGGCACGCCCCCATACCCAACGCCCCGCCCCGCCCCTTGACAGTGGCACCTGCCTATGTAACGTAGAAAAACCAATTTTCGTTCTAATTTGTTGAAAACGAAGTTGATTAGGTTTGACAGGGACTGGAAAGGGGAGGCAGCGAAAAAGCATAGCATACTTTTCTGCGTTCAATTTGTTTGTGCTGCGGTTAGAGCCACGAAATGCACTCGAAAACACGTTGACAGAGCGGCAGAGAGAGAGAGGGAGAGAGAAAGGGAGATATAGAGGGGGATAGAGAGGCAGACAGAGAGGCAGGTAGTGAGGGAGAGGGACAGATAGAAGGTTAGAAAGAGCGCAAAGCTGCTGCAGTTGCGGCTATGAAATGGAAGCTACAATCAAGTGCAATAATGTAATAGCTATATTTAGAGAGAGCGAGAGAGAGAGAAAAAGAGCGGAAGAATGTTGAAATTTTTTGTATGTTGTTATGACCGCAATATTACGTGTCCTGTATACACTGCCAGCTGCATCCTGCATTGAGCTGGGCAACTCCGTTAGCCGCTGCCTGCTTTTATTTGCCGCCAGTTTGATATCGTTAGGCAAGCGCAGAGTAGGGGAGAGAGAGGGGAGAGAGGAGAGCAGAGAGGCCAGGACTGCGGAAACATATTGACAGCTTCAGTGCAATGCAACGGCGGCATGCCCAGGGATGTGATTCGATAGGCTGAACCATCCTATATTTTTTTTTTTCGGCCCTGCTCGTTGCTCCATTTCATTTTACCGCATTTCTGTCGCAATTTCGTTGCCACTTTTGTTATTTTTGTTTGCTGAAGTTGCTGCATTTTCCAATTGCACTTGCAGCCTGCACACACACACACACACAATATACACACACAGACAGCGCACTCGCTGGCACACACAGTTCATATGCGGAAATTGTTCGGTCAAAATATTTGTGCAATGCCAGGCACGGCTTACAGTTGTGCCCCCTCTGCCAGCCGCCCTCCTCCTTCTGCCCACTCGCCTGCTGCAGCTGTTCTCACTTTGTGCCGTTAGTTAAGCGCCCAGAGATTTGGTTTTTCGGCATTTCTCTTGCCTCGTCTGCCGCCGCGCCATGAATATTTCAGGCATTTAATTGTAAATTACACATACGCCCAGTGTGCGCTTTATGCATTTTTTACAATTGTTTGCCAGCCTGTTCTGTTCTCTTGCTGTTTTTATTGTTGTAATGCGCGGATTTGGCCATTGGGCCACGTGCCTGGGGAACGACTTGTGCCGCGGGTTTTGCAGCACATTTAAAAATGCAACTTGCATGATTAAAGTTCGCGCAAATTGAAATGGTTTTACGCTGTTGGCTCTTCAATTATGCAATAGTTTGATGCATGATGAAATGTCCGCTGCACTGCATAAGGCTCAAAGGACTCACACACACACACACACACACATACACACACATGTGTATTTATTTTCGCCATTGTTGTGGCACCACCGAGGGCTTAAAATATATATTTTGGCCACAAGGCTTTGCAATTACGTGTGTGTAAATTAAATTAATTAATTATGCTTAAGGCAATTGCTTAATTATTTAAACTTAATTAGGCAATACTCGTTTTTAATTTTTAAAAACCTTTTCCTTTATTATTTTCGTTTCAGGATGAGAAAAATCAATTGCTAGTCACAAACGTGTGGCTCAAACTGGAATGGAACGACATGAATCTGCGCTGGAATACAACAGACTATGGCGGTGTCAAGGATCTACGTATACCGCCACATCGCATCTGGAAACCGGATGTGCTGATGTACAACAGCGCCGACGAGGGCTTCGATGGCACCTACCAGACCAACGTGGTGGTCCGCAACAATGGCTCCTGCCTCTATGTGCCGCCGGGCATCTTCAAATCGACATGTAAAATTGATATTACGTGGTTCCCCTTCGACGATCAACGCTGCGAGATGAAGTTTGGCAGCTGGACCTATGATGGATTTCAGGTTTGATTCAGTCGCCCGAGTTGGCACACAACAAGCAAGGCAACCAGGGAGTACCCCAACTCGTAGTTGTTATGCTTGAAATGAAACATACATATATATTTTAAATATTATTTTATTTCGATTCTTTCTTATGAGTTTTCTTCGGTTGATTAATTTGCAAAGATTCATTTATTGAATGCAATACTATATGATAAATATGAAGATGGAGCTGGGAGATGGCGTAGCGATATATATGCATATATATTTATCATATTCTACCCTCTCCTCATTGTAACTAAAGCTGGATTTGCAATTACAAGATGAAACTGGCGGTGATATCAGCAGTTACGTGCTCAACGGCGAGTGGGAACTACTGGGTGAGTAAGCCAATGCCAGAACCAGAAAAATAGCAAACAGAAAGACAGAAAGAACAAAAGAAAAAAAAACCAGTAAAGCCGAAAGAAAAAAAAAACAGTACAGTAGAAGAGCTGAGAGGCAAGAAGAGTCCGACTGGCAGCCATTGCTTACTTTAAGTAACTCACGTTCTCAGACAAATGAAACGAAAACATGCACATTAGAAAAATTGAGAAATGGCTGCCTGGAACATGGCCATCTTTTCTGGTATACACCCACTCCTTACACATACGTGTGCGTGCGTGTCTGTGTGGCAGCAGAATGAAATGAAAACAAAATGTTAAGGAGATGATGGAGAACTTATTTCTCATCTTGGGCAATGCTGCCCCATAAGTTCTTAAGTTGTGCGTACTCGCACTCATTTTCGTAGTCAAACAAGTACTCATCTTTTCAACTTTAGCTTCTATCTCTATCTCTCTCTCTCTCACACGCTCTTTCTCTCAAACTCTATGGACCCCCAACTCTATCTCTCTCTCTCTCATAACAATGGCATAACAATTTCTCACTCAACTCTCTGACCGAAGCAGGGTTCAGGTTGCGAGCTAAAGTTCCGAACTCGTTCCGTTCGAAACTCATACTGTACAACGTTTTGCTCGACAATTGATTGAAACAGTGTTGGTAAATGCCGCTTCAATCAATCGGACGCTGTAAACGTTCTCCAATCACTGTTTCTACCCATCTAAAATACATCATAAATATCCCCCAAAAAATGTCCCCCCATGTAGCAGGTTCGAGTTCAATGAATACGGAATGAAGTATGGCATCAAATGAACCCTGTTACCCCAAAAAAAAAACAAACTAACTTCAACTACTCTTCTCTTATCTACATATCACTATTTACTACTGTTTTTACTTCAATGTACACTCGTATACCACACGCTTATCCAGTGTTCTCCCACTCACTCACTCCAAACAAGAAAATCTAAAGAAATCTAAATCTGAAAAATAAATCAAAAAATTATTCAACTTGGGCGCTTTAACTTTTGAAGTCCGAAATAGCCGCGTAAACGTTTCGTTTACCATAGTTTAAAATAAAAAAAAAAAGCAAACTATGATCTTGATACTTGTCAGTCGTTGTGGCATACTTATGGTATGCTGCATCGACTGTTGAGTATCTCCTCAGAGCATAAACAGTCCCTTCTCCCCTAAGCAAGAGGTAAGGTCAACCCCCTAGACAATCGCTCTCTCTCTCTCTCTATTTTTCTCTCTCTCGAAGCTCTGAACGAAGCATGCGAACGAGTTCCGAATGGAACTGTCCTTAAACGATTATAGTGATATACTGAATGCTGCCTAGAAATACAACAAAACCAATATCTATTGAATTTTGCTTAGCTCTTAAGTAATAAAAGATTAAAGAGTATGCTGAAACCAACCCAAAAGACCCATTTAGCAAGTTTTAAGTAACTTTTTTTGAATACTACTACATATACGAATTTGGATTGCTCTTCATTTTATCGCTTTCAAAGTTTTGATTAGTTTCTAAGGTCATGCAAATGCATGGAGCTTAATGCGTCAAAAGTTGCCAAAAAAAAAATAAATAAAAGTAATGAACTGAGAAAGGAAAATGCAGAAAGTCGCAAATTGCAGTTTTCCGCAGAGAATGCTAAGAAAGCTAAATGCGCAACTCGCATCCAACCACACACACACAAATACACGGCTAAACTTTCCACACACACACAAAAGTTAAAAGAAAGTGAAGATTTTCTACCACCACGCACCGAACCAATTAAGAAATTAAAAGACAAATACACACAGACACGCACACACACAGACACCAAGTGGTACAAGCACTATAAATTAGCAGTTGCACACACACTCACTCACATTCACACTCACACATTGAGTCGAAAAAAGTTCCCTACTCAACACTGGCCACAAAAGTTCACAACACACAAAAGTGCTGAGAAAGTTTGTGCAACAAATTTTTTGCTTTAAGCTTTCTTTCTCTTTTTTTTGCGTTCTCTCTGCTTATCCGCATTACTCTGAAACTGTTTTTCACTTATTTTTCTTTTATTTTGGCATTTGTTTTCTTCGTTATACAACACTTCTCAATGCGCATTTGCGGTATTCGCCTTCGGCAGGCAATTTATGCAAATCATTCGGAGTTTTCACAGTTTTTTTTTTTCAAAAATTTAATGGTTCAAAATATTTAAGTTAAAGGAGTTTCTTCAACTTGCCTAACTATTTTATAAGACTTTACACTTTTTATATTGTTATAGTTTAAAATTGTTATCCTATTTGATCTGACATCATACAATTTTTTAAAGTTTTTACTATTACCAAAGAGTCCGATTATTAGGCTTTTCCCCATTCAAACTATGTTTTATTTTGATCAGGCAATCTTTCTTTAATCAATCTGCCTGCTTTATAACTTGAGAATTAAGAACTCTTATCTAATATATATTTTAAAAACCCTATCAAGCTTTAGACTTATTTTAGATATACTGCCGCTTGAAAATAGACCTTCTACCACAGTATCTAACTCTTTTGTATTACTTTAAGTAATTTGACAGTATTTCAACTCTCGCAAAGTGTTGAGAGTTCTGAAAGATGTTTGCCTTTATAGAACAAACCCAAGTCCGGGCTTACTTCAAATTAGTTACTGGACGTATGCAAATAAAACTTTTGCTACACAGTTTGAAACACACTCAACTTGTTGACTACACTTAGAAAAACCACAGCATGCACACAAGAGCCACTATTACTACTACTACAATATATCATACTCCCCTTACTTATACTACTCTACTTATACTTTTAAAGTTCTAAACAATTCATTATCTTTACACACTCACACACAGTTCTCACACACAATTCTCACTGCAAACATTCCCAATTAGTCTACGCTTCATTTTACTCAACTTTCTTAACGCTTTTCACAAGACTTACAGAACGCTTTGCTCTCTACAATACTCTCTCTCTCTCTCTCTCTATACTATATATACTATATACTTGCCTGTATGCCATGCTCAAACTTATAGCATAGTCCCAAAGCTCAGACAAAGGCCCAACCAAAAGCTGGACATATAAAAAGACACAAATCTTGAAATCTCTTTTGTATTATATTCGATTGTTTAACAAGTATTTATACTAATATCATGATAATTTATGTGTGTGTGTGTATGTGTTCAGGTGTGCCCGGAAAACGCAATGAGATCTACTACAACTGCTGCCCGGAACCGTATATAGATATTACATTTGCCATAATCATACGACGACGCACACTGTACTATTTTTTTAATCTGATCATACCGTGTGTACTGATTGCATCGATGGCTCTGCTCGGCTTCACACTGCCACCAGATTCGGGTGAAAAACTATCGCTGGGTAAGTGGATCGAAAGTAAAAGGAGGGGTACTTAAGACTAGACAGACATATAGATATATCAACTGTTTATATATATTCAAATAGCAATGGCATGTGGCAATCCTGACAGCCGTCTAAATAGTTCAATAAATTAATATGAATTTTCACTTACGTAACACAAATACTTGGCAGCAGCTTAAGAGATGCTTTGAAAAGTATTTGCCAAGTACTTTTTGCAATAATGACAGCCCCTCGTCACGAATTTAAAATTAGAAAAAAAAGACGCGGAAAAAAAGCTCCTCAAAATGCCTCTGCCATTGCCGTTGCCGTTGCCGTTGATGAGTGCTTGGAGAGGTGCCTGACGACGAGCCCTGAGTCTGGGTTGGCTGCCTCGGGCTGGCAGGCTGACGTCGCACATTAGACATTATTGCCAGGGCTGGGAGATGATGATGATGATGATGATGGGTGATGATGACGCCAGAGTTGAGTCTCGTCTTGTCTTGGCTTGGTAAACAAACTATTGAACTTTTAATGTTGCCATGACGGGGCTGTAAAGCGCTGAAGGAAGTATGTGAGTTATGCTCGAGGGGTATTGGGGCTGGGAATATCTTGTGAATAGAGGATATTCGAGTACAGTACAAAACAATAATGAATGACGGGCTTTAAGACAGTGAAATATAATTTACATAAACCATTTGAAATTACATTTTCGTAGCTAATCAACACTACACTCCTATTATACCATACTCCATATTCATCATTTACTATTATTCTCGATATCTAGGCGTTACGATCTTGCTCTCGCTGACCGTGTTCCTCAATATGGTTGCCGAGACAATGCCGGCCACCTCCGATGCAGTACCCCTGCTAGGTAAGATGATTTTGTTTACCAATCTTAACGGTGTTTTATGCTTACTCTACTCACTATATACTATATACTATGTAATATGTATCCTCGTTATCCTTATACTATACTATATCCGTATCGTAATCGCTGTGTCTACGTGTTCGACTTTGCTTTTGAGTTCGTGTGTTCTTTTGTTCACAGTTTCTAGTATACTATTCTATCATAACAACTAACTTCATATATGTATATTCCTGTAACAAAAATCAATAATATCATAAATCTAAAGTTGCAATTACAGTTCCATAATCCATACTCTATTCATATTCATGCATTTCTAAAACGATTTTAATAACCAAATAAAATCCGATGATTTTATAATATTAAAACTTTGACACACAATTAAAAAAATATCAATGTGTATCAGCAAAATATTAAAACCAATTAACAAGCAGTTTCTTTGGCTTTAAAGCCAAAAATCACTTTGACTTTAAAGCGAACAAAGAAACTGCAAGCTGATGCTAAAAAAAAGTTTAAAATCTGTAGAGAAAGCAAAAAAAAAAACAAAAATTAAATAACTTGTAGGGCAGTTTAAATCAAACATATTTTTGAAACTTAAAATGGATAATTGTAAGAATAAAAAAAATAATAATCCCAGAGTTGACACACTGAACACACGAGTTGGTTTGATAAATGCACACACAGTTGTAATCGAGTTAATTGCACGCTCTAATCCTTTCTTTTTGGGTTCTTAAACCAGATTAAAATAAATTATCTAATTTATTAGAATGTTATTTTTACTATGGGTTGTTTCTGAAACCAAAAGCTTTAAATGAATAATTAATGACTAATTTTACACAAGTAAACTGACCTTAATTGGTTAACAAAATGTTTTAATTCTCTTAAAAGTTTACATTTATAATTACTTAATTAAATACAATATATGCTTAAATCTTCTGTATCAATGTTGTTTAAATACTAAGGGAGAATCCTTAAATTTTAATAATCTTAATGTCTCTTTTAACGTTACAACGAAACAACCCATAAAATGCATTCTATAATTTTCCAATTTCAAACGATTGATATATCTCAAGTTTCTTTCAAAATTCTTTCAAAAACTAAATTTGTAAAATTTGTACGCCAAATTAAACTGTTTGAATTTCAATTATATGCGAGAAAATCTCTTTAAATTTGAAATACTTTTAACTCTACTCTTCAAACATAATCTATCTAATTATAATTCAATTTTTGAGTGTCTAATATTCTATACTCCTATAACCATTACAAATGTTATTCCAACTAAATCAATTTAAAAGTTACTTGTGTGTGTGTGTTTTTTCGATACAAATACAGTTGTTAAGAACCATATAAAGAACGTACAAAAACAAAAAAACTAAAATCTTTTAAAAAAGATTTGCATTTACTATCCAATACTAACTAAAATATTTGTATATATCTCTCTGCCTTTTTTCTTTCTTTCAACAAAAAAAATTTTATACTTTTTGCCAAAATACTCTCTCGATAACAAAAAAAATAATAATACCAATCCACTGATTGAATTCTGAACGAAAAAAATGCTACCCTGAACTATGCTCGACAAAACTAACCAACCAAACCGAAACCGAAATCGAAACCGAAAAACTAATCAACCGAAAACAAAACTCCAATCGCACCACAACAACAACACACACAAAAATACACACACGAATACACCCATCGCTAAACGATAAACTATTTTATATATTGACAACACGCCCAACCAACCAACAGGTACATATTTCAATTGCATAATGTTTATGGTAGCTTCATCCGTTGTGTCAACGATTTTAATATTAAATTATCATCATCGAAATGCTGATACGCACGAAATGTCCGAATGGGTAAGTTTCAACTGGGTCGACTCAACCGAAACCCACAAAAAAAAAAAAAAACAAATAAATAAAAACTCAGAAAAAGAAAAAACAAAAATGAAAAAGAAAACAGTATAAGATAAAAAAAAAATACAACTCGAAATCCAAATCAGCTAACAAACAAAAAAACAAAACTGCAAAATGCGACCATCACTTATCATCAAAAGGCCTTATCCAGCAGTTGCAGCAGCAGGAGCAGAGGAAACTATATCCCAGACTCGCCTCACGAGTTATCCTTGCTTGCCTGCTCCGGCTCCGTTACCGTCTCCTGCTGCTGTTGCTGCTACTGCTCCATAGCTCACTGTCCACTGCCCACTGTCGCATAGCATTAGCCATATCTCATATGATTTATATATATCTCTAGCCACAAACAGACTGAGACAACTGCATATACATATATTTATATAAAATACAAATTTGAGAAACGCGCCAAATAATTTATGTGTTTAGCTAGAGAAATGTTTTTGTGTTTACTCGTTTCTCATTTCTTGTTTACACTGTTATTTAGTTATCGCTGTACCTTGTGTTCCCTTAGTTATTATTGCTGGAATTAAGTAATATGTTTGTGTTTTTTGTGCCCTGTGCTAAATTGAGACACTTTACAATCGGCAATTAAATGTATCGCCCCGAATATACCATCATATTATGCAAAAGGATTGAAATGATTGGAGTGTTTCCGG
Organism: Zaprionus kolodkinae; assembly: GCA_018901885.1. Lineage (NCBI taxonomy): Eukaryota > Metazoa > Arthropoda > Insecta > Diptera > Drosophilidae > Zaprionus > Zaprionus kolodkinae. The sequence goes on from JAEIFM010000508.1 coordinate 4,339,155, forward strand.
TTGAGTGCATTCATAATAAATATCTTTCAATTAAATATGTACACATATTTTATGAGAAACAAATGAAATGTTCAAAATTAAACGAATGAATTGGAATATTCAGTATATTATATAATTTACATTCATCGCCGTGAAACCTCCAAAATGAACCTTGATTTAATGCAATTATGCTAGTTGCTGCACCGCAAAAATCTGTGTTTAATGTATACGATTATTGTTGTTATGAATCCCCCACCCCTACCCAGTTTGTTATTGTTGTTGTTGTGTTGTTGTACTTCCGTTTCTGTTTCCATTATGTTCGTTCGTTTGATCGTTCGTTCGTTGTGTTAATTTAAAGCCTACTTAGAGGCGCTTATGCAAGCAAGTTTATGTTTTGTTATCTCTGTTAGCCCGTACTCTTAGCCCACAGATATGTATGTATGTCAGTTGAGTTTAAGTCCATGTGTGTGTGACACTCCCCACCCCCCAAAAAAAAAAAAAAAAAAAAATTAAAGTGAATTATAAAATGGAGTCCAAATGTGACGGACGGATGTACAGAGTACGAAATGAATGTTGCAACTATGTGTGAAAACTAGCCAACATGTCTGCTACGACGAGTACTGAACGTGTCTACTATAAAATAATTTATGTAATGAAAAATATCGTAATGTTGATGTTGGGCCCATAATTTCTTCTTAACTAAGCTTTATGTGTATGTCACTCTGTACAATCCATCACAGCCTAGCGAAAAGAAACAAATAATTATTATAATACTATAATAATAATGATAATAATAGTGAATCCCTCGCAAATACCTATCCACAAAAAAAACCCATCAACTAACCAACTAATTTACTAACCAATTAACTAACCCATCACTTCGTTCTTTTAGTCACAATCTGCACTCTGCTTTTCTATTAGTTCTCGTATTTCCGTAAACAATAAAAAAAGTGCAGATATATATAATATCAAAACTTTTTCTCTATTGATAAATTCTACTCAATTTTCTCCTCTTCTTCTGTGTAAATATTTATGTATTTTGATTGTTTGATATTGAAAGAAATTACATTTAATATGATTAAATCAATAACTATTTAAATAACATCTATCAAAATACCAATAATATAAATAAATAAAATAACATAATATATATATAAACTGCTTCTTTGTAAATTAAAATAAATGATCTCTACATGGTTGAACCATTTAATCCTAAGGTTCTTCTACGGTTTATTATTTTCTTAGGCTTTTTGTGAATCAACTTGAAATACGAATACGCAATATGAATATATATTTATAATTTCTGCCTCCTTGATTGAGTCCCCCGTCTCAATTTCCTTTGACAAATGCAATGTTTATACTCAAAAGCAATCAAATGTCGAGTACTCGTATCCCTATCAAAATTAGAGTATCAAACACAGTAAATACTTGGGCCGCCCATGGGGGAAATTGAGTATGGCGCGTACGACCAAGTGGAAAGCAATTTATGCACATTATTGCAATTGCATGAAGAGCATAATGGAAGGTTGTGAATGTGTGTGTGTGTGTTTGAGTGTTTGAGTGTTAGGCTATATTTGAAAGGAACTTGGCTAACAAGTTGGCTAGAAGAAGGTCCGCTAAACTGAATGTAGAACGGCGGAAGTCGATTGGCTTTTAAGAAGTCAGTCACATGAAAAGTTCTTCATGGTTTTTGCGCCCAAGAATGTGAACAGGGGGAGCCATGATGCCATGATGCAATTGAATTTGGAGCAATTGAAGGAGCAAGAGAATCGAAATCGAGGCAGGGAAGGCATGAGGCGAGGAGCTCGGGAGCGACAGTTGGCCCAGTTGCAAGTTGTGTCGTGACAGGGGCATGGAAATTGAGCCAATTGGCAGGCAGGGAACGCAGGTACATTAGAAATGTGCAGCTTAGGGCGTGACATGTACAACAGTTGCCTTCAAAGCCGCCATGTCTCCCCTTCTATCCCTTCCCTGGCTACTGTGATAACAACAAATCAATTTGCACAAAATTTGCACAAAGCAAGTGAAAGAGAGGGAGGCGAGAGAAAGAGAGGGAGACGAGAGAAAGAGACAGGCCGCACACAGCTGCGGTCTGTGGCATTGCAGCATATCATAGTCCTAGTCCAGGCGATATGGATACTCGTGTGCCACAAGCGGAGTACTCCATGCTCCATGCGCCATGCTCCATGCTTGCTTCGATCGCAGTCAAAACTTTGCATTTGGTTTGCATGCCACGTCCTCGAGCGCATTTCCATGTTTCACCATCGCTTGTTAGGCGAAACCGCCAACGTCAAAGGAGTACACGATGCCTGGGGCGGGGCGGGGGAGTGAGTGTGCTGGCTGGAATGGTGGCTGGGAGGGGCTGCGGGGCATGGCCAGAGCAGTAGCAGCAGATGTCAACGGTTCGCTAAGGGTTTTTAGCCCAGCTACAGTTTTGGGCAAAAGAGAGAGAAAAAAAAAGGAAAAATGGTTGGCCAGCATGAAATGCAGCTTAGCATGACAATCGTTTGGGGTTTTTCGTTTTTAGTTGTGCTTCGACTCCTTCTCTCCTCCGTTCTTCACTCCCTCGCTGCCACCCTTCCTCCCTATCCATTCTTTCACTCAACTGCACTTGGGAGCTTAATCAAAAGTAAACAGGGTTATGGAATCTTAAATGGCAGCATGTAATGCGAAGATTGATTGCAGCCAGTGTACTTTTATTGGCTGCATAAGAAATGCATTCATCGATTTTTCTTAGTATTTTCTGCTGATAAATTCCACATAGTTTGTTTTTTTTTTTATTCAGCAGCGTGTTATGTGGCGGAATAGTTATTTTCAATAGGTCGTTCATGAATATTTACTATCATAAATCTTTGATTTTTTTGCAAAATAACCTACTGTTTCCTTTGGGAATTATGTTTGTTTTAAGGCTTGACAAGTTTTGTTCAATTGAAATATATAAGGAAGCTACAGTCATGTGTGCTCGACTGTAATATACCCGCTAAACCCACTAAAATGATATATATTTAATAACTTTTATTAAACCATTATTATTATACACCCAAAAAATAAATAAATTCGCCTTTAAATCACGCTCGAACTTCAATTTGCGGATGCGGTTAGGGTAGTTTCAAATTTTCAAAATTCAATTAAGCAACGTGCAATGATAATACATAACGGCACCAAATTTGATAGCTCTAGCTCATATAATAGTTGTGATATAGGCTTTCATACAGACGAACATAGCCTTATCTCCTCGGCTAAATTATATACACCTTGCATTCGTTGACACGCCTTTTTCTATCTTTGCGATATATTTTCGATATATTTTGTGACAAGCTATAATACCCTTCTACTCTATGAATATCAGGTATACAAATAAAACAAAATACTGTTGGAAAACGTATATGCGAATGAGCTCAATAGAGATAGCTGCCGGAACCGGAAACGGATGTAAAAATTATTTTGATATGCCTGCCAGATTATTGTATATTTTTATAAAAGAAATGCAAGATAATAAATAGCAGAATATAATATATTATTTAATTATATTTTTTATATCAAAGACTTTAATTGAGAACTCGTGAAACACTCGGTTGATTTGAATATTAAAGCGAAACTCATTCGAACTTGTTGCTTTCCCCCACAGCCCAAGCAATTATAGTCAACTTAGTGCAAATAAGTGAGTGTCAATGTGCGTTTGAGTGCGAGTATGAGTGTGAGTGTACGAGTGTTTTGGTTATTTATAGCCCGTAACCAATTGGGTTGACTGGCAGCTTAGTACAATATTCGAGTCTCCTCACAGCGATGATATGAGATTGTTGTCGTTGTTCTTGTTGCTGTTGTAGTACTCCTCCTTTGTTGTTGTCTCGTTGTTGTTCTTGTTGTTGTTGTTGCTGTTGATGTCGCTGTGACGTGTGTGTTTTGTTGTAAATCATAAATTTTGCATGCATCACCAGTAGCTATAAATAAGCCCAGGCTAGCAGTCAAAAGCAGCAGAAGCGGCAGCAGGGCTTGCTACCAGGCGCTAGATGGCGCCAATTGGCCAACCCGACGAGGCACACACAATCGTACATACTATAAATATTATTATAGCTAAGTGTAATAGTAAACGCACCAGCAGACATCCATGTGAACATGACACTATACAACACACACACACACCCACACACACACCGACACACACTTATTTGGGGTCAGGGGTCAGGTAGGGAATGGGGCAAAAACAACAAGTTGGCCCCATCGGAATGGTCTCTGGATGGGGCAGTTTGTTGCTTTGCTTTGCTTGTAATCAAAATCAAATATAAATCATAATTGTGGTGTGTGTGTGGCAGAGTGTGTGTGTCTGTGTCCGCGCTTTCCCTCTCTCTCTCTCTCTTTGTCCTGCTGTCTCTGTTCATGCAAAAGCGCCATAAATCGTTGCCTGCCCGGTTAAGTATGCTACATACAGGCAGGCGAGCGCGCGCACACACACACACACACACCCCACACACACGCACACACACATACATGCATACGCAGACAGTCAAAGTCGAAATACTTGTAATACACGCATTTGGAATCGAGTCAGCCTGCAGTTCGTCTACTAAACGTTTCAATTTCCACCTGCCACATGCCACATGCCACACACACACACACACACACACATTTACACACAATTGCCACACCGTTAGATACGCATCGTATTTTTATGCTGGCTGCCATGGATATTGCGCATGAGTCGACCGGGACGACCGCTGATATTGGAATTCCCGACAACGCCCTGCTCGGATACCTCGTCTGAGCGCAAGCATCAGATACTCTCCGATGTTGAGCTGAAAGAGCGGTCGGTATACCAAAACTACAACTATTGCAACCCATCCATCCTACCCATTACCCATTACCCATTTCCCTATCACCCTTAAGTTTCCCCATTCAATTAATTCAATGATCTCTTTGCCACAAGATGCTAAACAAATAAAACTCTTTTGAAGCTCCTCGAAGTCGCTGCTGGCCAATGTGCTCGACATTGATGATGATTTTCGGCACAATTGTCGCCCCATGACGCCCGGCGGAACACTGCCACACAATCCGGCCTTCTATCGCACGGTTTATGGGTAACAATAACCACAAAACACGCCCATACAGACAGACACATAGAGAGAGAGCGATACGAGATACCAATACCAATCTACCCCTCCCCCCATTTCAGGCAAGGCGACGATGGCAGCATTGGGCCAATTGGCAGCACACGAATGCCCGATGCGGTCACACATCACACGTGCATCAAATCATCAACAGAATATGAATTAGGTTTAATCTTAAAGGAAATTCGCTTTATTACTGATCAGGTAAGTGCTTCGCTTCTCCATCCTCTATAGCTTGAGGTGACAACTCGACTCGAGCTGGTCTCATATATTATTCACTAGAAAAAGAGGAACTCATGCACATGCAGAATAAAGTAAAATGTCCCTAACTGTTGGATACTGATATATGTCTGTCTGTCTGTCTACACATTCTTATTTTTCTAATTTTTCAAAATATAAAACATTCATCTAATACATTTTTTTAGTAAAAGTGATTACATTTAATAAGGAAATATTATATAATATTTAAATTATATTTGCAAGTGCATTTACATTTCGGCTAACCGAAAAAATTCTATATTCTTATAAACAAACCAATATATTTTTATAATATAAGTATAAGCATGTACAACTTTTAGATCTTTCAATCAATATTTAAGCACAATTTTTTGCTGAATAAAATTTTACTTTAACAATACTTTTATTTAAATTAAAAAAGTATATATATATAGAAACTGCCTTTGATTAGTAAACCGAAAACCATTTTATTTTTACTTCTCTTTCTCTCCAAAACATACAAAAATAATGAACCTTAAATGATATAATCTACATACATACTTATAACCTATATAATAGCTACGTAAAACTGACGAGGACAATGACATTGCCAATGATTGGAAATTTGCAGCTATGGTCGTTGACAGACTGTGCCTTATCATATTCACAATGTTCACAATATTAGCCACAATAGCTGTACTACTATCAGCACCACATATTATTGTCTCGTAGCCATATGGGCGAGGTGGTTATTGTTATTGGTTTTATTATAAAATCAATTTGTTAATTATTAAATTAATAACGAAACTTTTTAAGTAAATTTAAAAACGTTTAACAGCAACAGCAACAAGCGGAAAAAAATCAACCAAAAAAAGCGAAAAATACCTAAATAAAAATCATTGACTAAATAATACCAAATGAAAAACGAACAAAAAAAGCAACACATCTATAAAACACAATAATTTAAACAAAAACTCGTTTGAACAAGTCTTTAATATGATACCAAAAAAAAAATAATTAAAAAACCAAAAAGAGACTTATAAAACAAAATCCAAACTAAATTTGTTTACACATTTTTAATTCAAAAGTAAAACAAAAAAAAAAAACAACAAAAGAAACTTTAAAAACACTCTATAAAAATCTTCTACCTTATAAAACTCCTAGAATCAAACATCTTTCCCAACTGCAAGACCCTTGACAGTCAAGTTAAGTTTCTTCCATTTTGAAAAGAGAATAAAACGGGTATATATTTTCTTTATAGATTTGTATATTTTACAAAATTTAGGAGCAATTTTTCTAGAAATAGCCAACATTTTTTCCAACCAGATTTTTTTGGTAAAACTTGAAATTGCAGTATTATATATATATTTATATATACAGACACTATATAAAACGTTTTGAAGACTTCATTGTATACGCTCAATTTCGTTTGAAAGTATTGAGCTTTATAAAGGGAAATACATAGTAGAAATTATATGGATCCAAATGTTAGGCGAAACCCAACGTTTTTTATTCTGGCTCTCTAGCAAGATTATTGTAGATATATATACATACTTATATATATATATATATATATAAACTGAATCCTCTCAGAACTCTTCTTGATTCATTTTCCAAGTCACACTCTTTATGCATGTAGTGTTTCCACACAAACTCTCATAAGATCATCCTCGGAATCCATTGCTTCCAGAAAAAAATACTCTTTCAAGGAATTGGATAACTGACATAAGTACATACATAAGATTTAGAGACCCATCTGCAATTCCTAAACAGAACCAATATAATGACGACCTACATATCCTACCATTTGTACGTAAATCTCCTCAAGTCCTTAAAGTATTTTGATTTCAACTAAACAACAGAAATAAAATCGAATCCCAACACCCATGGCTAAATGCATAACAAAACCAATAGAATAACCCATCCAGCGAATTGAATAAATTACCCAATTGGAATAACAAAATTAACCAAAAAAGAAAACAAAAAAAAAAAAAACCAAAAAAAATTATCAAAGAAAAAAGTAAGGAAAATATCACGAGACAAGCAGCTAATGAAAATATAATGGAAAATACAGAAAACCACGCCCAAGGTGTGCACAACAAATGAAATTTTATTTCATCTGTCTGTGAACGGCACAGCAAATAATCGACTATCGACTATTGAAAATCGAAATCGAAAAGCAAATTGACAAATTGAGTGGTTGCGAGCAATAATATCTGCGTGTTGATGAATTGCATGATTTTTTTGGTGATGCAAACAATGATCGATCGATCGATTGCGAGGAATCGATTACCAGATTTTGAGCAAAAGTTCGCTCTTTCATTGCATTGAGAACAGCGAAAAGTACACAAAATACTTTACAACTTTCGGTATTCTATACATCTATTTTCTCTGCAAAATTATTTCATTACTTTTATTTTTGTTATAATTTCTATCATTTCGAAACTAAATAAATTCATGAAGCTAAACAAAATGAATACTGAAACTTGATAGAACACACCAAAATGCATACAAAGAGATTCAACACAGAAAACAGAAGAGGCAGTCAATAAATAGGAAATACCAATAACAATGAACATCATGTAGAACACAAGACATGTCCGGTGCAAGGAATAAATTATGTGCTTTGCTTTTCTACTGCACAGAGCACGAGATATAACACAACAACAACAAGAACAAGCACATACCAAGAGAGAGCTTTATACATATATATAGAGATCACTAGAGAAACATTTAGCGGGATGACTTCCCCGCCTTTCTCTTCTACCTCTTCATACATTTGCACCTCTCACATAAATGTATAGACAACAAAAGGGTACATCTAGTACTCTACGATTAGACAAAGAAGTTTCCACAGATCTCTGAAGATCTGGCAGTATGTTCTGTCCACAAACTAGCCAAGCACACAATTTCTAAACAGAAAGATATATGAGAATACACATAGCAAGAAAATCTTAAAAATTACAACTGCATTTTGAGCACCCGAGCAACTGCATTGGAGAACTGGATGGATATCGATCGATCCTTCGGGTTCCCAAGCAGACTCTCAAGTGATCCAAACTGCCTAAACAGAACTTAAACAATGTTTGAATTTCCACAAGTTTTTCGTTTTATAATTTTTAAGTTACAGCAATTCTGCTTCTAATTGTAAATCTTGTGCATTGAAAACAATCAGAATTTTTCTTTGAATATAAAAATACCACAAAAAAACAAAACAAGAAAACAAGTACATATTTACATATATAATAGATAAATAAAGTAATAGTAATAATAACATACAATTATCAAACCAAAGAAGATGTCATACAATTTAACGTAAGCTTAACAAGTAACTCACTCACACATACCCGTACATAAATAGATAATTCTCGTATTTAAGATTGTCAAAGTAATAAGCCGAATATGCAGAACAAAAAACATACATATTAAAAATAGTTTTACGCAAAACGAAACGAACACCCTGTATATTCGCATGAATGAGCAGAAACCGAGCAAAGGGATCGAAAGTATCTCAAAACCTTCTCTTTTCTTATTTTGTACGATTTTCGTATGCTTTTCCCATTTCGAGGAACCGTTTTTTATGGTACACAAATTTTATACAATTTATACGCAACATACGCAATTTTGAGACTATACAAAGGGTTTTTATGTTCTTTTTTAATTTTCCATTTGTGTACACTTTATTTTTGAATCAATTTTGAGAGCGTAGTGTTTTTTAAGATTGTCAAAATTTATGGGACAGCTTAATAAAGTTAAGGTTTAGCTTTTGATAAAAATAAAACAAAGCAAGATCTACGGAATGTCTCAATCAATACAAAAAACTTCGTAGAAAGGTGAAAGCTGATTTTTATTTTATTATCCAACGTTTATGCAAGTTTTTGGAATTCTTATTTTAAAGATCTTGATATATTCTTCAAACGCTATTAGATGGAGCACATTTCGATCCTAATACATAAGAAATATTTACAATACAATACGAGTAACAATTAACAATTACTAAATAACAAATAATAGACGAGATAAAAATAACACAAAAGCTGCCAGCATCAGAAATAATAACAATAATTAATTTTAAATGTTTTATACGTTTTTGTGATTATTTCGAGCTCATTTAAGTACAAGTATCTGCAGAAGACAACAGACAGTCAGACACGCAGACCGACAGACAGTTTAATTGAGTCTAGTACAGCAACATACTATGGCTTAGCAATCGATATGGGGATTAGGTACATTCAGATCTTATCAATGGAAATACCGATTGAACTTAACGTAAGCAATTTTAAAGAACGAAGTCAGCAGAACACAGAAAATAGATTTAAGCCAGGCTCAGCTCGACAAGGGATCGGATGGGAAAAGACAGTAAAAAAAGGTGGACAGAGGAGGAGATGAGAATTTAAGATGAGAGAGTACAGAAGCGAGCGCAGCTAATGAGATTAATACTACATATAAGACAACATGAATACATTTCTAGTACATAAAGAAAACAGTTTGGAAAACGTTTCTTTCGTCATGCATACATACATACATATATATACATGTATATATGGTATATATATACTTATATATATATTTCTTTTTTACACTGAAAACAAATATATATAAATATATATACTTAGCGTACTATGTAATAATACAACAAATAATTAAAAGCAAATGATGAAACTTTTTCCTAAAAACTAGTTGCATTTAAATGAATTTTAAAAATATACATAAAAGTATATATTTATTAAAAGAAAAACCGAAAAAAAAACAAAAGAAAACCATGCTCCTTTCTCTACTAAAAAAACATAAAAACAACTTTAATATAATACTTAATTAGACACTAATAATAGTCGAAGAGGGAAACCCGATAAGAGTCGAGGAGAAAACCAAGTCAAGCGAACAAGAAATCGTAAACTAGAAAATATTGAAATTAAATTAATTTTTAAAAATGAGAAAACCAAAAAAATAAACAAAATGCGCTGATTTTTTATGTCGTTATTAGTATTTAAATTTAAATAATTGCATAAAACAAACCATGAAAAATTATTGAAAACTCGAACAGAAACAAAAGAAGAACCCAAAAAAAAAACGAGAAATAATAAATTAGAAAAATTGAAATTGGTCATTTTGACCTAAATAGTAAATTATAGAAAGGATATTAAAGAAAAAAAACAAAGAAACCGAAACAAATTGAAATGCAAAACCCCGACAAAAAAACAATTGTAAAATTTTAATTATTATTATTCAATAATAAAAATACAAAAAGAAATGATTTGACAGAAATACCAAAAAAAAAATAAGATGATCTACGAGTTTTTTTCTCCGGATACAAATTCCCTTTCTGACTTAGTGGATCCCAGACGACAGCATCAGCACGGACCGGCGCACAGTTCCAGCCTTTACAGAGGAAAGGTAAATGCCGTGAAGTTAGTTCTAGACTAAGTCATTGTATGATCAAGCGCAATGTATATTGAAAACACTTCAGGAAAATGTCAGATGTAAATAACTAACTATCATGATCATTGCACATATTTCTTGGTGTAAGAACATCTTTATTTTTTTGACATTCATTTTACATTGTACAAACAAAACACTAGCATATTGTAATGACAACATTATAACTAAACAAAAATGCAATACAAAACATGAACAATTATCAAACGATTATATTCAAAGTGGTAAAATTTCAAATCTGGTCGATATTTTCGAACCTGATTTCATGCTTATTTAAAAATGAAAATTTTACGAAAAAATTCTGATGTCACGCGCAGTTTGTCAACAAAACCAGCTGACAGTAAATTAAATCCAAGTCCATTTCTTCCGAACTTTCCCCACAACAGCCATCAAAACTGATCAACAAATATCACATACCATACATATTTAAACAATTATCAAACCAATATGACTATCAAGCAAGCCGTAACTACAGAGCGAAAAGTTGAAATCCGGATGATGCGTGTATGTATGAAAGTATTTTATTTTACAACTACATCTATCTCCTGTGCAAATGTTGACAATCTGATTAAAGTCCAAAATCAATTTTCCTATTTAAATTCACAATTTCGGCATGATTACTCTACTCTTTTCTCCCACATTTTCCAATTCCACTATCAACTAGTCAGATAATATTTGTAAGCTTTGCAATCCTACAAAAACTACAAAATCTCATTTAGATTTGCATTTGTCTAAACATTTTTGCTGCATGCGACATTTACTTCACTATTTATTAGAGTTTTATAAAATATTTTTGAACTAATCCATTTAATTCTTGTTCACATGCTAAAATGGAATTAATTGAAAAAAGTAAGTCTTATTAATTGAAATTCTTTTGTTTCATGTCAATAATATCTTAAATCTATTCTTCCAATAGACGAGGTACTTTAACGGATGGAAAACTGAAGCCTACAACGATGATTTTAACCGGAAACTACTAGACAGCCACAGGATTTATTTTAACAGTTATAAGATTACTCCTACAAATAATATAAAAATATCATCTGTAATTAATATTGTAAATAAACATTATAACGTTTTTAATGCATTTAATGTCATCATTTTATGGGTGTTTTTTAATCCGTTATGCTTAAAATCATCTATGTTATGCGTGTTGCGATGGTTTTAAAACCTTGTGGTACAATAAACCTTGAAATAGGGATGTCTCATATATTTTTAAAATATCGTATCAATGATATTTTGTATGCAAAAAATAAAAATGATATTTATTAATACCATTTAAAATTATATAATAGATATATTCGATATTTACGATTTATTATTTTTAAATACAGGCCCTGATAAATTTTGACGAAGTTTTCCATAGGGGTACTGAAATCGAGCATGAAGGACATCAAATTCATAATTTTTTGATGTAGAATCAATCTAGATGCCAAATAGTCGATAAAAAGTCTTCTCTCAGGGAAATCTGATAATTTTTGAAAAAGTTTTCCATACTTGAGGCTCTGTAGGGGAACTGAAATCGAGCAACGGGTTGGCATAGAGGACAAAGGAAAGGTCAACATTTTTTAAAACGTTAAATGAATTTTTTTGTTAATGCAGAATCGATCTAGATGTCAAATAATCTATAAAAAGTCCTCTCTCAAGGATATCTGTTGACTTTACATTCATTTTCGGCCACTTCTTTCCCGCTGCACTTAGGATTCACCAAAGCAAAGATCGATAAAAAGATATGTATTATCAAAAAAGAAGTATTACGATGTAAACATATCGTTTTCATATAAAAATATCGATATATTGAAATTTTGATATATTATCAACATCTCTACATCGAAAACATCGTTTTCTCGTGCTCGTTGAGTTGCGTGCGGCCATTTCCTTAAGCGCAGCCAACTTCACATAACGCAAATAAATCATTCACGCATTTTGCTCAATGGGCGTTAAATTGTCTTTAGCCTATACGCAAACCTACTTAGTCGGTACACAACTCTACTAAACTTATAAGGACAGAAACAGTTGTTCCTGTTATGTTAATTGTAATGTTAATGTTTATTTAACAGACTGTTAACGTTGTAAAGCAAGCAGTGCATCGATGTGTCAAGCAGTGCTGCCACAACTGTTAATGCTCTGTTAGACAAAAACACAAAGCAGTGCAACACTTAGAGTAACGATTTTTTTTTAAATGTAATTCACTCTCGAAAGTAGGCAATGCAATTGACAAATTCTGCTTTTGAATACGAGAAATTTTGGAAAAATTATTCAAAAAGGCCGTGCAAATTGCGGAGAAAACTATAAATACTTCTGTCTACAGTCAGCATAAAATAGTTTTCTTCTTATTTTTCCCCTTGGCTTCAAATATTTAGTTAATTTCTCACATTATTATTGCTATTTTTTCTGATTGTTCAATTCTTACACTCATTTTTGAAAAATGATTCAAAAAGGCCATAAAAACTGCGGAGAAAACTATAAATACTTTTGTCTACAGTCAGCATAAAATAGTTTTCTCTTTATTTATTCCCTTGGCTTCAAATATTTAGTTAATTTCTCACATTATTATTTTTTTCTGATTGTTCTATTCTTACACTCACTTTCCTTATGCCCTCTTCGTAGTTGAATATATGTATGTAAATTATATCAATTACGCCGCTGTTTGCATTTCCAAATCTTATCGAAACGCATAGCCAACCCCCAACTCTACACCAAATGTTGACATTTGCATTATTGTTTAAATATGTTGCGATTTTTTCGCACTTTTAACTCGAACAACAACAACAAGCACGCACACACACACACACGCACACATTACACACACTCGTTACTTTCGAGAGCATGAAGAATGCAAATCAACTGTAATCGGACAACAATAACAACAACACTCAAAGTGTGTGTGGGTGTGCAAGTGTGAGTGTGTGCGAATTTGTGTCTGTTGTTTTTTTTTCTATTTAACTGCGGCATGGCGAAAAATTGCATAGCAAATACTCTTCAAAGCGAGAACGAAGAGCTGCATAGGCATGGTGGCCATCCCAGTGTGGAGGAGGGGGAGGGGAGGTTCATGGACGGCTGTTTGTTAATGATGCCCAAAAAGGGGGGCGCGGGGCTGCTGCTCAGTCTACTGTGGCTATACCTATGCGTATAGGCGGTGCAGCGTTTGCTTTTTTCATTGCATACTTTTGTGCGTATAAAAAATAATATGCACTTTTTCACACACACACACACACACACACACGCACACAACAAAAGCGGTTTAAGCATGTACACATACATACATATGTATGTTCATATGTATTTGTGTATATACAAACTATGCGTGTACATAGGGGCGGGGAGGACGGATCCCCCGTGCGTGTGTGTGTATTTATTGTAGTTGTTGCGCTATGTAAATGCGATTCTATGTATGTATGTATGTATTGCACGCAATACCCACGCACAATTGCACCAGCAGCGGCAACAACAACAACAACAACAATGGAAAATGTAACGCGCTTTTGTTGTACATTAAAATTGCCGCCTGTCTTACTGTCAGGCCGTGTGTGCGAGTGTGTGTGTGTGTGCCGCGTGCCCCCTGTGTGTGTGTGTGTGTGTGTACGTCACGTAGGCTAGTGTAAAGTATATAATTAACGGTATTTCACACACACACACGCACTTATGTATTGTTGAGCAATGCGAGCGGACAAACGTATCGCGTACATAAGCCGCGCATACGCCCCGGCCCCGGCCACCTCCCCTCCCCCACACCCCGGTCCAGCCCGACCCCAGCTCAACTGATTACACGGAATACATAAAGTAAATGTCAAAAGCGACACACACACACACACACACACACACACACAGACAAGCACTGCTGTTGTTGTTGCCGCTGATTGAGTTTGAGTTGATGATGAGTGCAACTGGCGACCCCAATGAACCCCAGCTCCAGTTGCTCCCCTCCTCACCAACACCTATCGCACTTCCCCCCTGCTTTCAAGACGACCTCAGTGAGCCTACCTCAATATTAGCACACACACGCACACTTGTACGTGCCTGCATTTGCCATAGTGTGTGTGTGTGTGTGTGTGCTTGTCTGCATGTCTCTGTTCCTGTTCCTGTTCTTGTTCTTGTAGTTGTCATTGGCCTGAGCACACCCGCTGTCCGCTTCTTTTGTGCTCGTCTTGGGCCATTGGCACCCCTCCCCCTTCCCCTGCTACACCCAACCCTATACCACGCACGTCTCTGCAGCTTCTGCTGCGTTGCACAATAAGCACAAATTACGAGTACACACGCACACACACACACACACACTTAGGCAACTGACTAGAAGACCCTCTACACACACGCGCACGCTTGTCCTCCATGGGGGTCATCCTTGGCGCTTTTGTTGCTGTTGCTGTTGCTGTTGCTGCTGGTGTCCAGCCAGCGTCTTTGGCGTTTCTTATGATGAAATTTATGTGCACTCTTAATTTATGCGTTGCGCTGCTTGACCATTGTCTTGGAAATGGGCTTAAAGTGCGCTGATGATGGCGATTAATGTAATTGCAGTGCGAATGTGTGATTTGTTTGGCTAGGCAAGCACAAACATTTCATAGCATACTTTCGCGCTGCACTTGCAATTAAAAAGCGAAGTTTAGGGATATTAGGGAATTGATAAAGTTTGATGAGGGAAATTAAGGAATTAAACTATCAGCTCCAACTTTGCATAGCATACTTTTGAGCTGCGCTTTAAATTAATATGCTTTGATTGAGAAGGGAAATTAGGGAATTCGACCATCAGCATATATTTTGTAAGGCATACTTTTGCGCTGCACTTTGAATAATTAGCTAAGACGAGAACCTTGCGCGCTGGTTCAACATTGCATAAATCAAAATCGATTATGTTCATATTGACATAAAAAAGCCTTGCCGCAATCAAATATGCGGTATTTATTTAAAATGCATTAAAATCGTATATAATATGCAGAGACAAAGTGGGAGAAGGGGAGAGGGAGAGCGTGAGAGAGAAAAGTAGTTGTCATAAGGAATCCGCTTGGAGAGCATTAAAAACCTAAAAACTAACCAATTACATAATTTGGCTAATGGCAAATTAACGAAATGTCGAATAAGCGTTGCACACATACACATACAGGCAAACAGATGCAGCAGCCCACACGCACACAGCTGCATGCGTGCACACTCACACACACACACACACACTCACTGGCACTTATTATATACACTTGATGTGGATATATGTTTGTACATAATGGTTCGGCCTGCTGGCAGTTTTACTGTACATAGAAAACTGTACTCGGCACATGGCATCCTAATTATATACAAACAGCACAAGTAGAAGAAACTCCCTGGACAGGCGGGTGTTGCAATGAAAAATCACTTGAAAATCGACCAAGCACACACACGCAGCCTACACAGCATACAATTCTTCCTGCCCAACCCTTGCTCGTCTGCTGCATAAGCATATGCAATAGATTTTCAAAAGCTGCAAAGACAATGGGCCACAAGTTTTTGGGGGTACCCGAAGCCAGGGTGCCTGCAAGTAGGCTTAAGATTTTCTTCGAGAGAAACCATGCAGGAGGCAAGACAAAACCAAATATAATGAAACATTTTTGACAAGATGCAGCACGCACGACTACGCACACACACACACACACACACGCACACACATACAGAGGCATACCTTGCACTTGAATGCAGCTGCAACTGTGGCTGCCTCTTGTGTTTCTCTCTCTCTCTCTCTCTCTCTCTCTCTCTCTTCTTTGTGTGTGTGTGTTAGTTTACTTTACTCATTTGCAATGTTTTTGGTAAAATGTAAAATTGAATTATTTAAAATTTAATAGAAAATCTTTGACTTGAGTCAGAAATATATATGTATGCATGGGCTGTGCAGAGAATATATCAACACATATACAATTTATGCGTGTGTATTTGTGTGTGTGTAAACAGGTAAAACATTTGCGTCATACTCTATCCGAGCATCTGACAAAAATAACTAAATGTTCATTAAAGAATTTTTCCGAAAGTTTTTATTAATATATTAAAAACTTAAGAATATAGAAAACTTAAAAAAATATAAAAATTATACTTGGCAAATATTTTGAGTATATTTCAAAATTGTCTTTATTTTTTTTTAATTAAAAAAAATACTTACAAAGCCATTTAAAAATATTTCAGATTATAGACTGATGTTTTTTTTTTATTTTAGTATGCATTAATATTATTTGAATATTTTTATATAACAATATTATTTTAAAATAATTTTTAAATTTGAAATATATTTCCAAAGCGCATTCAAAATTTGTTACAATCAGTCCGATCGTATTTTATTTCTAGTATACATTAATATATATTTTATGCTTCACTTCACACACACACACAAACACACACAGACGCACACGCATACTGGTATATCAACATCTTGAGTTGCCTGGGCTACTGAAGCTGAAGACGAAATCGTCGTCTCGAATCCTTTTTGCTTCCATAGGCCATGTTATCATTTCAGTAATTGCATTTTTGTGTTTGTCGTTGTCGTTGTTGTTGTTGCTGCTGTTGCTGTTGTTGTTGCTGCTGCAACTTCCTTGTTGTTGTTGCTATTGCACTTTGCTGCTGCCTTCCTCTGAATGCTCCAAGGGGTTATTTTGGTCATTTTCTCAAGAAAACTCAAACCAAACGCAACCGGGCCCCATAAATAGTTGACCCGAGCTGTGTGCACACTCTCTTTCTCTCTCTTTATCGTTATCTCTTTCTCTCTCGCACCATGGTTTCCACATACTTTTGTGTGCGTCGTCTTTGTATCTAATTTTGAGCAAAATGCAAAACGAACTGAGACACGCACACAGAGAGACAGTCTCACGCATACATGGACACTTCCGATGCACAATTGCATTAATAAATATGCACAGCATGCATTTATATAGCATACATTTAGGCGGTCGCCTGTGCCTTAGCTCCTCAGCTTGTTATTCCGAATTCATATCCTTTTTTTTGCTCTCTCTCTTTCTCTGTCTCTTTCACTCGAGTTTTCCTTAGGTAACATTTGAAATTTTGTCAGCTTCTTGAGGATGCGTCAAACGAATGCATCTTTATAATTGGACTTTGCTTTGTGCCACTGCGTATGCCGCCTCTGTTTTTATACATATTTATGTATGTGTGAATGTGTATGTGGTGTATGTGCATGTGTGTGTGTGTGTTTTGAAAACAAAAAGACATGCAAATGCATGTGAACTTTGCTCTTTTTGAGGATTTTGCAAAATGATTTTAAACAGACATTTGGTTAAGTATCTTGTGAGCTTGTTATAACAATATTGTGTTTAATAGATGCCACAGATGGAAATGTCCCGAATTAATTTATGCACTAAGAGTTAAAGCAAATTCCACTATAATTAGATATTGTTGAAAGGAAAGCAAATTTCTTTTCAATTGAACTAATTAGAAAGCGTGGCACTGAAAACTGATGATTCCTCGTAGGAATAGATTTAACATATGTAAACATATTTCTGCCTATAATTCACAGAAACAAATTCTTTTCTTCAAAATCTTGCTTTGTAGTTAATTTATTTAATTTTAACTATGATCAGTCTACTTAAAATACAATTTTTATTTTAAAATTTAAAAACGATAATCAAAAGATTTAAAATATTTTAAAGATATAAGTTTAATTAATACTTTAAATGTAAAAACATATATAAGTAATTTTTTTTCATTTAAAGCATTTTAATTATAAACTGTTACTTTCAAATGAAAAGTATTCTCTCTGGATCTCTTTGAGTTGCTAAGATCATCGCAAACGATCGTATTCAAGTTAATATTTGGCTTACACGCTAATCGTGATGATTTAAATGAAAATTATTATGATAATGTTAACTAAAGATTTGAATACGATAAAAACAAAAGCTATTTGGAGAATTCTAACTGTAGATTTGGGTAAAAGAAAATTTCTGTTTGCATTATTAAATCGATATTTCTGATGTACCAACCAACGTATTCGCCTGATCTTTCACTGTGTGACTATTTTCTATTTCCAAAACTTAAAACCAAGATGAAACAAGCATTTTATGATGATGAATCCCAGTATTAAAAGAGACGTAAACGGGTAACTGAAGGACATTTCTATAAATGACATAAAATAATATTTATCCCATTTTTATAACTTTTACTAACTACACTATATGCAAAAAGTTCCGTTATTTTTTCGGAACACATGTCTGTATTGTGGTTTCTGTTCAGACTCTTTTCATCAAGCTTAGAACATGATCAAAGGGATTACAAAATAAAAATAAAAGAAAACATCAAATTAAGAATGGAAATCGTATGGGATCGCTTTTGCCAATCTCGTTAATGATCTGACAGGTTGGTAGCATACGTATAACACATTCATTAACAGCTGTCATTGCGAGATGCGAGATATATCATTTAAAAGGCAATCAAATGAACAAAAAATTATCAATCTGATGATGATGATATGTACGGCAATCTCATAGTTTTCATAGGATGCTTCACCGTGGGTATTGTAATTTCATTTGCGTGTTGGTGGAAAATTGCAGGCAAACAACAGCATTGATAGGGGAAGGTACTAAAGGGACTGTGGGGAGGAGTAGGTGAAGCAGCAGGAGAGCAAAGGAAACAGGAAGTGGTAGGGGTAATGAGGGGGAGACCAATTTGATGAGGGCAAATGCGGAGAAGGAGTTGCACCCAGAGAGACAGAGTAAGAGAGCGAGAGAAAGATAGAGAGAGAGAGAGAGAGCGAGAGGGGTGTATGCGTTAGTGTGTTAGTGCGCGTAAGTGTATATGTGTGTGCGGCTTAACAACGCAACATAAATTAACGCATATTTCAGATGCAATTTAAAAACGCACAAAGCGAATGGAGAATGGAGACTTCTGCAGCGGACGTCGACAGCGACGGCAACGGCGACGGCGACGCCAACGTTTCAATTATTTGCTGTTATTGTTGTAGTTGCGCCAATTGTTGCTATTGTTGTTGTTGCTGCAGTTTTTGTTTCTGTTGTTGTTATCATTAATGTGCTTGTTGTTGTCAAAAGTGCCAGAACAGCGCGAATTCCCTTCTTCTTTTTCTGTTGTTGCACGCACAAAAAATGAATAAAACAGACAACGCCCCAAACGCACACACACACAGGCACACACGCACACTCGCACACCCTCTCACGCACTCAGTCTCCCTCGCACTGCGTATGTGCTGTAAAAAGCTGTCGCCGCACCTAAAAGTATGCAACGCATTGGCTGCCTATCTGTCAGGCTGCATCCTGCGCTGCTGCTGCTGCTGCTCTCGCTGCCACTGCAACTGTCTCTGCCGCTGCCTCTGCCTCTGCCTCTGCTGCTGCTGCTGCTGCTCCACATGCTGTACATTATTTACCTCTTTTTCGTTTTTTCTACGGCACTGCGTGCGTTTTTTACGCGTTTTATTGTGTGCGTGCGCGAATGAAAAATAAAATATATAAAAATATATAACGGTACCGCTCCAACAGCGCCGGCGTCGCCGTCGACGCCAACGATGCACATTGGCCTCGCCGTTTGCAACGTTCGACCGCCCCGCACCGCCCCCCAATGGAACGTTGCAGGCGGCGCGGCGCATCGCAACGTCGAAAAAATGAACAAAAAGTAAAAAGAGATGCCCAAATGCGAAAACGCGTGCAAGCAAACGGGCCAAAGCGATAGTCCTGGCCGAGATCAGGGCACATACACATAGGTGCACTGATTGCCGCAGCAGCAGCAGCAGCAGCAACAACACAGCAGCAGCAACCCAGCAACAGCGCCAGCAGCCTTACGGGCAGTGCGAGGGCGGCAGGTGCTGAAGCGGGGGAAAGGGTTGGGAGAGGTATAAGCGGGCTGGGGGTGGTTCTGTCGTCAGGCGGTGCGAGGGCAGCCGCTGAGGTGGAGGCATAAAAAACCCAGCCGGACAGCCGGCGGGGCCAATGGTGCGTATGTGTCATGCTGGCGACAACAACAGCAGCAACAACAGCAGCAACAGCAACAGCAAAGCGGAAAAATAAATTAAAAATGGTTTGAGCCGCTGCTGTTGTTGCCGCTGCATTCCACTTGCCTGATTGTTGCTGTTGCTGCTGCTGTTGCAGTTGTTGCTGCTGTTGCTGCTGTTGTTGTTAAGCTCAGCACAAATGTATATTGCAAATATTTTTTTGCATATTTATTTTATATTTGTTTTTATTTGGCTGCGCCCAAAAGCGCACAACATTTTTTAATTGGGTTAGTAATTGAAATTTATCGAACGCTTCCACGCACCATCTCCCCCTTACGGTGCACTACTCCCCGCCGCCCCCAGGGAACGCTGATACAGAAAGCGGCAAATGAATTGCACGCATTTGAAATGTAGACAGCACAACAACAGCAACAACAACAGCAACAACAGCAGCAACAGCAGCAGCAACAAATACAAAGAGACATGCAGGCCAAAAGAGTTAAAGAAATGTGTATAAAAGTTTCGACATTGGTTTGTAATTATTTTAGCTGCTCCAAAGGGAGCTGATTGGCAGGCAAAAAACCCTCAATAGATCAAAGATATCTATCAAATAGATATATACATATATAAAGATTTACAGCTGCCTGTATATACAGAAACTGATGGAAATGAATTGCAATTGTAGAGCAAATAGATATTTGTAAATATTATTTTAAAAAATATAACTATTAAAGGTTATTTTAATATGATTGCTAAATTTTAATAAATAAATTTTAATAAAATAATAACTAAGCTTATATTTATAAAAATATACAATATAATTACTTGTTTTATACTTATTTTGACCTCCGCAATCGATTAATAGTAAAATCAGTAATTTTGGAAAAAAAAAATTTAGCAAAATCACAAAAAATATAAATATTCTTCAATTTATTAAATTGCAATAACTATTAAGCCATTCTATTCTTGAACGAAAACCATGAATAAAATGCTTTACCCGAAGAAAATCGATTGATTTTTAAGAAAGTTATGAAGTTAGGAAAGTTAGGATACTGGTCCTGTCAAGAGTCCTACATGTCAAATTCTTAGACGACTTTGACATGATTTTTGGCCAAAAATTAAGTATCCTCGAAAACAATTTTAAAAACTTGTTTTATACTTATTTTGACCTCTGTAATTGATTAAAAGTAAAAGCAGGCGATTTTAAATTTTTGAGAAAAAAATTTTTTGAAAAATGTACAGGGGGGACCATTCTCAAAATCACAAAAATTAAAATTTTTTTGAATATTTTAAATTGCAAATACTATTAAGCCATTATATTCTAGAACTAAAACCATGAAATGCTTTACCCGAAGAAAATCGTTTGATTTTTAAGAAAGTTATGAAGTTAGGAAAGTGAGGATACTGGTCCTGTCAAGAGTCGAACATGTCAAATTTTTAGTCGACTTTGACATGATTTTTGGCCAAAAATTAATTATCCTCTAAAACAATTTTAAACACTCGCTTTATATTTATTTGACCTCCGCAATCTATTAAAAGTAAAAGCAAACGATTTTAAATTTTAAAATATTTTTTTGTTTGAATAATGAAAATAAAAACTAAAATCTTTGTTGAATTTTTTAAATGGCAAAACTCTTAAGCGTTTCTATTATTTGCGGGAATCCCCGAAAATACTTGAATGTATACATTTTTTAATGATATCTAATGTGTATTCAACTACCAAATTGAATAAACTATTCAATTATATAATTTATTTTATATATGTTATGTTGATTGAAAATCGTTGACTTCCACAATATTTGCATTATTGAAATGCTTAGTTATAAAACTTTAAATTAACCTACTTTCTTATACCATACTTTTCTTCGAATTTAATTAAATTAAACCTTGAAAAAATATCACATATTTTTCCCAATCAAAAAACTAAAAAATAAACAAAATTAATGACCCGATCAGGCCATCATCAAGGGGAAACTGGTTCCATCAGACGCAAAATCTACTCGCTTCTAGATGTGTAGACTTTTTATTGGTGTCCTTTGGCACAGCATCATCATCATTATTAAGAACAACAACAACAACAACAAGGGAATAGACAAGAGATCAGCAAAACATTCAAATGCTGGGTGATAGGGGGAAAGGGGTAGGGGCGAGGCAGCGGGAAGTGCACAACAAACTGGACATTATCTGCCGAAAATATGAGAAAAATAAAAATACAGTGAGAGATGAGGCTGGGCAGAGGCTGTCCAAAGAGTATGCGGGCCAACAAGGAAGATTGCGAATCAAAAGGACAGCGACAGCATCAGCATCTCTAAGGGAAGGGAAAACCACCCCAAGAAGGCGACCAGGAGCAGAAACTGACCAGCGGCGGAACCCACAGTTGGAAACTCTAAACTGGTTGACCAAAAGGGGTTGCATCTTTCTTTTGGCCGGGATGCGTGTCAAAGTTCAACGTATCGTCTCGTCTCGTCTCTTGATGCTGTGTCCAGTTTTTGGTACAAAACCGGAGTCTTTCTGGGCTCAAATCTGTTGAAATTTTGATGTGAAAGTTCAGGAGATTCAGGAGATTTTTTTTTCTTTTTCGTTTTTCTTATAAAAGTTGCATGTCCTGCCACGGATGCTGAGAGGTAGCGTGAGAAACTTTCAATTGTCCTCATCCAAAACGAAAGAAACTTGTTTATACATATGTCCTGCTGCAGTCCCCATCAGTTGAAACCAGTTGAGCATCTTGCTGCGATTAATTCATGCTATTTGGCCAGTACTATACTCGTATGTAGTTGCTCAGTTGCTTTGGCTAATTGCTAACCAAATGCCAAGACTTTGTTGCCAAACATTGGTTCAACAAATGGCCAAGAGAGACTCCAGTCTCCTGCAGGTCGCCGGCTGCAGGCCGCATTGTTTGTTGTCCCACTCGCTGCACTAATTGTCCTCCTGCTCGCAAGACGCTGCAGTTCCCCTTTCTGTGAGGCAGTGAGTCAGTCTGTATGCTGGATCCATGTTTGGCCCTATTAGCTTAGCTATTCCATTAGACGTTTGGCATCGATTACTCAGACATGCATTGATTTTTTCACAAGTGACTGCAAATTTCAATGCATAAACGATGAGCTGCAATGTCCCTAATGTCCCTAATGAGCTTCAGTGTGACAAGTCTGTCAACGAATTCGAATTAAAGGAGCATAAAAAAGGAGCAGAGTTAAGCGGGAATATTAAGCGAGATACGTGGAGTAGAAACGTAGAAATTGGATTGTAGATTTGCCAGAGATTTTGAACATTGTAGAAAACTTTATGTCTGATTAAGCTTAGTCTGAGTCTTAGTTAAAAAAAAAGTTATGCGAATAACTGGAAAGTTTTATAAAAATCCAGTTAGCCGAGTTATGTATCAAGTACAAGTCTAAAGATTTTCATTTGGAATTTCGATTAAATAAATAAATATTTAATTTAATTTTTATTTTAATTTGTAATATAAACTCTAATGCTTGTGCACGATTTCGATAATTTCTTCAAGAAAACTCTGAGATAATTAGCTTAATTAAGCACTCCCGTCTCTCCATATTTTCATTTGACTATTCTAAAATGATATATGACCTCTTCCATTCACTTTTCCCGCTTAATTGCTGACCGCTGCGGGACATTTGCGCCATCTAAAAAGTACGTTACACAAATAACTGTCATGTTTTTCAAGAGATATTCTGTGGAAAAAAAAGAAAACGTTATAAAAACCGGTCAAGTCTGCGTTTTTGGCGGTACAAAACTAATGCAAAAATATCCAGTTTTAAGAGGAAATCTCTACCAGTAATTTAAGTTGAACTTGCTGTGCAGATGCGAAGCTGCAGACAGAAGTCACGTAAACAGAGCGAGCACTGGATGCCAGGGGGAAGTACCCGGGACTGGGACACTGCCAGGGACCAATCAGCAGAGGCCGTGATTGCTCACATAAAGGAAAAAATCAAAAGAAGTCGCTAACCCTTAAAGAGATAAAAGGGAAGGAGCCGCAACTCACCCCTAAGACGCTGCAGGCCCGGTCTCAGTCCCAGTCGCAGTTAAGGCGGGCACGACAAAAACTGTTGCATACTTTTGTGTGTCGCGAGAAATTGTTGGTGAACTTAAGGCAATTGTTGTTGTTGCGCACTTTTTGGTGGGAGGAAGCAACATAGCTTGCCTCGTTCTCTCTCTCTCTCTCTTTCTTTACATTTTTAGCTTATCATATTTGCTGTGGCGCCGCATCTAACACGCTGCCAGGGCAAACAAAAAAGTCAAAGTCAAAGCCAAAAAGAAAAACAAAGCGAGCGCAAACAATGCACACTTGAAGGCAAAACAAGCGCAACAGGCGTCAGCGAGAGAGAGCAGAGAGAGGGGGAAGAGCTGTGTTGGGAATTTTGGGGGGTTGCTTCGCCTAAGCAAGTGTGTGCCACAACATGTGGGTGAGCGTAAAACATTTTAAAAGAAACTCTCGCAGCCGAAAAGTATGCTATGAAAATGCAAAACACGCGCTACGCTCAATGGGGTAGTTTGTCAAGCGAGACAGACAGAGAGAGAGGGGAGAGAGAGAGAGAGAGAGAGAGTATTTGTTCTTTTTCTGTTCTTCTATTCTTGAAAGCACAAATCACTGGGTTGGTCGCTCGCCCAACAATTGCGCAATTATTGAGGTAGGATCTATCTCTGTCTCTGCCTGTGCTGCCTACCCCTTTGTCCTTCATTAACTTAACGTGCAAAGTTCAAGCAAGATGACCGGTCAGGCAACCGGTTTGCATCTGGCCCAGCCTGTCTTCGACTGGACCTCAGCATCCTCGGCATCTTGGGCGATCCTTGGGCGATCCTTGGCCGATGCTCGACCAAAGCCAAGACGATCAGTTGAGTTTGAACTTTCATTTCGATCGCGTCGCGTCGCGCAACTTTTTTGTTATTCCCTTCGGCTTTGTCTGTTGTGTTGAAATTTTCCCATTTGTTTTTCGTTAATGTGGGGATTTCTGTATTAAATTGTTACAAAAAAAAACATTTGTTTATTTGTTATACATTTTCGTTGAACTTTATTCGTTAAATTTGAATTGGAAAATATACGAGTTTTATTTAAATGTATGTGAAAAGTGAAGTAAATAATAATAAAGTGTTTGAATGCAATTGAGAGACTTTCGAATAATCTCGCTCCTCTACTTCACAGCCCTCGATCCATGAAATCCCACAGAACGAAGAATAGATACGAACAGAGCAACAAAGCCTTATAGAAAAATTTCCCCCGAAATTTCCCCAGTTGAATCAATGCACGTGTTTATCGCTTGGACTTTGCCTTGATCCTTGAAATCGTTATTAGCTTATCTTCTATCTCCCTGCTCCGTTTGCACATCTCATACACATTCCTCCATGGAGCAATCCAATGGTAATCGCAAGCGCAGCCTCGACTCCGCTCAGGCTCAACCCCAGAGCGTATTAGTAGAGACCTCCGAGAGTTGTGGCCAAAAGCGTAAGCTTTACGCCATTGAGGAACGTGAGGAGAGCTCTCCGGTCACGGTGGGTGAGCCAGAGCTGGGCGAGGCTGAGGCTGCCTACGATGCGGATGTGGATGAACTGGAACAACCCGTCCGTGGCTGTGCGCCACCTGGCAATGTGGCCAGCAGTGTGCGTGAAGTGATCTACGAGTTGTTCCAGCCATGGGCCCTCAAGACCTATGGAGATCAGGCAAAGACCAAGACGATAACGTTGCGCAAGAAGGCGCGTATTCTGAAGGCACTCGAGGGCAAGGAGCACAGTCGTCCCGATAGCTCCAAGTTTCGCTTCTGGGTGAAGACAAAGGGTAAGCTGGCGCAGGTTCTCCTCCTCTCTCGAACTGGACTAAGCTTCTCTGTCTGTTTACCCACAGGCTTTACCACCAAACGACCCGATGGCTTTGAGGAGGCGCCCGGCAGTCGACGGCGCCTGCAGCCACTGCCCAATACAGCTGTGCTGTCCGATAATCCTGGCGCCGTCGATCTGTTTGCCGCTTCCACCAGCAAAGACTTTGGTCGTCGCATCTACCGCAAGGTCGCCTGCGTGGAGGAGTTCTTTGACATCATCTACAACGTGCACATGGAGCTGGGCGGACGCAGTGGCATGCACGCGGGACAGAAGCGCACCTATCGCATTGTGAGTGTAGCGTATGAACCGGAAGAAGTACCCAGATTACTCTATAACAGATTGATATTTATATATTTAACCTACAATTTTCTGCTCCTCCCCCTCGACAGATCACCGAAACCTATGCATTTCTGCCCCGCGAGGCAGTCACTCGTTTTCTGACCATTTGCCCCGAGTGCAAGAAGAATCTGCGTCCCTCTTCACCGCCCGCCGGCGGCACTGCTGCCTCCGAGCTGGCGGGTAACGAGAGCTCGTCGGAACAGGAGACCTACATGAACTATTCATCGCATACGGAAAGCTCGCTGGAGGCGGGTCCCACGGCCAAGCGAAGGCGTCACTCAAGTGCCGATCTCAAGGCACATACTCAGCTGCCTGTGACTCCAACTGTGGCCAGCAGCAGCAGTGCCACCCAGCTGGATGCCCTAGTGGCACCTCCACAGTGCCAGCCCCAGCCCCAGACCCAGACCCAGACCCTGAACCAACCCCCTAGTCCCAGCAGAGACTCGGCCATAGCCGAGGCAGCAGGCGAAGCGACACCTGTGAGCGTGCCCAAGATACGAGTTAAGCCTCAATTGCAGCGTCCGCTTAGTCCACCCGAAAGCTTGACACCCAATCCCCTAGCCGATCCCACTCAGCTCCAGAGCTTCGATATGCAGCTGCTGAAGTCGCGCGACAATCTTGTGCGTTACTACGACTTTATGCGACGCTTCTATGCCGGCGGCTCCATGCTTAGCCAACCGGTTTTAGCGCCGCCCCTCTACGGCAGCAGCCTGTTGCAGAGTCTCAGCTTCCCAACCACCACCACGAGCAGCAGCAGTGGCACAGCAACAACGTCAGCAACAACGACTGCCAAGACCACGACAGACAACAATAACCAGACAGAGTCTTCTCCGACTCCAACCATGTCCGCTATGCAGCAATTGAAGCAACGCTCACCCGACCGCTCGACTGCTACAACTCGTGCACGCTCACCGATCGCTGCCTCTGCCTCGGCCACGCCCTCGGGTTCACACGCACACACGCAGGCACAGCCACCACATACGCCCATCAATCTAACGAAACTTCCGTTTTGCAGCTCTCGCAATGGACAACCCGCTTCGACTTCCACTCCCGTGGCACCAGTCGCTCCACTCAAGCTGGAGTTGCCCAGTCCACCTAGCAAGCCCATGACAGATCTGCGCATTCCACAGCTGCTGCTGCGTGGCAACGCTGCTGCCGCAGCCGAGACGCAACGTGCACTGCCAGCGTTGCCACCCCTTGACTTGGAGCAATTGAAGCCAATCACGTCCACCTATTTGCAGCTCACACGTAGCATGGGATTAAGTGACGAGGATGCATTGCGCTTTGATAACCTGGTGAGTAAAGACTTTAAATATACCCTATAGTTGTGTAAGAGTGGGGCCAAACAAAGGGTATAGGAGAATGTATTATTTTATGGGCAGCGCTCGAAAGTATGCTGCAATTTCTCCATTAGATAAATTGATTTATTTTATTCATAGCATACTTTTAAGCTGCTCTGAAAAGGCAAGGGACCATAAAATAAATAATACGCCCTTTTCATAGCTAAAACAATACTATTTATGATTATCTTTTTATCAACCTCATCTCTCAATTTTATGGATCTCTTATCAACCATTTTCAATTAGCCTAAGGTTTCTCTGGTACATATTTTCTCCAGCATTTTACGCACAAGCCCTTTTTGATACTCAAATATGATCTCTCTCGAAATCATATATGATTTTTTTATATCTTCCTAACTGTAAGCTTCCCCCTCCCAAATGTATTAACTATTCTCTCAATTGTTTATTACGAACATTATAGTATTAATAATCGCTTTTGTTGGCCGCTTCCAACAATCGCATATGCGTTTTTTGTTCTATACCAAATTCAATTTACAATTTTATTCCATGCTACATTATATTTGACACGTTTTTATTAAATTTGTATGCCATCGGCCCTTTATGAACATTTATTAATAACTAAACGCAAAAGACAAAATAATAAAAACCAAATTTTTTCCTCATTGTTGCGCTTAGCACAATGCAATCGCAATGTACGCAAAATCAAGCAATATAAATATGCAAACAAATATTGAAATATTTATGCCTTTTGTAATGTTTTAATATTTTTTACATTCTCTTATTCGCGGGTGATTTTTTTTGTATTCTTGTGTGCAAGGTATTCGTAGGCAATGCTTTTTAATTAGTTGAACGCCTGCAGCTTTGTGTTTTTTATAATAATATTTCGTTATATGTTTATTTATACCCTTGCAGAGGATGTTCCAAGTATTTTTTGAAAACGATTGAGTTTTCGTAAAATTAAGCATTATAACGTGTAATTCTGCAAGGGTATCTGAAGTTCGGCTAACCCGAAGTTATCGCTTTTTTATATACTCCCAAATATTTATACATATTTTAAGCAATATACATACTTGTTATTCCAAAATTCATTCTTAATCAACAACAAATTTATTACTAATTTAGTTTCTCTTTTCTCTGACATGCTTGGCTTATAAATCTAACGCACCTATCGCAATGTAATCGACAATTATTGATTGAGCTCTGCCTGAAAACTACAAGAAATCCCAACAAAAACAACAACAACAACAACAACATCCCCAACAAGCAACCACAATTTATTTCGGCCACACCAATGCGTTCGTTTCACGCCACGCACAAAATTATGCAATAGTTTTTTTTTTTTTGCTTTATTCCTTTGAAATTCAATTTGAATTTCTATTAATTTGTTGTGTTTTTTTTTTAGTCTCTTTGATTTTTGATCTCTTAATGCTTGAATTACTTGCTGCAATTTATGTTTTTACTTTAATAATGCTGTAAACATGCTTAATGCAATGCTTTTGTATTATTATTTTGTATTATTTAAATATTTTTAATGTTATTTTTTGTTTGAATTGCATATTATTTTACATTCTCCTTTCATTTTTTTTCCTTCTTTTTTTTATTGTTTTCCAGCTCAGTTATTAGCGCAAGCCAAAAATTGTTGTAATAAATTAGTGAAACCAACAAAAAATGTACTGCTTTTTACATATATACATATATAATTTTACACATATTTTCTTTGCACAATTGTGTCCGCAATGCAAATTGAATATGTGCGCGTAATAAATTAGAATGCTTTTTACAAATAATATGCGTAGCTTACTTAAAACCGCTTTGTAGTTAATTGCTTTGGAAAGGTAAGTGGCTAAGTTAAGCATTTTTTTAATATTTATATTTTTAAAAATTACAAATCAAAAACTATATTTAATAAGCCATACTTCCCATGATAAATCAAAGTGCGCTCTAAAGTATGCTGCAAGAATAAGTCGCAGTTTCTACAATATTTAAATTTTGCCCTCGAAAGTATGCTAAGAAAAAAATTGGCATTGCTGCCAATTTGATTTTTTCCCCCATCAAATCTGGTTATTATTTTATTTATGGGCTATGTTTATTATATAATTCAATTGACTCTCAAAAATAACAAATAATGCACAAAATTATTTACACATACTTATACTTGTCTACTGAGTCACTCTTTATAAATTGAGAATTGAGAATAATTTTCTACGTTCTGACCTTCTGCCGGGTTAAGTCGCTGATAAGCTATTCATCTAAATGTTGATTGTATTTCTTATTTATTTAAAATGTTTTTTGTTTTTAAGTCTAAGCAAAACAGGGTGTAGTTGTTGTAGCGCTCATTTGGTGGGTTTCTCCGCCTGCCTCTGAGCCTGACCTTGACCCTGTTCCTCCCCCTTGACTGTGCTCAACACAAACCTGGCGCTCAGGACACGTCCGTTCTTGTCGACAAATGTCTTGATAACTTCCCCGTTCTGTGCCTGAATATCTTCCGGCGAGAGATTCACCTGTGATAGAAAGTTATCAATTGTTTTATCCTCCTGACTTGGCTGTTCAGCTCTGGAGGAGATTGGAGGAGGTTCCGCTGGGTATGATCCAGAGGCAATGAGTACGGGTCTCTCGTTAACTTGCACATTCCTTCGAATAGTATATTCCGTGGTGCGAGGTTCGGTCCCACTGTTAGGTGCACTGCCACCGATAGAAGGCAGCGGCGGTAATCCTCCGAATGCTTCCGAAGCTGTTGGTAGTGGTTGAGCTATGAGAACGGGTCTGCTGTTAACTCGAACCGTCGTGCGCAAAGTACGTCCATCGGGCAGGGTGCGTGTTCGTACCACATCTTCGCCACGGGCCCGAGCATTCTGTATATCCGCATCGGTTATGCCACCACGAGCGAGTATATCCTGCAATTGTGGCTGCAAGTCCGAGGCCTTTGGCGGTGCGACTCCATTGTAGGTTTCTCTGTAACTGGTGACTTTGGTGGCAACAACAGGTTCGCTGGGAAATTCGTTGGCGCTGCGAAACGTGGCCTCGACAGTTCGTGGAGTCGGTGACTGCTTGAGGAATTCCTCTAGAGATGGTAGCGGTGTAGTCGTTGGCAATTCCAATGGCCGTAATCCTCCGGTACCCTTAGGAGGTACTGTGGGCAATGGTACATCGGACTCTTCTGTTGGTTCCGTAGGTAATACACTTGGACGGGTTGGTGGTAGTGTGGGAGCCAAGGGAAGCCTTTGCACGGGACGTGGGGGTAGCGGTGGAGGCGTTGGTATTGATTGTGGATTGGGCTGTGGATTGGGCTGTGGCTGCGGCTGTGGCTGCGGCTGTGGCTGCGGCTGCGGCTGTGGCTGCGGCTGAGCTGATGGGAACGTGGGCTGTGTGGAGAACCAACTGGGTAACTGTGGCCAGGAATCGGGCAAATTCCCAAATCCTAAGCCTGTTCCACTGGGTGACCAATGGCTGGGCACGTTTCCATACCGTGTCACTGTGGTCGTCACAGTTCGCCCCTGATCATCCGTTTCGGTTTTCCGATGTACTTGTGGCTTTATGTCAGTTGGAAAACTGAAGTTCGGCCAATTCGGGAGTAACCCTCCAGCTGATGGACTCTTGAGCACGTTCGTTCTGTAAATTTTCGTAGTCGTGGTTACAGTGCGTCCCTGATTGTCCAGTTCCGTTTTGGTGGACTCTTCCGGTGTTACGCCAGCGGGTGTATCGAAGCGTGGCCAGTCGGGAAAACTAGTTCCAAAACTGGGAAAATTACTGCCAAACGAAGGGAAATTCGGACGATTATTCAATGTACCCGGCAGGTATTCCCAATCGGAGTGTGGATTTTCAGCAGCTGGTGTATCGGGTGTACTAGACACCTCAAAGGTCTCCGCCGGCTCTTCATTGACCAATATTTGCCGACCATCGGGGGACAGGCTATATGTGATCTGAATCGGTTGACGTTGTGGATTCAGCTGGCTAACGATCACGGGTTTCTTATTTTTCCACAGTTCGCCGAATACTTCCGGCTTGATGCCAAGCTGCACAGCTTGTTGGGTAAGCTCCACGCTGGGTCTGCTATTATCACTGGTTCCACTGCCAAGCTACAGAGAGATAGATAGATAGTGAGATCACCCTGCTAGACATTATCAACCTGACCTACCTCGAGCCCGTACAGGCAGAGCCAGACTAAGCTCAGTCCAAGTTGAAATTTTTTCATTATGTTGTTCCACACACTTCAATCGTTGCGATTCAACTGAGCTGGGAACCGAGTGAGAAGCATTTAATAACGCCTTGTTTGCGGAATTCTACACATTGCTAGAATTGTCTACACTTTGCCAAAGGTTATCACACGCCTTTTTCTACGTCTCTCTCTCTTTAATCTTGTTCAAGGAAAATAAATCAAAACAAACAGAATAGAGACTGTAAACATATTTCAGCTTATAAATATATATATATATATATTAATGTATATACGATACAGAGAGAGAATTCCAAGAAGTACCAAGTACCAAGAAGTACCAAGTCTCAGTTCACATAGGTGCCTAAAAAACCCCAGATTAATATATTGATAGTGTACTGTGTATTGTTGTTTCTTTCCTACTCTCGTTGCTGTTGACACATTAAAATTGCTTGCACAACCTGTACAAAAACCTAACGCATATAAAAAGTTTTTGATAGACACATTTATACTATATATATATATATATATAGTATGTGTATTTTCCAGTGCACACGGAATATAGAGAATAAATATTTATAAAAATTTCTGAACCAAATAAAAAGGCAATGATTGAACTGGCGCACAGCAGAGCACAGCAAAAAAGCCAAGCTTGCTCACAAAGCCTTTGAGAATGAACAGCAAAAAAAAAAAAAAAAACTTGAAAAAAAACGTATTTAAAACACACAAATAAATACTATATATATTCTATATATAGACATATGTGTGTGTAAATAAATAGCCAAAGTATTTGAAAGCGAACACCTAATACGCTTATGTAGCTGTTAAAGAAATGTGTTGTGAGTTTTCAGTGTAAAAATGATCTATAGTTTATGATCATTAATTTCAGTGTAAAAATGATGTTTTGTTTATTAATTAAATTTTTTTTGTTTATAAATTAATTTTCTAGAATTAAAATAATACAAACAGTTTGTTATTTATCGATTTACCGCAACTGAAGAGGGCGTGGCTAATTTCTTAAACTATATGCATGATTAGAAAATATATACAAGTGTTCTCAACAAATTTAATACCTCTATCTATTGTAGTCCCTGAGATCTAGGTGTTCATACAGACACAGATAGGCACAGTAAGTAGATAGACAAAAAGAGAGATAAGCAGGCAGTCATGGCAATATTTAGATTATCAATTCTTTCCAATTCCATTTCCCTACTTATACTAGTTTCTGCATAATATTTTCAAAATATTTCATCATCAAAAAGTCACTTTCAAAATCGATGCAAATAGCTATATAACTTTTATATATAGTTAAGTTCCACAATAGACTTGCCAGACTTGCCATAAAAATCAACAAACAAATGAAAATAAAATAACGCTTTCATGGGTTCTCACAGCTACAGTGCGTATTATGATGAGCGACAAAAATAAAAACGTATTAAACTTTCGGTTCGATTTGGTATATGCGCTGAGTTTAGATGGGTTCACCCAGGCTTTTCTCCCTCTCTATTTTCCCTTGCTCCCTCGCCTCCCCCAAAAAAAAAAAAAAAAAAAACAGGGAGAAAAGATGTTGTCTCTGTGATTAGAGCGGGGAGTCCGGGTCGGCCCGTGTTACGGTCCAGTAACGCAGGTGGTAGGCGGGGCAGGCGTCTCGGACAGGTTACCCTCAGCCGGGCAGGATTTACGCTAAAAAGACGCCATAAACTTTGAATGCCGCTGGAGCAACAACAAACTGAGAGAAGCACACAAAAAAAAGGGACCGAAATTGGAATTTGATAGACGTCGGGCACGGTCTCTGGGCCTGGTCTGACTCTGCCCCTGCCTCTGCCTCTGCCTCACGTCCTTAGAGGGGCTGCAAAAGTTCAGAGGCCGTTGCACGACTCAGCCAGAGGCCACAGCAGGCGGGGAGGGAGACGTCGAGGGCACTGGGACATTGGTAGGGCGCAATCCAAGTATTGACGACTTTTTAAAAGGGTCGAGTGACGTCGTCGTCGTCGTCGTCGTCGAAGCTGGAAGGGGAATCCTGTACCCTCGGCTCGGCTTCACTTGGCGCGTGTAATAAACCAAGCGATTTTAACGCTTTGCCGGCCCCCGGTGTAGGTGTCGCTGGTTGCTATCGCTCTGTGTGGATGGGTGGGGAAGGGAAGAGGGTGGGAAGGGGTAGCGGGTGTAGTCGGAGGAGGTGCTGCCTGGGTTTGCTGGCTGAGCGGGCCAAAGTTATAAAACTTTACAGTTAACTAGGCTTGGCAATCAAGCTAAAAGCAAAGGCGTCGCCGTCCTCATCGTGTTCCCGTTCCCTTCTCAGTTTGCTTCAGCTCCGCCTCCCTCCTCCACCCCTCCATCCCCTGCTGCGGGCTGTCGCGTCTCGTCTGGCGCCACCTAGCGACCGTTGCACGAGAGTTTCAGCCAAAAAAAGGAAAAAAAAAAGGAAGAAGGCAGCAAACACACAAAGCGAACGCCAAACGGAAGCCAGGCAGGCACCTCTAAACGTGGACAGTTTCACACATGCACACACACACACACACCCATACACACACACACACACACTCAATCGCACACCCACTTGTGTCCCTTTTTGACCGGATCCTGACTATATACCCCACCGGGTTTTGGCTTACCCAATGTTCCATTTGTTTGCTCAAAATCGCTTCTCTCTTTCTCGCTTTAAACATCGCCCTTTGTTTTGTGCCTTTTGCCTTTTGCCACATTTGCCATTTCGTCCGTCTCCTTTATGAACATTGTCTCCAGTTCTTTCTCTTTTTTTTCCTCGCTCTCATGAGTACAAATTAAATTGTATTCAATATGCACTTAAGGTACTCACTTTAATAGAACTCGAAAGTGAGCAGGAAATGGCTGATACAATGGCAAAGAGAAGAGTTCGGTTTATAATGTGTTTAAGTGGGGCTTCTAGTAAGATCTATAAATTAAAATCTAGTTGAAATATTATATATTTTGCCATGTGTAAAAGTTTTCTAAATTCTCAAACATGTTCACATATTTATTGAATCTACAAGAGCCGCAATAAATTATAATATTTTTTTTTTTTTATTATTATTTTAAAGGATATTGCAATGAAATATGACATATTGAAAGCTAAAAATATTATTTATAAGCTGATGAAATTTGATCAATATTGAGACAATATAACTTACAGAAATTATATTTTACTCATCCTTATTTTAAATTGAAGTTGTACAGTGGCATATATACTCTGCATTAATTTTAATATCACCGTATCATTATAAAATATAAGGCTTGGATAATACTGATCAGTTGGAAACCAAGAATTTTCTAAAAATATTTGCGATCTTCTTCATCTCTATATTCTATAGCTTGCATAGGATTGATCAGTCACTCTAAAAATGTTTAGGGACTTTTATTATAATTGTATTTAAGGGATACTTATACTTGAACTCATACTCTTATGTAAAGATCATATATAAAATAGTATTCAATACAATTTATAGAATTCAAACAAAGAGAATCGTACATCTATTTTTAATTGGGTTTCGAAAGGGAGTTGAGATATCTTAAGTTCTTGAAAATGTCTCAAACTGTACTTAACTTTCAATTAATCGAATTCATTGTGAATTTTGAACCTGAACAATATGTTCTATAATGAGTCTAAGTAGAATTCCCCGCCCAGCCCAACTCGGAGATGACTTTTGTGCTCGAAAAAAGACATGGCAAATAAAGGCGGGGGGAGGACTCCGAAGGGTGTGGGGGGATGGGTCTGGCACGCACCCTTAGAAGGACGAAAGGCAGCGACAAATGGAGCTTTTGGGTGCTGCTACTTTTTCTACGAAATTCTCCTGGCGCCTGGACACGCCTCGCAAGGGGCAGTCGCCTGGGGAGGGGTGGCACTGGGCGGGGGAGGGGTATAGAGTTTTTTAGGTACGTTTGGCAGGCAGCATGGGTCGGGCACTTCTTCATTAATTTTCATGGCGGCATAAGAACAATACCAGCAATGGAACCCCCCCTGCCTCTCTCTCTCCCTCTGTTACCATACCATGCCCCGGCACTCACAGTACTCTCCCTCTCTCTCTCCCACGCTTAATATGAAAACGTAGAAAACAGAAATGATGATGAAAAAAAAGAGACGAAGAGAAAAGCAGAAAAGTTCCTCCTGCTGCCAAGTTGTGGGTGCGGGTGTGGGTGTGGGTGGGGGCCTGGCGTGGGTGTGTTTTGTGCAAATGAGTAAGGGCGGACAGAGGGCAGGGTTAGGGTGTTAGGCGGGGGAAGGGGTAGGGGGGAGCGACTAAAGTGGAGTTGCACAGGGTCTCGCTTGGTCTGTCTGTCCTTTGCCTTCTTCTCCTTCTCTCTCCCTCTCTCATAGTCTCTCTCTCTGTGTGGGTTGATTACTTTCTGTTTTAGGTGCCTGTCCGTCCACGCCCAATGGCCCCCACCCCCCAGTATCCTTACCACTCCCCTCTCTCCCTCCCTCTCTCTCTGCTGCCGCCCTTCAGGCAAGTACGCATTTTTATGTTTGCTCGCCAGGCTGGCGGTCCTTATTTTTTATCGCACTGCGCTCCACACACACACACACACACACACAGCGAAGCCCTTTTGCAACCCACCCCCTGCCCTACCCTACCCCTCCCTAAATGGACGCCCCGGCAGAGACAATTGTCGACGCGGCAGTACGTAGAAGGGGGCGGTGCGGAAAAATTTTGCGAAGAAAAATCCAAGAAAACGTCTTGGAAAACTGTTTGACATGCTCAGCCTCAGCCTCCTCCTCCTTCTCCTCCTCCTCCTCGCCTTGGCTACTGAACGCTCTAATGAATTTCCGTCCAGGCAACTGGGCAACATCCCTCAAACGAGACGAGACGAAGGACGAAATGAAAGCAAAGGAAAGGAAAAGAAAAAAAAAACTGAAAAAAAAAACAATTAAAGAGGACTTAGCAGGGGGTTGAAGGGTAGAAAGCGTACCCATAATCATAATTGTGCGTCCCGAAAGTTATACACCCTCACCCGCACCCGCACCCGCACCCGCATCCTCGCCCGCGCCCCTGACTTGTCGATTGTACGCAGAACTTTCTAAGGGATCCGTCTCAGTTCTCATCGAGCTGCTGTCCCCATCGACAGCTCTAGTTACCCCTTTTTTTTTGTTCTTACTCTCTCTTTCCCTCTCTAATTGTTAAGCCTGTCTTGCTCTAGGTATTTTTTGCTCTTCTTCCTCTTCTTCTTCTGTGTTTCTCAGTTTCCCAATCCCTTTTGCCCTTAATTGTCTGCCCTGGCCGTAGTCCGTCTTGTTTCCCTTTTCCCAGATATCTCTGTCTTTCAATTTTTTTTTCTACTGAGCAAAATTTTCACTTGCTTTTAATTTGTCAATTTGGTGCGTTCTTTTTGATTTCTTTCTGTTTTTTTTTCTTCTGCTTCTGCTACATTTCTTATCCCCACAAGTTGCAGAACAAGGTGGCAATTACTTATTTTGGCTTTTCAGCGACTCCCATTTTAATTACTCGCCCGACTCTATGAGCAGGTCGTGCTGCAGGGATTTACAGCCAAGTTATCACGCTCTTAACTTGGGGGTTCCCCTAATGTGTTTGGCCATTTTTTTTTTTAAGGAGTGATAAGATTTGTGCAAATAAATCAGAAGCAAAATCTTCTGAAGTGCTCTCTAATTGCCAGAAGAAAAGGGAAATTACTTAATTCGTAATATTACGAATGTCAAATCCTTAGAACTTTTTAAAATTATTTCTAAATTATCTAACAACTGTGGGAAGAGTTGGAGCTCAATTTCTATTACTAAATGCATAGTTTAGCCTTCAAATGAAGCTGACAACTCAATTTTATTTGATTTACTAGTGACTTTTGAGGCGTGTCAAAATTATAAAACAACCATAATATGCGTAAAATAATTAGAAATATTTCCCAAAAATTGTATAGCTCTAGCTCTTATAATACCATAGATCTAGCGGTTCATACAGACAAAAAAAAAAGAAAATACTTTCAGCTGTTGCTTCTCGACCCTCTACGCCTCCTACTCCCACATAAAACAAACTAAAACAAACCCAACAAGCAATTTGACTTACAAATACATGAGGAAGAGGAAGAATGGGAAGAGGGTAACAAAATTCATTGCAACCGATTGAACTTCCGTTAAATGCGATGATGACAAAGTAAGATGGAAGACATAGAAAAGAGAGAGAGAGAGAGAGTGGAAGAGGGAGCAAAGCGATAAAAATAACAACGTCGATGATGATGATGGCAAATAAACAACAGATTAAAGCCAGACACAATGCTAAACACGGATGAGAGAGAGAAAGGGAGAGAAAGCGAGGATGGCACAGTGAGAAAGTGGTAGAAGAAGCAGAAGGAGAGGGAACTGAGGGCAAAATGAATTCCATTGGCAAACAAACAAATTGATAAATTAAACGCCACTTATGACAGCAATTGAAGAGAGACAGAGAAAGAGTGAGAGAGAGACGAAGTAGAAGAAGTGAAAGGAAATAAAGAAATCAAAACGAAAGCGACAAGGACACGCACGACAACAACAACAACAAAAACAAGAAGAAGAAGGGGAGCAGGCGGAACCGCAAAGTGCACGCAAATTGAAGCGGCAATAAAAAAGCGAGCATAAACAAGGCAGAAACAAAAGTCAAAAAGACACACAACAACAACACACACACACTCGCTCTCTCTCTCCCTCACACACACACACACACACACACACACACACACGGCTAACGAGTTGAATAAAAAATAGAAGCAAAACAATTAACGTCCTTGGCGAAAATATGTATTTTTTGCAACGCAACCAGCTAAAAAGACGACGAAGAAGCAGAGGCAGCACAAGCGGAGAACATGGCGAGACGCGCGCGAGAGAGAGAGAGAGAGAGAGAGAGAGACACGAAGAAATTTATTCGCAAAAAAAAGTGCAGAAGTTGCAGGCGAACGGGCGAACGGAAAGACGAAGGCAGGAAGAAGGAGAACAACAAAAACAGAAGCAGCAAAACCGAAACCGAAAAAACGAAAGAAAAGCAAAGCAAACAAATAAACAAATAAGGCGCACAAACAAAACAAAACAACGACAACGACAACGACGGCGACGACGACGCAGACGCTGACGCTGACGACAGTCGACGCGTCGCAGTCGGCGTTGCTGGAGAGCGCAGCATGTCGTGAGTGAGTGTGAGAGGGAGAGAGAGAGAGAGAGAGAAGACGCCAGCAGACAATGTTGCGGCGAGCAATGGCAATGGCGATGATGACGTAGCCGATGACGACGACGCTGACACGCACGCACACACACACACACACAAGCACACGCACGCACACACACACACACACATACGCAAAGAAGTGCGGTGTATTTGGAAGCAACAAATGCGAGGAGAGAGCGCATAAAAAAAAAGACAAACTAGAAAGCGGGCAAAAAATACTCAATGACAATGACAGCAACGGCGACGGCGACGGCGACGACGACGTCGAGGAGAGCAGCAAGCGCAGACGAGTCAGAGACAGCAACCTGTTGCGTCTCGCACACACACACACAAACACAGACGCAGACAAACAGAGAGTGCTGCAGCTCAAGCGGAAATGCAAATAAACAAACACGAGGCGAGACGTGGCGAGAGCAAGAGCACGAGGCAGAGGCAGCGACAGAGGCAGCGGCAGAGGCAGAGGCAGCAGCAGCAACTCGCGTCGTTCTCAACTATGGTTGCCTTTCACACACACACACACAGAGAGCGAGAGAGAGTGAGAGCGAGAGAGAGGCGAAGGCTGGCAAACATTTACACGCTTTGAATAACATTATGAGTGTGTTTCGCCTTTTACTTTTAACACTTTGCACACAAATAAAACAAATGCAAAACAGCAACAAGCAACAAGAGAAGCAGCAGCAGAAGGAGAAAGAGAAAGAGAAGCAAAAGAAGAGGCAAGAGAAGCGTACGCGCGCAAAACAAAGCAAAACAAATGAAACTGAAAAATGTGAAGCGAAAGTTGCGACGTGGCCAAAGGAATTTACGACTTGTGCGAAATCAATTGTCGAAAACTGGAGCACAAAACAGACGAACAAAAATATGATAAACAAACAAAAAAGCAAAAATAAACAGAAAAATAGTCTGTCTCGCCTTTTTTCTCTCCCTCTCTCTCTCTCTCGCTGTCTCTGTCTTAATCGCACGTGCTTCGTTTTTTTTATTCAAAGTACCATCGCATTTTTGATTTATCATTTATCATTTATTTGTCTCCCTTTCTCTCACGCTCTCTCTCTCTCTTAATTTGGGGCTGCATTTATTGTTATGCCTAGGATTGATTGCTTTGTAATTGCTTTTTATGGGATCCTTCGCAATTGAAAAGGATTAAGGAAAGGAAAGGGATCACAGAGAGGGAAAGAGAGAACTGTGTGAACTTGATGAGGAATCTATAATTCAACGTGGTGCTTGAGTAGATATTAAATTTATAACGTATACTTAATGAAAAGAACCCCTTAGTATATAATATATTTATCTATATGTTCTTGATTAGTCTTACTATATGAAATAATAGAAAAAGACTGTCTGCCATATATCTGCCTGTCTGCCTGTCTGTCTGTCTCTTCGTCTGCCCATCTGTCTCTATGTCTGTCTGTCTATATAAATGCCTATATCTCAGAGACCATAAGAACTGAAGCCATCAAATTTGGTAATAATATTCTTATATACTAAAGCGTCCCATAGTTTGTTTTGGAATTCTTACACGCCCATAAACTTTCATAAAATTCGCATTGTAAGCATAATTTTGCAAGCTAAATATGCAATTTTAAATTTTTTGATAACTCAACTGATTCTTTTGCAATCGGAGAAATTCATACAATCAAGTTCCATGGCTATATACAGTCAAAATTGGCCTATAAGGTCATTTATCTAGCTCATTTATTGTAGAATATGTTCGTTGAAAATTTCAAAAGATACTATGTAAAGTTTTTTTTTGATAAATATTTTCGATATAAATGTTCAAAAAAAATAGTTCCCTTACTATTCCCGAATTTTGACTCACTAAACTGTGAATCAGCTACATATTTCTAAAAATATTTACATTTTAATATAACTTTATGTATTTCCCATTTTCCCGCTGATTTCTCTCTGAATTTCCAAAGTTTTTCCCAAAGAAAACTACAATAGTTATGCTGACAAATGTCCAAGAAATTAGCTACAGCCTCAGCCAATCCATAGCTCAGATTTCAATTGATTGGGTATAGTTTTGGGAGGGAATTGGGGTGGGAATCGGGGTGGAATGGGTTATGCTGTAGCCATAATAAGCATGCAAACACATATTTGCTAGCACAAGCTTGAATTATATTTTCCAACTAATTTAGAGCATGGCCCCCACACACTCACACACAGACACACAACTGAAACTACTCTGTCTCGCTCTCCAGCTGTCTCTGTCTTCCACTCCCACTCTCACTCTGTCTCTTTCTCTGTCTCCTTCTCTGTCTCCTTTTCTGTCTCACAGTTCGGCATGGAAGAAATGCATTGATTATGCATGCGTGAAGCCCAAACTCGGCTCAGTAGCTCGATAGATGCGCTCGCTCTCTCTCTCTCTCTCTCTCTCCCTCTCTCTCTCTCTCTCAGTTGGGGCTGGCAGCCTTTGATCTTACGTATGCTTTGCAGCAGGGCAAGTGGGGGCTTTCAAGTAAAAAGATAAGATACAAGCACAATTTACAGACCCACAAACTGTCCCAAGATTTGCCCAACACTACTACCAACTGTCTGTGTGTGTGTGTGTGTGTGTGTGCGAGTGTGTGTGTGTTCAATTTTCTTGAAAATTCTGCATGGAAGTTGGCCTTTTGTTTGTTTGTCTGTGTGTGCTCTGCACAAATTAAAAGCATTCACACACGCACACACACACGCACACACACACAGTGGCACATGCTGTGCCTTGAGTTGAGTCACCCCCTTGGGAGAAATTACCCCTAGCCCGCCCCCTGCAACGAATTATGCACCGAAAACTTCATTCGTTCAACATTGCGTATACGTAACGTGCGCCCTGCCCCCTGCCCCCTCCCCCCATACCTGGCCTGCTGTGTGTGTGTTGATTAGATTTTCTTGCAAGAAAACTGACCAAAGACTCCTCGAACGTCAGCATGTATGTATGTATATGCATGTATGTGGGTGTAACCACAAGCACACACACACACGCACACACACACACAGCAGCGTTTTGTATGTGCTTGCGACTTGCATTACTTTTACTGCAAGAATTTTTGGGCATGTGCAGCTGTGTGTGTGTGTGTGTGCTTGCATTTTAAGAAGCTGACCGCACACACACACACACACAGACAGAGGCATGTGCAGCTCTCACACACACTCACACACACACACGCTGCAGCTGCAGCTCAGCTCAACTTTTTGTGGGGGGCTGAGGAGGGGCCGCTTTTCTTGGGCTTTTCTAATGCACATTTTTGCATTTTCTCTAGCTCGAGCATGAGCTGACCTGGCTGCCAGAGCGAGAGAGGTTTAATTTTGAAAATTTCTTATTAGTGAGCCACCCCATGACTACAGCGCACAGGTGCAAGCGAGACAGTTATACACATGCGAAGAAAGTGCAGCAGCAGCAGCAGCAAGTTGTGGCTTAGGTTAGGTCTCTCTAACGGGTTGTTATGGGTTGACACCCGCTATAGATGCGTGTGTGAGTGTGCCTGTGTGTGTGTGTGTGTGTGCCTGTGTGTGTGCTTGCGTAAAATATAGTTCGAGTAGAAGAGAATCAAAGATTTTTATATGCTCAAGTTCTGTTTTAATTGCAAAGCAACGAAATAAATTCATCGCATTAGGATTAATATAAATTGCAATCGAGACATCTTGAAATTGAGAAAGATATATAAGCATGTTGGGCAGAAATTATCTTTTATAAAATCCTAACATTTTCCATAAGTTATTAGAAATCTTAAAATCATTACTATAATCATACTTTTTGTTAAATTAAAATATTAAAAAATGTTCTTTTTGATCATAATTTATTTCTAAACGTGATCTATAAGAAAAGTATCCTACGTAACACAATTGAAACTTAGAAATATTTTTTTTTGCTTTCCAAATATTTTTTTACAATATTTTATTATACAGTTACAAGTTCTAAAAGTTGTGTATTATATATACATGACTTTTTCTAAATATTTACAAATTAATTTTGCAAATTTTGAAAATAATTTCTTATAATTTCTGTAACTTCATAAACAGCCCGCGCAAGTCAATATGTTTTCTTTCTCACTCGCTCTGGCTCTCACTCACGCTATCTCTGTCACTTTCTCGAACTTGCAATAGATGATATTTAAGAAAACCATAAAGCATTATTAAAATTTCATATACAAGAATGTGTCAGCAAATACAAAAACAAAAAAAAAAACAACCTGGGCACATAAATAAATAAACATGAACTCAGAACATTGCGGATAGATATATGAAGATATGTACATAAACAACAACTATATAGACGATAAATTAATCTGAACTGTGTGGATGATGCTAGAGAGCAGAAATCAAATGCCAAAGTAAATTGCTCATTTATGTATAAAACTGAACCCACTGCAGGCCTCTCTTCCCTTTCTCTCTCTCTCCCGTCTCTCTCTCTCTCTCTGTTGTTGCAACAAGAAAATGCAATTTCTTAAGACATTTCCCATTCCAGTATTTTGCCCAAAAATGCACACACAAAGTCAACAAGGTGCGAGAGCAAGAGAGAGGTAAAATTTTAATCAAAATGTGTCTTAAGAAAAATGGGAGAATGGCAGAGCGTGCGCAAGAGCGAGACAACAAGTGCGTGTTGGCAAATCGATTGCATTGCATACTTTTAGGCCTTCAAGACGTGGGCGTCGCAGTCTCAACTCTCCTGCCAAAAATAATAATTATAACAAGACAGCAAACTGACCAGCCTGACCAGCCCGAGTGTTTGCCCATTTTTAAGAGCAGCTGCTCTCTCTCTCTATCTCTATTGCTCTCCCTCTACTGCTGTCTTTGTCTGCTGTAAGATAATAATAAGGCAGAAGGTGCATGCAGAGGTCTCTATCTTTCTCTCTCTCTCTCTCTCTCCATCCTGTGTGTGTGTGTGTAGTAGGTGTCGCCTTGGCCAGCGGGCGAGTCGAAGAGTCGAAATCCCAGTTTCAATTGTCTGGCCAAGTCATTGATGAGCCTATGGGCCGTAAACTAAGCCCAAATCCCTCTCAAAACGTACCCAAAAGTAGTGCAGAAGGAGTGTGGAAGGAGAGGTGCAAGAGAGAGAGAAGGAGAGAGAGAGGGAGAGAGAGAGAGAGGGGGCTATTTCC
Source organism: Zaprionus kolodkinae (assembly GCA_018901885.1). NCBI lineage: Eukaryota > Metazoa > Arthropoda > Insecta > Diptera > Drosophilidae > Zaprionus > Zaprionus kolodkinae. Next base: position 4,383,643 of record JAEIFM010000508.1, read on the forward strand.
ACATCCACTGACATTGTGTGCGTGTCGCTGCCACAGTCTGCTTTGTTCTACGATGATGCATCGCCATCATTATGATTTTCTATACACACACACACACACACATATATACTCTGTGTGTGTGTGTGCTTGGGTTGGGTCTCTGTTTGTGTTTGTATATAATTTTCCACATATAAATATGCATATGGGCGACCACCTTGCGTATCCCTGCCCACTGCTTGTGTGTGTGTGTGGGAGTGTGTGTGTATGGGTGTGCGTGTGTGTGTCTGCTTGCGGTGTGTATTGATATTATTTTATTTATTTTCTTTTTTCATTTTTCGTTTTTTTTTTTAATTTTCGCAATGTTTTCATTGCATTCCTGTGTGTTTGCGTTTTTAGCTGGGCATATGCGTATCTCCTGCTCATTGAATTAAACGCATTAACTTGATTTTCAATTAACTTTAAATATGTAGGCGATTTTTTTTTTTGCGATCGATCTATAGCACAAACACAAATGCAGGCCCTATACAGCAGGCAGTTAAAATTATAGATTTTTAAATGATAGATTTATTGCTTAAATCTTTTGATTGTTAGCTTAGCTTTAATAATAAATATTTGAAATAAAATATATATATAAATTATTTATTATATCTGCTGCCAAATCATGTATAATATGAAGCTAAGATTGTAATCTTTTCTATATGTCATTATAGAAAATCTTTACTTTTCTCTAGAAATTTAAGTATTTCAAATATATATACTTCATTTGCCTAGTTTTGTGCACATATCTACCCATGTGTAGTTCACAAATTAATTAGTTCACAATTTCCTTTCATTTTCCAATATACTGGAAATTCACTTTCCCCACACACACACACACATCCATTAAAAACTGCCGTCATTCTAGTTTGCTGAGCTTCGTTTTCAGCTCGAAACTATTCGAGAACTCCTGCGTTTCACTTTATAACTCTTTTGAGAAATAATCTTCCCACAGTTTTTCGGCAACTACAACTCCAGCTCTTTCTCCCCCTTCCACCCCCTGTCTGTCTTCCTTAGAATTTCTAGCTATCTTTTATTCAGCGCGGTTTCATGACCAAGCAGAAACTACTCAAAGTAACTTTGGAAACATCCGTCGCCGCTGTAGATGTGCAACCCTTTCGCGTTAGCTACCACCCTGACTTACAACCCTCTAGACATGAATCTGGTTTTAGGAAATTTTCACCGCTTTTCCAACATTATTTCCATCAAATACTCCAATGTTTTGCTTAAATGCAAAACACAATTAACTGAAATTAAAATAAGCAGCAAGCAGAGAGAGAGAGAGAGAGAGAGAGAGAGGGAGGGGAGGGTAGCGTATTCAACCCTTATAGAGTCGTTAGCTGCGTCCATTTCACCTGTACATCTTAGCCCCCCCCTCCCTCTCCATATCCTCATCTGCCGCTGTCAAGCATCCCATGACAGCCTCAACCCCCTTACAAAAAGCAACGCAATGTCTTGCCTCAATTTTTAATCACTTTGTCACCCCTTTTGGCGGGCTGCTTTGGGCTGACGAGCTCGTCTAATCCTAATTCAGAGCGCGCACTGCCAAACCCTTTTCAGAGCCAGCCAGAACGTTCCTCTCGTATACCCGCATACCCACACCCCTGCACCAAGTGATCCCTTCCGTGCACCCCGCCATGTCCCATGCAAATCAGGCACATTTTCAGACCCAAAATGAAAATTCCGTACGAAAAATGTGACATTGGGTGTTCCGACAATTTTTTTTCTGTTTCTGCTTTCTGAAAAGCGAAATTTATTTTTGATTAGGAACACCCCGGTGAGAGAGGGAGAGGGAGAGAGAGCGAGAGAGAGAGTGGAAGAGACCCCGCTGCTGCTGCTCATCATCGTCATCAAACTTCATCACAGCAAAGTGGAGTGTGGAGAGGAGTATGAGGAGGAGAGTGGGCAGGAGTGGAATGGAGTGCGGGGAGGGGTATGGCGTGGAGTGTGCGGATTGCAGAGCTGTGTGGTGGGATGGCTTGCTCGAGATGTGGTGTGGTGTGTGGGGCAGCCCGAGTAACTTGTGGTATCTTCCTTCTCAAAGATTTTGCGCCCAGTTGCCATGGCGTCGAGACTCTGTGTTGCCCAGTCCACCCATCGACCCCCCTGGGCTACCCAACCCGAAACCAACGGGACTTGATGTTGTTGTTCCATAATCCGCCACGTAAAGCGTAAACTGAGCTCTCGTCCTTGCGCTCCTTGGCATCGTTAGCACCGCCTGGAAGGACATCTTTGTATTATTTTCAACATTTAATTTGTTGCCGGCAACGACGACGACGTGGGGTGGAGGAGGAGAAGGAGGCAGAGGAGGAGGAGCACGAGCAGTGGGAGAGAGAATGGGCATGGGACGAGCTGGAGGATTGACCCCTCCCCATGCGCTCAACTTTGTTACACATATATATATAGAAAATAAAAATGTGACGAGGAGAGAGATCACCCTGGAGTGTGTGCAGACCCACCGCCTGTGCTTAGGTAATAACCTCGAAATCTAATTACTTTTGCGGGGTGTTCTCTGGATTTCTCGATCCCATCCCATCCCATCGTTTGTCAACTGCAATCATATTTCGAATCGTCCTTCAATTGGGCATATAAATGAGACTGAGTATAGAATTACAATTGGGTGTGACAGAGTGCGAGGAGGGTGGCTGAGAAGGGGAGGGTAGGGAACGAAAATTTACTCAACGACTTATGTAACTTTCTGTTCGCTTTTCCTCACGTTTCCCCCTTTTTTTCTTTTGCCCCATAACTCTGACATCTTACGAGAGTCCCCGAAACCCAAGGTGTGCCCTACCTCGACCTCCCTTCGCATTATGCAAAGCACTTGATGAACCCTTGCAACGACGGGCCCGAAAATCGAAATGAAAAGCGCACAGAACAAAAAAAAAAACAAAAATAAAAAGCGAACCCAAGTAGGGTGGGTCTTCCACCTTTTTATTTTCTTTGCCTTAGACCCAAAACTTTCGAAAAAAAAGTTATGAAATGTAAAGAAAGAAGTGGGGAGAGGGAGGAAAAAAACGGATTGGACCCGGGGTCAGAGCACTGATGCGAGGCAAACCATGCGGCATATCCTTCATTAAATCGAAGAACAAACGAGCAGACAAGCAGCATGGAGCCCAGTCCAGGTCCAGGAACCAGGAGCCAGAAGGGGCTAAGCCCTAGCCCTGGGCAAACTCTCGTAGCCTCGTCCCAGCCCGGCGAGCACACATGATGTAGAAGGCAGCACCCCTGCTCCCGGCTGGCTACTCCTTCTTCAGCTCTCCCCATCACCGTCGTTTCAGTCAGGCGGATTTCTTTCATTTTAGTTTCCCATTTCTTTGCACGCCCCGCTTACCTCATGGTTTATCCACCACTCCACCACTTCGTCACTGCTGCAGCTCCTGCGATGTGACCCTCTTCAAATGTGTTGCCAGAGCTGGAGCTAGAGCTGGAGCTAGAGTCACAGCCGGAGCCGTAGTCGTACCCGAAGCCGTTGCCCTTGCCGGATCCCTTTCCTCCCAATCCACTGCCTGGCATGTGGCGCGACGACGACCGGACCCCCATGCAATCTCCCACTCCTTTGGCCGCAACAACGTTTCAAATTCAACAACGAGGACCGAGAACGACAATGGCAATGGGCAGAGGCGGAGACGGAGAAGGAGGGGGGGGCTGGCACAAGGGCGGAGAATGTCGAAAAAAAAGAAACTTTTTCTTGGCATTTGTTGAACAGGAAACTAAGTCGGAGTGAAGGGAGCGGAAGGAGCGAAAGGAGGAGGAGGAGAAAAAAAGGCGTCGTGCCAAGCTAGACGAATGAGCCAGGGCAGCGTCTGATGTGTCCTGGGTACGGCCCAGTGCCGCTACCAAGCCCTTGGCTCGCCCTCGCAATGTGTAAGGGAGCGCAAGGAGCGACAGAGACAGATAGGCGGGGGGACAGAGAGAGAGAGGAAGAAGTGAGGGAGAGAGCGAGTTGGGTTAGCGCGCTGACTGAGGGACGAGCGCGCGCGCGTTTCTCCAGCTGGAGGTTTTATTTGGGCAAGGCCAATGTAGACTAGAGTAGATATGCCCAGGGGGAGTTTGGAGTTGGAGGAGTCACTGTTCTCTCTCTCTCTCATTCCATTCCCGCATGTGTTAGTTTGAGTTAGACCCTTGCGCCCAGTCTGTTCGCTCGGGGGGTTCGCTGCGGTAACCATGTCGCCTGATAAGACACAATGGACATATCAAATTGTGGCTTAGCTCATGTGCTCTCCCTGTTCTCCCCGGTTCTCCCACTACCCACCCAAGGGGCGTTCTGCCTTGGGGCGCGGCTGCTAGAAGTAAAAATATAAATGGAATTTATGTGCCAACAAGCAACCCCCGAGGCGAAGCGTAGCGTTGCGTTTGGTTTATGTGGGAACCAACAAACCGACCAGTTCAAGCGGACAGTTCTAATAACTAACTAGTGAGCGCTCTAAAAAGCAGTACCCCTAGCCCCATACACACTCACACACACCCACACCCACAAGGCTCGGACCCAGCCCTGCTGAGCACGCAGGTTCACCGTGTCCTAACCCCCCGAGCTCCACGGGTTTTTCCAAAACTGTCAGTTGATGGACGTCAAGTGCCGTGGAAAACATAATGCGCGTTACGTGAAATGAGTTTTGATGGGTATGTGGTGTGGGGTGGTGTGGTAGTGCGGGGGTGTAGTAGTCCGGGAGTGTGGATAGCGGAAAAGGAAGGGAAAGGGGGTTGGGGTGCTGCCAAAGTGAAGAGTTTATGACAAAGACAGGCACTTGCTGTGGGGTAGAAGTAGAGGGAAGAGAGAGGGTGCAGCAAGAGAGAGTGATGGGAAGAGAGAGAGAGAGAGTGAGAGAGCGAGAGATAGAGAGGTAGAGGGAGGTAGAGAGACAGGGTGTTAGGATAAGGAAGCCACTTGTGTGGCCTGTAAACCATTGGGAAATCGCTGACTAAGGAGTGAACTGTAAAATTGCGACAGCAAAATTTTGGGCCAAGAGGTAGTTCCCAGTTTCACTCAGGAACTAGTGGCACATCTACCTTCTCTGCTGGGTCGAATTACATGCGAATGCGAACCCTCATTGCAGCCCTTTGAAATAGAATGTCAATAACAATTGCCTGGAACTCATCAATGTATGTTTAATCGTTTTATCTGTCTTTATCTGTTTATCAGTCCTTGAAGGCATAACCTCATTTTCTGCGACCCTCTTTCTACACCCCCCTCCCCATTTGGCATAAAGTACAGTACCCCACAGTAGCAACCCCTTTTTGGACGCTTATTTTTATGTCAGAAGTCCCCCTCTTTTCCTTGCGCTTCTATCTACTCTCTCGCTCTCTCCCATCTTCCATCTTTCACTCACTCACGCCCTAGCGAAAACTTTTGCTGGTTGCTTTGGTGGTCGGATGACCACGGGGTGAAGGAGGAAGGGGAGGGGAGGGGGTACTGCTGATGCCCTCAACATTTTCCAAGCTTAGCGCAATGGAAAAGGATTTTTGGTCTTTTATTGCACGTCAGACGGAGGAGTTGGCTCGAAGGAGTTCGCTTCTTGGCAGGAGCCCGCCCTGTCTTGGCCATTATGCTGCAGCAGCAGGAAAAAATTTTAACGTTTATTGCTTGCGCCAATGAGCTGGTTCTCCTTTGGCTACGGCTTCAGCTTCAGCTGGTCCGGAGCTAGGACTCCTCCTGCTCCTCCCTTTTTGCCACTCCTGCGCACTCCCATTCGACATTTGTCGGGCGCCAAGTTGCTCTTCCCCTCCTCCCTTCCTTGTCCAATTCTCGTAGCCCGTCCCGCCCGAGAGCAAGCCAAGCCCCACGCGCCTTTGCTTTCGGGCTTTCTTTGGCCGCCTGCTTCGGTCCTGAGCCAGCGCCATCTTGTTGTTTTGCTGGAAATGCGAAGGACATTTGATGTAATGATGCCTGCAGGCAGCCAACAGTGTTAGGAGCCCTGCTACCTTCTATCCCCTTGCCTGTTGCCTGCCCAACCCTCCCACTGTGTGCCGACTTGAGCTATCCCCCGCCTCCATTCTTTGCTCCTCCCCCTAAAATGGTTCTGTGGGGGCAGTACCCTGCCGCCTGCGCCTTTTGTTTGAGTTCACTTAAGTTCAACGCTTGCGTCTCTAGTCTAGAGTCTTGGATCCTGGAACCGGGTGCCGTTTCCCGCTCTCCACTTTGTGCCCTGCCCTGTCCTGCCCTGCCTCGCCCTGCCTCGCCTTGGCTCGCCTCTTTGCTCCCTTTCTTTTTTTGCTTTCCTCTTTTTGCGCAAAACTTTTGCCACTGCTTTCATTATCCTTTTGGCGTATCCTTGGCAGCCCTCGGCTGTGACTCATGTGGGCGTCTTAAGTAGGAGGAAGGGGGAGTAGGAAACGAAACGTGCGGAAAAAAAGAAAATAAGATGAATTACTTCTTTTGGCTGCAGCAGCGCCAATGACCAACATCGCCCGCCACTCCGTTCGGGCCGGGCACAACCCACGCTGGTCATCAATTTTCGTTCTGCAAGAGGATGGGGTAGGACGGACGTCTAGGGGTTGGAGTTACCGTAGGTTAGAAGCGATGCCTCGATGGTTGCTAGCAACCAAGCCGAGCATCAGCAGTCGCTAGGAGATTAGATTTGATGGGTTCTAGGTGCTGCTCTCCCTTCGCTCGACTTTAAGTTGCCCGCTCTGCAAGCTGCACGTCCAAGCGATGACATTATCCTACAGCTGATAGGCTGTCTAACCCCTAACAGATCATCATACTTCCGTACTCCAAAGTTGCGTTTAATTAGAGCGCACTCGGCATGAAATACTCAACTTAGTTCGAAATGTTTGTAAAAATCCAATTTCATTTATTTGCTTCAATCAGTTTTAATCAAGGCAGTGCACATACGTGTAGGGGATGCGTTTAGGGGACTAAATAGTCATACTAGCTGGCTTTATCTAGGGGTTATTACCACACAAAATAATGCATTAAAGACGACAAGCAGCAGACACACAATCAGGCAGAGAGGGAGTGAGATAGGGAGGGAGGGAGAGGGAGATAGAGAGCGGGTGCTGAGCTAAGACGTCTTCAACCCCAAGACGAGACAAAAGCACACACACACACACACACACACTCACACACCCTTTGTCTCTGCCCTTCCCTAACTACCTTGTGCTTACAAGACCCACTGTCGCCTCAGTCCCATCCGCTCACACACACGCTCGCAGTGTGAGTTTTCTTGGGCCTTTTCGACCAATACTAGTAGGCCTGCCGATATGCCGAAATATATATACATATATATGTGTACCCCCATATATCTGTGTGTGTGTGTGTGTGCAAAAATGCATTGCATACTTACGGGCCTGGTCCTGCTGAAGCATCTTAAAATTTAATGAAAATCTGCACACACACACACGCACACCAACGTACTCCATTATTATATGCCCAAAAATCTATATAAATATATATGTATAAGTATGTGCATCTATTTCTCTCTATATATATATATGTATTTATACGCTGGCTTTGTTGTTGTTTTTTGTGCCTGTCAGAGCCTGCAATAATAAGTTTTGCCTGCACTTAATGTCAAGTAAACACAGTGTGCACCCCCTGTATGCCACTCCCCCTCCCCTTTCCCCCTCTACACACACCCTGTTGAGGCACTTGAGGTGCAGCTTGAGTACTTGCTCGGCTGCAGAGTTCGGCACACACACACACACGCACACACAGTCGACTTTTGCATAGTTTTAGCTGCACACACACAAATATCACGTATACGCACAGTGGACTGACCTCAGCCCGAGACGGGCGACTGCAACTGCAATTTTCTTAAGATTTTCATGAACAGCTGCACTGCTCTAATGCAACTGCAATTGCACTTGCTCTCTCGCTCGCACATGTCTTTGGTTTTCTTGGGGGGAAGAGAGGGCTGGGGTCGGGCTGTCAGAAAATTTGTTGCAGCTGCATTTTCTTAAAATTTTGTGCAAATATCTGAATAATTGCAGCCTATATGTGTGAAATGCATTTAATTTTCTCTCTCTCTTGTGTGTGTATATAACATCATATATCCGGCATGTATATAATATATATATTTTGCCGAGACTTACATGAATAACTGCAATTTTAATATATGTTTATTAAAGCACACTTGGCTCCTAAGTAGCCTGCCCTACCCTGCCCTGCTAACTAATTGTGCAACTCTGATGTGATTGGTCATTGATTGTATACTTTGCCGGGCATTAAAGTTTCAGTTGGTAAAAACCGAGAGAACTGTCGACTGGCCACGTCCTCGCCCACACACACACATGCTTAAGCATGCACATTAGACGACGCTCACACATCGGCAAATAAGCAACTAATATGATATGGTAGGGTATATGCAGGGCTGGGTTGGGTTCTGTGGCATATGCCAGAATTTATAATAATTAAATAAATAAACCTCATGTGATTGGGGGAATTTTTCCAAGGCGGCATTATGGTCTTAGTTGTGCTGAGGTCGTTTGTATGTAGGGGCTTGTATGTAGGGGGACAAGGAAAAGGTTTTCAAGCAGATACTACTACATAAACTATATATGAACGGGCTGTAGTTGAAAAAGCAGGTAAAAAAAGGATTTTCAATATGTTCATTTCGTTTAAATACATTTCTAAATTTCAATGTGTTTGTTTGAACGCGCTAATCTCAGTTATTATATTAGTCAGACATCTTAAATTTGGCTTGCTTATTTCTTTATAGATTGTAGATGCATATCATATGCCATATATAATCTGAATAGTCATACGATAGCAGACTAAAGACAGAATAAGTAAATAAATAAAAGAAAAGAAAGAAAGAAATAAGATTTTAAATGATTTAATCTCTTTCAAATACATTTCTAAATTTGCATATGCTTCGAACTTTAATAATGTCTGTTTGAACGCGCTAATCTTAGCTATTATAATAGCTAGAATCATGAAATTCGGCTTGCTTATTTCTTTATAAATTGTAGCTGCATATTATATGCCATATAACTTCTGAACTGTCAAAAAATCGCAGCATTAAGAAAGAACCTATTCAAGTTAATGTGTTTTGCAGTTGCGAGTAGGCTTGAAACTTTTCTAACTCCCCATAGCTCTGACTTTTTTTTTACTCTTTAATGATCATAAATATTAATTTTATATTAATCATTTAAGACTAATTTGTAATATCTAAAAAATGCACTTTATTAATCATTGGCCTCTTTTTTCAAGTTCTAAGTCTAGAAAAAATTTGATTTAGTAATCAAATAGATTTTTTTTTTAGCCGGTTTGCCACTCGATATCATAACCTCAAAAGGCATCTATCAACTTCTAAAAACCAAAAAAGTAAAAAAATCAATTTTAATCACAACAAATGATTATGGGAAACCAATGAATGAATAATCTACTGAGAGTATTAGATTCTCTCTTTGTCATGCAACGACACGTCGCCTGCCTAATGCCCGATTATGAATCGCACCCAGTCGACGCTATAGCTGATTAACCAAATACAAGTATATATATATATATATATATTAAATATGTACACTGTTCGCATTATATACCATGATTCCTCCTGCTGCTTAACCTGCCTCAACACGAGCCGCGCACTCAAAACAAACAAATGCAACCAATCGGAGATGAGAGGCGCGTACACACACACTGTGCACACTATCATGCCGTACCCTAACCAGCTTTCGAGTACACCCCCCACTACCCTAACCCACTCTCAGGGGTACCCCTGCTATACTGCAGGGCAATACCCAAACCGAAAGGCATTGCCAATTTTTCGGTGCACGCGTCAAAGCAGAAAAAACATTGGACACAATAAAAGTTTTGTAGGCACATTTTGAGCGGGTTTGAGGGCTTAAGGGGGGTGTGTGGGTGCCTTTGACTTTTTTCTATGGGCACTACTAGGGGGGTTAGGGGGTCGGGGAGCTACCCACAGCATTTCGATCAGGCGTAAAATGTGCGCAAAATTCAACAGAATTTTTTGTGCCACGCTCGAAGCGGCAACAACAATTGCGCAGCCTGTGCGTGGTGTGTGTGTAGGTGTGGGTGTGTATGAGTGTGTGTGTTATGCTTTATTATTTATTATAAACACACACACACACACACGCACACACACACACTGTTACAGTTAGGCCGCTGCATTTGGTCAAGCGCAAAAAATAGACAAAATTCAGGCGGGAAAAAAAAACACAAAAATAAATTCAAATAAAAACGTTCTATATACAAAAATGCAACCATGTGCAGCAAGGGGTGCAACATATAATAGTTGCATGTGTGAGTGTGTGTGGGTGAAGGTGTGAGTGTTTGTGTGTGTGTGTGCGTGTGTGTGCTATTTAGTTTGACGTTAAGCTGCTGCAGGCTGACCAGGGCTGCAAGAGCATTGCGAAAAAAATGGATTTAAAAAACTTTCGAAAATAAATTGAAATTTTCAAACACAATTTTTGTAGTAAAAAAATATAAAAAAAAAATCTGAGTACATAAATAAATGCCTAAAATTGAAATATATATATTACATTGTTCGAAAGATCTCAAATTTTTGTTTTAAAAAATTTGTTAGCTATTTTAAATTTTTTTCTTTAATTATGTGTAGTTCTCCCAGGCAATTTGGCACGTTTACCTTACCTGCTTTGCTGGCCACGTTGCACAATTTGTACCCCGTTTACCCCTTGCCACCCTGAGGACCCACCGTGACCCCCCTCAAACCCTTCAAGCTTAAGTGGCAGACTTTTAATTGAATTGGTTGCAGTTGCAGGTCGCCAACGCTGCTGCAGCAGTTGCTGCACTTCCTGTTGCAGACTGTACCGCCCCCTCCCCCCTCTCCACCCACCCCTTTAGTTTGTCACATTTGCTGCATTTTTTTTTATATTTGTTTTGACCATATTACTAACCATTTGTTTTTGCATTAGTTTGGAGGGTCAGAAAGCAAAAAAAAAAAATACACAAATCGCCTGACATGCAGTTTTATATATCCCCATGGCTGCATATACTAAATACCAGGTATATAGCATATAATATATATAGAATATATAGGCCTTCATTTGACGGGGTAGGGGGATGCGGGGGCAGGGGGGATGGGTGCCAGTTTGTGGCCTGCTGACATTTTCGAAATAGAGGCGACTGCGCATTTCTGCGCTTTTTCCTAGTCATTTTTTTCCACACTGCAACTGCGCATTTTTGCAATTTATATAAATATTTTATACATTATTTATTTTACACACATATAATATATATTTTTTTCTCTCTCTGCACTCGCCATTGAATTTGCCCCCCACCTCTCTCTCTCCCACTCTCGTTCTCTTCCTCTTTGTCTATTTATTTTTTCGTCGCTTCATTTTGTGCGCTTTATAAATATTGCATTAATTTTGTTTTTATCATCCTCTTTGGGTATTCGCATTTATGCATTTTTGATGGAATAGTTTTTGGATTTCGTTCAACTAATTTTTCAGTGAAATTTTATGCGGAATCTCTTGAATTTATGCCCGATACACGAAATACGAAAGATTTACGTGGGCCTGGGCGAGTTCATTAGGCTGGCAATGTGTTTTATTGTGAATATACATATATCATATATTTGTTATATTATAACTTTATGATGTACTCAAAAAAAATCGAACTGGCTCATGCTATATCCCAACTTCTAATCTCAACCCCTTTCCGAGTCTGATTTATTATCGTTAGCTAAATTATTGTGAATTAGTATTCATAATTAATAAATTTACAATAACACTTTTTTAATCGATTCATATGTCAGTCTATAAATATATAAATTCTGATTATAATTGCATTATACGCAAGGTATGGGGGCATGTACAGAATGATTGCAGTTAGAACTTGTTTATTTTGCATGCTGACGATGGATAGAATATAATACATAAGATCTGTAATTTTTGGAAAGTATTTCATTATATTTAAGAAATATTTGTTATGTTTTTTTTTAAGGAATGTGCAGAAACCATTTTGAAGCAATCAAAATAGTTTTCAATATAGAATTTCTTGTAGTTTCTTCTGGAGAAATCTCCTTATAATTTCACAATAGAAACTGAAAACATATATTTTAACTCTAAAAAGCATATAGAAATATAGCATATTTGATTATTATTTTTTGTGACATTTTAGTTTGACTTAATCACTTTTAAATTTTTGCTGCTTCGAAAGATTCGAATTCCAAGCGCTATGTGTAAACCTAAGCATTTATTTTGGGTGTGTACACTTAATAATATTACTCAAATAAATTCCACAAATTTGCTTACAATCGCATAATAAACAAAGAAATTACGGAGAAAATAAATATAGTCTGCAGCTGCTTGATGTATAGTCTCATTCAGGTTATCGTTTAAAGTAGGTCTGCTATTTATTTTACCAGTTTCAATTTATTTAATTGAGAGAGTCTCTGTATATAAAAGATTCTACAAAATTCCAGCCCAGATAGGACTTAACCGTATTTAAGGAATCTCTACTCGATAAATACAGCGCATCACATTACCCAATTAACCAGCTCTCTTTCGTTTCTCTTTAGCTTCTCTTTCACTCCTCCTTCGCCCACTCGTTTTCTCCCTTTGCCACATATGGTACATGGCATATGTAAGTGATAAGGTCATTATGTTATGTTATGATTATTATCTTAGCCAAACAATTGGCTTGGCCATTAACCAGTGAGTAAATTCATTAACCTGATTATGGCAAATGCCACTTGGACGCGCACAGGATGTGAATAAATTAATTTGTGAATACACTCAACAATTGTAGACTGAATAATGAGCAGGAACAAGATGCGAAATCTGAGGGAAACCAAGAGCCAAAAGTCAATTTAGCGAGCTTTAATTATGTATTAGCCAATTGGCCTGTTAACTTAAACACTTTGACTGCTCGTCACGCACACACACACGCACACACACACACACATACACGCACACACACATTGTTATTTGAAACTTATTTGGCTAAACTTGAAATTGCGACGACCGCGTCAATTTGGCTGCCAAGTTGAAGGCGAGACAAGGTCGGAACGAGGTCCATGTCATAATCGTCATTGTCCTTGTGAATCCTTGTTGTTGTTGTTGTTGTTGCTGTCTCGTGTCTCGTCATATTGCTGCCTTCTGGTCACGTGTTGAATGCGGCGCTCAAGCGGGCAAACATCGTGTTAGCCGTAATAACTATAATAATAATAAGCCAAACCAAGCCAAATCAAGCCAAGCCAAGCTGTGGTCATGCGTATAGGTGGTTGGATGGAGGATGGAGGAGAATTCCTATGGGGGTTACCCAAACAATACCGCCTTATCCTGCGACCTACTGTGGATGAGGCTAGTTCAAGAGCAACTACTCACTCGCTTAGACCAACTGATTTTGCATTTTTTTTTAACTCAACCCTCTACTATCCACCTCTCCTCCTATCCTCCCTCCCTTTCTTTCTTCCTAATTCCTTACCCTCTACACTTCCTTTCAAATTTGAGTAGCTGCAACTCTCTAACGAACCACATCCCCCTAGCTCGTTCAGGTTATCCCCATCTATGGTCAGCTTGATAGCAAAAAAAAAAAGATAAAACCCGCCTTACATTCCCGCAAAACCCCGTAGGATATGCCGATGCAAAGAAACTGAAAAACGCTGTAGACAATCATCGCATAACTGACAGTCCAATCGACGCTTGAAAGCATTTCCAACTTGAATAGCCTTGCCTGTTCGCTTTCCGCTCTCTCTCCCCCTCTCTCTCCTCGTTTTTCCAGCCCTTCGATCATTATAAATGTTCCAAAAAAAAGGGGTATACTAAACTTGTGCAAGTCTTCAGTTTAAAATAGGCGTGGCACGCCCTAGTAAGTGTACATATGTGCTTAAACGAGTTGATTTTGTCTTTTTTGTCTGTATGAGCACTTAGATCTCAGCTATTATAAGAGCTAATAACTTCAAATTTCGAATATAGGCATCTGTATACCATACGTTTCTTAAGTATACAAGAAATGTTGGTTGACACGCCCACCACTCAGTTAAATCGATTAGTTACGATTATTAAGCGAAGTATTGAAGTCCTCATGGGTTTCTTTTAACTAGGGGTAGGGTTTCATAATCTGGAATCTGATATCGTTACTTCTTCTATGCTCTCTTTCGTCTAGTCGAGATGAATACATTGGAGATTACTTGTGGGAGACTGGGATGACTGCCTAAGCATTGGAAGCCAATAAAACCTAGAAAAAATCAAAAAGTTTTGGTATATTAAAACTAGAAATTCCAGATAGATGTTCTAAAGCGAGTGAATGAAGTCATGGAACGCGAAGTCTTTATGGACTCATTCCATGTTGTTCTATATATAAAGCATTCGATGAGGCAGTCAAGCTTCTTTAACATTCTGATTATTTTCATTAATATTTCATTGCTTTCATCGCATTTCTTTACCTTCCCCTTCACCCCTCACCCCCTGCATAAATCTCGAACAAAACGTGAAGGCAAATCAAACGACAAACAGTTCCAAGAGATGACGCGTCCACCCCAGACGAACCCATCCCCCACAGCCACCTGCCCCTCCTGCATTGCATCACCGCTCAAGACCCGAAAAAAAAAGAAAAAAGGAAAAATCAGTCGAGTTTTATGATCAGAAACAAAGGCTTCTCCTAAGACAAACCACAAAAATGTTGGAAGCGCCCTGTTCAATAAACACTCCTCCCCCTTGCCGGGGACCTTCTCCTGGCCACTGACTAAACATTTCTTTTGGTAAAGGTAGAGCCATAGTCAAGCGCTCTTGACCCTTTTTACACCCACATACAGCAGAAGGGAATGCAAAAAGAAGAAGTAGAAAAAAAAAATACGTAGCGCGGTGGCTTTTTCTCCACTTTTATTCTTTTCAAAAACTTCACGCTGCCCAACCCACAGACAGCCTGGCAACCCTACACGCAGCCCGAGTTACGCAGCGCACACGGCAGACAAGCGACAACAACGTTGTCCACTTTCGCACCATCCATCCCATCCTGGTGCTTCCCATTCCTTCCCTCCCCCACACACACACACAAACACGCACACAGATGTTGCCCCTGCCAACAGTAACAACAACAGCAACAACGTTGCCGGCTCGTATATTTTTCTCATTTATTTTTGCAGCTCCCACCCAACTCCATTCGGTCTGGCAACTCCAGCCACCCTACAACCCACACCCCAAAAACACCCCACACCCTGCTGTGTACCCAAACCCAAAGCGCCGCAAAGCATGCTTTATTTTTTGTGCGTTTTTCATATCCGAAACGCCGACGAGCCCAACGCCAGCCCACACCCCGCACACCCCACACCCCACACCCTACGCGCGACGACGACGACGACGACGACGTCGACCGTCCGACGTACCCAACGATCCAGCCGGCCTTTTTTTTCACCATGCCGGCGAAAGACAAAAGCAACAACAGCAGCAGCAGCAACTCACACTCAACACTCCAACCCAACTCATCCCCTCGCTCTCCTGCACCGCAACGCGCTCTCAGCCTCTGGTGTTGCTCTCTGTCGCGTTGTTGTTGTTGTTGTTGTTGTTGCTGCATTTTTGTTGGCGACGCGCAAAAAAAGCAACAAAAATAATTGCCAAAGCCCTCACCTCCCACCCCCCCGGCACGTCCATCGCACAAACGGCTTGCCCACTCGCCGCCTCCAACTCAACTCACCTCACCTCACTCACTCACTCTCTCTGTATAGCAGTCAGCAACTCACCTCACACTCAGCCCAACCAACCCAAAAACCCACCCCACCCCAGGTTTCAGTCGAACACACACTCACCATAACCTCACTCCATCGGCTTTGCAATGCCTCCCAAACCATTCACAAAACTCGGCACTCAGCTGTTTGTCAACTCATCTGCCGCCGCCATCCGCTTTGGCCACGGCTGATTCCCATTCTCCTTACTCCTTACTCCTACCTAACCGACCAACCGACCGACCGCCCGCCCGCCCGTGCTCGCACTCGTGTCCGCGTTGGTTCGTTGACGCCGCCGACGTCAGCGTCGCCGTAGCCGTTATCGGCGTTTCTCTGTTTTTGTACTCATATCCCTCGACCAGTGCTGCCTGCTGGCTGCCAGCCTGTTGTTGTTGTTATTGCTCTCTCGCCCATTGCCCATTGCCCGTTGCCGCACATTGTGTTGCATACTTTTTGCCATTTGCCTTCCACACGCACGTTCCGCGTTCTCCATGTGCTTTTTGGCGGCGTCCCACATATTCCAAACGAAAGAGCGCATGTCACGTGCTCTCGCTCTCGCTCTCTCAGAGAGTGTTTGTGTGTGTGTGTGTGTGCCTGTGCCTGCTTTGCCTGCCTGCCTGCCAGTGCTCTCCCACTCTTACGCTCTTACGCTCTCAACTCTCTGCTCTCTGCTCTGCTGACGCGCTGTCGGCGTCGCACTGGCGTCGCTAGCGCTAGAAAACGCATTTGTCTGTCTCTGTTTTGGTCAGTCAGCAGTTGGCTTTCGTCGTGTTTGGTTCGCCTCTGGTGGAGCGCTCTGAACCTCTCAATCGCACTCTCACTCTCTCGCTCTGAGTAGCTCAGCAAACAACAACAAACAACGGAAAACAACCGTTAGACGTTTAGTGTGCCAAAACACAAAAAGGATTCGAGTTTCGCTTGTTGCATTCGCCGCGAATTTCAATACAAAACAATTGAGATCAAGTGCATTTGGTGTGTGTTAGTGTGCGTGTCGGTGTGTCTGTGTGTCTGTGTGCGACGCAAACGAGAAAACAAAACAAAAGAGAAAAGACGCGCCAAAACATAAAAATTCGAATATTATACGAAGTGTATTACGGCTTTCCTTAAAGCATTCCAAGTAAACCGTGTACTCTCTCTCTCTCTCTGTCTCCCTCTCTCTTTCTCTGTGTGTGTGTGTGTATTTGCACTCGGAGCTTGCAACTGCATCGCAACTTTGATAAAAATCATCGAGTTTTGGCAACGTTTGCGTCAATTCAATTCTTTGGTTTTTGGTCAATTTCATTACACCCAACAGGCTAAAAAAAAATTTGCCAAAATTCCGAAAAATCCGAGAAAAACACCAAAAACATCGACACGTACCGCATCGGCAACCGGTGGCGGTGGCGGAGGTGCTGGCGGAGGTGCCACCACCAGCACAAAAATGGCATCTAAAAGAAAAGCCTCGGTGTTGCTGCACAAGGTGAGTTAGCTGGGAGATACACCTTCCGCCATAGATCCTAGTCAAGTAAAGCCCTGGAGGTTTTCTCAAGAAACCCAAAGAGCACCTTTTGAACTTCGAATGGAAGACCCCTTCCTTCCCATAGATCAGTTAAACCTAAATGACTCATCCATTCTTACTTGATTATCTCCAGGTTGGATAAGAGCGCCACCTGCACTTCTAATAAGAGACCCCTCCCACCTTACACTCCAGTTAAGGCTAAGAGACTCATCCCTCCTTACTTGATTATATTAAGAAACCCCTAGAGCACTTTCAGCACTTCTAATGAGAGATCCCTTCCTCTTCCCATCCCACATAAAGCTAAAAGATTTCTCCGTCCTTATTTGATCATATTAAGAATCCCTTTGAAGCGCCTCCAGGCACTTCTAACGAGATATCCCGCTCTTCTTAACCCAGTGAAACATAAATAATTCTCATATCCTTACTTTTGAAGAATAATCTATAAGTAATCAACGAAAATATTCCTTCTTATAGCAAACCTATTAGAAAACACTTGCAGCATTTTCCTAACTCTTTAAAATTGATATTTAGTATTGTGTAGTTGAAATACTTTGGATCTAGGAAGTTCTTTCTCTTAAACCTACTCAAATCCATCGATATGCATATTGGGTTCCCAGTTCCCGGCTGTTTCGCTCTTATAAATCCATGTTTTCCTTCAGTTTGTATAGTCGTATCTCATCTTGAATATTTCAATTCACTTTTAACATTATCTAAGTTACCTAGCCTAGTCCCAAATCTGCCTCCAAAATATGATCCACTCCCTGCACCTAGTGACATCTTTATTATCGCTGCTCAGGCTGCTAAGCCACAATCGACCCCGCAGCCTCCTAATTTCATTCTACTCCCAATGTGTCATTAAGACCAATATGAAATCAATTTGCCCCCACCTTCCCACACTTCCAATTCAGACATCCGTTTCGTTGGGCAACCTTGGAGCCGGCGCAAAGAAAACAGGGTGGCAGCTTTCTCCCCTCGAAAAAAAAGAAAACCGTAGACAGTCGCAGAAAATATTACTAATACGTCGCGTAGGCAGTGGAAGCCTCAGCCTCAGCCTCAGAAAGAAAACCTGCTTGGATTGGAATGGATAGCGACGCCTAGACATGGGGGCAATCTAATGATATACGAACACACGTTGATTGTGTTGTGTCGGTGTGTGTGTGTGTGTAGAGATGAGTGTTTCGGTGTGTGTGTGTCTTAAGTATATAGAAGCGCGAATTGAGCTGACGTGTGTGTGTCAGACGCGACGTTGGGTGTCTTCAGCTCGTAGCCCAAAATGAAACGCACTCACACACACACACACGTGTCTCACTCCCCCTTGCCAGGGCACAAACACACACACACACGTATCCCACACCGCATTTCCTTAGATAACCAGCCACCCGCTTTGCCACGCCTCCCTCCCTCAAGCTGTGAGCCTTCGCCTCCTTGTACTCCTCCTTCTCCTGCTCCTCCTTCTATTCGCAACCCAAAAGGGCGCACACATTTTGCCCTGCACGGTAATTCATCAAATGACGAAGACGCAGACGAAGGTGAAGGCAGCGTCGAATGGACGTTGGCATGGGTAGGGGTGGGATGTGGATTGGGGTGGGCAGAGCAGTCAACTTGGGCGCCAGCGTTGCCGCCACAAAAGAAGTAAAGCTTCTTGAGCCAAACGCCGTCCGAAACCCGCAGCCGATACACGTACATGCACACACACACACGCACACACACAAATAATACTCACACCCTACCCCAGAGCTATGACGGCGTCCAGGGACTGTCCGGCACCCACCCAAGTTTATATGTGGCTGTTTATACCCTAAGTTGACAGCGGGTAGTACAGCTAGAGTGGCTGATTGAGGAGAGTTTGAAAGGGAAGGGAAGGGAAGGGTCGGTAAGAAAAATATATATATTAAGATCGTTAGAACTCACTACAAGAATTGCTAA
Organism: Zaprionus kolodkinae; assembly: GCA_018901885.1. NCBI lineage: Eukaryota > Metazoa > Arthropoda > Insecta > Diptera > Drosophilidae > Zaprionus > Zaprionus kolodkinae. The sequence goes on from JAEIFM010000508.1 coordinate 4,402,672, forward strand.
GGACCTAGCTACTAAAATCCTTGAAAAACTGCAGTTATAATTAGCTACATTATCAATATCATAAGATCTTTCTGAAGTTTAACTGGTTATATCTTCAATTATGGAAAAACAATTGATTTACTCTAGGGTTTTGACTACATTTACTTGAGATACTTGGGAAACTAAGGATCAACCTATTAAAATCCTTAGTAAACTTCACTAACAATCAACTACCATATCAATATCATAAGATCTTTCTGTAGTTCAACTGGTTATATCTTAAATAATGCAAAACAATCGATTATCTCTTATTCTCTTTAGGGTTTCAACTACATTTACTTGAGATACCTAGGATACTAAGGATCTCCCTATTTAAATCCTTTCCAAACTTCACTTACAAACAACTACCATATGAATATCATAAGATCCTTCTGGTTTTATCTTGAATAATGGCAAAACCATTGATTTTCCCTAGTTCTCTTTGCACATTATGATTATATTTACAGAATTCCCTACCTATACCTATACCATATATCCTAAATATTGTTTAAGCATACGATTACCCCTTGTTAACAATCAAGTATCTCTCTCTCTTTCGACTACCTCTGCTTGGGATACTTAGGATACTAGGCAAACACAGACATAGCTGGACTCAAATGTAAGGGTATCTCGTCGGGCACACCACCTATGAAATGTTTTCCAAGTTGTTTGTTTATTGCAAATATGGGTGGGTCCAACCGAGAGTCCCTGAGTCGCAGGTCACTCGGCAAGGGGCGGGAGGAAGAGCCCCAAACCCGGTGAGCAACAAAAGCATTGACTTTTGTATATACTCAGCGGCATTTGTATATAAATAGTGTTCTCCCTCTCTCTCTCTGTGTGTGTGTGTGTGTCAAAGGCAACTTCAAACCCAGGAGGGCAGGGACTACATACAGGCGGAAGTGGGAGTGTGTGTGTGTGGATGGTCAAGCTTTGTGCTTAAGCGCACATAAGCCGCCGCAGGACATGGTGTCCAAAAGCGTCTTTGGGTTTAATTTCTACCTCAAAATGTCTTCAAAAGCGATGAGGGGGGAGGAGGGAACGAGTCGACTTAAAGATGCCAATGACGAGAAATAGCTGAAGTAGAACGTGGTGCTTGAAAACTTTTCAAGTCCTCGAACCCAGTCAAATGCCAGGCATAACTTGTTATGCTGCTCAGCTGTAATCAAACATGATTTGGTGATGGTGACGCTGATGCTGCTGCTGCTGCTGCTCTACCCATGTGCCCAGCCCTGCCACGGCCCGCCCACACACCCCTAAAGATCCACTGCCAACTCATCAATTGAGGGACCAACTTTAGAGTGGAGCTGGAGCAGGAGCTGGAGCTGGAGCTGGTGCCAGGACAGAGCGTTACGGTTACACATCTCAGCATTAGTGTCGCAGGCAGACAACGTGCCAGGCGAATCGAAGCCAGTGGCAGGCAGGCAAGTCAATGCCAGCATCAGCCCCAGGAAGGACTTGGGCTGGGATTGGGTAGCGACCGCGTCGGGTAGAAGGAGTTGCATCTTTTGCGACGACGACGACGACGTCTTTGCCAAGCTGTCTTGGCTCTCTACCTCTGCTAACCCCCTCCCATCCCCATGGTTAGATGTTACGGAAAATTGCTTACGGTTTTTTGCACACACATTCGCACAGTCACACACACATGGAGCTGCTGCCACACATGACTAGCACAGAGAGCGAGAGGAGGGTAGAGAGCGATGGGAGGGTAGTGAAGGTAAAGGGAGTCGAGAAGATAGGGAGGGTCGAGAGGGTAGAGCGGGTCGAGAGCGAGAGGAGGGCGAAGAGGGTAGAGAGTGCAGAGAGCGAGAGGAGGGCAGAGGAGGTAGAGTGGGTTGAGACGGTAGAGCGGGTCGAGAGCGAGAGGAGGGTAGAGAGCGGGTAGAGCTGTGGTAGTGAGGCTGCAGCATCACATCATCCAAACAGACAAGTTAGACAGGACCCAGAAGCCGTTACCCGGTATACCGTTGGCAAAGAAGGGTACCCTCATCTCAGCTCATCCATTGCTCGAAAATAGAAATAGATGACAAGAAAACCGACGAAGACATTGCTGAGTAAACTCCTTTGGCATGGGCCATGGATGAGTGGGCGGGGGGAGGAAGGGCGACGACGACGACGACGACGAGAAGGCTGAAGACGGAGAACGGATGAGGACGACTTTGGTTAAGGGCAGGCGACAAGCTCGACGAGTTACACACACACACACACACACACACACTGAGCGAATCAACTGACAGTCGCCTGCCTAGGGTAGGGTGTTTCGATATTTCGGTATTTTAGGCAAAAGTTTTGCAAGTTATTTGACACGATATGCGGCTAATTACGCTCGATTTCAATGGGGTAGATATGTAGGTAGGTAGAGGTGACAAGCGATGTTGTGGAAGGCGATAACCATGTGAGATACTCGATAATTGATTCTCGATACTCGATCATTTATCAGTTATCAAAGTTATACAAAGCGATAACTTATCGTCACCTTCTTCCGACGCAGTTCTTTGCCCGTTTGTGGCCTAGCCCTATCGATAACTTATCGATATGTCATAACAAACAGCTTGCCAGCAATTTCTCTCGGTGCATTTCTTTGCCAGCACACACACATACAGCTCTGCACACCCATATAAATAACAGCCATCAGCTCAAAGTCGCCTTCGTTCCCGCCTACGTGCACCCCCCCCCACCCCTCTCCCTTCTACATCCCCCTTTGGCATTCCTTCTATGCATTCGAGTCTCTCTACGGTTCACGAAAAACCTTCCATAGAACGTCTTTACGTACTGTCAAGCGCAAAACAGACAAACCAAGGTGGCTAGGCCATCACCCACACTCCTTGGCACACACACACACACACACACACACACACACACACACACACACACACACACACACACGCTGAACTCCATCTTGGCCAAAATGAAGGCGCTGCAGCAGGAGCAGCAGCAGGAGCAATGCCACAATCAAAGTTGCTGCGAAAACTGAGTTAGAGGCGGGCACAGAGTTGGCTCATCCCAGTCTTAGCACACACACACACACGCACACACACACAGACGCATTCAAACAGATACTCACACTCACACACACACACACACATGTAGAGAAATCCCACATCACAAAAAGGACGCTCGACAAGCGACGCCGCCTTCAATCCACACACAAAAACAATGCCAAAAGTTTCCACACACACACGCTCTGAGGGGGTAAGAAAGAGGGAGAGGAAGGGGAAGGAGGCACAGAGCAAGGGGAGCAGAGGCAGGCGCCATCACCTTCGTGCCAAGTTGGATGCTGTCTTGCCATGTTGCCAAGTCAAAGGCGCCTGCCATGCACTCTCTGCCCCAAATTGTATGCTACACTTTTCATAGGCACAGCCACGATACACACTCACACACACACATGCGCACACCTACACACACACACGCACACACATGCAGACTGTACGTTCGTTTGTGTGTGTCTTCGACTTTGGCTTAGTATTTTTGGTTAATTTTCTTGCAGTTTTAGGTTACATTTTTGGCTTTACCCTGGGCTGTGTGTGCTGCCACCCTGGATTCCAGCTGCCATCCCCATTCCAACCCCTACTCCAATCCGAAGCTCTACCCCAATCCCATTGCCCACACCCTTAGCCAAGCCAGGCCCATGCTCAATCCTCCAGTTGGCCCCAGGCCTTTCACTTGTAAAAGACGTTTGCTTAAAAGCCACCACACTCACGCACACACACACACATGTGCACTCACACTCGCTGATTCACACACACACACACACTCACGCACACTCACATACTCACTCGCACACTCACTCGCACACACATTCGCACACTCACTCGCATTTAGTTAGTTTGTGATGCTTTTTAGTGCCAGAGACCGAGACATCTTAAAGGGGTGCCGGCGCACACATGGCAGCCCACTCCCCCCTCCCCTCTTTCTTTCTCTTCCCCTCTTTCTTTTCCCATCTGTACTCCTCCAGCTCCTTACCCACTGTCGCCAGCAGGCAGCATACAAATGAAACCCATGTCAGTTTGTAGCAACTTCTTACCCATTCTACGGTTTCGTCTTCGTCTATGCTCGCTCCGAGAGCTCTTACCCTTCATTATATTCCCGTTTCGTTGGGTAGTCCAGCTGGGGGAGGGGCGGCTGATGAGCTACAAGCCAAATGCCTTGGCAAAGCCAACAAATTTTTATGCTTTCTGCCTTTGTGCGCTGTTCATCAGGCGCATTTTACTTTTATTACTCGGGACAATGTCCCGGAGAGTTGGACCGGCGAGCCCAAAAGCAACTGCCGGCCAGGGTAACCCATCGCTACCCTCCTCACTTTTTGGGCTTAATGAAAATGAAGGCAACGGCGACGGCAACTTTGCGCTTATCCCCCGAGCAACGGTCCAGCAGTTGGTCGCACGATTGATGTGTAGATGGTGCCCACTTGAAGGCGTACGCCCCTGCCTCTAGCTTCCCACCCCTCTTTCGACCCATCTCTAAAGGTTATTGCCTGCGACAGTACGCGACATCCAAGTTGGACGGGACCCAGGGAGAGTCCTGTCGTCATCGTCTACGTTCAGCGGTTTTGCTTCTTGGCGCACACAAAGACGCAAGCTAACTCTCCCTTCTGCTCGTCAGTTTGGATGCCACGCCCACTTTGTGTGGGTAGTCCGCACACTCGAATGCTCAAAACGCCAACACAAAACGATTCATCTTCTTGTCCTTTCAATCTCCACCCAAGCCGCATCCATTGAAGCCAACTTTTCGCTTAGCCCAAAACCGTTGGCCTTCATTCTTGAGCTACGTTTTTTTCTTCCTGCTTCTCCATCTCCCCATTCCCACTCCTACTCCTGCTCCTTCACGTTTTCCTCTTCTCATCTTTTTTGCTCTTGGCTGGCGACTTTATCTTTGGGGGGTTCCTGAGCAACGTCTTCGTGTTGCCTTTGCCATTGCCTGATGCTGGCGCTCTCTTACTATCTCCCAGCAATTCCCCAGTATCCTCACTTACGCTCCCTGGGTAGCAGGCAGAAAAAGGAAAAAAAAAGGTTTCCGGTTGCGACTTCCTCTTGTTGCCTGGGCATCAGCTTGCCCTCCACCCCCCAACCCATCCCTCTTGGCTCGGACAACAGCAGCTCAAACACAAATTAGAGAACTTTGCAGGCAACTCGAGGCACAGAAGGCACAGAATATTGAAGTAAAAGGGAGGGGGAGAAAAAAAAAAACAAGAGGCAGCTATTCCTTATAATCCGCTGTTGAGTAATGAATCGACGTAGAGCCAAGCCAGGGTAAGGGTTGGCAGCCTTCCTCTGCAACTGCAACCTTAGACCTTCCTAGACCTTCCCTAGTCTTGTCTAGTTTAATTTTAACGCATTTACCTCGTCAGGTGCAGGGCCTACAACGAAATTAGCTGGAGAGTGCACACGCTAGTTCTCGTTTCCCCGCTGTAAACCCTGAGTACACTCCTTCTCCTCCACCTACTCCTTCTCCTCCTCCTCCTGCAATCAACTGGGCGACTATTTAGAACTGCTAATGAAATACGCCACGTAGCGTGTGCTGGCAACTTTTCCACTGGCTCTGGTGGGGGGTAGCTGGATTCCAACGTTCTGCTATTGAATTACTCAAGCATCGTCCTCGGACTCTCCCTACCCACTCCAGCAGCGATCCCAACCCCAATCCCAATCCCAGCCACGACCAGAGCCCAGCAGGCAACTAGCTTAAGTCAGCAACATTTCAGCGAGCTCGCTGTCTTGTACCCTTTCAATGCTCTCGTAACACTCCCTGCACTCACTGCATGGTATTTCTTTCCTCCACCATCTACCTCACACCGTAAGAGCTTCTCTTGTAGGTGGCACACAAAATAAAAAAAAAAAAATACAGTAGACAAGGGAAAAAAATAGAAAAAAATGGAAAAAATCTATTCTGCCGGAGCTTCAAGAGAAATTTGCGCTTTATTTTCTACTATGAAGTCGGGCACAGAGCTGAAGCAGGAGCAGGAGGCGGAGCCCGAGCAGGGCTCTGCTTCAAGGGCCAAGGTGGTTGGTAGCTGAGACAAACAGTGGGTTGAATGTGGTTGATAAAGTGGCATAAACTGAATAACTTTCAAGAACTGTAGATTAACTATATCCATTTATTTTAAATGAAAGTACATTTATACTCTGTTTCGATAAGTTATCGATAGCAAGTTTACCTGATCAATTGATAATAAATCCATAGTATCCATAGTATTTATGAGCAAAAGTATTTAATTATATACAATTATTTTAGTTACTTTTATTAGATTTCTATAATCGATAAATTATCGATCACTTGTCTTTGACTTTGCCTCACTGTGCCCGCTCTGTTAGTTGCCTTTGATATTACCATTACGCCCCGTTGCCCTTCGCAAACACCTCTCCCTCATTCCTCCTCACCTCACGCTCAACCTGATGGTGCTGCTTCCTCCTCCCCCCTTCCCACACATTTTATCATTCCGCCCTTGCCATGTCCCATTGTCGCAACCCACACTCAGTTGAGAATTGGGATTGGGATTGCTTCGAGTTCCAACAGCAGCAGCAGCAGCAGCGGCATCAGCGTGGGCTAACCTAACCCTTCATCAGCTAACCGACATCCCAAAAAGCCCCGCCTCCTGCCTCACCCTCCCACTGCGGATGGTTACCCTTGCTAAGGACGCAATGCTGCTTTTTCTCCTTGCTATGCCAGCGCAATTTTTATACAAAAATTTTCTTGTCCTCCACCCTGGCCAGAACCCAACGTACGTCCCTTTTGCGCTGAACCCCTTCCCCCTTGCTACAATCCAACGAGCTACCCCCTGCCAGTCTAAGCATAATTTTGGGGTGTGTGGAAAAGGAAAGAAACGGCATGGAACGGCAAGGAAAGGGATGGCAGGCGGGAGGGTGGAGAGGAAGGCTCGTTGAGCCAGAGAGGGAGAAATGGGATGGGGTAAGGAGGAAGGGGGGTAAAGAAGTAGAAATGGGTTGGGCTGGGTGCCGAAGGACTAGTTCACGCGGACGTCGTCCGCAATGCTTTTTATTAGTGTATTTCAGATGCTTTGCAGCCCTCCCCCCCTTCCATACCCCATCCATACCCCACTCTCTTCCCCTACACCATCTCAACGTAGTCGACGTCGTCGTCGTCGTGGTAGTCCTTGCTCATCAGCGAGTCGGTAGCCAGGCTACCCTCCTGCTTCTTCTTGGCCCCTACTCCTGCTGTGTTCCCTTCCCTCCTCCCCCTTCACGCTGCCTTCTCGGCCGGATTCGAAGCGCTGCCTTTGCACGTTTGTCCATTTTAAGTTCGAGCTCTGCCCGTGGCACTCATCCAGCACAGCACAGCACGGCGCAGCACAACTCGGAGTCCTTCAGTCCGGGTGCTATACCTATCCCATCCCCCCTCCTTCTGGCCTGACCAAGAACCCTCCCAGTTGCGCCCTCATTTATTTTGCACCCACGCCTCGCAGCAAAGTTTGTCTTGCGTTTCGTTTCGTTTGGGTTTTCATTTTTTAGATTATTCCTTGCCTCGCTCAGCTCCAACGATATTCCGTGTTTTTTTTTTTTTTGCTCTCTTTTTGGTTGTCTTGTTCTTTTTTCTGCATTTTTATCATCCTCCTCCTCCGGCTGCTCCTGTGCTGGCCCCGGACTAACGAGCATGTTACTCCTTTCCTTCGCCTTTCGCTTTTATTATTATGCTTTGGCGCACATTCCAGCTTAAAAAAAAAAAAAAAAAAGTTACCATACCGCTTAAGCACCCCGTTTGCAGTTTTCCGTTGCCAGGGTACCTCGCTCCGGCTTCGGACGCTGCAAAAGTTGCATGTCCGAGCTGGAGCCGGTGCCGCTGCCTGGGACCGGGACTGGAACTGGGATGTGGCTGCAAACGCGGACTCGGACTCCAACTCGGACTGGGGCCATATAAAATAATAACAACTAACTAAAAATCCGTACGCTTTAGCTGCAAAATCCTTTTGTTTTGTTTGCCCTTCCCGTCCACGAATAAAACTGAAACTACAAAAAAACGATAGGGGGATTGGGAAGGGGTGGGCAGGGTTACTAAAGGGGTATATAAAAAAAAAACTAACAAAAAAAAATAAAGCAAGAAAAAACCGAAATTGTTTGGCCCGCTCAAATTCAATGCAAAAGTTTTGCCTCCGTCGTCTGGCAGCCCACATAAATTTCGAAGCCCTCGTAGGACCCGTCCCGCCCACAATACGCTGGCGCCTCTGCACCCCCTCTTTTCGCCTGGCTTTTTGGCCCGAGTGGAAAGTTTATCAGCGCGTTTTGTCTGCCAGTAGCCAAGCCAAGCGACCCCCCTCACATCCCCACCCCACTCTTCATTCGACGCTGAGTTCCTTCTTTTTTTTTGGAACCCCATCCGGCTTGTTTGTCTTACTTTTGACCTCTATAAGCATGGCGCCGGCGGAGGCTCTAAAGCAAGCGATAATAATGAATTAGAATAGAGGCGAATGCAGTTGTGGAAGCGGAATGGGGGAAAAAGAGAAGAAGGAGAGTTGGTATAGACAGTTTGCTTTGAGGTTTCCCACAGAGATTGACAGATCTGCAGGCAGTTGATGAATGAATATAGTATTATTTATAATGTATATTATATCATATTGAACTAATTGAATTGAAATAAATATAGTATTATTTACATGCATATTATATCATATTAATCTGATTATCTTAACCTTACTAACCAACTGACCTTTCTCTCTCTCTCTCTCTCTTTTTACAGGTAAGCAACCCATTACAATTGTCTGCCCCTTCCATGTCTATTGTAAGTACTGTACTTGTAACCCCCACTCTATTTCATAGCAGCAAAGATAACAAAAAAAAAATAAAAAAGTTTGGATGGTCTACTTGATAAAGACACAAGCACACATAGATAGAAAATGAAATGAGAAATGTTCTCTTTGGCTTAAGCAGCTTAAAATTAATTTACATAAAACTGGGTACGGGTACACTACATGGGGTTGCATTCGTAGGCGAGGGGCAATACAAAAGCAGCACCATATATGGTATATATAGTATATCACTCTCTATGAGGTAACCAGTTGCAACAGTGCAGGAATTATGCATTTGCCGACGGAAGTTAAAAGTGCCAGGCAGAAAGAGAGATAGATACTACTACTGTGTGTGTATTATACATACCTCCCTAAAGTCTAAGCACCCACCTCCACCCACCTTCACCCACCTCCAGCTGTACCCCTTTCCACCCAACAACCACGCACTTAATAATACGGTTTATTAGCGACATAAGCACATCCGACGCTGGGTGCAGACATTTTAATTGGTAGGCGAGTGCATGGTAACATAAAAATTATACTAGAGTGCAGCGCATTAAGGGTTGTGTAGAGGGTGCCAGAACGGGGACTGACTGTCAGTCTGGTAGCTCACCCACCCCCTCCCTCCATTCCTTCGCCTTCACTGAGGCAATTGAAATGTGGGCTATACTCGTAGTACTTCAATCATTGGCTGCCTTTGTCTTTTCCAACGAAGTAGGGGAGGGTTAGGGATAAGCAGGGAGAAGGTGGCTTGGTGTGCCGCTAGTTAGGTGTTGGCTGGGGGGGGAGGGAGGTATCAATAGTGGCAGCTGCATTTACCACAAATTAAAAAATATGCTGCGTTTTTTTTTAATCAAAGCAGCATTAAGAACTTATCGCGGGCTGGGAGGGTGCTCTAGGAGGGAACCATAGAGCCAACCCAACTCTTGGTGTCACATCAAGGAATACCTTGTAGAAATAGAATGATCCCTATGAATTTTGAAAAGAAAACATATTGAAATATGGAAAACTGATCGAAACATTCTAGTTGTTTCGAGATCAAGCATCTAACTCAGAGATCAGTCAACCATACCACACCTTAATAATATTATCAAACAGATCCCTGTAGACTTTGGAAATTCAGCATTGTTCAATCTAATCCCAGTTCCTTTAAAAACCCTTAAAAGTATCCCCTTTACTAGCTCGATATCCCTATAATTAACTATCCAATCTTTTTTTCAAATACCTACCTCATCCCAGGACCTTTAACAGGATCCCTCGATCTTATAGCAGCTAGTATTGTTAGCCAAGGGAATACTAAATTCAGAAAACAAACCCACATTGAATACTTTGTGCCCTAACCCGCAGCACAGTGTAATTGCGAGGTATTTCGGTTGGAGTTCCACTAGGGGTAGACCCCGCAGGACCTCGCCTAGGATTTCTGCCACAGTGTTGCCCATTTAAATGCGGCATAATGTTGCTTAACATTTGCCTCGTGTCTCGTGATACGCGACTCACTTCAAGTCGACGCCAAACAATTCTACAGACCTTCCCAACCCCCAAAAGAGAACCAGAACTGAAGCTGAAGCTGGAGCCCAAACCCGTAGCCAGAAAACCCTTTTCATCTCGAAGGGACCGTAGACTGTGGGGGGCTGTGGGCAACAGGGAGGGGTTGGCTGGGTCTCGCTACTGCTTTCCGGGCAGACGTACGAATTTTCCACATCCCTAAATCGCTAATCTGCTACGCATTTTTACCGTGCTGCCCTACCCTAACCTGTCCCACCCTACCCGGAGTTTTGTAATAATTTCGCTGAGTTTTTTTTTCCATTCTCCTTCTCCTGCTCCTGCTCCTCCTCCTCCTCTGCTGCTGCTGCTGCTTCTTCTTCGTTTTGTGCCCGTTTTTTGTTGCACCCAAGCGCAAATCGGCAACTTTGAGCTGCAAAGTTTTAGAACACACGCCCGGGAGGAGGAGTAGGAGGAGGGAGGAGGAAGGGTCGACCCAGCCGTCTGTGTTAAGCAGCGGGCAGGGCGTTGGCGTGGCGTAATGTGGTTGGAGTTGGGAGTGGGTCGCGACGTGGGTAGTGGGTCTAACTCAGCTGCCACATATGTGCGAGGGCGCGATAAGGCGTCAGAGAAATTGAAATTGTTACCATTTGTGAAGGTTGCCGACGCTAGACGGCGATGGCGATGGCGATGGCGATGGCGACCCTGCCAGGCATATGTACGCTTGCCTAGGTGTGTTAACGGGCAGGCACATAGAGAGAGAGCGAGAGAGAAGGAGAGGGAGAGGGAGTGGCAAAGGAGCAACAAAAAAGTGTGCAGCGGTCCCCGGCGAAGGTTGTAAAACCGCCAGGACGACAACAACAACATGGAGTGAGGAGAGAGAGGGGAGGGGGGAGGGGAGTAATGGCAAATGGCAACGGGAGCCCTTGGAACATTTTGTGTTGCCAACTTTCAGGCGCGCTCGCAAAACTCAAGTGCGCTTCGGGGACGCGACGCCATGCGTGTTCGCCACGCTGCCGACGTCGCAAAATGCTTTTATACAAGTGGTAGCAGGGGAGGGCAGAGGGGGAGGGGAAGGGGGAGGCAGAGAAGGGGCGGCGAGACGAGCCAGGTCTGAGGCGTTGTTGATTATGATGGCACTGGCCATCAAATTGCGGAATGGGCTTGGCTTGACTCGACTTGGCTAGACTCGACTTGGCTTGGCTCGTCTTGGCCTGGCTTGCTTTGGCTTTATTTGGGCCTTCTCCTGCTGAGAGAACCCGAGCTTGGAGTTGACTCAGCAGAGAGTGGAAATTGCAATTGAAAACGAGCGAAATAAATTGGATTATAACCGAGCGAATTATGGTAGCTTCGAGATGCTATAAAACCCAGAAAAACTGGTCACTTTGTAAAGCCTTCACACAGACATAGATGGAAGGGAATTTTCGTATACGTATTCATAACTAGGCAAAGTATTTGAAATTTATTTATAGCTTCCCCCCCCTCGTAATATTAGCTTCGATTGTTCTTCTCTCGACTTAGCCAAGCATCTGTGGCCAGCAAGCAATCAGTCACTCGGGCAAATGAATATTCATGAGTGCCAGCAGTTGAATATCAGTCATACGAATTCCTTTTTCACTTCAAATTAAGTTCAAACCGTCGATAATCCATTCAAGCAGACCCCTCCCCCACCACCACCCCCCTTAAGTCGAACCCTTTGCCATTTTTTTTCTCTTCTCTTTCCTCTTTGCCAAAATATATTTTTGTTGTATTATCTAGCTGGTTTCGTTGGAAAACACAAAAAAAAAGAAGGCGCCCATTTTGAAATAAAAAAAAAATTGTAGGAAAATAAAAGAGAGAGTCAGAGAGACAGCATGAATGGGAGTGGGAGTGGGGGTGGGAGGGGGAAAACCCACGTGAACTCATGCCAACAAAACGTTTGCCGCATCTTTTGGGATTTCTTGCCTCGTTTAAAAATCATTCAAGCAGCAGACACAACCCAACTCAGCCACCAAAAAAAGCAGCAAGAGAGGGAGAGAGAGACAGTGAGAGAGAGAGAGAGCGAGAGGCAGACAGACATTGGCACAAATTGTGTCAAAAGCGTTTGGCGCTGTCGCTGGAGGCAGCTGCGCAGGGGGCGTGGAAGGGAGAGAGCAAGGCGCCGCATTTGGGTCCGTTTCCTGGCAGATGGGGTAGGAGTATGGAGGATGGTTCGTACCCACCTCTAAAACGTTTGTTTGGTATCCCCTTCATTTTTATGTTTTTGCGCAGTCTCCCCCGCCCCCCTCGCCTTGCCCACTCTCTCATCCCACTGTGCCAAAACTTTGACGCCTAAACGAAAAGAGGCAGCAAATAATTCATCATTTCGCCTTCAGACTTGGTAGCATTTCCTCTGGCGAATCCACTGTGTGCCACGCAGCTCGAGATGGCGATGGTGGCCCCTTTTTTTTTGCTACCCTCCTGAGGGGAGAAAAAATATTATTTGGAACGGTTTATCATCAATTTTATGTGCGATTTTTCTTTTATTTCCTTTTTGGCCCTCTTCGCTTTTTTTTCTTTGCCTGTTTTCGCTTTGCTTTTAGTCTGCTCTGATATCCCGACAACCCCACTCTACTACTCTCCTCTCTCTACTCCCCTCGCTCCTTCCACCTGACCAGGCGGCTTTCTGCTTATCTTGGCCTGCTCGGAAAATGAGACCCGCTTTCAAGTTTATAGCGAGCAGAGGGGGGGAGGGGGCGATGGAGCTGCTGCGACTGTCTTTGCGAGTGAAAATCAACTGAAATTCGATTTGATTATGATTTGTTTCGCTTCGAGACGTTGCTGGCAGTTAGAGTTGGGGATAACTTAGGGAGCAGGAACTTGGGTACGGCACGGGGTACCTAGCATACTTCCGCCGGTGCGAGCAGAGGGTCTCCGTGCAATTGCACTGAGACTTGCAGAGGTTCAATTTGATTTTTCGCATTGGCATTTGCAGCGAAAGAAAGAGAGAGAGAGAGAAAAGGGACTGATATTTAATAGGATTTTCCAGCAGGGAAAAGCGCATAAAGCGTAGTGGAAAACAAATTATTTATGTGCCGCAAGTGAAGTCAAAGATGGTTAAGGAATGATATATATAATAGAACTAAAAAAAATTATATAGTGTAGCCTGTTTGAGCTGCAATTTGGCAAAGAGATCAATTAAATATTTAATTCAACATTTTCGGAAATTTTTCCATTATTATTTAACACATATATCAAATGGTATTTATATATATTTTACCATACGCCCATTTTATTATTGTTTAATTTAATTTAACTGCATAAATATTTGAAATATATTTCCATGATTTAATACCTCTTCTATTTATTCAATCTGCATTCGCATTTGATGTATTCCACGCTCGCTCTCTCTCTCCCGTTCTCTCTCTCTCTATCTCTCTCTCCCAGTTCTTATGCATTGTTTAGTTTCTATAAAAACATTTATTGGTACAAGTCCTGCAAAAACTGTCAAAGGCAGAAACGCATCAATCAGCGAGAAAAATAGACCAGCCAGATCAGGCCACCCCGCCCCCCGCCTTTAATGCCCTGACACAATGGGAAATACCAAGAATTATATAAATATATATACAGCTATATATATATAAATATATATGTATATGCTTTATATGGCTTGCACATTTTTTTCGACTTGTGTATATTATTTTTTTAGATTTTGTTTAATTAAGCCGCATGTTTGTTATGATTTTTTGGTAAAAAATTTAGTTTGTTTAATATTTCATGCGTTAAATATTTGATAGCTCGCATTCGCTACACACACACCCCCACACAGACACACACACACCCCCACACACACACACACATAAAGCAGTGTACATTATTTTTTGACCAATGCTCTCCAAATTTACATGTCGAACGAAGAAACAAAACAAAAATACAATGAAAAGAAATTCGAAAAAAATTCCAGAAACTTTGGGGGAAAAAAACAATAAACAAATTGAAAATGCAGCACTGGCAGCATTTGCATTTGCATATTCATATAATTTTTTATTAAAATCAGCGTGTATATAAAAAATAGTTGCGTATACGACGTGTGCACACATAAAGATTGCATAAAATATTATAAAGCCGGCAGAAAATATAGAAAAATCAGCGCAATATTAATAAAGAATTGCAACCTCCAACCCTGCCCCCTCATTCTGCTGCCACCCCTCGTATTCTATTTCAATTAAATTTTCTTTGCCATTTTTTACACTCTTTAAAATATTTCATTTGTGCATATTTTATAGCGCATTCTTCTTTAAATAACAAACCGAGCATTTTTTTTTTTTTTGCGAATGTTTATCGAATGTTTCTCGATTTTTCCGATAACCAATTAGGCAATTGTGCATGTTCATAGCATATGCCTATGCTGAGAGACTTCCAAGTCACATGGCCTGTATCTAGCCAGATCTTATGTAGGTTTGTTTCCATATGAATGAAATAGATTCAATAATGTATTTAAAATGCAATTAGGCGATATAATAATAATACAAAAAATCCTAATAATTTTTATCTCAATATTGCTCTGAAATTAAAAAAAAAAAATATATTCACATTATTATTAAATAATTATAAAAAATATATGGCTGTGTACATAAACAGAATACAATATATAAATATATTTAAAAATCAATTAAAAAGTTTAAAAAGTTTATTGTGCAACAATTTAGAGCCTTATAAATTTTCCCCAACAAAAAAATTGGAAAATCCTATAGATGAACTCGATTTTTAGCAAGCCAACTATCCTAACATATTCTAGTAGAATTCTTTGACTCAATTTTTTATGCATTTCATTTTCAATATTTATTTAATTAAATTTTTTAATGCTTAATTTCATATTAATTTTTTGTATTGACTGTTTATTGTTACCTTTGTTTTTTTTCGAAACACATTGATCAAACGCAGTCATTGCGGAAATTATTGCCTTTAATTTCGACTGGCAAACACAGGAGCACAGGCGACTCCCCTACACTCCCTGCCCCTGCACATCCCCCCCCTCTGCCACAACCGTCCTGTAGCATAAACAAGCCGCCTATTTACATGCAAAACATTTACACACTTTGGCTGCCTGCGTGCTGCCAGTGTCTGCTTCATTCTCCCCTCTCTCCTGCCCTCCCTTCCCCTCCCCCTTCATTGTCATAGGGACAGCTAATGCATTGACTAACGGCCCATTACGCGTACGTGGCGTATGAGTGATTTGTCGGCGGCGGCGGCAACTGCAGCTGCAGCTGGTTGCGAAAATAAAAAAAAAAATCCTCTGCACAACGCGCTTGCACGCACCAAGAACCAAAAATAAAATGCAATTTTTGTTGCTGTCCGATGTTAAAATTATTGCCGAGTCCCAACAATCGTGCAGCGTGTGGGTGGCATTAACAGGGGGTGGCGAGGGGGGTGGAAGTTGTCTGTCTCTCTCTGTCTCACTCTCACTGTGTATGTGCGTGTGGGCTGGCATTAATTGTGATGTCTGGAATGGTTGGCCTGAGCGCAGCTGATGAGTAAGTAGATTTCCTTGTATGCAGCTCGCCTGCCTGCCTCCTTTTTTTTTCTACGCCTACTTGCTGGCATGGACGAGGGAAGGGCAGGGCAGTGCTAGGTAGAGGGGTGTGGGAGGGGGGCATAACCGACTCGCTTTGGTTTTTTTTTTTTTTTTTTGTAGCAGCAGCAGCAGCTGCGGCAGCGGCAGCATTGCCTCATTGATAATAATGCCGTAACTGCAACGGTCGCGGCAGCATCGGCTGCACTCGCTTCGGTTTCGCTGCGTTCGGTTTTTTTGTGTTGCACGCGGCGTATGCGTAATATTTTTCACACACACACACACAGAGACAAGGGGGCGCTGCAGCGGCCATATTGCCCAGTACATGTGAGAGAGCGTTGGTTGTGCATTGCGTGTGCGGCCAGCGCGAAAAAAGGACCAAAAAAAGCTCCGCCTTAAAAATGTTGTGCGCACCAATTGCCATTTGTGTCTGTTTTTCTCTTTTTTACACGCACTGCAAAGCGCGTACTATGTGTGGGCCTATGTGCTGCATCCATGTGTGCGCCTGTGTGTGTGTGTGTGCGTGTGTGTGTGAGTGTCTCTCTGTGCGTGTGTGTCCGCTTGTCTGCCTGATAAGCTGCCTGCTGCCGCCGCTGCTGTTGTTGTAAATAAAAAACAAGTATACGCCATGGCTGACAAATGAAAAGTGCATAAAAAAACGGAAAAGGAATGAGGAGTTGGAAAGTAGAAGCCTTCTCTTTTCTTTTTGGGCTCCGTAACTGGTCCAAAAGGGGCATCCCCGGAACATATGGCCAGAGCAAAAGCGTTACACATACTTGTAGGCGTTCTTTTTTGCTCTTTTATTATTTACGCACCTCTCGACGCGACACATGAAGTGCAAACGAGTGCGTGAGAGCGAGAGAGAGAGAGAGAGAGCGAGAAGGAGAGATAGAGAGAGCGAGAGCGAGAGAGAGCTAACCGGTGGTTAAGAGGGCCGCGAGGAGTGTTGCAAAGTTGTTGCGGTTACTGAGGAAATGGGCATCAATGTCTGACAATATTATGTTTCAATTTCTGTTTTGGACTGGGCCAGCGACCCACCAAAGGCATCACGGGGGGAAGGCAAAGGGTTGTATGAGCGCCATTTGACTTGCTGATATTAAGGGTCTCCCTTGGGGGAGGCGGGTAGTGGAAACATAATAAGCTGCGCTTTACCATGCAGCATTTTCTTTGCTTTCGTTTTGTAATTAATAAAAGAAATAAAGGAAAATCACATTTTGCATTTTACGACAAATTGCTGAACTATTTTATGCAAACAAGTAAAAAGTTTAGCATATTATGCATTACACAAATTATAAATACTTAAATAAATTAATCACACTGCATATAAAGGAGTAAAAATCATTTTAAAATTCATTTAGTTCTGATCTTGCAGTCGTTATAAACGGAGAACTTGTAATTGTTTTAAACTGAATAAACAATAGCTCATTTATAATTAATAGAAAAATGAATTATTAACATAATTGTAACTTAAAAGCAGATTATGTCTTTTTTAGTTTTAATTAATTTTTGCAGCTTTGCAAATATGTATTTAGTTTTTTTTTATTTTTTTTATTTATCTATTTCATATTTATCATTTTCATATTTATTTGATTTAAATATTAAACACATCTTTGAAATTTAAAATTTTTATATTAATTTAATTAAAATAAATATATTTATCTCTTTAAATTTCTCTTTAAATTTTGAATAATTTTATATATATTAAAATATTTATTTAACTAATTAATTTGACATTGCTTAGCTGATTTTCAATACAGCTTGAGCGTTTTAATTTAATTTAATTAATTATTAATTAACTCTTGCTTTATTATGCATGAAACAAATTTAGATATTCATTATGCTCAATGCAAATATGGTTTGAGATTTTTCGTTACAGTTATTTAAGCAAATTATTTTAAATTGTTTATTATACCTATTTTTGGGTAAATGTTTTTTTTTATTAATTACCCATATTAGTTTCCCATATTATGTGTACTTTTTCTTCCTGTACCATCAATCGGGCGAGGGAAGAACATGAGTAGAAACAGACCAAGCGATGGGGAGACACATAACCAGTTAAAACTTTTCTGTTTCTGTTACCTCTGTTTGTTGCATTTTGGCCAAGGCAACTAAAAAGCGTTTCCCTTTGTATGCACACCCCTAGCAGCGAGTGTAAGTGTGTGTGTGTGTGTGTGTGCGTGTTTTCACTCATTTTTGTGCTTTGCATTTTCCACTAGGCGAAAAAGTGGACAAAGTGCAACAACAATTGGCGGCAAAACAAATGCAGCTGCAACAGCAAAAATGCAGAAATATGAAGGCCCGATTAGACGAATATTAGATGCCCTTAACCAAGAAAAAATTTGGGAAAAATATATTTGAATATTGAATTAAATTATTGAATATTTTCTTTAATTAATTATTTAATTTACTTTCCAAGACGCTGCACGCCTAAGCTGCTGAGCTAGCTAAATAAACCCTTGCTTTGGTATACTCTACCTGTGCCTATATGGGCAACATAAAATGGCACCGACGGCAGCTTAGTGTGTGCAGCGGATCCTTTACTCTCTCAGACCCCCCCTAGCACCCCAGTCGCCCTTTGCTTTGTACACACTCCCCCGCGAATGCACTTGGCATTTGATAGCATTGATGATGTTTTGGTTTACCATTTTTTGACCCAATGCCCGTTTCGCATCGCTGCTCTAGGTGTATTATATACACTCACACACACACACTCACACACACTCACACACACTCACACACACACACTCACAAACACACACACTCACATACACACGCCTATATAGCACACAAACATACCAGCTAAAAACCCAAAAAAAAAAATAAAAAATGAGTAAATATCGTATATTTTTATGTGCACATATATTTATATAAAAAAGGGGGCCACTCTCCCTTCCCTGCCTGCCCCTACCCCCTCAACACCCCTGCCTATAGTTTACTTTGATTTTTGGGCATTCTTTTGCCTCAAAGCGGGTTAAAGTTAACTCAAAACTGGCGGGTAAAATGTGTGATTCGACTGCTGTTTTGGCATAGCGTGTAGCATACTTTAGGGCGGCGCGAATTATATTTGCATAGCAGTCTGGCAACGCCAGCAGCAGCTGCCTGATTAGAATAGATCAAGAGAATAGATGCTGCATGGCTTGAATTACATTTTTGTAATATGCATAAATTCGCTCGTATTCAGTTACGCCAATTAAGTGGAAATTTATTATAAAATATATACAAAAAAAAAATTATTCAAAAACAATAAAGGTGAAAATAATTTGAAAAGTGCTCAAAATAAATAGACTATACTATATAGAAGAGCCCTGCAGCAGAACAGGGTTATTTAATATACAGATGTATATATCTCGCTCAAAATCTCGGTCTAATCCAGCCTGTATATAGCATTAGTATGCATTTATTTAGTTTTAACTAATTTAACATTGCACGGGATCGATGCTCAGTTCTCTATCATATATATATATATATATATGTATATAAATATATATATATGTATATATATGTATATATATATTTACGTATTTGATATGTTTTTTCAGCGTCGCCTAAAAGTATGCAGCGAATTGCGAATTTTGTAATTGCTTTGACGTCTTGCTCGCGCTCTCCCTCTCTCTCTCTCTCTATGCTCTGTGTGCTTGTAACTGTGACTGTAACTGTGACTGTGACTGTGCCTGTGACTGTGACTTTGCCCCCCAAAATGCATTTCGACTGCAGTTGCAAAGCCTCAACAAGCGCAACGGCAACGAAACTGAAACTGAAACCGAAATGGAAATGGAAATGGAAAAATATGCATATGAAAATAGTTCGTGAAAATATTTCAGTGCATATTGATGTGTCGTCTCAGGGAAAGCCCCCTAGAAGAATAGAGTAGAGTAGCTCGAAATAGTAATTACAGAATTCTTCCCTAGAAATGACACATAATGTATTGAGGGTTACTTGATCTCTCTCTCTCTCTCTTTTCAAGTCTGGGAACTAACTGTGCTCGAACTTGGCCCATAAATGCTTTGAAAAAGTGAAACAAATATTTGCTTTATTGCAACTTTGTCAAACTGTACACACAGTGCGGCAAATAAGTGTGTGTACACACTGGGTTCGATGTGTTCTCCCTCTCTCATCGCTCGCATCATGTGCAATTTCTTTTAATTTCTTCAGCACGATTGCGTAGTTAAGTTTCGAATTCTCATTAGACTAAGTTGCCAGCCCACAGCTCAAGAACCAGACCGACTCTGACAGACATTTTACCCCCTCTCTACCTTTCTCCCCTCCTTCTCTCTCTCTCTCTCACTCTTGCCTGCAGCAGCCTCCCCCGAAAACCAATGTCGTAACCACAAAAACTTTGCAGCTTCCCCTTGTTGCCACGCCCCCTGGAGAATGAGATGGCAAGATGTGAGAGCGAGCAAGCGAGTCTGAGACAAAAACTAATGCATATGTTTAGGCATTTTAATTTATATACGACAGCCCACACACGCACACACACACGCAGACAACTTCTAAGAAAGCTCACACACACACACAGTCACACACTAACCCCATCCCCCACAGTGACTCCCACTCCCCTTCTCCACACACACACACACACACACACACACACACACACACTTGGCCCGGCGTCGTTGATAAAAGCAACTTCCATTTCATTTAAACTACAATTTCCTTGACAGCGCACAGAGGCAACCCCTTAAGCCTCCATCCCCCCTCGCTGTTCCCCCTTTGGGTTAGTTGGGCTGTGAGCTGGGGGTAGTGTGTAGTGTGTAGTGTGTAGTGGGCGGGCTGGGGAGGCGGTGTTTTGGCAACCCTTTCACGCACTTATGAGTTAAACGCAAATTTTCTTAGCTGCCTTTTAGGCGCGTGGCGGGAGTGAGAGCGGGAGGAGGAGACGGAGGCGGAGGCGGTAGGAGGAGGAGGGGACGACTTGCCGGCTCGTCTGGAGAAATATGTCATCGGCAGTTGGCAGTCAGCAGCGCACACACACAGACACACACACACACACACTCAGACAGGCACACACGAGTCTTTGGTAATTCATTATGCGTGTGCTTAGAGGCTTTTCGGCATTGTAGTGGGGTGTGTGTGTGCCTCACTCCCTGCCTGCCTGCCTGTGTGTGTGTGTGCGTAGTCATAGTTGTAGCCATAGTCTGCTTTTAGGCGCAGCAGACAACAATAATAACAACAGCAACAGCCTCAACCCAAACTCAGCCTAACCCCAACCCCAACCCCAACCCAACCCTCTCGCCTTGTCATCTTTGCATTGAACTCCCTGCTTTCTCCCCTCCCCCCCCTCCACCCTCTTACCCTTTTTGGCTTTTGCTTTTCTTCTACTCAAGATGCCACAGCGCCACTCAGAGTCTACTCTGTATGTGTGTGTGTGTGAGAGTGTGTGTTAGTCACAACCGTAAAAGGGTTACAATTTGTCTGCCTCCTACCATGAACTTCAAAAGCAACTCCCCACATCCACAACGTACTGAGATTGCGAGGTAACGCTGTGGCAATGGAAATAAATGCTAGGATTTATGTCTAACCAGGCAGGTTTCCAGATCTATGTGTGTGTGTGTGTGTGTGTGCAGGTGCTACCCATACGCCTCGTATATGCCGACGGCATACACAACAAATTGCTTAGACACAGCGAATGCTGCTACCAAAGTCAAGGTTGTCCAGCCTGCTTTACTCAAGTCGAGCCTGTGCCTGTTCTTCAATCTTATACCAAGTCCGGGTCAGGGAGTGAGTGGAAGTGGAGGCCAGCAAATCCAAGTTCTGCTCTGGCACAAAGACTCCCGATGGAGTTGCTCAACTTTGCAAAAAATGTCAGAGTCGTTTCGTTTCGTTTTGGTTCCTTTTTGCCCAGTTTCACATTCCCTTTTACTTCTCTCTCTGCCTCTCTCTCTCGGAATTGTCCATTGACTTTGTCCAGCAAGTAACCATCTTCCGCTCTGCCCATACTTGAGTATCAACTCCCCAGTTGGTTTTCTTGTACCGTTTTAATTAATGGAAAATTTGTACGTTTTCTCCTTATTCATGTGGTCGTTTCTTCAATCGACACAACGTTGCCTCAAGCAAAGGGTAAGTCCAACTAAAAAGAAATCCCCCCACCCCCACTGCCCTGCCACTCAGTTCCGAGTAACTCCCACAAGTTGACCATCTTGGACTCCATTGGCCATGACTCTCGTTTGACAGTGTACGAAATCCAAATTGTCATTTGGTTTTCCTAAGCTTGATTAGAAAATCGACTAGGGAGTTGTTGCCCTAAATGAAGCTGCAGGATATTTAACTAGAACTGAAGGTTTCGGGAAGATGAAGTTTTTTGGCAAATAATCCGTATATAATTCTTATTGATATCTAATTGTTTTATATGTGCTTTTTTCTTTGGGTTTAGCTAAGATAAATTTGAGTTGAGCCCTCTGCTCATTAGGACTGAGCTTATACTCTAGAGGTTTCGAGTTATCCACGGGGATAAAGATGCGATCTCCATTGATGAAGCTCTCATCTATTATCTTCTTCACTAATAAAGGGATTAACCTAGCTCTATTTCTACCCACTTTCCCTTTCTTTGATGCAATTGCTACATGGATCAAGAAATCTTCTGCAACTTCTACTTAGTTTTTGCTTGGATTACCTCAACAGCCTGAACATCCTTTGATTCTTGAAGAAGGCAACCAATAAGAAGTTCTTCGAATTTCTTTCTGGGTTGAGTAAGGATCATGCCCAGCTGACAATACTCTCTTGTGAACTAGGCTTTACTTGCAAAGCTTTGAGGTTTGCCAAAGAGAAAGAAACCTCAATCTTCGCTCCCATCAATCACAATGTCTCTAGGGGCTAAGGGAGTAACCCAACCCCTAGATTGCTGCAGTTCTACTCACCTAGCTTTGATTGGAGTTGCTGGGGTCTGCCCTTACCCGTCTGAAGTTGATTATGCCGATGATGGAGGCACCCAATCATAAGTTCTTCTTTGAGATTTTTCAACCTTTGAGGCATTACCTTTGCTTGCTTTGACTGCCACTGCCAGCTGAAGATGCTGAAGATGCTGAACTGAATGTTAATTAGGAGTCGTGTCCAAACTTCATTTTCATTTGCTATGCCCGCCACATTCGCTAGCTTCCTTCATTCCTTCATTCATTCTGTAGCTCTACCTACAAGGCACAACTTCATTTGCGAAGAAAGGAGCAGGAAGTCTGGCATGTGGAGAAGGGGAGGATTGGACAGAGCTAACCACTGTCCTTCAACCGCAAGCCAAGGCAATGGTAGAAGCAGCAGAAAAAGCTGAGCTGAGCCCAAGATGCGCATCTTGGAAGGTAGACAGGAGCGAGATATTTCATTAGAGAAATGTGGCCCCTCTGCCCTTCACCTTTCCTAACCCTCCTATACCTACACTCTCTCAGCTCTCTCCAAGAAGCGGTCCTAGCAACTAATTTGCAGCGCAGCATAAAAGGCAAAGCAAAGCAGAAAGAAAAAATACCAAACGAAAAAAGAGAAGCAAGAAATGAAGAAGAAATGGAAAAGGCAACCCAATACCCTGGACTTTCATCTTGTGCCCAGATAAACTTTACTGCCAATTGGCGCTAGGGGGTTGGGGGGAGGTGGGGGAAGCAGAGGCATCGCAGCTTCTTTTGGCGTGTTTTTTTTTAGCGTACGCTCTAACGAGCTCGGGTCGCTTGGTGCTCCGTTCTAATCATGGACGTCTTTGGGCATATCGAACGTTGTCCCAAAAACTTTGTGCGGTCATCGAAAGTTCGAGCAAAGTGAACTCATCCCCCTCTCTCTCTCTCTCTTTCTTTGTCTCCTCCGTCTAGGAAACCATACCAGCAACACCGGCCACAAGCACCGACACCAGCAGCATAGTCGGTGTGGGCACTGGCAGCGGTGCGGGCGGTGGCGGCGGCAGCGGCGGCGGCGGCGTCGCTGGCATAGCCACTGCAGGCACCGTTGGCGGTGGCGGTGGCGTTGTCAGCGGCACCGCATGTGGACTGGGTGACATTGCAAGCAGCCTGGGCGGTGGCGGCGGCGGCAGTGCCAGCGAGTCGGAAGCCTATGCGGGCCTGATGAAGGATGCGGACAAGCTGAAGTTGATGCTGCTCGCCTGGAACTATCAGAACTCGACGGCAGTGCGCAATGGCACCGAGGGACCCGATCTCAGCGTGGTAGGCGGTCTCTGGGCACAATATCAGAATGCGTTGGCCCAGAATGCAGCGGCTGTGGCGGCGGCCAGTAACAAAATGGACAGTTCGTTGTCGCCGGTGCCACGCCAGGATACACATTCGCCCATGGAAGCGCAGGATGAGACCAACTCGTCGGGGCAGAAGGAAGAGGATGAGGTTTCCGAAGATGATTCCGATGATAAGCTGGACGAGAAATTGGCCACCACACACGATCCTGAGCGCCTCAAGGCCTTCAATGTGAGTAAGCTCGTGAGAGCAAGAGCAGAGAGGATCTTTCTCTCTCTGCCTAACATGACCAAATGTAAAGCGAACGTTGCCAATGCAGCTGCCACCCGCTGGAGGAGTGGACGAGCTGAGTCATCCAAGCTGGCTGAGTCATATTAATCCCCCGCTCTCTCTCTCCCCCTCTCTCTCTTAGATGTTCGTGCGTCTGTTTGTGGACGAGAATCTCGATCGCATCATACCCATCTCCAAGCAGCCAAAGGAAAAGATTCAGGCCATCATTGACTCGTGTGCCCGACAGTTTCCCGAGTTCAGCGATCGTTCCCGCAAGCGGATTCGCACCTATCTCAAGTCGTGTCGCCGCAACAAGAAGACGCGAGACGGTTGGGAGAATACGGTAAGCAGGCAGACTCGATTACCCGCTCTGAGATCACCCCAATTCATGCATCCTATCTCTCTCTCTCTCTCTGTTGCAGACTCGACCCACGCCCGCGCATCTGACCTCCGTGCAGGCGGAACAAATCCTGGCCATCGCCTGCGAGAACGAATCAATGAACGCAAAGCGTATGCGCATCGGCCTGGAGCCGATCACCCATGCGGTACCGGCGCCGGGTAGCGTGGTCGCTGCAGCAGCTGCAGCCGCTGCTGTCGCTGGCACCGGCACCGGAACAACAGCCAGCAATGCGGGCAGCGCCGTCAGCTGCACAGCAGCAGATGCAGCCGGCCTGACCGGCGTGGCAGCTGCCGCTCTGCCGTTTGTCAGCGCCGTCGGCTTTGCCCGCTCCACACCCAACTCGGAGCATGCGGATGCCGGTTTCAGCGGTGCGACAGGCATCACCGGCCTTGGCATTGCAGGTGGCAACGGCGCTGGCGGTGCTGCCGGTGGCGTTGGTGGTGTCAGCGGTGTTGGTAGCATTGGCGGCGGTGGCATCGGTGGCGGTGGCGGCGGCGGCGGCGGTGCTGGCAGCGGTGGCACTGGGGGCGGCATGAGCTCAGCGCGTAGCTCCCCGCTGGCTCTCAGCTCCAATGCCAGCGTCGGCGCGGCGAGCGTTACCGGCCTGGCACTGGCCAACGGCGCTGGGGCATCGAATGGCGCCGGACTCCTGCCCTCCAGCAGTCCGTATACCACGGACTTTAGTTCGCCCTCGGCGGCATCGCCGTTTGTGGCAGCAGCAGCAGCAGCAGCCGTGGCAGCCGGCCGTGCGCCCAGCTATCCGGGCTACTTTCCGGGCGTCGCCGGGCTGGGTAATGGTAAGTAAACAAATCCCTGCGCCAATTGAATGCATGATCTATTGACACGGGCTGAAAGTGGATGCAAGCGAGTAATCAAAGCTA
Source organism: Zaprionus kolodkinae (assembly GCA_018901885.1). Classification (NCBI taxonomy): domain Eukaryota; kingdom Metazoa; phylum Arthropoda; class Insecta; order Diptera; family Drosophilidae; genus Zaprionus; species Zaprionus kolodkinae. The sequence continues at coordinate 4,428,140 of JAEIFM010000508.1, forward strand.
AAGGCAGCGCTGCTCGGAACTGTGGAAAAGTTTAACTTGAATAACTTCAGAGTTGATGGTGCAATTGTTTTGAAATTCAAAACATAAGTGTATATAGAGTACATCTCTATGTATGCTGAAGCAGAAAGTAATACCTTCAATAGCTTGCACAATAAACGCAAATTATTGAATTTCAAAGGCGTTGGGCGTGGCATCTTAAATTTGAAATAAACTGCATATAGATATATTATGCAGCTATCCACATGCAAAATGTGCTGTCTCTAACTTTTATAATACCAGAGAACTGTGCGTTCATACAGACGCAGGCAGCTTATTTGCCTTGATTAAATCGCTCAATCAGCCAGTGTCATTGTATCATATGCTTCACTCACTCTCAAAACAGCAGCTAATTTCTCTTTCTCTATTTCTCTCTCTATTTCCACATCTTAGTCACGCCCACCGATCTCTCCATGAAGCCGACAACGCTGAGCGTTGCCACTGGCCTGGCCGGCAGCAACAACAATAACAACAACAACAGCATAGTCAGCGCACAGCTGAGTGCAGCAAATCTGGCCACACTGAGCAATGTGAACAACAACAATGTGTTGGCCACAGCCACAGCGCAACTGCAGCAACTGCAACAGCAGCAACAGCAGCAGCAACAGCAACAACAGCAGCAACAACAGCAGCAGCAGCAGCAACAACAGCAGCAACAACAGCAGCAGCAACAGCAGCAGCAACAACAGCAGCAGCAACAGTTGCTGGCGTCATCCGGCGATGGCAACTGCTCCCGCGTGCCACCGATTCTGCCCCATAAGCTCAGTCCCAACGAGGTGACCGCCGCCCGTCAGGTCATCTCCGCGTACAGGGAGAGTGCTGCATTTCTGCTACGCACCGCCGACCAGGTGGAGCAGCTGCTGGTGCAGCAGCAGTAGGCGTGGCAGCTGGCCGCGTTGGCATGGTGGCTGGCATTCGGTGGGCACTTTCCAGACCCAAGCGACGCGAGGCGCGCACGGGTTGTTCCTATTTAAATTTAACTTTAAATTCAATTACACACACACACACACACACATACACACATACAGCAACGAATCACAGATACAGATACAGATACAGCAGACAGTACTAAGCGAATTAGAGAGGCGAACCACAGTAATAGTCAAAGCATTAATATAAACAAAATAAAATAAACTAAACTAAAAAAAAAAATATTAAAAAAACAAAACCAAAACTCAAGCCACAAATAGTCAAAACCAAAAAAAAAAAAAAAAACAAAACAAACAGTTCGTTTTAACAAGCATTTTAAGTGTTTTTTCCTCCAAACTACGTACAGCATATTACAAAATAGCATTAACGGAAAAATACCGCAAGCAGAAAATACCAGAAAACAATGAAACAATGAAGAAAATACCAAAAACCAATCACTAAATAAATAGTATTGCAATTATCACAGCATCAGCAACAGCAACGGCAAATCGGAGTCTCGCTTTATAGTTCAAAGAAAATACAATAGTATATACATCTATACCATTTTAATACTAAATCGAAATTCCTATTTTCAAATCATTTAATCCTTTTCTCAATTCTTCTGAACTAGAGAGCATTCTCCGATTGAAAACAATTCAATAATAGCATAAAGTAAAACCAAACAGAACTCAACAGAACAATTCAACTTACTACAGTGTCTACTAAAAGTAAAGCTACAATAGTCACAAGCTCACTCTCACACACTCACACACACACTCGCATTGCGTTCAAGTTTTTTGTTTAAATTTTACAAAGTTTTTTATTAAATTTTTACACTCTGCTCACAAAGAGCTGCAGTTTCCGGCCCAGTTTGATGTGCGCGATTTGTTAAAAAATATAATATGAAAACAAGTGGGTACGGCTACAGTCGGGCGCCCGACAGTAAGATACCCTTCTCCCAATTTTCCAAATCCGTTACAAACCTGTAACCACACTCATAATTTCAAACAGAGAATTCTGCATAAATACTTCTACTACATATAGCTTACTCGCTCGCACTCACACAGCGACGCGCGTAAAGAGTAAAGCGACACGACGCAACGTCGACGTCGGCGTCGACTGCTCTTAGCAGCGCGCAAGCTGCTGCCCGTACCGAACATTTGTACTGAAAACGTTGACTTGAATAACTTCTGTGTTATTGGTCCGATCGGATTGTAATTTGGAGAATATATTCATATTGCATTAAGCTTTATACATACCAAAGCAGAACGTTATGGGTTTAATACTTTGCTTAATAATCGCAAATAACCGATTTGCGGGGGCGGTGGGCGTGGCATCAAACATTTGACATAAACTTCACCTGCCCCGAATATATAGGAACCTTCATACCAAATTTGGTGTCTCTAGCTTTTTTAATAGCTGAGATCTGTTGTCTCAAACAAACAGACGGACAGACGGACAGACGGACAGACGGACAGACGGACAGACGGACAGACGGACAGACAGACGGACATGTCTCAATCGACTCGGCTAGTGATCCTGAGCAAGAATATATATACTTTATGGGGTCTGCCACGCCTCCTTATGCCTGTTACATACATTTTGCACAAAGTTAGTATACCCTTTTTTGACCATTTTCAATGGTCGAAGGGTATAAAAATATAAAAAAAAAGTGGATAAACATAATATTGTATTGTATGTAATTAAGTTGAAGTATTGTTGTAAATTTTAAGCGTATCAGAAACGAAGATACGAAGATGTAGGAAGAGAAAACAAAAAGGAAAACACATTTTAAGGCTACAAACGTAACAAAGAAACAAGAAAACATTATTGAAAATAAATGGAAAACTATGCGAAAACACAGGGTGATACTTTCAGAAATTATTACAAAAGTCTAAGCTAAAAAAAAAATCTAAAAAAAACAAGATTTCAAATGTGTAAAAAATACAGGTTATGGCAAAGAATTTTTGGTATATGAATGTGTATTTTGAAACGAAAAATTTGTATTTAGTATTTATAATGTTTTCTGTGCTGTTTATTACATCGTATTATTATATTGAGCACTGTTGACTTTGCTTTTTCTATTTCACTTATGTATTTATTGTATAGAGATCATATTTATGTTTTGCATTAATTTTTGTCATTTATTAAAATACACACAAAATACCAAATAAAATACTTAAATACAAAATAGCCATTAATGTTTTTTGCAACTATAAATGTGCATGTAAAAAAAATTACAATACAATACGAAATTAATCGAATGAGAAAATCATCTAGGATCGTATGTACTATGTGAAGTGAAAGTAAAACAAAAGAAAAAAAAAACACACACACACAAAAGATAACTAAATAAATCGGAAAATCGCTATGCAAAGCAAATTATAGAATTTAATAACATAAATAAAATACAAACGTATTTAATCAACAGATAAATGAATATTATTAATTATATGAATGGATGGGTGTGCGAAAAATTAAGGATATGTTTCGATACTTGATTGCTCATCGAGCAGAACAAAAATTATAATAACAAGAAACTGAAATTTATTAATTATAATATAATGGAATGGTATTTGCATAGAAAAGTAAACTAATTAAAATGTCCGAAAACGAATGAAAAAAAAGAAACAAAAAAACCAAAAACATTTTAAAAGTCGACTTAATAAAGAATTTATGAGAATTATATGTATATAACAGTGCTGCTTAAACTGGCTTTTATTGAAGGGTTAATAATTGGGAATTTATAAAAAATCAAATTCGATTTTTCCGCTTATTCAAATTTTAATAGAGTATAAATTTCAATTGTAGTTCTTTTTATTAAGTTTTCTAATTTCGGTTGATGATTCTCAAACTGTGCGGATAAGTTGAGTTTCAAACCTTACGATATTTAGTTTGAATTTTTCTCAAGTTTCATATTGTGTTCAGTGGCAACTAAACTGTGCTACAAGTTGAGCCACAAACCTTACGATATTAAGAACGTAACCCAAGCTTCAGTATTCTAATTAGTGGCACCAAAACTGTGCTTGCAAATAGTCTGTGCACAAACCCCTCGCACAGTGGCTGCAAAACCATCCGTCTCAGTTGCTTTCGCATAGCACAATGGCTTCCAAACCCATCCCAGCTTTAAACACTTAACTTTATTTTATGTTTATTTATAATTTTATTACGTAATTATTTAAAACAAATAACGTTTCGCATCGACTTAATTCGAATTCTTACTTAACAGAATTTTGCATTGGGTTTAAAGACCAAAAAATAAATTAGATATAAAACTCTTAAGCTACAATATTTCCATTTCTCACTGCTGTCTCCGATTCTCAAACAGTTTTTTTACACGCTTGTTTTCTCTTTCACTTAGATTAAACTATTTCTATTTTTAATGACTGTTTATGAAAGCGAAAGAAAAATACAGTTATAATAATGGAAGCACCCCAATATCATCTTTATCATCTTCTACATCTACTTGTTCTTTTTTGCTGTTGTTTGTTTTTTTTTTTTTTGCACCAATTCTCTTTAACAAGACATCGTGATTTCTACAGACTGTGGCAAGATTTCACTACAAATTCCGATTTACAATATATGTGATATAATATAATAATATTTACCCCCGATATTTTGGATGCACTGCAACGTAACCAAAAAAAACGCATATAAACTAAACGAAAACTTCATTAACAAGGCACCGCCTTCTGGGTGCCAATCGCCAGCCTAATCCCTTCACGCCAGTACTCCGTCCAGAGCATGAATGACACCATTGGTCGCTGGTATATTCGAGGTGACCATCTGCGCATCGTTCACCTTTATCTTGCCGGCGGATGTCTTTTGCAGCACCACCGTTTTGCCGGTAAAGAGCGAATCCTTGACCTGGTAGAAACGCATGCCAGCCGAGAATAGTGCACCGGGCACAATGTGTTTCATGGCAAACTCTTCGGCAGCCTCCTTGTCCGTGTACAGTTTCTCCAAGGTATCTGAATCCAATTCGCTGAAGCTCTTGTCAACCGGTGCGAACACAGTGTATGTCTTGACACCTGTTGGAAAGATGAAACGGATAATTAAGTTGTCAATCTAATGGAATGCCGCTCTTCTCCACTTACCCTTGCTCTGCAGTTTCTCAGACAATCCCGAGGTGTACAATATCTTCAGGAAGTTGGAGAAACGACCCTCGCGATCCGATTGCAGTGTCTGCAGCAGATCTCCCACAGGCAATGGGAACATGACACGATCCACCGCATGCGCAACACCTTGTGGTATCTTTATGTCCTTCTTGTTAAGCACAACCATTGCTCCGTTAATGGTGGTCAACTGGGAATAGATTGAAATATATAAGTAAAGGATTGAGTAAGAATTAGTGAGGCGTCTCTTACAGTGACATCGTTCCACTCCTGATCATGCATATTGTATTGGTTGACACGCAATTGGGTACCGGCTAGAGACACGCCCGTCATCTCGTCTTGCAATGTGGCAATCTCAAAGGCACCGGGAATGACGTGATGCAGAAGAAGCTAAAAAACAAGACACACACACACAATTAACATTGATTCCTGCTAGAGTCTCTCAAAACTTACGCCACTCAGTAGACGTGGATTGGAGTGGAACTTCTCTTCGGCACGTTCAGGTCCGCCCAGTTGAACGAGCAGATTCTTGAAAGCCTTGTCTGTGGGCACAAATATGGTGTACGGACTGGTCTCGTTCAATATGGTGTCCAGGCCGCTCTGGCGCAAATACTTGGCCATGGCATAGAGTCCATTGCTCTTGAGTATCTGCAGCAGATCCTCACTGGGATTGGAGAGCACAGAGACACCGCCAGTGGAAGCTGCCTTCTCCGTATTTTCTGTTTCCTGCACCAAAGCATCGGCATACTGAGGCGGCGTCTGAGCCAAGTACTCGGGTGTCTGCGTAATGTCCTGGGACAGACGCTCCGTAACCACAGGCAGATGCGTGGATGGGCCCGTAATGTACGAGGATTGCGTTACAGGTGACGAGCTATAGATGGGTGCAGGTGTCGTGCGAATAAGACTGGCAGCAGCGGCGCTGGCGGTGCTGCTGCTGCTCTCATAGAAACTGGTAAAGCGTGGCGTGTAGGGTGCGCTGGTGGTGCTGATTATGGGAGCTGGTGTGGTTGAGGTGGTTGTGGAAAGACGGGACGGATGATACTGGCGATGGTTGCTCGGTGTGCCGCGAGAGATGAAAGGCGTCGGTGTTGTGGTTGTCGTGGTTGTGGTTCTTGCCGTAGTTGTTGTAGTGCTCGTGGTGGTGGCTGGAGCACGTGTCGTTGTGGTCTGGATAATCTTTCCGCTCTTGATCTCAACAACTTCATCGTTGGGCAGTGTTAAGCGATAAACGGAAGGCGGCAACTTGATCTCGCCGCTGCGTATGCGCTCCAAAATACTCTCGACCTCGGCTCCGGTCTGCTTGGTCTCCTTCTCGCCGTTGGCCTTAACGCCCTGGATCTTGAAACTGCCATCGGCCTGCTCCTCCAGATACACATAGGTGGCCTTCTTTTTGGGTGGCAAGGTGGGTGGTGCAGGCGTCGCCTTGGCAGGTGAATTAGAACTCAATCCTTCAATTTCATAGCCATCGGGAATGAGGCCACGCTTGGCCAACTCTTCCAGTGTGGGTGGATCATCCGAGTCGGAGGTAATCACAGCTGAGCTGGCAATGCTGTTGGCACCATTGGTAACACCGATGTCACCGGCTCCACCGCCGTACAAGGCAGCCAGGCTGGACAAGTCGACGCCACCGGGCAACGACTGTGCGGGCAGAGTATCAGATTCCTGTGGATCGGGTGAGCGAAGAATTTGTACCTTGCCACCGCCAGGTAAGACTAGATCCTTGCTCTTGTTGGGCGCCACATCGCTAAGACTCAGTTTGGCATCGCCGCCACCCAAAGCCTGCTGTGCCAATAGGGTCTGCAACTGTTCCTGCGAGTAGGCCTGTTGTCCCTGCACAAGATTGGGATCGGTGGTGCGAATGACCTGCACACGCTGTCCATTGGGCAGCACCAAGTCCATTTCATCGTAGGTCTTGTTGCCTGTCAGCGGCTGCTGTGGTGTCTCCGAAAGTGCTGCCTTCAACTGCTTCAGCAAATCCTCACGAGCAATTGTTTTCACCGGTTTCTTGCTCAGCTTCTGGTTGCCATATTTGCCCAGTTCCGCCTTGACCTGTGAGTAAATGTTCTTCTTCGGCGTTGTGGTTGCCTCTGTGGTGGTTGTAGTGGTGGTGGTTGTGGTTGTCGTCGTTGTCGGATGCTCCTTGTAATATTGTTGCAGTGCGCTATTGAACTGGTTGTATTCCGTAGGATGAGCGACGGGACGACCACGTGGTGGCTGTGCGAAGTGCGACTGTGGTGGATAATTGTTGTGCTGGCTAATGATGGTGGGCAGCACGTGCTGCTTGATGGCATGTTGCTTGGCCACGAATTCCTCATGTTGCTGACGCACCTTGTGCTGCGACTTCTCGTACTGTTTGGCCACAAACTGCTCGTGCTTCTGTATCAGCTTCTGCTTGTACTCCTGGTCAGCTGGCTGTGCCTGTGGTGCATTGCTAATGAAGGGCTGCTGTTGCTGCAACAGCGGCTGTTGCTGGTGCTGTGGGAACAGTTGTTGTTGTTGATGTTGCTGTTGGTGTTGCAGTTGTTGCTGCTGCTGGAATGTTTCACGCGACGGCTGAGCGGGAAAGGCAGTGGACTGCAAATTGTTGAAGATTTGGGGCAGGGGCAGACCCAATTGTGGCGTCAGTTGATATTGCTGTTGTTGCTGAGGGACCGCCAATTGTTGCTGCTGCTGAGATGGAGTCAACTGTTGCTGCTGCTGTTGGTACTGGTTGAACTGCGACTGTTGCTGCTGAGGTTGTGCGATGGTTTGGAATGTCGGTACAGGCGCTTGACTGGGTAGCTTCTGCGTGGTCTGTTGGCCAAATTGCTGGGGCTGCTGATAAGCAAACTGTTGCTGCTGCTGCGGCGACTGTTGTTGTTGCTGCTGCAACTGTTGTTGATAAGCCTGTGCTGGAAAGGCGGTAGACTGCAGACGTGAATCCGATGTAAACGGCTTATGGCGCTGTGGCACTTGCTGCGAGCTGGCAAAGTTACGCAAATCCAAGAAGTTCTGATGATGCAGATCAAGATTGTTGCCAGACGATGGCAATTGTTGCTGCTGCTGTTGTTGTGGCAGCTGCTGCTGCTGTTGCTGCTGTTGTGGCTGCTGTTGCTGCTGCAGATTGAGAGGAGCTTGTGGATATTGTGGCGCTGTTTGTAGTTGATTTTGTGTAGAGCGCTGGAACTGTTGATTGCTGTGGGGCTGTTGCTGTTGTTGTTGTTGTTGCTTCTGCTGTTGTTGAGGCTGCTGCTGCTGCTGGGGGAATTGCGCAAAGCGATGCTGTTGCTGCTGCTGATGCTGCTGCTGCTGCTGATGCTGAAGATGCTGCTGCTGTTGATGCCCGTGATGCTGGCGATGCTGCTGATGCTGTGGTGGAATGGGCAACTCGACGCCGGCCTGGACAAAGTTCTGCTGATTATACTGTTGCGGCAGGTTCAATTGACGACGATGTGCGTTGTGAAAGGGAAGCGGCTGCAAGAGAATGAGAAAGATTATTAGTTGATAACCAAAACTAACTTACAAAACTATCAACAATAGCTGTACGATATTACGACCAATTGCATCATTTTCCGTTGACATTATTACCCCGTTTCAATGGAGAGAGAGAGAGAGAGAGAGAGGGGAAAAACCAGATTCATCAGCGAAATGGAAAACTGGCACAGAAAATTTGCTGCCATTGACTGATCACAAAAGTGAGTGGGCTGGACTTGAACCAGTTTCCTCGATTGTTGCTGCTGCTCCACTTGTTTGGCCAGCAACTAGATCTATGCGTCTCGATTACACGACTCTGGGTCCTTTGGGGCAGTCGAGCCAAGTTTAGAGCCATGAAAATTTGGGTTAAAATAACTTGTTGCCGTGCAATTTATGGCGCAAACAACCGATTTGTAATATCGATTATTAACTATCGAAATAATGCATTGAAAACAAAATTATTTGAATTTGAGTAGCGATTGTGAAAATGTTTGTTTAGCACACGAATAATTGTGATAAATTATTAACTGATTTGTGACACAAAATTTATAAACAACAAATAGATTTTTAAACAATTAAACCAATCGCAACATTTTCATGCGAACAGCATACTGGCCTTGACCCACAATCAAACTTTCAAATGCCTATCGATAGCAGTGTTTTTTTTGTGCAATCAAAAATCCCTTGTAATCGCAGCCATAATAAGCGCAGCCAACTTCACGCGGCGCCATCGCTTTAAGCTACTCGTATTAAAATTCAAAGATTTTCTAACGCAATATTCCCAATTGTATGAAAAGACTTGTCGGATGCAACGCAAGATGATGAATTGAGACATTGCCAACGAAGAGCGCTGTCTATTTCCTTCAAATGATGCTGATGCTGCCGGTAAGTACGTGTTGCATTGTAACGAATTTCCTTTTGTTTTCATGCTTGTTTTTTTTTCTTCTTTCTTCTCTTTCTTGTTTTTGTTGTTGATTGTGCATCTGCAACTACAATTGTAAGTTGTAAATTGTCGTCGCCTGGGATCTTTCACAGTGCCAAACGCGCTGCTTATACAATCTCCCCCTCTCACTCTCTATCTCTCTCTCTCTCTCTCAAACTGCTTGTCATACGCATCGTCTACGCATCGCTTTGAAATGATTCGGCAAAACAAAGAGAAGCAATAGAAATTGTTTAACAACAGTTATTCAACGCAATCTCCATAGACAAGAAGCGTGCGTCATAGACAGTGCCAAAGTCGACTGCGCCGAGTGATGACTGACTTGTCCAGGGGCGTTTGGAAGAGCGGGGGGTGAGGGCTTATATGCTTAGCAGCATGCATAATTTAATTGCCAGGGCCATAAATCTTATGGCTTTTGCACTTGCTTGCGACATTTGAATGCGTTAGCAAGATTTTTCAAAGATTTAGACCGACCCTCGGTGAACAGTTACAATCTGACCCCCCCCCCCCCACCAGTCTACCTCTCAGCTTTTCCAACTCCAACAGGGGTAATAATGTTGTTGCCGCTAATGATGCAGCTCATCATTGAGATTCGGTTGCCGTCAAAACTGACACTCGGCCGGTTATGCAACGCCTCCCATCGAGAGAGATGATCCCCAGAGAGAGATGATCGAGCTGCCGAGTGGCAGCAGACGCAGTGCGGCAGGTGGGATTTCATTTGGTATATTATGCAAACTTGCCATATTTCCTATGAATAATTTCTAAATTGATATCTTTTGGCCAATATATCCTATAAAATAGTTGATTATCCGTTACGTTAATTGTGCTACTTCAACTTCATGAATCCAACCTATCCCAAGGAAATTGAAAGTATCATAGGTCAGCTGTCAATAACCCACCATGGGCATAATCTTCTATAAACAATTTTTCACACAAGAGAGATTTCTTTGGTTTTTTTTCTGTAAAGTTTCCCCTGCGCATTTGACAAATTGCGCATTGCGGTGAAACCGTCAATCAATCATCAATCAAGTACCCAAAAAAGCTGTATAGCTACGACAGGGGCACACAGCTGCAGCAGCAGCATCCCAAGTTGCCGACAGTCGATGAACTCAAAGTCGAAGGGCCTGAGCACTTTTTTTTCGTCATATTTCATAGCTGGAACTTTACGAACATGTTAATTTCACACTCAGCATTTTTCTTGCATGCAAAACGCTTTCATTTTTCTTTTCTTTCTTTATCTTTCACATTTTTCTCTCGCATGCCAATCAGCCCCCTCCCAGTGTACAGTGGGCGCTACGCATGCGCCCAGTTGTGTTAACGATGCGGGGACGGCAGGTGCGACTCTTATGTGTTTGTCACATGCCAACACGATCTCTGTCGTGCAGCTGTTGCTGTTGTTGTTGTTGTGAAGGTGTCAATGGTGTGTCAATTGGAGAGTTGGTGTATCGAGGGATCAGATATAGACAGGGGTATTCAAACGGTGGCCATGCTTACATATAACAAAGTCAATTAATCATGAGACTTTAATTGTTTTTATTTTATATATTGGGTGTAGGAGATTGTGTCAAAATTGCTTATAATGACTGACAGTGGGTATTTTTATGAGGTCGAACGAATTAAATGATTGAGATGAAGCTGCATTGACATACAAAATGAATAAATTTCTTTAAAAATTAGAAATTATGTGTGATACACATCTCTTACGTAATACGGTAAAAATAGAACAACAAACTATTATAAGAAACACTTTTCTTTTCGAAATTAATCAAAAACAAATATTTTTTAATTTCAGTGTGCATTAATCGGTTCATTAATCTTCCAAAAGCTCATAATATCCACTTCATAAATCGACAAACAAGTAAACACAATAAATAACTTTGTATCTGGACAACAAAGAAAGTTCCCAAACGAGTCTACGCCTCGACTACCATGGAAAAAACCCTCACTTGAATGTTCCCTAAATTGTATTTTATTACGAAAGCGTTACATATTAGGGCTGTCATATCAAACGGGCATTATGCTAATGAGACATGAGAGATTGGGAACATGCGCCGAAAGTAGAAGGAGTGAAAATTCAGTTAGGGCATTTATCAAAAATACATTTTTCACTTCTACGGGGCGTTGATCCACAATGTTGTTATATCTGTCAGTTACACGACTCAGCGGCAAACCCGACTAATTTGTTAATAACTCATAATTGATTTCACATCACACATCAGTTCGGCTCGGCTCGGTTCAGTTTGGACTCGGCTCGGTGCGGTACGGTGCGGATTGTCTGAGCTGTGTGTGCGATGAGCAATCCAAAAGCGGCCAATGAAAGCGAAATCTCCCAATCTTAAGATTTCTTTTTGCCTTACGTTTGTTTTCTTCGCTGTTTCTGTTTCTGTTTCTGCTTCGGTTACATTGCCTCGTGGCGTCGAGCAGTGAAAGTGATTTGTAGACACAAAATGAGCACTTATGGAGCACATGTTAATCAGAATATAATGGATCAAATCAGAAGCAAAAACAACAGCAGCAGTAGAGCAGACACAACAACGTCTCCTCCAGCTGTTTTTTTTTTCTTTTTGTTAATTAAAGAGTTACCTAAGTGACCATAAATTCTTCAAATCTTCAGCCGACGGCGACTAAACTGGGTTGCGCAATGGCCTCGAGTACGTGGTGTCTTTGGATTTAAGCATCTTGCTGAAACGATTCACGTCTTCTGGCAAAGTTACCGAAACTTCAATCTGGCCACTGGCAACCAATCTCAGTGAGATCCAAGCCGCATGGCCTCGTTTCCCGCTGCCTTTCGGATTTCCTGTAACCATTGTTCCCCCGCCCCTGCACTTCGAGTTCCTCTCGAAATTTTTGTTTATTTTTGCTACTGCGTCTTTTATTTTTTTTTTGTCGACTTGCACCTAGTTTAATGTTTGCTATTTGTTTTTGTATCTTGTGTTTTTTCTAATGTTTCTTTATTTCTAGGGCGCATTGCAGTTTTGGTCATTCGTGAAGTTTCAAGGTTGTTGCGGCTCGAAGACATCGAGGAGATTCTACAGCTTTTTGTCCGAGAAGATCTTGTGCAATCTACAGTTGCATGTGTCAAAAAGTTAGAACAGCTTGTTTTTTTGGGCATAATTAATGAGCATTCTTGCGCTGCGATCGACATCTTTTTCGGCGAAGGAATTTTTGATTGGCAGCACCGAATGCAGGTCGCATTAATTGGCAGTTGTAACTGGTCAACAAACATCGATAATCTGTGATCAGAACAGCATTCTATACTTTTTAAATTGATTTTATTTATTCTCATGACTTGAAACTACTCGTAATCTCTAGAGATCTTATTAACAGCTTGTTACAATATTGTATTAAAGGCATATCTCTAGATCAGTCCCCAATTCTGTATCTATCCCCCTATCTCTCAAGGTAGTAGAGCTAAATTCTCTATCCTTTGCATACTTATATTTCTCAATCTTGCCATTTTATCATGTACTTATATCACACCATCTTTTCAGGTTGCCTTTCCTACAATATTTTCAAATCTCGGTTGAAATGTTGATTTCGAAAGAGGTTCGCTTGATCGACGTTTCACAGATCTATATAGATTGCAACTGGGACTTTTATTATCTTGATCGTTGATTATTATAAAACTACCTTTGTTTGGATTTGAAAACTGATTTTCCGCTTGACTGCAGCAAGCGGCTTTTGTTTTGTTTTGTTGTTTTGTGTGGCAATCGGCGTGCTCCGCTTGTCAAATACATAGTCAAATCAGATCTCGTCGATCGTCTTGGGCCAATCCCGCAGAGCAGTCGTGCTCACATCATTAAGACGACAAACGAATCGACGAAAATTGTTGTAAATGGTGCTGACATACAGAACGAGGAGAAGAACTGGTTGCCGGACAAGTGGCAAGTGGCAAGTTGGGCCAGCTCGGCTTGGCGGCAATTGGCGTCGCCACTGTGGCATATGGCACATAAAGTGTGCATGGTAATCTGCGTTTGATGGCTTCGCTTCGGCTTTGATGGTTGGTCAATCTGAAGATTTGGCAATTGCCTTTCACTTTTTGTTTTTCGTCTCTCTGTCTCTCTGTCTGTCTGTCTTCTTTGCCTATTTTTGTATCGACAAAATGACTGCAGTCCAGGCCGAAATGCGAACCCAAAGCAGAGTCGCGGCTAAAGGCATTTTAATTGCCTACAAAATAGTTCGCTGGCTACGCAAATAAGTAATTAATTCGAAGCCGCACAAAGAATGCACAACAACAACAACCACAAAAGCAGCGGGCGAATCTCAAAGAGAAATTTATATAAAATTGTGTAATTAACTGAAATTTGGTCTGGCCGAAAACAGAAAAAAAATACCTTGGAGCAACACCTACTACAACCACGTCCAGTTGAGGAGTTGAGGCACGAGGCGAATCGCATGAAAGCGAAAGAAGTCTTACCCCGCCCCACCTACAACAACCGACACCGACAACAACAAATTGCTGCCAGCAAGTGAAACAATTGCAAGGCACAACACAATAACGCCAGCAGGTCCAGTTACAACAACAACAACAACAACAACAACAATAGAAGCAAATGTTATTTAACAAACGAGTTGAAAAAGAAACTTGGTCAAACTTATTTTTTCTTGATATTATCGCGTATCTCTCCCCGTCCAAGACAAAGTGTAGGAAAATGCTGGTAAAATAGTTTATAAATTAGCACAATTTGTCTACGTGTTGTTGCTGTAAATTGTTGTTGTTGCTGGCAACAAGTGAAAAATTTGGCTTAATTTGTAGGGTTAACATTTTTCTAAGTTCATTTACGTTTTTGATTAAAGAATGTGGCCAAAAATGCGTTTTAAGAAGTTAATTTAAAGTTCGCAGAGGGAAGGTAAATTTAAATTGTTTCATTTCGAAACAGAAAGGGTAAGAAATATATGAATTTATAAAAATATAAATATAAAATCATATTGTAATAGATTTTTGTTTTCTAGGAATTGAACTGAGGACTAGCGAGGATTATGCAACCGGAACCGCCTTCGTCATACAGTTTATAGCATACAAATAGGATTCGTAAACATTGAGAGACCTAACAATAACTGAATCCATAAGCTGCATAGACTGCCGCTTTAAAGGCGGCTACCAATTGCAGCAGCAGCTGGAGCAACTGCAGTCCCAGTTGGTTAATTTGCAGCTCTTGGCTCATTCGTGATGCGAGATGCGAGTTGCAAGATACGTTGCCAGAGTTGCACAAGCTGTACCTGGGGGCAAACAACAACAAGTTGCAGATACAATTAGTAAACCGATGTGAGGCATGCAAATTTGCCGAAAATTTTGCTGCGTTGTGTTGACTAATTGAATTGTAATGCATGTAAATTAATTGAAATTGGGCCAAAATGCCAATGGGAAAATTTGGAGCAAACGTCGAAGACACGAAACCATCGCCCACACGAGTTTCAAACCCGCATTTGTTGTACATACATATATGGTAGCTGTATCTGGTAGCTGTATCTGGTAGCTGTATCTGACAGCTACCTGCACACCATATGGCATGCCTAATTTGACACAGTCTGACACTCTTAACGAGCTGCAAAGATTTATTATATCATTAGCGGAGGGCCTAACCCCCCACCCCCAATTTAAATAAACCCACTTTTCGGGCCGCTCTTTAAGCTGCATGTGAATATCGGGGTTTATGTGCCAGTTAATTTAGCTGTTCATATGGCTAATTGCACTAAAGTTTTCCGACTTCATAGAGCAAGTAAGCAGGCGAGTGAGCATGAGATAGATAGAGATGAGATGTAGAAATTAATTAGCGAAAATATACTCTAAAACGGAGCAGAGAAAGATCGAGCGTCGAGTTCAAGAGGCCAAAAGCGGAAAGTTGATAGAAAGTTACGCGAGGGTGGTCTCGCGAAATATTAAAAACAGATTCAAAATGAAATGGTTTTCAAAAAGAAACCAGAAGATTAATGATTGAAGATATGCTAAAAGGTTAAGAAATCAAATTATCAAATAAGAATTATGAAAAGTAAAAATCTGCTTGAAAGATTGCTATATCAAACACTTTACCGAAGATGACAAGCGCGAACAACTCAATTTCAAGCCTCACTTTCAATTCGCAAGTCAACATCCCCACAAATATCATAATAATAATATTAATCATATTGTGCTATCCGACTCGTAAGCAAACCCTAGGAAAACCTCTATAATTATCGCAAATTGCGTGCTGGCTGCACATAAAGGCGAAGTAAAGAAGCAGAAAACACATTTGTTGAAATAAATTTAAATAGATATATGTATATATATACATATAGATATATAAATTAACTGCAATTTTACTTTCCAATTCAATAAATTTGACGCACGCAGCACTCGGCTTGCGTGTCTAGCATCGCGAATTGTATCTTTATCTATGTATGTATCTAAATCTTTTAGTCATTTAAAATGTAAGCACAAATAGGTAGTGAGTGGAATTGGGGGCGTCATTGTCCAGCAATTGTGCAGCCTTGCCCCAAACTCTTGACTCTGCATAGATATTTGCATTAACTTTGCGATTTCATAACCGCCTTCATTGACAGGCCCTGCCACGCCCCTTTCAGCTCTGAATACCGTTCCACGCTCATCAAAATTTGCGTTTCTCATCTTTTGTTTCGTTTCAGCACAATTTATCTCTTGCGCCTCTTACAATTTCAATTTCATCATCTCTTTCTAGTTTAGTGTGCAATTTTTCTGCCACGCACAAAGAGCGCGGCTCAAAAACTCAACAAAAAATAATAATACAATTCAAAAAAAAAAAAAAATATATATTTTTCAAAGACTATACAACATTTTGTTGGGTTATTTGTCTGTCTTCTCGTTTTCATGGGCTGTCACTTCAATTGAGGCGTTCGATTGCAATCGACGTCGCATCCACTGGAAATGGGTCAGAAATAAGCCACAGAGACTTATGACTGGCGAGAGCTGCAGACACCAAGGTATAGTGGTCAGATGAGTTGACCTTCGTCAGACACATCGTCAATATACTATATATACTCAAGCTGAAGTAGTCAATTATACGAGTGTGACTATGCTTGAATTTTGTGAATTTTTTAAGAGTCCCAGACTAGTAGATTAGTCAAAGATTGCCGAGGGCGAATTGGGGTTTCCATTGCAATTGAAAAGCTGTCAGAAACCTCGAAAGAAACCCAATGAAACTTTTAAAATATCTTCAAATGCTATTGAAATATATTATCATAAAAAGAGAATATCATCACCTCGAAATAATCTGATGATATTTTCATAAAGCTAAGTAAATATTGAAAAGGTAAATTGAAATAAAAACAGATAATACTTTTACAGCAAAGCTCTTAAGCTAGCCAGGTTTCTCAAATATGTGTTAAATAGTTTACAATATTTGCGGAATTTGTTTCAACTTTTCCTCAGGCATTCCGCTCGCTCAGCCAGTCGCAGTTACAACTTTACGCTTTAGATCTTTTGGGTAATTTCGTTTTAGTGCATTAATTATACATTAGCATTAACCGCAACTGGGTTGAAAGTCTCCCCAGACATGCGATTGCATTTCAAAAGGAGACCCCATCCAACCTCCCCCGCAACCCAAACTACTGCAACCGCTCCCTGGTTTAGTTCGAAACCGACTCTGTGTCAATTGGACTGCTCCATTGTTTGCAATGAAATGAAAACTTTACTTTGCTGTGTGTGTTAAGTTTTTCCTCAGTTCGGAATTCATAATTTATAGGTTAGTCGAGCTTGCTTGCTGCAGCTGAAAGTTGAGAAAGACGAAGTTCTTTGGCATGGTTTTTAATTACGATCGAATCGGTGCGAGATTTTTTTTTTTTTTTTTTTTTTGCTGAGACTCGATACTGAAATGGCTTGGGATTTACTTAAAGTGTTGTTATAATGTTTTACTTTTTTTTTTTTTTTTTTTTTTGCAGGTGGTCACGCAAGGCGATTGCACTTGCCTCGCTTTTCCGAGAAACGTTGTGAAGAGAGGCCCGCATAGCGTCATGCAAATTACCCCGAAGAGAGGTAGCCCAGTACATTCCGGGGGCGGAGAAGTCAGTAAACTTTCGCATGTTTAGTTCGTGACAATTTTAAGCAATTACTTCCATGAGACGATGCCATGAGCCATGTCTGCCCAGCCAGACCCAGACCTGCCTGCCTGACTGCGACTGACCATTGTTTAGCGGTTAATAACCTAAGCTATCCGGCTGCAGTTAGCAAGTTGACTGTTATGATTGACCAGAATGTTGACTAAACTGGCTGCTGGGGTAAAAAGTCGGTCAGCTCAGCTGCAACAAGATTGCAGTTGCATGCCACACAACACGTATGTGTAGTGGGAAAACTGCTAAATGTTTGTCTATAATTTTGAGACCTCAATTTGTGGTAGCTAATTTATGATAATATGATATCAAGACTTTCCGACAGACCTGCTTCCCATGAGCAGAAGAGTATTTGATGTGCATTCTTGCACTAGTTGTGAGTCCAGTTTGTCTTTGATCTCTTGAAAATTCATGAGTAACTCATGAGTAACAGTTACGCAATTACAAGTACTACTTACGATACTATACTTGAATTGCTTTTCATTTAGGATATTTTCTGTACCATGTTAATTTCTGCAGCTCTCTTGAAAGCGTTCTTGGATGCTAAAACCTTAAACTTTCACTACTTTCTCACCTAGCTAGAAGTTAGCAATCTCGCGACCTTCCTATTCGTTAACTGCGCTCCTCGGGCGTTACGATCGCTTTAATCCATTAACACACTACTTTTGATCTGATTGGGTTTTCTGGGTTTCCCCAATCCTTTGCAACAAATCTTGGATCAACTAAAATTATCTTTTTATTCCCTGATTAAAAAAATAATTAAATGATTAAATAATAATAAAATAATTTAAAACAAAAAAATTTTAAATAATATCCTTAATTTCAACTTAAATTATAATTATATTTTTAATTTAAATTTATATTTGTAATTTTATTTTATTTTAGTCTGTGAGTCGACTGCTCTTAGTTGACGTTAAATAAATAAAGTAGGGTGTCAGTTTTATTACTCCCTCTACTCTAGACTCTAGAGAGAGTAAAGAAGAATGTTGAGAATAGTATTTACTCCAGATATTGACCAAGTCAGAACTAAAGATATAGCTATAGGTATATGTAGCTTAAATATGGCTTAAATGCATATATATTCTTGAATAGGAAAACCGTCTGTTTTAGCTCTTTTTCAACGAAATAAGCTCTAAATTGAAACACTTTTTGTATTGTATATTTTTACTAAAAACGTTCCAGGAAATATGCAGTCTAATACATTTGCTTCCTTGTTTCTCTTTCACAGCATTCTTATACATACGGCCAGCCCCTTCAAGTCTCTTTGTTGGCCTTTTTCAGCTCTTGACGTGCCTTTCCATTGCATAAGCCCCCCAATTCGTGCTCTGGGTCCAGTCTGAGCTTTGTGTGTGTCTGGCCAAGAGGCACCCTTAGACTATTATTATATTTGCTGCAACTCTGATGCAATTATGTATCTCATTTGGCACCTGCTACATTTACTCCCTCTGGGGAGGCACACATACACACACAGATACATATATATTTCACGGCTACGCCAACGCAAAAGTCAAAGCACTTTTAAAGTGTGTGTGGGTGGGGAGGGGGCGTAGAGGGTTAGGGGAAGCCTGGTCCAAGCACGCCCCACTGTGGCCCACTTCACACTAGAGTGCGGTCGGCGAGAGGCATCCGTGGCCAGCCCAGTTGCAGCCTCAGCTGGTTGCCACTTTCAATTTTTCTCGTTGGAAAAAAACACTTCGCAAGCTTCGTTGATTTTGTGTGCGGCGCAGAAGTAATTTACCTGCCTCCCTCCCCGTGTACCCCAAACGTTCCCTCGCCTCTATTTATTTTCTTCATTGGCGCAACGGGCTACTTGCAACGTCTTCTGCAAGTTGCAGGCAACAAATTTTTTTAATTTGTTTCTTTGCGGTTACTTGTGCTGTTTCTGTTGCGCATTTGAGTGCATCACTTGAGCATGCAACAAAACACACACACACGCACACACACACACACACTAAATTGAAATTGAGATTTCTGTTTGCTTTCGATTTCGCCGAGAAAATCAGGCAAAAAAAAACACAGATTTATCGACAATTGCAGAACGATGCTGCGACTTTGATTGGCGTAGTAGGTCAGCGTGTAGCGCAGAGTTATACGAATTTAAATCGAAGCGCTTTATCAACATATGTATGCCTTTCCGTTCAGATAATCAAACTAGTTCGTGACTTAATTAATGACATTCATTTTTCGCTCTTTCTCTGATTAGTTTCTCAGCTTAAGATAAGATTAAATGCGAGCTATCTTTCCCTTCCTCTAGTGCATTAAGAACTTTGCTTATCAAGCTCTTCCGGCGCATATAGACACGTTTAAGTGCAACTCGCAAGCTGTTTCAATAATTTAAAAAATGTGTAATCACAGCTACTAAGTTCAACTGGTTTTTCAATAATATATATATACAGACTTTTTTTACACACCTACAAACGATAAAAACTTGTTATTCTTTTCGTGACTTCATTGTAGAAAATATAATCGCAAGAAGAATTAATCTACAGTTTAAATTAATCCCTATCAGCTCAGCTCAGCATGCTGTTCAAGAATATATATGTTCATTTTCAGCATAATCACATATTGAATTCACACGACCTTCTTCAGCTCGTTAGCTTAATCGTGACTCAGTAAGAAACCCCCCTTACTTTGTAATTATATGTATAATTGTTAACCCAACATTAGCTAATTTTTTAATCTGCCTCTAACCTTTCACCTTTCAATTACCTGCAATCACTGTCGTTCAATAATTTTGCATAATTTTTTTTAAACGAAAGTTTTGTTTTTGTTATTTATTTTTGCCTTTCGTACACACTTTTGTTTTTGTTTTCCTTTTTTTTTTGCAAATTTTCCTTTGCACCTTTTCTCCAACCACAAAAATGTCATTTCTTAAGTGCAAATCAATGGACATGTTTTTTTACTAACTGAAAACTCTCTGACTCCCACCAGCTCGTTGGAGGAAAGCAACAACAACAGCAGCAGCAGCAGCAGCGACATCAACAACAGGTCGAGCTTGGAGGAAAAACAAATTATGCAACTTGTGCTGCGGCTTGCAACATCTTCGAGGTAGCAGCGGCAGCAGGCAGATCTCTTGGAATCTTGTTTTTGGAACTCTCTCGCAACAACAACAGCAGCAACGGCAGCAGCAACAAACGCTTCTTCATTTTCACCCAACAGGGGCAACAGCAACAACAAAAACGAAAGTGCAACAGCCGCACCGCAGCTAACCAGTTGGTCGATTGCCTGCTGCAAGTTGCGCCCGCTTGCCCAGGAGGAGGAGGAGGAGGCAGCCTGCTCGTCTGGGTCTCTGGGCTTGGTCGAACGCTTACGTGACCGGCGACGAGGATCGTTTGACTTTTGGCCATATTTGCGTTGAGTTATGGCGAGAAGATGCAACAACAACAACAACAACAGCAGCAACAGCGGCTACAACTGGAATTGCAATAGCAAAAAGCGAAACCAGTTTAACGTGGCGTATGAGTAATGCGGAAGTTGACACTTGCTGAGCTTGTCGCCGTCGTCGTCGGTGGGTGAAAATTGCTCTTTGATATATTTACTGCACATTGCACTGCACTAATGACAACTCCCTCCCCCCCCCCCTACGCCATCTGCTGCTCCTCTTCGTACAGTGTCTTGTGCCTTCATATTGTTGCAATTAGGCAAGAAATCGGTACAAAAACTCATTTTGTTTTTGTTTTTTTTTTTTTTTTTTTTTTTTTTTTTCATAGCCCCAACTAGCTATTAATGACCCAACCCAGCGTAACATCAACAAATTGATGTAAACAGCGTAGAAATGACGACAACGACTGGAAAAACAGGCAGCAACATAAAGATAAAAAGATAAAGACAAAAAGATAAAGATAAAGATAAAGCAAGAGAGTCGCCTGTCAATAACCGGCGATGAGTTATGTCGCCGCAGCCCTTTTACTTTCTTTTCCCAGCGGTGCGTTTAAGTGTCCGAAAGATGCCCAAAGTAGAAGCATTAATGATTCGCCATCTCCTTCTTCCTCCCTCTCCCTTCCTCTCTCTCTCTCTTTTTTATGTGAAATTTTAGCGCTCTTTTTGCTTAAGTTTTCAGGCTGAAGATTTCTTTCCATAGTATTATGGTTGGGCGTTTCTGGAAAAAGATCACCGATCTGGGTAATGGCTTAATAATTGACTTGGCATGGCAAGTAAACAGGAAATGATTTTTCATTTGAGAAGCGCAGAGAGAGGCTTTCAGGCATGTTTAATTAGATAAGATATTTTTAAGTATATGGGAGTTTTTTTTTCTTTCTGTTTAATTGTTAACTGAACTTATCAATTGCTTAATAGGCAGGGAATTCTTGACTGACTGTATATGGGAAAAACTGTTTAAAGTATCCTAAATAGTTGTACAGATATTAAGGATTATATATTATATAATAATATAGATTATATAATATTTTATTATATATAATATTATTTAGTTTAAGTTGCAAATTAACTGAGTAACTTTAAACTGTGGCCAAATTCACGTCTCTCTTTCTCTCTCGCTCTTCTGATCTATAATCTGTCATTGATCTTTCTCCACTTTTCTCCCCCCTGCTGGCTGTCATGCTGCATTGTTGTCCTTAACCTTTTGTCCAGCTGTTGTTGCATTTTCCTTTTTTGGCTTGCACAATTTTTCCATCAGGCAATTCGAACGAAAAACGTGTCAGACCAGATTGCTGCCGTCTGTCTCGGTCTCCTCGCTATTGACATAAGTTGTGGCAACGGCCTGGGATTACAACAATTGTAGAGAGTACGAAAAAAAGAGGGTATTGCAAACTTTAGCAAACACAAGAAAGCTACATCATCATCTTCCTTTTGTCTGCAACTACAGGAACTGGTCACAGTTTGAGCTGGACTCCAAAGTCGAAGTCGAAGTTGGAAGTCAAAGTTTCTTTTATGTGATTTTGTTTTGTTTCTGGTATTTCCTAATTTTATGCCTTTTATTTTCATCTCACTTCATGGATGCTCATACATACTGTACTCTATGTACAGTTGCCTTTTTGTGTCGTGTAAACAGAAATTGCCACCGTCTCTAACGGACAACTGTCTGGATGTTGTGCAGCATCTGTTGCCAACCTCGTCCACAGACTCTGCTCTGCTCTGCTTTTGTTTTTCGATTTTGTTGGTTTTTATTTTGAAATTTTAATGCAGATCTCTGCTTAAACAGATAACATATATATACATATAAATCTGTCTGTGTGTGCGTCTTTCTTTTGCTTTCACTTTTGTTCAGGGCGAACGCGCCGAACTGCACGAACTGATTATGAAATTGTTGTTAAATAGTATCTGAGGCTTTGGTATTAAGATTCTCTTGGACAGTGGAATGTGGTTGCACGCTTAGATAAGAGATAAATAGTATGAATATGCAAATCAAAGCTATAATACGATGCAGAAATATTTTACAGCGCAACTTTTGTATTGAATCCATCTATATATATCTATTTGATGAAATAATAAGCCTATTGTCAAATGAAGTTGATGTTTGACAATTCTTATAGTCGGTTATCAATTTAATAGGCTTATGAGCCGCACTTGGGTAGTTTATCAATAATAAGCAGATACCTTTGCATCGCAGCAGCAACCAGAAAAGAGAGAGAAAAGATTCTTTTGTATCTTTTTGCCTCGGCGTCTGGCAGCCCTTGAACCTGTTACTGTTCACTGTCACTCGCAGTTCGCATTTCTTTTGTATGAATCTCAAGTTGTAATTTCTTTTCATTTTTGACTTGCTGAATTGTTGTTGCTACTTTTTGGTGTTTTTTTTTTTTTTTTTTTTTTTTTGCAAGAGCTTTTTGAATGCGGCTCGACGTTCTGGCAGGTTTCTTATACATTGTTTCGTTTCGTTTTCATGGCATGGAAAGTGGGTCAATCGAGAGATCTTTATAAATATATTTTTGTATTTTTTTTTTTTTCGGTTGCATATTTATCTGAAAGATACGATTTTTTGTTGTTGTTGTTGCGCCGCTCAAGTGACAAACTGTTAATGGATTTGTGTACAGCAAGAAAAATGAAAGTTGTCGGGCAACAGGAACGCCCGCGTGAGTGATTGTCAGTGTCTTTTAAAAGTGGCAAGAGGATGACACTTGCCAAGCCCAAGTCGAGTTAATTAAACTCTGGAGTGATCCGTTCACTGCGATTTTCTACTTTGAGCTAATTCAAATCGAATTGAATCAAATCACAATGAATTGCTTGTGGAAACCAAACAAATAGAGTACTATAATTGGACGCTAATCATACACGCTGAGTCTATTAGGGACTCGGCCCTCCTCTGTCCCCCTGCCACACTTCAACACTCGTGCTAATACCCTCTCGATACGATCCGATTGAGAATTAAATCACATTTCAGTTTCATTTCACGCTGAAATTAAGTGCCTGATTGGACAGCAATACACAAAGGGGTGGAGAGAGAGAGAGAGAAAAAGAAAGAGAGAGATGGAGCCAAGTTAATGGAAATTGAGCTGAGGAAGTGCTGCTTAGCAAAACAAATTGAAATTGCAATCGCAGATTTGCATGGACTGTGATATAAGCAGGATAATTCAATTATGCAGCGTGTTATGCGAAAATAAAAAAAAATACATATAAATAACAAGAGATACATGTTTTTTATACATAGAACTGAATGCTCTGCAGATCAAAATTTAATTTAAGACTTATAAATTGTTATATTCTTAGGACATACTTTCAATATATTTATCTGTTTATCAATCTTACTATTTAATATATATTTAGCATCTACTTATTATTTTAATAATTGCATTATATCTAATAAATATTTTTAAGCTATATGTATATCTATCACATGTATAGTCTGTATTTAAAATGTATGAACTGCCTGTAATTGTAGCTGTTCTGTAAATATTATACTTTTTTAGTATGTGTACTATATGTATCTATTCATTTATTTATTATTTATTTATTTATGAACCGTTTCGAAACTGTTCTATTATTTAATTTATATTTTATTAACATGTCTATTCAAGTGTGGTATATAGTAAATATTAAATTATGTTGCTATCCATATATCTCTGTCAGTCTATTTATCATTATCCTCTCTATTTATCTATCCTAACTTGCAGTTTTTCTGCCACATTTATGCTTCGTTTTCCGCTTCTCACTTCCTCCCCCCATGCGATTCATTAGGCTTAACCCAAATTCCTTGTCTCTTTGTCAGGCACCAATCAAAACATTGCCAGCGGCCTGCTTCGAGTCCGAGATGCTTTTACGTAATACTATACGATATATACAATAAATACATATATATGTAGAGGCCGAACAAAAGCGACAAGAAATCTCAATTATGGGCATTAGCTCATCCGCAAATCAACGCGAGCAGAGCAGATAAATTTCGATCCATAAACGCTTGCGGAGCTGTTTGCCAAGTTTGAGTTTGTTTCGGCCATGAAAGTGAAAACTAAGCACGGCAACAGCGGATGCCACAAATGCCACATTGACCGACAATCAAAATACAACAAAACACCAGAAGAGTTGTGGCTCCAACAACAACAACAACAACAAAAGTGGCAACTATCCGTACCAAGACGGCCTTAATCCAGACATATCACACTCACACACACACGTGGCCTAATGGCAATCAATTATTTTGGGCCGGCAATTTGGTAATGAGGCTTAATAAATTATGTGGCCAAAATGAAGGTAAAAAAAGAAAAGTAATAAAATCAAGCGAAAATTCACTTTCAGCTGAGAATTCAGCTGACTTGCAGTTTTCTGTCAAAGATTTTTCTTCTTGCTCGAACAGGTTTTTCTTTTTCCTCTTGTTTTTCTGATCTCGCGACTCTTAAACGTTTTCATGACTCTTTTGTGGCTTTTACTCTGCGCTTCCTTTGCATCTTCTTCATGCAAAAGGGAAAGTTCATTGAGGTGTGTATGATGATGAGGCGCCAAGTAGCATATTTTTTTTTAAATATTTAAATGAAAATCTCTTGAATAATTAAATAATTTAAGCGTGTTTAGCTCTTGCGTAAGTTATATCATTTAATCCCAACTCGTTTCAATCAATTTCTTTCGCTTACATCATTGTTTCTATCCGCCTGCTATTTGCTACCAGTTTTCCGGAATCTAACTAATATTTTTCACTTAACGGAACTCTCTTTTCGGAATCTGATGAATCAATAACGAAACTGTGTCAATTTTAAAGCGTGTTGTTTTTTTTTGCCTTACTGAAATTCACAATAAATATTTGCATAACTAAGGTTCAATGGAAATGCAAATTGAGTAATAAATTGTTTTGCCATTGTTTTTTTTTCTAATCAAATCTTTGACAGATATTTGGGGCGTGAGACGCGTCTAACTGGAACACCTGTTGGGGTCTATCACCGAAGTTTGTCCCACTTTTGCCAAAGTGAAGTTCGAAAGAATTGGCAAATGTGGAATATATCACGAATATTTTAAAACAAATTAAAATTTGAAAAATAAAAATGATATATTTTAAAAATTCCAAATTATTTGCAAAATTCAAAAGTTTTTGAATGATTTTAAAATAACTCCAAAGACTTTAATTTCTAACTCATAACTTTGTAAATTCCTATAGGTTACTCGAGACTTACCGCATTATGTATTGCCGCATTGGGAGGTGGAATAAATCCCTGAGCACTGGACGCGACCACCCAAAGGCACAGGGTGCCCCAAATCATCAAAAAGATTCGCATGACGACGACGACGACGGCGGCGATTCGATTCGAAAATGTTTTCAACGCTTTTCCCGGATATTACTCGCAATTGTTACGTATGCGAAGGAAAAAACAATATTATGTATTACTCGGTATGTTTTCTCGATATCGTTGCACTATTTTAACATTAAAACTGGACACGATATGCTATGGTAATACAAAAAATTGGAAAAAATTTCCAATTGGCGCGCCAGAAATGTCAGAAATGCGACTACTACTACGATGACGACGAGGCGGACGACGACGACGATGAGACCGAGACAATGACGATGAAAGAAACTACACAAAATCCAATTCCGAATTCGAAATTCAAATCAACTTTTGCTTGCGCGTTTTGAATTTAACGTTTTCTATTTGCTTTATGCAAATGATGCAGTTTTTTCCCTCTATCTCGTTGTTGTTGTTGTTGTTATTGTTTTCGTTGTATTATTATTTGTTTTTAGTATTCCGTTAACGTGGTCTAGCTGTCGCTGTGGCAAGTGGAAGCCGCCGACACGACTTGTCTGGTAAAAGATCGATGCTTAACTGAAGATCATTAAGCGTTTGGTAACAATTTAAGCCAAGCTCGCGACGCCGAAGATGCCAAAAACTGAAAAGACAACCAAAAAATGCGCGAAGCGCCACGAGACGAGTCAACGATGCGCTGGCAACATGTTGCTAGCAACATGGCCGAGCAACATGAGCGACGACAACGACGATGACGACGACTCACCGCAAGAGCGACGCTCACTCGCGAAGAGAAAGCAAAGAGAGCGCAAACACAAAGTGAAAGAGAAAGTGTTGCCCCAGCAACAACATGAGGAAGCGCTTTGCTTTGGGGCCTCTCTCTAACATGGAACATTTTTCAAATGCACCAACCCATTTTATCACACCAGAAATGGCTATCAGAATGTGATGCCATCCATTTACGCTGATTTCCAGATCATGCCAGAATCACGTAATTTCCTCAATTTGGTATACTCGGAAGCACATGCTGCGATAAGAACGTTTAATTGGAGGCGTACGAGAGTATGGAACGAGTACGCGAATTTTACGCATCGAGTCAAAACAATAAATAACTCTTAATGGTTGCCCAAAATGCAGACAGATCGGCGGACAGCCGGAAAGACTATGTATGTACAACATTATGACGAATTACAGACGTGTGTCTCCCACTCTGAGGTAAGTAAGCTCTATTTCAACTGCATTCCCATTGTACGCCGCAATGTGTCGTTTCCATCGAACAATTTGTCTGCCTCATTTAAAAAGTGATTCACATTTTTTTTCGTCTCTTCTTCTTCTTTCGACTAGCATAATTACCGGCAAAGTTGTATGATTAATGTGCTGCTGCTCTACCGGTATTATTTATGTTGGACCATATTAGGTGGTCATAAGTAGCATCGATCCCGCTGCGATCGCAACCGGAACGCGCTCTGGTGATCAACTTGTTACACACTTGCATCACACACGCCCGAATCGAAGTGGATCATGCGATGAATAATCGATAGGAATTGGCCACAGCTTGTTGGTATTTTGTGTTTTCGATCACAGCATGACCAGATCACTAATGATGGGTATTATCGAGAGCACAGTGTATGGATGGAATGTGCAAGGCCGAAATATGCAATAACGGAAGTTTAATAAAAGACATAGATCCTATAGATAATGATAAAAAATCAAGTCATACTCATTTTAAAAAAATTAAACATATTATATTCTTTATAGGATTTAATACGCCTCCCATCATAACATTGTTTAAGTCTCAAGCGATTTTCAGGTAAAAGTAAATTATGTTTATTTCTTGACGCTCTTTAATTTATAATCAAATTTAAGATGTAGATCCTATAGGTAATGACCAAATATCTAGTCGTACTCATTTTGAAATCATATATTATATTTTTATAGGATCTTATACTCACCCATCATAACTATGATAAAATCTCCAGCGATTTTGAGGTGAAATTAAATTTTGTTTATTTCTTGACACTGTTTAATTTATAATCAAATTTAAGATATTTCCTATAGATAATGATCAAAAATGAAGCCATACTCATTTTAAAGTTAAACACATTATATTTTTATAGGATCTTCAACTCTACCCATCATAACTATTTCTAAATCTCCAGCGATTTTGAGGTGAAATTAAATTTTGTTTATTTCTTAACACTATTTAATTTATAATCAAATAACTGTTTAATTTATCAAATCAAAGATATAGATCCTATAGATTATAAGCAAAAATCAAGTCATATTAATTTTAAAGTTTAAAATATTAAATTCTTTATAGGCTTTAATACGTCACCCATCATAACTATGCTAAATTCTCCAGTGATTTTGAGGTGAAATTTAATTTTGTTTATTTCTTGACACTCTTTAATTTATTATCGAATTAAAGATATAAATCATATAGATAATGATCAAAAATCAAGTTATACTAATTTTAAAATTGAATATGTTATATTGTTTATAGGATCTCATACTCCAATCCATTATTACTTTGTATAAACCTCAAGTCATTTTAAGGTGATATTTATTTTTGTTTTTTTTCTTGACATTCTCTTGAATTTATAAGCGTCAGGAACAGGCTGCACTTCAAAGTTTCTCCTAGTTACCTCATAGCAACTCATATTTTCTATCTGTAAATTCTCCCATAATCGTTTAATTCCCATAACGATCAGGTCCAATCAAGTCATACTAATTTTAAAATTAAACATATTATATTCTTTATTGGACCTACGACTCCACGTATTATAACATTGTTTAAATCTCCAGCGATTTTGAGGTGATATATAATTTTATTTATTCCTTGACATGCTCTCGAATTTATAAGCATCAGGAACAGGCTGCATTTAAAGTTTCTCCTAGTTACCTAGTAGCAACTGCTATTTTCCCTCTGTAAATTCTCCCAAAAATCGTTTAATTCCCACAACGATCGTTTTTCCACTCATTTTGATCCATCCAATTCCGATTATTAATCCAAATCATGACAATTTCCTCGCCTGAGTAAATTGAAAAATTGATTTCCTCTTGTGCAACGTGCGCTCTGCGATCATTTAGTTTAGTTAGTTGGCTTGTTATTCGGTTCCGTCCGTCCCATTCCCCAATGCCCCCTTATCAAAACGCAACTAGGGCCAATCAACAACAACAATAAGAAATTATGGCATTTTCAGCTTTCCAGCAATTATGGCAGCAATTTGCTGCTGCTGTCTTTTAGACCTCAGTCTTGAAGCAATTCGGCAACGTGACTAATCGACTGAGATCCATCAGTAGAAGGCATAGACACTTCATCGCCATCAACGGCAGCTTTCATTAATAAATTTTCACTTTCAACTCAGAAAGAAAAAAAAAAAAAACAAATACAAAAATGCAAGTCAATGCGAAATGCAATTCTTCAGAAGGTTCGAGCACTAAGCCCCAAATGGGAGACTCCCAAACCTTGCCCATTTCATTGCATTGCATAAGACGTTATCAGGTTTCCCAGACCCGACCCGACTTGAGGGGACAGACACCTAATGATAATGGCCCTTGGCTGATTTGGCCGATGATGCGGCAGCTTCAGCTTCCCCCGGGTCCATTGACAGCTGCGCAAGGTGCCCTTTTGTATCGAATGGCAGCTTCACATGATGACTTTCTTTGTTAAGAAAAGCATCGATGAGTTTATACATCTATCTACATGGAAAACTAATAAAATGAAAATGAAAATATTTTCACCTGTTTGTCTGGCAAACATCACATAAATAACCCCCCAAAGGTTGATTCAATCGTCAGACAAAAAACTCAACCAGACATAGCTATACAAAACCCTTTCTCCCTTTTGTTTAAACAATTTCTAATAGTGCTTAATGTTGGGGTTTGTTTGTTAGGCTTGTGAATTAATTTGAAGTCTCTCAGAAATATAAAATATATTGACTTCTATACGGTTTTATCTATGCTACAATGTATCATCATGGACAAAAGTTTTCTTTACTTTTCACTTTATTTGGAATTAATAAAGCAATAAATAAATCATTTTTCTTATCAAAAATACCATCTATCAAAAGTGAAACGTTTAATGATATAGAAGCGAAATAAATTTCAATACTTTCAGTATGTAATAAAATATTAATGAATGTAATGAAATATTTTAATATATTTAAAAAAAAATAAATAAAAAAAAATATTTTCATTTACTTTTCTTGATGTTTATTTAAAAAAAAAATGTTTGAGAGCCATTCGAAAATTTGTGAATAGTAATAATAATAATAATAATAATAATAATAAATATTATAACATATAACCAACCTTAAAAACTTTTCCAACGCAATAAGTTTTCAAACTTTTGCCCAAAAATAAGATTTAAAATGTCTTCAAATCTTGTGGCAGTTTATCTGCTAAGAAAATAACCTTCTGGCAGATGAGTAGCCTACAAATTAGCCGGTGGGGAGGGTCTCAGTTTATAGACACCCTCCTTAGTTTAATGCTTCACTTGGGTCTGTCAGCAGCTAAGCCTTCTTGCCGTCATATCCTAAACTACCGGATTGACCTCACAGCGACGTGACAGTTAGTTAGATGACGATGTTGCAATTTTATTTTTTTTTTTTATAGCTCAAAAATAAAGTGAACCGCACCTTCAGATGCGTCACAAGACACAGCGAGATTATAATATATAGATATGAAACAAAATGATATAGTGCCACGTTTTCTCAAGATTGATGTAGTCTCCTCAAAATGTGTCAAAACTCCCCAATTGCATGTCATGTTGAAAAAGTTCTGTAAAACATAAAGTTAAAGTTTTTGGTTAAATATTTATGTATTTTTTATGATTCCATAAGCCGGTAAATTCCTAATCACGTTGCCAATATTTGTGCAAGAGATTACCAAAAGAGCGTGCAAAGTCACAGACCATGGCCAGGCAAAACAACAGAAATCAAAACATTGAGAAAGAAAGAAATAAGAAATAACAATACACACACACAAGACTAAATGCTGTACAAATAGCAGCGGCAAAATGCTTGAGGGAGAAAGACTTTCACCTTGCGACGATAAAAAAAAAAAAAAAAAAACAAAACTTAAAGACGAAGGCAGCAGCCAAGAGATGCGACGGCCTTCGAGATGCCATGAACCCGAAACCAAAACCAAAACCGAACCGAGTCGAACCCAAAACCGAACCAAACCCGACCTGGCCTGGCCTGGCAACAAGTGGCAGATGCTGCTGTAGACGAAGACGAAGATCATGAAGATCAGCTAGAGATCTGTAGCCGAAAACTGGAGACACAAGCTGCGTCAATAAACCTTTGACTCGAGACGCTTACGATGCGACAGCCACAGCGACTGCGACTGCGACTGCGACTGCTTATCAACACGATGCTCTCAATGGGAATTTTTTCCCATTTCGGTATCCGTGAGTTTTGTGTCTGTGTGGATTAACGATCGTTTTGCCGAATCGTGAGGAAGCAACTTTTACTTTTCATTCAAGAATGGGCTCTATAAGACCGCACTGCTTGGAGCATCTGGGATTAAGTCATTTGATGTGTGAGTCTGGATATGTGTGTGTGTGGGCAGCTAGCTAGCTCTACATAGAATTCTGAACACTTTCTCAGCAAAACCCACGCAAACACTTGTCAAGTGCTTCAGATGAAAAGTGAAAACAAACCCATTTAGGCCTGTAAACAGTTGTCAGTCCCAACAAGTATGCCCAAGATTTTGACAAAGATGCAGTAAATTGGACAGAACCGATATCGTAGGTTGAGTCGAAGTTAAGATTCCATTTAGCTGCTGTGAATGGGAATTATTATGTGGAATCCGCATTACTATGAATAAGCTAGTGCTAAATTATATCAACTTTGATTTATGCCATAAAATCTCTAGACGAACATTTTAATTAAATTATTTTTTGATATATCACACGTGCAGATAAACTTATAATAAACTCACAAAATACACAACAAATTTGCACAGTCGGATATTACATAAGTCAGGCTACTTATATTGTTTTTTTTTTTATTTTTTTATTAACGAAAACTAAATTAACAAATTAATTGCCTGCAGCTTATTCGATTGGTGTCAAATGCTGCGATCATTAATAAAAAAAAAATAACACATCAATCGGCCTGGTGGAATAAATATTGATGTTTTCGCTGACGAAAACAAAAGCTTGCCCCATCAAAAGTTTGCCAATATTTGCAATATGAAACATAGATAAATCATATACGAACGACAGCTACACGTTCTGCTTCAATTGAATTAATTTTCCCAAAATTGTGCGTGAAATTTGACGGCTGCAAACTTTAATCTCGAAGGTTTTACTTATTATTCATGCCTAAAAGTATGCAACATTTATATTTTTTGCTTTAACCCTTATACGGTGCCGTTAACCTCCGAGAACTGAGCGCATAATTGACTATGATTTATTCTTTAATAAATAAATAAAACACTTGAAAATTGAGTACATAATTTGTAATTTATTTTCAAATTTTTGTAATTGTATTGATTACATGTTGGTTTTGTTTCTGGTTTCTCTAGACCATTAATATGATTCATTAATTTAAAATTGATATATTTGTTTATAATTAAATGTAGTTTTCTTTCTGTTTTTTTTTTGTTTTCAATTTAATACTAAACTTTAAATTCGAACTCACTTTGAAAATCAAGTTTTGCATATTGTTTTATTTACTTTTGTTTTGTTTTTTTTGCTTTCCTTTCTTGATAATCGAATAAAAGGCATAATACATACAAATACGAAAAAATAAAATAGTAATAGTTAGGATCGGCAGAGAATTATAATATAATATATAAGCATTGACTTATATAATATAAATAATACATAAAATAGGCGAATTAACGTTTAAATATTCTAATGTGTGTATGTGTGGTACATTATATAGCTTATATA
This sequence comes from Zaprionus kolodkinae, assembly GCA_018901885.1. Lineage (NCBI taxonomy): Eukaryota > Metazoa > Arthropoda > Insecta > Diptera > Drosophilidae > Zaprionus > Zaprionus kolodkinae. Next base: position 4,461,182 of record JAEIFM010000508.1, read on the forward strand.
GTAGACGTTTACATTTATCAAAGTCATGAGCAAAAGTTGCATTTCTTTACAGTGATATCTAAAATTACGTGTACATTACAAACATTGTTCGCTGACAGTCTAGGTTCAGATAGGGACAGGTTTTTGGAAAGGATAGGAGACATTTATCATTTATCAACTGTTTATCGCTTTCATTCTCATCATCTTTGATTAGAATAATAAAATTGGTTTTTATTTAGTTTTTTTTTTCTTTTTTTTGTTGTTGTTTCCCGACTAATACGATTTACATAGAATTAGTTAAAGTTTCATCTTATATATTGGCCATAATTGTTGTTATTGTTGTTTATAGTCGTATATGGTGTTTATATATAACTAGACATAATTACGTAATATATATAGATCAATATAATATGTAAAGATTATGACATGTTTCTTGCACTGTTTGATGAGTGTTTTTTGTTTTTCGTTCATTTTTGGGCATATTTCGTAATGCTCTCTCAAAATACAAACTTATACTTAAGATTTGCTCAATAATTTGCGTCCCTAGGCCAGAATGTTTTATGATCTGTGCCAGGGGAATTCTTTCTTTTTTTTTGTTTTTTCTATAGGGTAATTCGATTAGTTGTTGGTGGGTCTATGAATATGTTTTGAGAATACAAAGAAAAAATATAGCTACAATTTTGCATTCATATGTAACTAATAACAGCCTTGATACTGTTGCAAAAGACATGGAAGCTGTATGAAATTGTTACAGATTTGAGTCGATACACAATCGTATATATAACTATATATATTTATATATATATATATGGTATTATAACTATAAACTATATTATATTCTGATTATTTTTTGTTGTTTTCTTGTTGAGCTGGAGGGTAGTTTCTTTGTTTTGTTCGCCTTGAATACAGTTTGGATGAAAGAGTGGGGGAATACATAGTTGGAAATACTTGGGAATACATATACAGCTATGGCAGTAGCAAGAAATCAGTATGAAAACTGAGAATACTGCTTGGTAGGACTGCAAAAACAATCGGCTATCGAATGGAAAATAAACATTGCAAGCGATAGTAATCACGACGATAGTTTCAGACAGTTCTACAGCAAGTGAGTGAGTGTTGATTTATCCATTCATATATACTCGTATATACTCATATTTGATTTGTATATATTTGGGGGTAGGGGAATACTTGACAGACAGCATTGCGCTCACAGATACACACACTGATCGATATATTCCTATACATATACATATACGCATTGTAGTAGCTTATGGAACAACTACAACTACAACGATTACAAATTACAATTACAATTACAGTTACTAGGCGGGGGATGCCTCATCCAGCCGATCCTCTTCCCGCACGGCAGCGCATTGCTGTGGACGCCACTTCTAGCTCCAGAAATCCATCATATTCACCAGTTTGCATTTCTTCAATTCCAACTTAGTTGGCCTGGCGCGAAGTCAAGCACGCCCAAAGATCGCACGATCCGAGACATCGCCAGTGGACTGGGAATGTGACATGGCCACATTGGTGGTGCTGCCACCGACCATCTGTGCCTGACCAACACCGCCGCCGCCCACGCCGCCGGCATGATGATGATGATGATGATGTGTTGCAGTGGCAATTGTGGCCGTCGATGCATTGTGATGCGTTAGATTATGATGATTGTGCGCCAGCGTTGAGCTGCCATATTTGCTGACCAATCCACCACCGCCACCAGTGTTGCCACTCACAGTGCTGCCACCACCACCGTTCAGATGCTTCCTGGTTGCAGCCGACGAGACATGATGAGTGCTGCCACTGCCGACGCCGCCATAGATGCGATGCAATGAATATTGCTGCACCGATTCCAGATCCGATACGCTCGATGTGATCTTCGAGCGCACTGCTACCTTCTGCATGCTATTGTATTTGTCGCTGGCACTGAGCTTGATGTCGGGCAGGTGTCCATTCGACTGGCTTGTGGTGTTGCTGTTGCTGTTGCTGGTGATGTGCGATGGCGGGGGTTGGCGAGAACTGGAGCTGGATTTGGTTGTAGCAATGGCGGCATTGCTAACGGCCGTGGTGCTGGTTATCGATGCCACCACCGGTCCAGTGCCCGGTGAGATCTCTGCAAAATTATAGCAGGAAGACTTTTGCGAGACACTGTTCAGGCCCGAACTCGATGATGATGTGGACATGCGGCAACTGCGATGACGACTCGATGCGGATGGCTGTAGGAATTCATGATGTGCCGCCTCGTCGGGTGTCATACGCTCCGCGGGATCCCATTCCAGACAACGTGTTAGAAAATCAATGAAATACCGATCCTGACAGTGTAGAATCTGTGACAGAGATTTGCTGCCCGGCGACCTTTTGCGTCCCTTTGTATTCGTGATGCAGCGTGGTGCATCACGTGAATCGAAGAACAGTCGGCGACGTCGTGCCACCGATATCAGCACCTTGGGCGGCAGTCCAAGCACCTCCATAATGCAGGCCAGCTGCTCCACCTCGTTCTCGCCCGGAAAGAGTGGGAAACCCGTGTACAGTTCGGCCAGTATGCAGCCTGCAAGAGCGAAAAGGACAAATTAGTATAAAAATATATACCATATATATTGTAGTCTAATTAGTATTGATTTCCATGTTTATTTGTCATCATTTTGTGCACTGCAGTCGTCCGCAGCGACCTTGACTTTGACTCATACATAGGCCTGTCCGTCCCACTAAGTACTCTCTCTGGGGTATTATTTATTTTGCTGCTGCAAATTGTTTAAGTGCTTTCAAAAGTTCAGCCACAAAATATCGATTGTTGTGCGACACAGACTTCGATTTTGCAAAGTTCAATGGCAAAGTGATTACGTGCTATATATGTGACTTGCAAATTGGCTGTGAACTTTGGCTTTTAAAATGCTAAAATCAATTTAATTGCAGTTATTTTTTTTTAAGACTCTATAAATAAAAAACTGTACTCTATTTTAGTTGCTGCTGCAATTTTAATCATTAATCTTTATTTTCTGCTTTTACTTTCTTTTATATCCTCTCAGTCTATCATATCACTATCAGTCTTTATTTTCTACTTTTACTTTCTTTTATATTCTCTATCTATCTATCATATCACTAGCAGCAAGCTGTCTCTACTCATTTAATTTTCTTTCCATCTTTATTACCCTCTTCCACACACACATTCTTATCAGCTCGCACACTTCTTTCCTCTCTCTCTCTTTCTCTCTCTCTCTCTCCCTCTACTCTTGTATTTCTCCTCAAGTAATTGTCATTACTTTCATATCGCTTGACTGCACTGCACAATTCCGTGTTCCTTGAGCAGTTCGCTCACCCCGCTTTTCCAACCCATTTTCCCGCCACACATTTAGCTTGAAAATGGCTGAGCTCAATTGTTCTCTCCAGTCAAGTGTAAAAACACGCACTATGCCAATTAACAGCAACAGGCGCAGGATGTGAACCCATGACTCGAGTAAAGTGAGATAGCAGGCAGCAGAGTGAGAGAGAGTGAGAGGGAGAGGGAGGCAGACACTCAACAAGTGCGCCCACTTAAAGTTTATGTATACAATAATATTGCCTGCCTGCCTGCCCCTCCCTTTGCTTCTGCCTTCATATCCTTTTAGCGGCCATTTCCGACTACAAGCACATCCGGTGGTCAGCAGAAAATATCGTGAGCTCCGACACAAAAGGACTCATTAAATGTGCACCGTGTAGAGAGGAGTACGTGATGTTGTTGCTGACTGACCAGAGCGTATTTTTAGCCCACTGTCTTAGGGGCGACTGCTCATGTGGGCGTATATTTATGTGAGTCAGTGTGCGGTTGGTAAAGCTCGCCCAGGAAAATGGGTTACGTGTTGAATAATGTGAAAGTCTTGAGCAAAGAAACTACGATGGGGCGACAGAAACGACCCAAAGAGTAATTCACATGCATAAGGGAAAAATGAGGAAACTGGGGAGGGGCAGCAGGAAGAGAGCAGGATTAGACAGGGTGTTTCAATTATGGAAATGAGCACAGCCTACATAGTTAGTTTGCTTGCTAAGTGAGGCAAATACTAAATAGAATTGCAGGGAATATTTATCGTTAGATAAAAAAAATATAATATACATATATAAATTCAAAAATATATATATAATATATATATTATGTATCTTTGCTATACATTTCTCACACTTTGTAATTCCCTTTTCTCTCTCTCGCATGGCATCATCGGTTGCCTCATGCAATCCCATCAGTTCATTTAAAAACGCAAACTAAAACCCATTGAAAAGTTACGTTAGATATCAGAAATGTCAGGCTCGTGACCTCCCCCTCCTCCGCCTCCTCCTCCTACTCTCATCTCTTGGCCACATACCTCTATATCTCAGTAATGGCTGCCACATGCCTGTGCAGTGTGTGTGGTGCCCATAAAAAGAGTGTATAAAATATTTAAATGTTTCACGTAGCACTTTCCCATACACCCAGCTAGGTGTGTGTGTGTGTGTGTGTGTAGCAATAAATTCGCTTGCCAAATGCAGGGCAAAACCATTTAAAAATGCATTTTCATTTAACTCATTGCAACGAGGTCAAAGGTTGCTCGCGACACACTCTCCCACACACACTCCCGCACACTCACACACACTCATATTGCAAAATGCTTTTTAATTAAAAGCAACAAACTGCCCGTGTTCAGTCTCATGTCCCGTGTCCCGTGTCCCGTGTCTCCCCGACTTACCCAGACTCCACATGTCGATGGCGGTGCCATATTGCAATCCCAGTATCACCTCGGGCGAACGATAGAACCTCGACTGTATGTACGTATATATCTTTCGATCCACATAGCATGAGCTACCGAAATCGATAACTTTTATCGAACTGCTGCCGCGCTGTTTAAGCAATATATTTTCCTGTCGAAAAAAAACAAGCAAAATATTAGTAAGATAATTGTCTAAAAATAATTTTAATTTTAATTTTTTAATTTTTTTTAAATTTTTTTATAACACTATATCATCATATTATATAATATATTCTTACCGGCTTGAGATCACAGTGTATTATATTCTCCTTGTAGAGCAAACGCAGGCATTTCACAATCGAATTACAAAAGCGCCTTATCAGGCTCATGCTGAAACCATTGTAATTGTTCTTCTTTATCAGCTCGTACAGATTGAGACTGCAAAAATAGAAATATAAATCTTCGATTAGTACTACAAAAATAAAAAATAAAAAAAAAACGTGACTCAGAGCAACCCCATCGGAATTGTTTACAAAACAAGTGACTATCCTAAATATACTAAAAAAGAGTGAGGAGTGCGGAGGAGGCAACAAGGGAGAGTCTTGCTGCTCGTCAAATAACTGTATTTATAAGGCATGGGCTGGGGGGACTTGGGAGGTCTACAAAATGCCGGTCGCTTTAAGCGCACAACGATAAAATAGCATGCATTGAATTAATTTGCTTTGCATGTCGCACAGAAATTTGGATATATGACGATAACAGGCAACAACAACAATAACAACAACAACAAGGAGAGGAACAGTGCCAGTAGTTGATATGGCAGGGGAGAGGATGTCATAGTAAATGGTAAATATTGCGCCCAAAAATGAACTGCAAAATGCGATTGGAAGCACTGTGGAATAGTGAGGTATCTCAATAAGTATAAAAATATTGTAGGCATAGAAATCTATAAAAGCATTATATATAATATTATGTATTTCCCTATACGGGTTAATCTTCTTAAATTTTCTCCGAATTATTTCTTATATAATAAAATTATAAATAAATTATAAAAAAATTAAAGCAAGACTAAAGGGAGAAACTATATAATACTCGTATATTTCATTTAAAAGTAAATATTAAATACTATAAAAAATAAATACATAAATAAAAATAAAATACTAATTTCTTATAGTATTTTATTTTTTTTATTTTTCTTATAGCATTTAATATTTAGTTTTAAATTAAATAAATTATATAATTTCTCCCTTTAATTTTTGCATTCATTCTTTCAAATGCTCTTTCATTTATTTTACTATACATTTTGTTATTTATGTGTTTTTATTTTTCTCTGCACAATTTATTCATTCTCACCCACTGTGCCCTCGTTGTTTTCCCTTACCTTGTATATTGTTGTTTTTGTCAACCCGTTTGCTATTTTTATTTACCATTTCCCTTTTTCCCCTTTTTGCGGTTTCGCGAATTTCGTTATTGCGTTCTGTATTCGCAGTTTGTGCGATTAATTAACTGATAACGAAGTATATTTATTTTTGTTTTTTTTTGTTTTTCTGTTTTTTTTATTTGCCAATGACATTGCAACCACTGTGCAGCGGGTCAAATACAGCAAGTTTTGTCAATTGTTTGTTGTCTCTGTCAGTTTTGACTTGGCTTTTTGCATTGCGATTGATGAGTTTCTTGTGCAGTCACAGTCCCCTACCCAAACTGCTCTTTAATCTCTCACTATCCCCATCCGCAGCACCCCCTACTATTGACATAGTTTTTTGCTCATATATCATCTATTTGATATGCTATTGACAGCAGCTCAGCTCACTTTATTGAACTTTTGCTGACCAACATCACACACGAAAATTCCATGCTGTCATTTACGTTTCCTTTGCAACGTTTCCTTGGTATCATCAGTTGGGGTTCTTATGGTAGTTCTCCTATCAATAACTTCATCAACTCAACCCAACCACACACAACCCACTGTGAGCTGAGCTGACATGAGCTCCTACTTTGACATGCACTTAATAGATGCTTTGACCTACATACTAGATGCGTAGAAACGAGTACGAAGCAATAACTGGCAATGACATGAAAGGGGATATGGTCGAGATAGATATGGGGGTGTTTGTGAGTGGGCGGTAAAGGGATGAGTATGTGCGTGATATCTTTGAGATTTGCTATCAAGTTTGTCTACGTTTTAGCAAAGTTGGATTAATGAAAGTAGCGCTGTAATGAGCTTAGTTGCGCTAGATATAAGATTAAATTGCAATTTCCTTGAAACAAGATATCCTACATAAAGTAAGGCTCTCCAAATGAAATTTCAGTTATATTTTATACCCTTCGAACTTTGTGCAAATGTATGTAACAAGCATAAGGAAAAAATAGCATAATGAATTTTTTGAAATTTTCGATATTTTGGAAATTTAGGTAAGGGTCCCCCCTATGAAATTTCGGGAAAAATTTTGTTTTGTAAATTTTAAATCGCGAGTTTTTAGTTTTAATCGATTGCGGCGGTCAAAATTAGTACTTAACAATTGTTTTAATCGATTTTAAACGATATTTAATTTTGGCCCAAAAATCATGTCGAAATGGTCGAAAAATTAGACATGTAGCACACTCAACAGGCCTGGTACCTTCATATTACACCGATCGTAACTTTCTTAAAAATCAAACGATTTTCAAGCGGAATGACATTTTGTTTAGGTTTTAACAACCTGAGTGATTCTACATTTAAAAAAAGCAAAATGAGTTTTTTGAAATTTTCGATATTTTGGAAATTTAGGTAAGGGTCCCCCCTATGAAATTTCGGGAAAAATTTTGTTTTGTAAATTTTAAATCGCGAGTTTTTAGTTTTAATCGATTGCGGCGGTCAAAATTAGTACTTAACAATTGTTTTAATCGATTTTAAACGATATTTAATTTTGGCCCAAAAATCATGTCGAAATGGTCGAAAAATTAGACATGTGACATACTCAACAGGCCTGGTACCTTCATATTACACCGATCGTAACTTTCTTAAAAATCAAACGATTTTCAAGCGGAATGACATTTTGTTTAGGTTTTAACAACCTGAGTGATTCTACATTTAAAAAAAAGCAAAATGAGTTTTTTGAAATTTTCGATATTTTGGAAATTTAGGTAAGGCGAAAATACCACCTCAGGTGAGTAAGCCATATGTAGGTTTTGGGAAGGGCATCTTACTGTCTGGAATACTTTAAGCTTGCTATGTATAACAATTCCTAGTAGAATTTCTGTCTCTTTAACTCTCTTAACTTATTTAATTTGGATTTGAATACAGTTTTCCCTCACTTTCATCTCTTTTAATTACGAAAAGTGTTGCATACGTTTTGGCGTTCTCATAGCATGTAACAATGAGAACATCTTGTTAACACGTAATTCAATTAAGAGAATCATGTCTTCTGGTCCTAAACGACAAAGCAATGTGCTATACACACTCACACTCCCAGACAGAGCCCAAGTCAAGCCCCACGTTAAGCCCCTCGACATCGCGTCTCGGCCTTGATGCTTGAAAAAAAAAAAAAAAATGAATAATGACGAGTTTTAAAGTGTCAGCTGCTTTAAAGCCATTTTGTCGGCACCGTTTTTTTTTTTTTTTTATTGATTTTACTGAATTTTGCTGGCTTTTCTCGACGGGCAAGTACATACTATAACAAACCAATAAGAAAATCATCAAAATGTCATAATTTCAATAGAGCCAGCGAGGCGAATCGTTTCGGTTTGGGTCGCTGCTTCTAATATGGGGCCTCACAGTGCTGGCTGCTGAACCTGATTTGCTTGGCTCCTTCTTTGTAGGCATTGTGTCAAAATGGCATATTATAACTGCATTATGACATGCCACATGCCGTCGACGACAGTGAGGGACAGACAGAGAGAGAGAGAGAGAGAGGGAGAGAGAGAGAGACAGAGATGGGTACTCGCAATCCGTGAACTTGAAATTTGTTGTTTATAGCATTTGCCTCTTTCTCCTTTCCGGCCCCTTCTTTTTCTACTCTTCTGCAAGTTGTGTGTGCCAAATTTCCTTCGGTAATTTGATTGATTTGCCAGCTGTGGGAGGCAGCTACCAAACCAGAGCAAACATGCAACTGTAACGAGCCACTAATGCTTGCATTTAGCGCCAAAAATATCTGACTTAAAAGAGTACTATATAAGCCACTATATACTATATACACTATATACGATACATACGCAAATTGATCATAAACAAATAGTGAATGAGCAGCATAGCCCACATAACTCGTTGCATACTTTTTTGCGAGCACTGTCTTTTGGCCACAAAATGAATTCATTTCGCAAACGTTCTAAAAATGGTGTCAGAAAAGTTTTAGCTTTTTTTTCGGTATTTTTTTGTGTTTCTACTCTTTGCATAGAAATGAAGTTTGTGGTGGAAAAGTGAAAAGTTTGCTGTGAAATTGATTGGCAGACAGACTGCTGGAGGACAGACAGTTACGTTTTTTTTCCCTGAAATGGAATCGGTAGACAAGTTTTCAAAGTGAATGCAATGGATTTGCATACGACGAAATCGAAAGTCTCACTGGATACAGACATATTTAAGCTTAGCAATCGAAGTGTGCAGTAAAGTAGACCAAAATTAGGAAACAAACCTAAATAAATTCGGATAAAATGGCTATAGTACAATGTTCGATTCTAAATGTCTAAATTCATTGAATATATGTATATAATTCAATGTTAACAAAATTAAAAGATATAATTTGTGTGAGATATATAATTTTCTATTACAATTAAGGTTCTAACTTTAAAATAACATTTAAAAATCGATTTTAATCGATTTACTTGGGTGTGGCTAATTCTATATTAAAATTTAATATTTCTATGCCTGATAGAGCCTGAGATCCAGGTTATTTATCATTTAGAAGAGCAGACAGAATTTTAAGAACTACACTGAAAAATAATCATAAATTAATTAATAGACACATCAAAAAGCATTCCACGTCTAAATCAATTAAATTTTTGACTTTAATTAAGCAGCTTAGAATTTTTCCGCTCTCTCTCTCTCTCTCTGAATGTCTCTCTATTTGCTATTCACCCATTTGCCCCCACAAATGTATTGTCCTTTTGGTAGCTACAATTAATATCTATTAATATTAGAGCTTTTCAGTTAAGCTCCTTAAAGTCACTAAATTTCTTTTTGTCTGTCTGCCTCCATCTTTCTCTATATGTGGGCGAGGATGGTTTACTAATTAATGATGCTGTCCCTGAGAATGCGACTAGCTACAACGCTATTCTGACCTTGATTTGCTTGGGTTAGTTACGAGAGAGAGAGAGAGAGAGACAGTCAAGGCACAAGGCTAAATTTGCCATACATATTTATATTCCAATTATTCCATTTGGGGCCCCCCTCATCCCTCTTCACAATTTGTTGTGCAGCATTTTAATTAGTGAGCGGCATTTTGCTGCCTATTTTATGGCGCATGGCACCAGCTGGTACAAATCTCTAGACTGCACTTTAATAAATATTTAAAAAAAAAAATAGTTTTGCGAAGAAACTCTCTCTCTTCCCAGTGGCCTTGGCCAAGTCTCGTCTGTCAGCAGTAACAACGATACGATACGAATACCCCCTTTAAGCCCGACAAATGTCAATTAGCGGTAATTACTCTGCCATGGCACGGCATTATAATAACCTACATCAACTACAACCCGCAACAACAACAATAAAAACAACAGTAGCAGCAGCTGTCAGCAGGGGTGTTGTTTACTCAGCGCCACGCCTACACACCCATACGCCCCCCTCCCCCATATCATACACTTGGGCAGGACTCACTGCGTCGCAGCAACTCAATCCCCAGTTGCTTCCGTCTAATTGCAATCTACACGCTAAGTGCAAAAATTAATTTAAAATACCAAGAAAAAAAGTTAAAAAAAAAAAAATACCCCAAGCCGCGTATGCTGCTCATTTACATGGACAGTTGCAGGAGGGTGCCAGAGAGAAGGGGGGGTATGCACGCTGTGCTTTTAATTAAAAATCTCCGACTATCTGCGCACTGACTAAAACTGCCTTGACTTGGCCGTTCACAATTTGCTAGCAGTCACTGTGCATATGACAGCCTACATACTATATACATATACGATATTATACCATGCATGTCTGAATGGACTTGCTATATGCTTGCTGACATGAACAGACATGTCGTTTGTGCTATAAAGAATATTCATACATAATTTGTAGGACAAAAGACGAGACAGGCTCAAGATATGTGGCTTCAATAGATATGGATGCTTTTCACGGTTCATTTCAATGAATTTCAAAGTAATCAAATTATCTTTGGCTTTTAAAAGAAATGGAGAATACTTTGAATGTGCTCGACTATGATATACTCGTTATGAATAAGTGTTGCTTATTATTTTTCATACTTTTGTAGCTCATTATTATTGACCTCTAAATTACACTTCTTATTATATGTTTTCTGATTTTCGAGGGCGGATGAGGACATGGCAAAATTCAAAAATAACATTTTTTAGCGTACAACAATTATACATATTTTCAGAAAATTTGTTAGTTCTAGCTCTTATAGTCTCTGAGTTCTAGGTGTTCATACAGACGAAAACAATTATAGCGACTCATCTAAAATACATAAATCATACATATATTTATACTTCTTCAATTATCGATATTTTTTTTAACTTCCTTTAGATAGGTTTTTATTTATCTCCTATGTAAGTCATGGATATATTTTTCTAACTACCTTGAGATATTTCTTTTTGTCAATTTTTTTTATTTTGAACTTTTTTTTTTAATCCAGATTTTGCTAGACTTTTTAGCAGCTTTACTAAAGCTTTGAAGCCAATTAAATAAAGCTGTTTACAATTTGCTTTTACCCAGCAAAAGCTTTTTGAAAACATTACACAAAATTAATCTTTTTAAGCTCATTGCTTATTAAAGCTTTTTTGCCAAATGGCAAAATGGCAGGCTTGGCAAATTGATAAATCCTTGATTATCTCATCATGAGCTTAGCAAATTGAAATAAATTTAATACTGAGACAAAACAAAAAAAAATTAATAGCTTGACACATTGTCGAAACGACCACAGCAGCTGCAGCTAAGGACAGCGTGGGGCCAAAGGGCAGAAGTGAGACATAGCGAGGGAGAGAGAGAGAGAGAGAGAGAGAGGCGGAGAGAGAGCATGGGATAAGCTTAGCTCTTCAGCAGCATTGAAACAAATTTATGACCCTGACGCCCGCGCAGAGCGTGGAGTGTGTGAGTGAGAGAGACGGAGAGAGAGAGAGAGAGAGAGAGAGAGAGAGAGTGGAGAAACTTGGCCATGACAACATTATTTTGGCAACGTCATCTGTACTGAGCATATGCTCAGCTCAGCTCGCCTCGGGCTGCTGCTGCGGCGGCTGCATAGTTATGGCACTCACTGTGACCATATCTTATGGCATTTGATGGTGGCGGTGGCGCCCCCTGTCGACTGTCTTTGGCAGTTTGGCAGCTCATTTTATCGCTGTCACTGTAAATTACGTGGCCCGCAAAACATTATTCCCCACTCATACGAAACGAGAGTTATGGCAAATGGAATTTAGTGGAAAAGAGCAGCAGCAACAACAACAACTGCAGGTGGAAAATGATAGCCGTGTGTGTGAGTGTGTGCGTGTGTGTGTGTGTGCTTCAAGGGAAAAATGTGTCACGAAGCGTCCATTTTGTTGGCTCATGTCGCATTTTTTTGCACTGAATGTGAAGTGCTTGAAATGTGTGTTAGTAGGCGTTACAGCCACGCCCACCCAATAGACACTAGATTAAGTTTCATATTTACAGAGAGACTCTTGTACAATTTTCACAGTTTTCCCTGGCGTGCCAAAAATGTTAATTAGCCTAATCAGTTTGAGGTTTCTCATTACACGTCGCACAACAAGGCAGAAGGCAATTAGAAATGTTCAAGTGCCAAATGCAGCCTGCTCTATAAATACAAAATGCCAAAGAGAGAGATAAAGAGAGAGACGGAGAGCAATAGTTACCTAGAAAAAAACAATATAATTGAAAATTCCAGTTAAAAAAAGTTGCACACTATAAAAAGGCCAACAGAACTAACGGTAAACTCGTGTTTTCATTAATTAACTTAGCTTGCCATAAAAAGTTGTGAAAAATACTGGAAATACTCTATGGAAATATATAAACTTTTGGCATAAAGAAAAATGTTATATGTGTATCACCTTGCCTGAAATAATACATATTTTAAGTATGTATATATATAAATATTTAAACATTTTAATTTAATATTTTTAAAAGCAAAACAAATATATTTTTAAAAAAAATGTTCACTAAATTTCATAAAATATATTTATTTAGTCGAATTAGTCCATATACTTTACTCAACACAACTCTAAATAGTTTATTTGTATTTATTTGGAAGAGAATTAAAACCTTAACCCTGCACTTCAACACACACCGAGATAAACATTATATTTGCTTATATAGCAAATTTCAAACCAATCGCTTTATAAATACTGTAGTTAATCAAATTAACACTTTCCATGCTTGCAGTCCCGTTCGTAAATTTCTTCAAAAATCACTTTTGCCCATTGTCTGCAAATGAAGGCGTGGCATCCTATCGAAATCTGTGCTCCCTACAGTTTATCTATATTTAATGGCAATTTACATGTTAATTACCAGTTAATTCTAATACTTTTCTGATCCCAAGCTGGAAACTTCTACGACTCGTTGGGTTTGCAGTAAAATTGAATTGCGTGCACGTAAATTGAATTACGTAAAACTTGGCCACACAATTTGTTTACTCGTTCAAAACAAACTTTAAACTTGCCAGCGGGCTTGTCAATGCGGCTGCCCGAGCACCCTACACTCTTTCACTCTCTCTCTCTCTCTCGTCTCCCTCTCTTTTTCCTCCTCATGGTCATTTGGCGAAAACTTTGTCCATTGCAAGAAAACTCCCCATGCCAGATAGAAGAGGGGGAAGCGGGAGGCTAAACTGAAAAACAAGACGCAAAGTGCGCACTCGAGTAGCGATTTTGCGGCTAATTAGCCCAAAAGGCAAATAATTAATTAAGTTTTTGTGCCATTGCTGGTATTTGCATGGTAAATAAAATTTCATTTTTGGCCGCTTTATCGATCCCATTCGAGTGGCTCGTGTTTATGGCGTGCTCTTAACCCATTTGAAATTACTACACGATGAAAACCTAAAGAAATCGTTGCTCAAAAATGTCAAAATTTTCTGCGAGGCACCGCAATTAAGACAAATTAGAGGCGCCAATGCCGAGGGAAGTAAATGTCAGGAGAGAAGGCACGGAAACGGAAACGGAATCGAGTCAATCGAGCTTTAAACATGACCTTCAAAAAGTTTATCGTACCTGCCATCTTTCTCTCTCTCTCTCCCTCTCTCTTTCGCTGCATCGCGTGTTTCTGGCCATATTTGCGTTGCCAGCTGTCTTAACTTTGACATATGCAGTCAGTGTAGGCAGTGGGCGTGGCAGGTAGGTTCTATACGCTCACACCTTCGCTTAAAATCAACACCTGATAGAGGGCATCGTCGTGTTGCTTTGTCTATCAATTAAATTGCTAAGCTATCGCAGCGGAAATACCAAACACAACAGGTAAATATACGTGTATATATATAGACGAGCGCCTGAAAGTGTGCTACAAAAATATTTAAATTGAAATTGATAGGCGGGTTGGGGGTCGCTTCCCTGTGGCACACACAGTCTATCGGATTGCGGTGTGTGTGTGTGCGGGGTGTGTGTGCAGGCTGGCATGCGAGCAAATTAAATAGAAATTTATTTGTTTACTGCACACAAGTGGCAGCTCAAGCGTTGCCACTGCGATTCAATGCGCAAACAATCGATTTAAATATAGCGATAACTTTAAAGTGACGATAGGAAAATATGAAATTAAATATTGTATGTTAGAGATACTAAAGGATATACAAGCGTACCACCTGCATATTATTACTCTATAGATGAAACTATTATAATTATATTTATCATGCAACCGACAGTTATAAAACAATTAAAAAAAAGTTGTTAAAGAATTATAATAACCACTTGATTTGTTAATATGCGTATATGAGACCCCGAGAAGAATAAAAAGGTAAATTTATAGCGTCATAAAAAGAGGAAAATCACAAAATCAAAGGGACAAAAGGAAAAACTAAATATCATGTGAAAGACTCACACATATCAACACATATGGCTGCCTCTATAAGGTATGTATATTTATAGCAACCTGCTCTAGGGGCGGGGTTGGGTTCGAAAAGGTGTTGTTACCAAGGTAAAAGCGCAACAGCGGATCTGCGTAATGCGTGCTAGGCACTTGTGTGGGCGGAACTTGGATAAGAAAGGTCTCAGCCAAGGGTTGGATGGGTGTTATAGGGGGAGAAATATGATTACGATTGTCGTTTAATGGGCCCAAGGCACGCAAGGATAAAACTTGCGAATAAATTTAATTGACTGAATGTTAATAGAACTGCGAGTGATACGCGATTTTAATTGGGTACCTCGAGTTGGAGTCGTGACTTGCATTGACGTCACAAGCAGCGGAAGTTATTTACTACATATATGATATATACTATAAATAGATATGTATGTGTATGTTTGGATTTATTGCTATCCTTGAGCTCACCTCATTAGCTCGAATGTGATGCACAAATGTCTGCGGAAATAGGTATAGTCCAACATATGTATAACATTATGAGATCCATCCGCGTCCTTTTCGCGCAACTCATCCAATATGTTGAGCTCAACGACCGCCTGGTTGAGGAAACGCTTCTTATTCCTTATGATTTTGATGGCCACATGTGTGTTGGTCTTATGATCCAACGCTCTGATCACCTGTCCAAAGCTTCCCTTGCCAATCACCTGTAATATCTCGTAACGAAAGGCTATGTGATCGTGTTCAATCTGATGGAAAACAAATAAATTATTATTATATTATAGTATATATTACTATATTTTACTCCACTTACGATCTTGTAGTTTCCATTATCATCGTCATAGCCCAAATTTGTGGTATTAGCTGTGGGGGCGGGTTTGTTGTAGTTCTTACTGGCATGCTGTCCGAAATACCAGACCTCTTTGTACACTTTTAGTTCTTCAAATTCCAGATCGGTCAAATAGTTACGATATTTCTTAACCAATTCTGTTTGATCCATACAAAAGACATGAATATGTATAAATAAGGATTTTGTTCAGAAAAAAAAACAAATGTAACATATAATAAAATAAATACAAACTGAAACTAACTGGAAAAAAATAATATTTTTTTAGCATAGCTTGCTTTTTATAACATATGATGTAGAGGAAGGAACCTTCCAATACTATAAGATACGATTTCTTATCGGACCAAACCCATTAAAATTATATATAAAAAATGATGTGTTTATTATGCATTTCCCAGCGAGGTTGCCTAGATCATAGGCGTATTGGTAATTATTACTCAGAGCAAAACTAAATACTTTAGCCTTTCGGTTTTTTTTTTCGATTTACGTGTGTGTATAGAGGCGTAAGCGAGTTTCGACACAAACTTATGTTGCGCATAATAATAAGGCATATTGTCACCAAATTTAATAGCCCTAGCTCATATAATAGCTGAGATCTACGTGTTCATACAGACAGACATGGCTATATCTGCCTAATGGGACTTACTTGGCATGTAGTAGGCATAAAGATCTAAGCCAAAAGCTCATTGGCTATACAATTTTTCTATGTAATCCTTTTTTTGTTTTAAGTCAAAAACTCGTACTCTCTTTTCATATTTTTCTATTTTTCAGCTTTGCTTTTTGCCATTTCTATGCACTCGTTGGGTTTGTTTGAGTTGGTGCAAAAGTAATTGAAAAGTAGCCCATGTGTCGCTGACCTTGACCTCAATGTCATTTGTTTATTTTGAATCAAAAATTAAGCACAACTGGGGAAAAGCTCTGCGCGCTCTTTGCTAATTCGCATTGGATGCCAGCGATGCGTATTAAGCACCAAAAAAAGCACTGAGGAACATGTGCAAATAATTTAATCCCCTCCCCCCCCATCACCCTTTGCACTACGCACCTGATGGTGTCATGGGCGTATTGCATTTTAGCTCAGCACTTCCTGTGCTGCTGCCTGTGCTGTTGCCGGAGCTGCCGCTGCCGCTGCTGCTGTTCGATTTGGTCGAGGAGCCACGCTCGTTGCCGCTGCTGCTGTTCGTGTTGGAACAGGAGACCGGTGAGCCAAGGTTGTTGTTGTTGTTGTTGTGGCTGATGGTGATGTTGTTGCCATTGCCATTGCTGTTGCTGTTGCTGTTGCTGTTGCTGTTCACAATGTTGCTCATGTTGCCATTGCCTGTTGTTGTTGTCTCATTAATGTTGATGTTGTTGTTGCTGTTGTTGTTCTGGTGGCTGCTGTGGCCATCAAGGCGACGGCTCACATTGCATAGCTGTGGCAGATCCAGGCGAGAGCTCGAGAGACGCACATCGCGTCGCAGCTTCTCGTTGTCCAGCTGTATCTGTGTGTGCGAGAGAGAGAAAATTATAATTTACAAATACTGTTGCATACTTTTAGGGCTGCAGGGAAAAGGCCACGAGAGTTTCAGTTTTCTGTTGCATACTTTTGTGCGGTCTGCGTAAAAGTTGTGCATAGATAACGTACGAAACTTTTATTTAATTCAATTTAAACTAGCTGCGTAAAAATAGTTTATTAAAATGGTATAGAAAAATTTTGAAGTTTATTTAAAAAATATTTTTAATTTTAGCTGCATTGCAAACTCTGCTCAATTTCAATTTTGTCCACTCTCACTCAATTTTGCTGGCTTAAGCAAAGTCTACCACTTATTTTCTTAATCTCTTTCAATTCTTTATTACCCAATTCCCTTCTCCGCTTTCATTTAAGCAGCTTATTTAATTATTAGGTCAATTACATTATGCGGGTGTCTAATTTATTGCCCCTCGAGGCACGCTTTGTATGCGTTTTTTTTTTTTAATCCCTCGCATCTTGAGAAATACGTAAATGTTTTTCTTGTCACTGCCAAAATTTGTTATCTCTTCTTTTCTCTCTCCTTTCTCTTGCCTTTCGCTGCTTACTTACCGGCATTTCACATCGATCCAACATCGTGTTAAGCTATGTCTGTGTGTCTGCTTGTGTGTGGGTTGAGTTGAGTTTTCAATGCGCGTTCTTATGGAACCGGCCAGAAGGTATTACTAATACTAGTACTATTATGCTGCTGGGCAATGTCTCTTCGGGGCGCACAACATTTGCATTTGTTATAGTTGTTGGGCAACTGCAAAGAAAAACAAATCAAAATGAAATTTTGTTATCACAAAGAGTAAACACATTAATATTATGCTAAACTTCAAGTCTTTAAACCCCTTGACTTTAACCCTTGACGTCGAACGGAACCAACACTGGTTACCAACCAAAAACAACAACAACGATCCGAATAATCGATGTGCATTCAAAGTACACACCATAAATAAAACCCGGTAAACCGAAAAGACCAAACAAAAAAGGGACAGCAAAATCAACGACATGTCAAGACATAACTAACTCAAAAAGTGAACCCCATCGAAAGAAGGTGGAAAACTGTTCCTTCTCCTTTACCTGCCTCTTCTTCTCCCTCTTCCCCCTCGACTGTCAGTCAGTCGCCGGCATTTAGCGGGTTTTCATTGTCAAGGCGGCATTTGTCGGCAAATCATCAAAAGGCCGCAAACTTTATTAATATTTTCATAGGCGTAGAAGAAGGGTCTTGCCATGCACTTCTGAGTTTACCATAGTATTATACCCAGTGGTTCCGGTTTCCTAAATACCAAAACTTGGTAACCAAAAGTCATGACCAATTATTGGCTTTTTGTGTGTTTGATCCTCCACTCTCTATCCCTCTCTCTCTCTGCTTGTTAGCCCTTTTAGTGCATTTCGTTGCGATGGGGCAGCAGTCAGTCAGTCACTCAGTTAGTCAGTTTGTCAGTATCCTAACCCTTTGCTGACATATCAACCCTTTGCAAAAGGAGACCCTGCCAGGGGGCTGATGCAGTGCAAAAGTTTTGTGCTGTGCTTGACAAGTTTCCCTATGAATAGCGACATAATGAGTAAACAGTTAAGGCATATGCACTGCAAGAAATTTGTGTGTGGAAAATGGTCTTGAAATTAAGATAAGATGAAAAAGTTCAAATTTAAAAATATATTTCGAAAATTTTAATGTACTCTTCTTGGTTTGGGTATACTAAATATTCAATAGATTTTAATTTTTCTTTAACTTTTTATAATATTTTATATTTTTATTATATCATATTTTTATTGTTTCTTATAAAGCTCCAATAAAATAAATATATATCAATTAATTTTAGATATTTCACAACAATATTTCTACTTTTGGCTGCCCTAAGCACACAAACTTTAGTGTATTTATATTATAACTTTATATTTTATATATATATATAATATAAAATAAACATTTATTTTATTCTTTTTTTGGTATAATTAATTTTCACACACTTTCTATACTTTTACCATTTATTTATTGTTCTTTATATATTCCCTTTCTCAACTTGTTTCGCACAGTGTATTTAAACTGTTTCCCACATTTCAAGGTGCCACTGCGAACCGTTTGGAACCACTTTGCCACTTCCCAAGCTAAGCGTATTCCTTTTTTGTGTCTCTTGACATGCCCTGCAGCCAAATTTATTGGCTTTTCAAAAGTTTTCTGCCATAAAATCATAATTTACAGCATTCGGGTTGAGTTTTGGATCAACTTGACAGTTGTTATGGCATCAGTGGGGGGTTAGTCCCCCCTTTTGCTTCCCCTACTTTCATTTCTTATTTTATATTTTTCTTTATACATAGTTTGCAATATTTCTTAAAAGTTTTCCTCGAATGATGCAGTTCAGAGTTGCCTATGAATTCGGGTTATTATTATTTTTTGAAAACCTCGTCATCGTCTGTCTTCACCACTTAGTCAGTCTGTGGTAGCCTGTCATTAAATGCACTTCAACTGAGCTGGTTTATTTTCAGAGCTTTTCGCAAAATTTCACGTATAGAAAGCCATCTCGTGTTGGGCAACATTTTAAAAGAGCAAAAGCCATGCTGCAGGTCATTCGCGAGAGTTTCACGTCGATCTGTCTGGGCTGACGCTCTGTCTGTCTGTCAGCCGTTGATAAGGGAAAGTTTTTTGAACCCATTATGAGGTTGTCAAATTGTTTTCCCCCAAAAATAGACTTGACGGTCATGGGGCATGACATTTGAATGACAAACGAAATGATATATAGATACAGATACATACGTAATATCAATATAGATAAATTCTAGACAAAATACTCCAATTTCAGACTATGACTTTGAGCCATTGTATATATTGTAAAGCTGCCTTTTTGTACACCCACCCAACAAATGCGGCACTTGTTCAGTTTTGCTGCTATACATAATGAATTTCGACTCTTATAAACGATCTGCGCAAATTTCTATGCATGACATTGAAATTCAAATGTCAGTTTCAATGACTTTTCAGCTCGAGTTTTGCGAAGATGTATCAGAGGAAGAGAGAGAGAGAGAGAGAGAGAGAGAGAGAGCGAGAGATAGAGTGAGAGAGACATGTCAGTCTTCCATATTGTTTTTGGCATTGAATTTGGAGTTTCAATTTGAGTTTGACTCATAACTGACTTGGCCAGACTTCAACCATATGTATAATATGAAAACCGATATTGATATTGACTCAGCTGGAGGCAGTTATTGTTGTTGTCTACGAATCAAGCGATTGTGCAAATCCAATATCTATAGTATTGATATTTCAAACTCAAGCACCGACACTTAATTATAGCACTTGATACTTAAGTTTCAAGTACGATTTATATAGTATTTCAATTTTGAGAGTTTTATATTTCTTTATCTTTTAAAGCTGTATACTTAGCCCAAGCTTATGTTGTTTTCGTGTTTGAGTAGTCTATTCTTTCGCTTTTTCTCTCTCATTACAAACCTTATAGCAAGTAATTTACTTAAGAAAATTTTAGACTCAAAGCTTACCGAAAGAAAGAAAGAAAACGTACAAAAACACTGACCAGTAATTGGTCACTTGGGAACGAAAAAAAAAAATTAAGAAGAAGCAACAGGGAGAAGGCAACATTAATGGCAATAAAAATGTCAAGAAATTTATGTGCATAATTTGTCAATTTATAGTCAACTTGTATTTTGACAAGCGCGAGAAAAATTCATTTCAATCAGTTCCCTGGACACGGTAAAAGAAAAAAAAAAAAGAAAAGAAACAATAAAGAAAGCGATATTGCTTGATATGCCGAAGTTCTTATACCCTTGCAGTGTAAGATTTAGATTTTGTATTCCCAGAAAAACTATAAAATATAGTTATCCTATTATTTTAAAATTTACCATGCGTTTAAAGAACATTTTGTACATATGTACATACAATTTTTTTTATTTTTTTTTTATTTTGACAACATATTAAATACATAAAAAAAAAGGTAATCCAAAAGGTCGATTAGGCTTTTGTGTCTCTTCACATCATTCCCTATCGTTATTTACAACATGGACTTAAATATACATATATTTTTAAAAAATCTCTGCTCAATAATATACCCTCTGTTAGTGTAGAAAAAAGAAGCGTAATATAATAAAATTGTGAATCGTTTTTCAAGTGCATTTCATTTTGAAGTTCCGCTCGGGTATACGAAAACGAAATTTACTTAATAAATGTCAATTATTTTTTTCTCTTTCTTTTTTGTTTTGTTTTCTGTATGTTTCAGTCTCTCTCTCAATGAGGGAGAAACAGAAAAAAAAAACGAAAAAAAAAAGGTAAAAACAAAACAACAAAACGTGACATTTTGTTGTTGACTTTTGACACTTGCAATCAGTTTTGGGCAGCCGGATGGAAGATTTATCGACAGCGAGCACAATTTTACCGTTGACGTCGGCAAATCGACGCCAGAATCGCATTATGTAAATAAACTTTTTTATAAAAAAAAAAAAAGAAGAAGAAACCTTGTTGCAAATGTCAAACTTGTCGGGGAGTGTTGCCATTTAAGTTTGTCAGCTACAACATTCACTGACAATTGGGCTAACTGGGCAGATGTTTCCAGTGTACAGTGGAATAATGCCAAAGAACTCTTTATAGCATCGGAATGCCCTCCCTGTACGGTACGGATAGCAGAGAGTCAGTCAGTCTATCACAATTCAGGCCCATTGTTCCCATTTGATTTATTAAAATGTTTTCTTTTGATTTTCTGACGCCTCAAGTGTTTCGGAATCGGGATTGAATGAAAGATGAATCGAATATTAAATAATTCACATTTCTTTGCGGGGAGAAGGTACTTGTTATAATGAGCCTTCGGGGCATCACGTATTGGCGATTCTCTACTTTATTTTTTTCGGTTCAATTCACAATTCCTGTTGTGCTA
Organism: Zaprionus kolodkinae; assembly: GCA_018901885.1. Lineage (NCBI taxonomy): Eukaryota > Metazoa > Arthropoda > Insecta > Diptera > Drosophilidae > Zaprionus > Zaprionus kolodkinae. The sequence continues at coordinate 4,483,188 of JAEIFM010000508.1, forward strand.
TTGTTTCATCATTTTATTGGTTTGTCTGCCAGTGCGGCCCATAAATGCCAAAAGTTTTGGACACATTGATGTTATGGGGGTGAAAAAACACATTTCGTTTCTTTGATCTTTGGGGCATTGTTGAGAAATGTTAAGAATTTGATCAGTACGAGTGCTATACGCTTGTGGCATGCTATAAATTTATGGCAAACTCTGTAATTTATTCTGTGTCATATTGAATTTGTTATGTCAGTTACCATAAAACGTTATACATTTATAGCAAACATAAAACACTTTAACCTGAGTTAAGAAAAGCTTACTTGAGAGTGCTATACATGTTTAGCATTTGGGGTCTCAAATTTTGACTAGCTATAAAATGCTATAAATTTATGGTTAACTCTGTAACTTATTCTGTGTCATATTGTATTTATAAAAGTCAGTTACCCTTAAGTGCTATACATTTATAGCAAGCATAAAACACCTTAATCTTGGGCATCAAAATTTGACTTGCTTTAAAATGCTATAAATTTATGGCATCTCGCGTAACTTTATGTGCATTATGGATACACAAAAGTCAACTGCCATAAAGTACTATAAAATTATAGCTAGCATAACCTGACTTCCACGTTACGTATAAACACAATCGTTTAGCTCAGTTTTATGGTCAACTTAATTGGAATGATCGTAATAGTAGCAGCAGAAAAGCTTCCTCCGGAAGCTGTAGGCTGATCCGTATAGCTAGAAAAATTATGGTTATTTTTTTTTACGATACAGAGTCAAACCTAAGCTAACTGTAGCATGTCGAATGTTTCAACATAACGACCAATCAGTTTATGGCAGCAATTTGACTGTCGAACCCATTTGGTACATGCTTTGCAATAGACCATAATTTTATAGCGACTGCATTGGGGCATGCAAGGTTCAAGTCAGTTGTAAAAATACTAAAAAAAAATGCAGCCCAATTTGAGAGAGAGTAAAGAAATGTGGGACAGGTCGCGACATAGGTTAGAACTGACCTAGCCGGGCTAAAATTGCGATAAAACACGTTAAAGCGCAAACGTAAACATCGTTTGTCAAAAAAAAAAAAAAAAAAAAAAACTAAAGGCTCGTGTGGCCCAGAAAACCGAAGAAGGCGCCCTCAAAATCCAACGCGACACATGCCATAAACATTCATTTCTTTTGCCATTTTTTTCTGCTTATTTTTCTCTTTTTTGTTACATTTAATTTGGCGCAAACACGAAACATAAGTGTATAGGTTCATTTAGTTTTCATTATAACGTATAACGTTGGCGATGATTATGATTACGTTTATTAAAACAGGCCAAAACTAGCATGTCGCATAATTTGGTTAAGCCCAAGCGAAGCGTAACAATTTCAGTGTTCGCCAAGTGTGTAGTAGTAGAAGATGTGGCCAACTAACTAACTAACTGGCTAACTAGCATAATAAGGCCCTGCAAGCCCTCCCCATCAAATTGTGACCTCATAAGCCATTGACCCACTAACCCCAACCGAACCGTACTGTGCTCTCCCCCCCACCAAAGTAATGACCTCCGCGCAAAATGTCAACTAATCGCGGGCATATATAGATTTCAACAGGCACGATGGTGAGCGGAAGTCACCTGCCCCTGATAGAGGGGGAGGGGAGGGATTACCGTACACACAGCTGGGTCAGTTCAGAAGAGACCAGACAAGTGCTGCTCGTCGGAATGTGTAGACAAGGTGCTATGATTGGATTAATACCCTCAGTAGGGCTAAGGGATGGATTGAAATTACATTAGAAATGCCTTTAAAAGGGAATTTTGTAATGCCATAAGTTGCTATAATAAATTATTATTTTTATTTTTTCTTTTTTTTCATTCCTTTTTTTTCTTTTACAGGGTATGCTGGTGTATAAAATACCTTGAAAAGCTGTGCAACAGTTGACAGACAAACAGAAATATGCCCTGCCTCACAGAAAGAGAGAGAGAGGGAGAAGTGACAGAGTGAGCGAGTGCGCGATAGACACCACAACAATTGTAGGTGTGACATATAAACCCTAATACCAACTACGAAAATAGCCTCAACTGGGCGCACGCTGCGTATGTGTAATAATTTTGTATAGCACAAAAAACTGAAACTGACCACTGTCTCTGTGGTCAATGCACTATGCACAGCAAAGCAACGGTATCAACGACGGCTACTAAGCAAAACAATTTTAATAACTTCCGTTCTAGTAACACTTTCTAACGCCCCTCTCTGCTAGTTCTACCCCCTCCCCCCCTGCCCCAAGCCTCTGGTTTGCTCACTGCACAAAGACAATGAAAAAAAAAAAAAAACAAAAACCAGAACCGGTGCGAGTTATGTTATATAAGGGGGAGCTATCTATAAAATTGAAAACAAGTGCAGATAGCCCCCTAACGGTATGCGATGTTTCTAGCCTTATGATTTTATAGCGTTTTATAGCGTTTTATAGCGCCCAATTGGAGCTGCATGAAAAGTGCATCAAGCAAGGCAAAGCGAAGGCAAGTCGAGTCGTTGTTGTCGGAAAATGACAATTAGCCTCGTGCTCTGTAGCTGATTTGACAGCTCTCTCTCTCTCTTTCACTCATTCCTTCTCACTCTCCCTCTCTGTCTCTCAGCTGATATCAAATATAGACATAGACGCTCACGGAAGTCTTTAGATTTGATTGAGTAATATCAAGCTGTAAGTATCTGTATCTGCGACTATTACCTACTGCCAACACACACTGCAGCTGCATCTGCATCTGCATCTGTATCTATAGTATATATATTTGCATCTGTATCTGCATCTCTTGCTGCATTGTATCTTTTTTTTCCCTGGCAGCTGCCGCTGCTCGAACGCATTGCCAATTTAGTTAATGGCTCTGACAGCGACGTCGTCGTCTCTCGATCAGGAAGCAGCAAGAAAAACTGTTACAAAGCGCATCGAAATTATCGCCTATTTACTTAACTCGCTTTCGAGAGTGGGTCGTGGGTTTTTTTTTTTTTTTTTTTTTTTTTTTGGGGAGTGGAGAGTTTTGGGAGCGGAAAACTTCATTTATTTGTGTAGTTGAGGCGTGGTCCAGAGAGTAGAAAAGCGAAAACAGTTGAAAGACGTGAAAAAGTGTTGAAAAATAGCTTGTTTATGGCTATTTAGACTACTTGCTATAAATGTGCATGCTATAAATGTTTTACTTTTCCTGTAAATATCTTTATAAACAATATCAATTTCAATTACTTCTCGCCGATTTCATTGAAACAGTTAAAAGACTTGCAAATGATTGAAACTTAGCTAATTTATGGCAAACTCTATATACTTGCTATAAATTAAATTTGTTTTATTTTAAATATTTTTAAAAACACGACAAATTTATATTTTTTAACCCTAACAATTTCTTTTTAATCACAACTAATACGTTCAGTTAAGAGACTTCAAAATGATTGAAACTTTGCTAGCTTATGGCAAACTCTATATACTTGCTATAATTTAAATAGTTCTACTTTAAAAACTTTTAGAAAAATGGCAAATTTCAGTCCTTCAACCCTAACAAACCTCTCTCGGATCTCACATAATCCAATCTATATACATGCTTCATATAACAATTGTCACAATCAGCTGGACATCATAAAGAAACTATAATCACACTAATTGCGTTGATCTTGCCTCGCTGCCAACTGTCACACTTACACACATACACACACACACACTGAATAATTGCTTCAATTATTTTCGTATTATTATGTGTTAAAATGTTTTTTTTTTTGTTCAGTTTATTTTCAGTTTTCTTGACTTGAATTTTATTCCTCCTCCACTTCCAGCGTCTCCAGCATCTTCACATCAATTCATTATGCCGCCACGGTCTGTTTCTGTGTCTGTCTCTGGCTCCCCGTCTGTCACCGGGTCTAACTATGGCTATATGGCTATATGGCCATACGGGGAGTGCTCGCTAAAGTGTGCTCATGTTCATTAACGCCAAAGTTGAGGCAATTGTCGTCGTCGTCGTTGTGTCTTCTGTGTCGCCTCTCCGTCCACGTGTCTACCTTGTCCACTGTCCGCTGTAATCTGAGCGTTGAGCAGCATCTCACAGTGTTCCCTCCATCCACCCCCACGATCCGCTCGTGCCCCACTCGCTCTACACAATTGCTGGCATATTCCGAGATACATTGTAAGGCGAATACACGCCTCAACCCGCCCCCCCGTCCGTATTTTGCCTACATACGGAATCTGATTTTAATACCCTGTGCATACCATAAGCGGGGGGTTCTTTATTGAAATATACTGGGGATAATTTGGATTTATTAAAAAGTTGTATATTTTTTCGATGATTAAAAAGATTTGAACTTATTTGAATTTAAAGATTTTAAATTTTTAAATAAACTTTATTTTTATAATCTGTAAGAAAAACGTCTAGCTATTATTTTTAGGCTTATAAATATTGTATAAAACAAAAATTATAAGTTGTCTAGTTTTACTCGATTTTTAGAGGCGTAAGAGGCGTGGCCAAATTCTAAAGTTATATTCACGTCACTTTACAAGATGTTATTGTTATCAAAATAATTTAATGTGTCTAGCTGCCATAATCTCTAAGATTTAGGCGTTCATACAGACAGAATATTGCAAGTTTTAAATTTTTATAGAATTCATGAGTATCTGTCAAGTCGAGCTTCAGCATTCTTGCTCTTGATATTTATAGTTGGCTCTGCTGTATTTCTGGCGTTGGTTTTTTTTTTTTGGTTTCTTTGGTTTTGTCGCCTGTCAGCAGATTTTTTTTTCGGGCATGGAAAGTGTGACATTTTGATTAGTTGATATTTTTGCCAGCTCTTTGGGGCTGCTTGTGATTGAACTTGAGGCGCTTGTGGGTTAATGAACGTCAAGGTTGGTTGAGAAGCTCGCTCGAATTGTAAATGAAGTAAATGAAGAATTGTTGTGAAAGAAAAGCAGAAAGCTTGATTGTGTTTCTGGGGAGGTCAAAGGTCTCTTTGGGGGGGGGAGAAGGAGAAGAAAGTCGATTTATATAGTAGCTGCTGTCATTATAATGACAATTTACTTGCTTTGCCACTTGCTACTCAATACTTAATCATGATTGATCAATCGTTGTCGGCTTCAAGTGTGTGTAATTGATATATATATATATATATATATATATATATATATATATATATATAATAAATATATATGATATATATCTCAGGAAGCTGGCCGCAAACTGCGTTTTGTAGCACCGCTTTGTGGTCGATTAGTTACTCTCAGTCTCCCAGTTCCAGTCTCAGTTCCAGTCTCGTCTTACACTCATCACATACACAGCCTGTTGCCTGCCCTTGATCAGACACGCCCCCCTGTGCGCTCTATAAGAAACAGAAACCACACAATTGACATTTGATTGACTGACAGCTGCTTGTCAGTTTTTGACAATTAGGCGGCAAAGTGAAATTGCTTTCGATTTCGTTACGATTCCGAATACGGAGAAGTAGCAGCAAAAAATAGAATATACATATATATAATGATATAAAATACAAAAAATACAAAATTGCCTTGAGCAAAATTGATTGGGAAATTGTAAATAAAGAAAGAAAAATGATATTTTTACACCATTTTTTACTATTTTCATATGGGGATTTCTCGATTTGGTGCGGTGAAAGCGATGAGCAAACCGAGCATACTACAAATAGGGAAACGGTGGGCATATTAGCTATATTATAATAAATAAAAAATAGTTTTGCTCAACTACAGAAGGAGAAGGTATACAGATAGTAGAGTATTCCTTATTCGCTTACCCCTTGTTCATTTGTTTTTTTTTTTTCAGAGAAAATTTTGATAGAACACTGTCAGTAAACTGGGTCACAGCACCGTCACTTGAAATATAAATGGCGATTTCGATTCGATTCGATTCGATTGTCTTTGCCTCATCTGAATATGAAACTAATTAGAGGTTGCGCAAATATTTTCTAATGAAATTATCAAGTGGAGGCAACTCCTCCAAACCATCATCGTCATCATCATCATCGACACACAGCGAGCTTATCGTGATCATTTTGATGTTTCTCAATTTAGCCGTTTTTTTTTTTTTATTGCCATTATGATGGCTTTTTAAATGTTTGATGTTCTAATTTCGTGAGCTCAGCGGGTCGCTGAGAGAAGAGTTCATTTATTATGTAAATTTCGAATATTATATTTTATGGTACACTCTTCTTTTTTTTTTTTTGTTTTGTTGCCATATCCCACTGTGCCCTGCTCAATTTCAATATATCAATTGTTTATATTATATGCATATATTTCTTTTCTTGGCTTTTATAACTTTGGCAGAGCTTCGTTTTTGGGCATTAGCATTGCCTGCTAATTTTCACAGTTTTTTGTTTTGGTTTTGTTTCGAGTTTCCTGGTATGGAAACCTCATATCAAATACTATACAAAATATATATAGTTCAGTGAACTGTGAATGTGTTGTAAACGCGAATGACAGGTATATGTATTTGTGTGTTTTATTTCAATATGGTATTTTACACTGGTGTGATTTATGTTATGCCAATGAATCATGACGGGCTTGAGCTATATACTATATATAAAATTGTAGTCATTTCTAAAGAAATTTTCATTTCTAAGGAAACAGAAATATTGCAGAAGTACTAAATGGTTTGAATAAATTGTGAGTAACATGAAGGAATAGCAATATGAATAGAAATGATGATGAACTTACTATAAAAGTATAATTTGATTGGATTTCAGATTGAAGAGAACTTTAACTCTTTACAATCGCTAAACGATGCATAAAACTAACTAAATACACAGCAATCAGCATAAACTTTCAAACTTTTTATAGCATATTCATAAATTCAAGAGCTAAACCAATCGACAACTCTTTTACAGCTTAGTTTATAGCATCTGCATCTAAAGTTAACACTTGACAAACACCTGCAAAGTTTTTGGGATACAAATTGCAGGCATAAACTCGGAGTCTCAAATGTGTTGGACTCCCCCACACTAAAAAAAAAACGCATCGATTACCCACAGTAGCCAAAGGCCCCAACTGTGGCTCTCTAAGTGCCACAAGCAGCCTCAAGTAGAAACCACAAATTGCAAGCTACGCTAAAAGCCATTCACTGCACACCTACATACCCTACCTACCTACCTGCCCACATACCCTCTCTAGCTGCCTTTTGTAGGAAAGCAACCTTCATGGCGTTGCATTTGGCAGCATCGAAAAAGCGTTAACTAGAAACACACACACACACAGAGAGAGAAATCCATTTGGCAAGCGGCTAAAAAGCTTCTTCTCAAGTGTTCAGTACAAATAAAATACAAAAAAAAAAAGAACTGTAAAACAGCATTTTGGCGGGTATTTCGGCTGCAATTCGGCTAAGGCGAACACGATGAGTACGCAGCCTTGTGAAAATCTTCAGTTTTTCCTTTTTGTTGTTGTTGCTGTATTTCCCTTGAGTTTCATTGTAAATATTTGCGCCATTAAAAGAGCTTGTGGGTTTTTTGTTTCTCTTTTGTCGCTTTTATCATGATTTTTATGCCTTTATATTTGTATATGACTCTATCAAAATTTGGTCAGGCTTTGGTATTTTTTATATCCTGCAAACATTGCTTGGAAAAAAAGTGCAAACTGTCTGTTTGAATGTCAAGATCTCTGCTATTATCATAGCTAGAGATACCAAATTTAATATAAAGCTGTCTGCATATAATATGCATATTTCGCATATTTTAAATTTCAGATAGCACGCTTATTGTGCACATGAATCTTTTAATTAAAATTTTTCTCCATGATGCAAACAGATCGGACAATAAACATTAATTAGCTCATAGTTTTTTTTCTCTGTATTTCCATTAAGAACAACTAAATTTCTTTATTAACAGTATTAACTTGAACCTATATGCAAAAGATTGTTAACAACTTGACCCAATTTGGCGACCAAAACATGCGCCAATTTAAGTATGGCAAAACTGACATAAGACTACAGACCCAAAATTGCACTTGGCCCTCTTGCAAAGCGCGCTCCTAACCACTTCCCCTCCCCCGCTCCCCCCTCTATAGATGGCAAATCTTTTGTAAATGTTTACTGTTAGCCAAGGCCATAACAAATCCCATTCACCACTCGTCTTACTCACTCGATGCTGTAGTTGCGCAAAATTCGATTTGAACAATTGGTTTCTACTTCAATTTACTTGGTAATTTTCTAGGCACGAAGAAACCGCATCGAAACCGAAATATTAAACACATTTATCGCATCTCTTCGGGCCAAACAAAGCAAACAATAAATTGCCAATCGTCATGAAAACTAAGTGCAATCCGAGATATATATAAATATATATATGTATATATAGTATGGTATGGTATATAGAGAGCCCGCCAAGCGCAAAGCAATTAGACATGCAATACTCGAAAGTACTCGAACTACTGTCATATTTCTGCAATTAAAACAAACTTCGTTTTCCACTTACAGAGCAGAGTTGTCAAGTTGTTTATTGTCTCATTTGTCTAGCGAACGATTGAGATTTGTATAGCAAATGATTGGAATAATTAAGTTATAATAATAAATCTGGAAATGGAAATCCTTAAGTTGTTTTTCCCCTTTCAGTTTATTTTCTTCATTTGATTGTTTTAAAAGTAAAAAAAAATACTTGTAATTATTATAAACATGCAGATCTCTGTTACTATGAGAGTAAGAAAGATCAAATTTGGCATGTAGATTTATATATATCATATGCTGCTAGAGTTATTTTTTAATTTTAGATGCCACGCAGAGGGCTTACGAAAATTGTTAAATTACGCTTATTATGCCAAGTTTTTATGTTACAGTGTTATGGTTTGGCGTACATATAGATATATATGGCTTACAACTATAAATTTGAAAATAATCGTACTAATAGCATATTAGATATTCACATTATTAATTTTTATTTTTATTATTTTATTTATTTTTTTTTTTTTTTGCTTTTTATATTTAAGAGCTTTTTTCTCTTGGCAATTGAAAGAAGTGAAAACCTCTCACCAATCAACTAAACACATTCATTTCTAGTCACACATTCAGACACTTAAAGACAACACAGTCGAATACTCAAATTGACATTCATATGCGATTCGTAAATGCAAAACAAACGCTTAGGCTTTAAATGTTTGAGACAGGCCATATATCAACTGGAGCAAACGTCGGACAAAACTGTCAGCCATCTCTCTCTCCCTCTCTCTCTCTCTTTCTCTGTCTATCCGTCTGTCTGTCTTTCTTCGCCTCGCTAAACAAATGCCGCCAAAGAGGCGCAAAAGACGCAACTCGTAAATAAAAATGTCACATGAATTTCCATAGGAAAAGCACGAAAACTTAAACTGAAAGTGGAATTTGGACAGCGCAAAAGACAAAGAGATGACAGAGAAAGAGGAAGAACGAGAGAGAGAGAGAGAGAGAGCATATACTAAACTGGTTCAAATGGCAACTGTTTGTCTCAGTCTTTTAACGATTTAAGCGATCATGTATTAGTTAAATAGATGATATTCAAAATGGAAATCATAGCAAAAGGGGAAAGATATATGTACTAGAGTCTGCATTTTGCCACGACGAAAATTGTAATTGGGCAAGCGCAGCGCAGCGTTGGCTTTAGTTTAGTTGGGGAATCAGAGCCAGAGCAACTGCCAGAGATAAACCCTAACACGTTTTGACCAAGGAATTGTTGTTGTTCGTGTTGTTGTTGCCTGGACTTTGTATTGCAGCTGAAACTCGCTAAACAGGCTTTTAAAAGCGTTTGCTTCTTTCACATGCTCAGGCTGAGGCTGAGGTTGCCTTCAAGTGTTGCAGGTTTCTGAAGATCATGGTCGGTACAACAAGCCAACAACTTGTTGTTGCTGTTGTCGCCAAACGCATACTGCAGTGTGTTGTTGTTGTTGTTATTGTTGTTGTTGTTGCAGGCACTTAAATGCTGATTGTTAAGGTTAATGCACTTGAGTTCGTTGTCGCTTCTTTGCGCTCCAAACTCGGCTTCATCGCTGCAATTGCCTGCAGGATCTACTGCAACCCTCCCCCCGCCCCGCTTCTCCACATAAGCTGCTTGTAAACTTAATTAAGCTCGCTGCTTGCTATGACAATATTCGTGTTATAAACAATTTTTGTTTTTTTTTTTTACTTTTTTAGGATTTTCACTTTAACAAGCAACGTTAGTGGAGGATAAACAAAAATATTACGCATACGCAGCGTTGCGCAGCAAAATTGTGCACTTTCACTTGTTGTACACCTGCTGCTGCTGCCGTTGTTGTTGTTGTCTAATTAAAGAGACATATTATTTAACTGGCAGTTATCGAAAAGAAAAAGCTGACAAGATAACAGATAACTACAAGAGATTTTCTAGTATATTTAGCAAATATGATGGCAGGTGCAAGCAGTTATTGTAGTTAGTGAATTAAATTGAAGGGAAGGTCACGTGAGTTTTAAGGAATTTAATCGTTTAAAAATACTAATAAAATTCTCTGGAATTTCAATGTAACTCGGGAAACTATTAAAAATATACACACACTGAAAGTATGTACAAATTTACATTTTTATTATCAGTAGTAAACGAGTCTATTAGATTTACATAAAGAAAAAAACAAGGCGTTAGTATCTATTAAATTTAATTGCATTGAATACTCAACTCGTATGAATGAAAAATGAGCTGCAGACTTTTAGAAAATAAAATATAATATATAGAATTGATCTAACGATATTTAAAAGTATTTTTCTTATGCCATTAAATACTGTCATAAATTTCGCATAAGTTTTCGACGGGTGTGCTTTTCTTTATATTCACTCTCTCTCTCGCTCTCTCTCTCTTTCAATATTTACAGCACGATTTAAATTTCGGATAGACCCCTTCATTGCCCCAAATGGGTCAGTGTTGAACGATTTGGGTCAATTGTGCGTTGTGCATACGAAAGAATATATCATAATTATTATGAAAATCATGATGATAATCATGATTAGCATTCACATGGCACATGGAGCAGACGCAACGCACTGTTGGAATAGGAAGTTGTTAATTAATGTGCACAAGAAGAACGAGACGAAAAGAAAAAGAAAAGAGCAACAAAATAAGAAGGGGAGAAGGCGTTAAGGCCGAAAAAGAGTTGGAACATTTTCTGTGGGTTCTGCTTTGTTAATTAAAAACTGGTAAGGTCTTTTATTTTTTCTTTTCTTCTTTTTTTTTTATAGCAACAATTCTTCTAGCATTTCTGTTGTTGTTCATGCACGAACAATTTGGTTACATTCGAGTTGTGGCTGAGGTCAAATGAGCAACTGTAGGGTTGACCCTTTGCAGAGTTCAAGTACGGAAAACAGTTGGAGGTAAAATTTACGAGAAAAACAAGTAAAATAAAAGCTATTCTCTAGTTTGCTCGACTGTAAAATACCCGATAAACCTTAGCTTAACGCTTGCAATTCGATTAATTTTAAGTTATGTGGGCAGTTGGCACCGTGGCCTGATTCCAAAAAAAGCTTAAGCTGCGTACAATAATAATACATATACAAAATTTGGTAGCCCTTAAACCCATAATAGTTTAGATATAGGTGTTCATACAAACAGTTACGTACTTTTTCGATTATATTCTATAAAAATTGGGTTTTATATATGTAGCTTATACCTGGTTTACTGAAGCAGTCTAAAATATATCAAATATTTTATAATCTCATATTTACCTGGAAAGATAAGATGGAAAAAAATTGTTTAAGTATTTTATCAATTAAATTATTATTTAAAACAAATATAAATCAAAGTTTATAATGTACAACTTTTCTGTTTGTTTATTTAAAAATACTTCCTCAAGTAAATATCGTATATAGTATTTATTTGGATGCGGTAGGAACAATTTTATAAAAAAGAGAATGCATTTCCTTCTCAACGAGATGCAGACGCATCGACACTTTTTCTCTAGCCGTTATTTTTGTTATTCTCTGTCCGCAATTCGCAACTTCCGATTGTCTCTTGTCTCGTCTCGTTTGACTTGACAGTGTCTTTATTGTGCCACACCCCCTGCACTGCCTTCTGCTGGCCGCATAACTTACAGACAGTCGCACGACTTGCTGCATACCTCGCAATCGCTTGAACGTGCTAAATAGAGCACACTGCCGGTATTTTAAGGGCACCCAGGGTCGTCGAGGCTATTAATACTCTACAGTTTTGTGCTATTTTCTTTTGCATTTTTTTTCCTAGCTTTTCAATATTTGCAGTTTTTATTTTATTTTCTATTTTCCGTCGTAGTTTTTACAAAGTATCTTGCAGATACTTGTGCTGTTTCTCAATCAGTCAGCAAACGGATATCCCAACCTTTATCCGCTCAGTCAGTTATCTGTTTTATCCGCTATCCGCTCTAGTCATGCGAAAGCGACAACAATGTAATTTTCACTTTTCTTATGTGTTTTCTTTTTTTTTTCTCCACATTTAACCATGCCACGCCCCTAACGTTGAGCCGGAATCGATTGATCGCCTCCGTAAGGGGGAGGGTAGTCCGATCAATTATTAATTTGCGCTCCAGCTGCGTCAATCAGTCAGTCAAGCAATCAATTCGCTTACATCAGAGATAGGAGAGTCGAATATCATGTGCATTAATTACCCCGTTGCAGTTGCATCAGTTAGGCAGTCAATGAACCAACCGCATCCAGTCTCCTCTAGAGTTGCCACAATAAAAAAAAAAAAAAAAAAACACAAAAACGTCGAACTCTCAGCTGGAAAATTTCACCCAATTTCCCATCAATTGCCTATTCAATTTTCGTTGTCATAACAACAACAAAATCAGCTTTTAATATATAGTAGAGAGCAGCAGTAAGAAAGCATAAAAGATGTCAGATAAAATAGAAAGAGAGAGAGAGACAGAGAGACATCATAATTGATTGATGAACCCAAAAGATACCCAGCAAATTGCAGCTAAATAAATATAGTAATGAAGAAGGGAATCTTAAAGTAATAGTTGTAGAAAATTGGGCTTTCCTGGCTTGATTTTCAATTTAGAATTCCCAAAATTCTCTGCCGTTTTCTAACTACTTTATAGGGTATAATAGTATACTAAATTCAATCGGGTTATACCCAACAACAGCAGCTGAGTAAAAAAAAGGAATATTAAAATATTACTTTTCCATTTATCTATAATATTGGGGTTTTCTAGCTTGTTTTTATTTAAAAAAAAATCCACAAAATTCCCAAAAATTTTTAAACCACTTTTCAGGAAATGCACTATATCATTTTTAAAATACCCAGAAAGTTGAAGCTGAGTAAATATTGCAGTATAGATGGGAATCTTAAAGTAGTTGCATATTCAATATTTACCTATAGTTAAACAGATTTAACTGAGTGGACTTTCAATTTGAAACTGACTACCCTCTTTGTTTACACTTTACAGGGCATGTACGTATACAAAAATCAACTTAAAAGTGGACGCTTTTGATTTAACAACTGCCTGCAGCAGATGCAGCTTTGTTCGGACAGCGCAATCAACTTTTTTTCTTTTTTTTTTTTTTTTTTTTTGAGCCTCCACTGCCTTTGGCTATGGTGACCATTGACCAGCAGCAGTAGCGGAGGCAGCAGCAGCAGCATCGACATCCACTTGGACGCGCTGCTTAATCATAGTGGAGCAGGCAGAGGCGACGGCGATGGCAGTCAAGTCGAGCAGAAGCCGCGCACTTCACTTCGCCAGGGGCCATTTTAAGCTGCCATTGTTGTTGTTGTTGTTTCTTTCTTTCCTTCTATTGGCAATCAGCACAAGCTTTTGTCGCGTCTCCATGCAGTAGTACTACCTCCCTCCCCTCCCCCCCCCATCTCTTTCTGCCTTGGTTTTGCTGTCAATTTCGTTGTCTATTGGCTCTGACCTACGATAAGTTTCGCTCCACGCTTGATTATACACTCAGTCCAGGTATATATAGTCTTGCGTCTTATCGAGCCATGCATAATAATTTTCGGTCCAGGCACCGTGGGCATTACCATCGCAAAAGGTCTCTCTCTCTCTCTCTCTCTCTATTTCTCTGCTGTCTGCAGCTACCATTGGGTATGGTTTTATTTTACGATTTTTTGTGGGTCGTTCGGGGTTGTCGATTTCAATGGTAATTTATGAGATCTGAGCAGAAATCAGGGAAAGAGAAACAATTTACATTTCAAATGGACAATTGGAAATGTATTTTGCAAACACGCTGGGAATATATTTACATGCGATCGATGGGTTGATATAGATAGATGATCTTCATTGGGAAGTAATATTATAAAATATGCTAAACAGGCATGACAGCTTGACCTCCTACAAAACTGTATATAATTGAGAAATCTACTCCAAGTTTATATCTTTATTCTTTTATTATTCAGATACATATATATATACAACTCATCTGTTTATTCTTTTTATAACCTTCGTATAACACTACTATTATTTTGGATGAATATAATAGGCATAGCAAACCCTAAAAAAAATACATATTCTAAAACAGGATCACTAGTCAAGTAGATTAAACCCGCGCAAATCAATAATTTGTGTTTATTTGGCAATGTATTAATGTTGCAACTATCCAATTAAACATACACATAGATGTACATTATATACGCCTATCTTCCAAATTTCAAACCAATCAGATCATAAATATTTAAGTAAGTGTTTTCCATAGGTTCTAGAAGTGCCTGTGCCTCTCCCTAAACGACTTCAATCTTCCTTTAAAATAATTTGGTAATTAGAATAAGTCGAAATATAATTGTAGATATCTTTATATTTTTTTTTTAATTGATCAAAAAATTCTAAATTTGCATAAAATTTCAATTCTTACTTAAATTGTAGCAATTAGAGCAAATTTTCAAAAGATCTTCATACTTCTCTCTTATAGCTTCATTTTTCTCTTTATAATTTCGAATTATTTTGATAAACTATGTTAATAAATTTGCACAATATTCCAGAAAACTATTTAATATGCTGCCCGCACTTCTTCTAGATTATTCTTGGAATATAACCACATGTGGATTCTGATTTTGGGCCACTTTGAGAGCAATTGATAAACAAGATTTTCGGCCAACAAGTTTTCCATTTCTATTTGTTTTTTTTTTTTTTGTTTTCTCCCCACTTTGGTGGAATGTGCTACCTGTTGGCAAATGATGCATAGGTAAATAAATAGAAAAGAAGAACCCAATAGCAGATCGTGTGGATCGTGTGCTGCAAGATCATTGAGATCGGCAGACATGGTCGTCTGGTCCGAAGATCGACCCAGTGACCAAGTTATGTTTGGCCAGGTCGGTTGATAGTGAGAGACAGAGAGAGACTAAGACAGACACGATAGACGACGCGAGACCAAAGAGAAAGGAACTCAGTCGCGTATTCGGCGGCCAAAAGAATTTATGAGATTTTTGCGAGTGTGCGAGTGAGCTCAATATATATATATATACATATAATGAAAGATCGTTTTTGAGGAGCAGACAGATAGCAAGTAGAACGGCGCAAATGGGAACAGACTGCAGCTGCTGCTGGCGCCCCCTGTCGGCCGAACTGTCAATTGCATTGAAAATGAAATGAGCGCGAACGAGTTTGGCAAACGTGAGTTTTATATTGTTCATACTTCTTCTGGCCATGAGTGAAATCGATATCGAGAGTATTGGCTGAAGACAGAGTGTGTGAGAGAGACACAGAGAAAGACAGAGAGAGAGAGTGGGAGAGGTAGATTGCGCTTAATAATTCGCTTTGTTTTCGCAGTGAAATTGCGAAAAGCGTGTGTCGAACATCTTCACTTTGCTCATATATATCTTCTCCTCCTTCTCCTTCTCCGTTGTCTAATTAACGCTTCGACTTCGACTTTGCTTTCCAATTGTTGCTGGCTACACGTACCAAATTGTATAGCTGCTCCTCCTCTGGCTCATCCTCCTCCTCCTCCTGCCAACACGCGCCCCAAAACGAAATCAAACGAAATCTTTCACGCGCCAATTCCTCGCATAGTTTACGCTGCTTAATCAGCACGTAAATGTTTCGTTTTTATTTTTAGCCAAATTAAAACAATTAAATTGAAAATGCTGCAATATGGCACACACACACAGAGTTACTCTGGTGTATTGTATAATGGAAAATACTTGGCGGAATGAATATATATATGTATTTTTTATTTTTTTTTTTGGCAATTCTAATTGCCACGTGCCTTGGCTAAGTGCGGTCTGAGTCTGAAACTGTATCGTAAATTTATAGCTGCTATTTCAATTTGTTTCATATTTCCAAAAGTACCACATATACCATATACGATGATGCGGTAGTACATATATTGTGTACTTATGTTTATGTTATCCAATAGTTATGGTTTCTATAGATTTGCATTTCATTTACTGAAAGATATTAATAGTTAGCTGAACATGAAATTTTTCATTTTTATAGCCAATAGTTTTCAATATTCTATATAACCTTTTCTTTGTGGAATTTTGTGATGTAAGGAATGTGCGAAACAGGCATCTTAATCGGCTTGAATTATTTAAATGTTTTAGGAATGTAAGAGAGACTCTCTTGTCTGTCTCTCGGCCTGCCTGCCTCTCTGCCTGTCTGTCTCTTTGCCTGCCTGTCTGTCTGTATGTTTGTCTGTCTGTCTGTCCATCTGTATTATCGCATAGATCTCAGAGATTGTAAGAGCTGGAGCCAATCAATGTTGCTATATAATCGTATATATTTCAGTATATTATGATGTCTTATACAATTGAGCCACGCCTCCATAAATTCGTTGAAATTCGAATTGAGAGCTAATTTTTAAAGCTAGAACGTTAAGTTGTTTGTGTGTAGAAAGCCTAGGGGATTTCTGAAATAACCAATACCCACTCCTACTTATTTAATAAATATCTAACTTAGAAAATTAGTTTTAATCTTGAATTTATAATTTATAAATACTTTTCTGACTTCTACTTCAATTCATGATACTCTTCAGTTATTATTATGTTGTTTTGATAGCTTGTGCCTTTGTTTTCATCAAAACATTCTGCGAAATATGAAATGATCTATATTTTCATGCATATGACATTTCCATGTCTTACTCATAGAGCATATACATTTCCTGCATACCGCTCGGTTAGTCGAAATTTATGTGAGTTTGTGTCGACAGCCAAAAAGCCTCTGTGCGCTAACTTCTAACTGCCCAATTAAAGTGTCTCCAGATTTTTTTTTTTTTTTTGTTTTTTTGTTTATGGTATTTTCCTATTTTATGCATTTTTAACTGAAAAACCATTTGAGAATTTTTTGTGGAAACATAATTTGATGTCATGTTGATTACAGGCCACAGGCCGCTGAGGGCGTAATAAAATGCGGTTTACTTTTTAATGACCGAGAAATGGATAAGTAATGCGAGGCGAGGCCCGGATCTGTTTTTTTTTTTTTTTTTTTTTTTTTTTATAGAGTTGGAGGAATTTTTCATTGCACCACATTTGCGAACATAAAAAAATCAAAAAACAGAGGCAACTCTGGCAACGGGAAGCAACCACAGCAGCAGCCAGAGAACTAATTAACATTCCCCACTCTGTATACTCTGTCTATAGGAAGGGAAAGGGAGACTATGCTGTACTGACTGCATGTTCTATAAGATATGTGGCAGGCGGTCAGCCACAGCTGGAGGTGTAGGGGGCGTGGCATCGCTGGTGCATATAGAGCGGTTAAGTGGCTCCACTCGTCACGCTTTAACGGCTCTGCGACCCAGCACAATGCACACACTCTCTCTCTCTCTCTCTCTCTCTCTCTGTCTGTCTTTCTCTGTATCTCTGCGCCCCCATGGGGCATTCCATTTGTAGGGGGAGACAACATCAGCACCACCACTTTTCATCTAAGTTCTCGACCCTTTGACAACTTTTTTATTGTTGTTGTTGTTGTTGCTCTTCGTGCTTCATTCGTTTTTAAGTTTTTGTTTTGTTTTGTTTAGTTTTTCTATCGGAAGTTGTTTTGTTAATTTATGACTTTTTCAAATGGAATTATGTATGTGTACGTATGTCTACCCCCTACAGGAAATGCAATTAGTTTTTTTTTTCCATTTTCTATCGGTTTTCTCTCTCTCTCTCTCATTTTTTCGGGGGTTCTGCAGTTTGGGCATTTTCCTCTGTGTGGTCTCTCTCGCTACGCAGCAATTTGACCCACATGTTTTTTTTTTCTATGTTTTTCGATTCGTCGTCTCTTTCTGCGTTTTTTTTATGACGCATTTGACAAATTAGTTGAAAATTTACTACTTGACGTGCTGATAGATGAAGAGTGGCAAGGCAATTTGAAGTAAATTGATGGAACATGTGTTTTACACTGTTCTACATGTAACTAGTGGAGTTGCAATTGAAAGTTTGCAGACGCTTGATAAATTCTTATTTTTAATAAACAAAACACTTAATAATTTTACAGCAAGTACGATTTTACTTTTTGCTTATTTTATTTTTCTATCTAGTTAAGGGATATACAAAATAGATGCAGTTCCATTTCCAGAACTACTCGATATGCATTGAAAATTTTATAAAAATCGATAGTTTTAAGAGCCTTACATTTATGATATCAGTTAGTTAAAATTAAAAAACTATATTTATCATTCTAAATATATTTGTGTAATGTAACTTTTGAGTAAACAGTTCATGCAACTCATTTACTATAAAATAATTAATCATGTGATGCCTTATAAAACCTCAATAGCCGATATAATATCCAAGTATTCGTCATGTTATTCCTTAATGCGATTTAACTGAGGTTTCTCAGCTAATTAACTTTAAAAATAATTCAATCAATTAAAGAATCATTCACTTGGTTGATAAGCAATAAATATACTATTTATTTATGGGGATTATTTTATCAGAACCTTGACCACCTTGGCGTCATCTGCGGCTGTTAGCTAACACTTTATGCGATTACGTGTTTATTTATATATACATATATATATACATGCACTACGATCTCGCCCTCATCCATCTCACTTACTTTCTTTCTTCTCCCTCTCGTTTTAGACAACATAAAGTGTCGTGTGCGATTCTATATAGAATTACGTATTTATATACGTCGCTGCATTTCGTAATCTTTTTAGCAAAAAAATAAATAAAATGTCGAGTCTTCTCTTTTCTAACAGGCTGAAAGGGAAAAGCGAGACAGGGAGGAGAGAGAGAGAGAGAGAGAGAGAGAGAGAGAGAGGGAGCATTGCAAGCTGCCTTGTGCCAGTCTTTTGTTTTAGTGTGTCATTCTAAAAATACTACAAAATACTGCCATTGTTTCGCTAGATTTTAATTGTAGGCAAAATGCAATCTGTAAGATACTCTCAAGTATCTTCTAGCTACGCTTATTTCTCGAACCTTTTTCCTAAGCTTACCAGCTCTTATCACAACTCTCAGTCGGTTAGTGTATCTTGCATACATTCTCTCATGTGATATCTTTCGGTTAATTGTTTCGACGTGTTTCTCAAGTAGAAAAACTTTGCCGTCTCGAAGGTAATTGCCTCGTCTTTCTCTCTCTCTCTCTCTCTCCCCTTCTCTGTGTATACATGGCCATTGTATAATGTCAATTACTTGTGATTTACGACAGTTTAATGATAGACATAGTCGCGTCTTGGACCTGCACATGATGCGAGTTTAGCATGTGATGAATGCGATAAGTTCTTGCGTTGCCCAGTGTTGCATGTAATTGGCCAATATAAAACTTTGCTCGAGTACCAACAATTCCGATGGACCTTTAGGGCCTTCAGCCATAGAAAATGTCAAACAACTTTCCACATGCCACAAGGCGCTGGCGCTGGCGATGATGATGATGATGATGAAGATGATGATGATGGTTAAACTTCGTTGCCTGAGCTTGTGACGCAATGCAAAGTGGGGGAAAAAAACTAAATTCAAGTTTTAAAATATTACGCTATTTTGCTTATTCATAAGACAATCCGCTGCTCCTCCTCCCTCTAACAAGCTCACTAAATAACAATTAACCATATGCGGAAAACTGCTTTAGCCATCTTTCTCTCTCTCTCTCTCTTTCTCTTTTGTCTTAGTTTTCAATTCGTATTTGGCAAACAACTTTGTTTTTTTTACGTATTTATTTTATTTTTTTTTTGGTGGGGAATGCCAGCTGTCGATTTGAGTCAGCGATCGTAGGTGACAATGGGTCGATAAAACGTGATTTTTAATAATCTATAGATAAAACAAATCGGCCTTGAGATAATTTTTGTAAAAATGAGTGAAGAAATATTTTAATATAAATATTCAAAACGGCAAATTAGCGCAAATTGATAAAAATTTCGATAAGTTTGATAGCTATCATATATTATTAATATATATTAATGTTTGCATATTGAACAGAATGCAAAAATAAGAAATTTTATTATATTTATACTTCATTGATTATTGATTTCATTTATAAAAACTCACTATTATGTTTAAAACGCGCTTTAAAATCGATAACATATCGATTAATTAAGCAGTCTTTCTAAGTTGAATGTTTAAATTATACAAAACTCTAACCTATTTTGCTTGAATTTAAAATTTAAAATCTTATCTTTTGAAAATCTTACAAAAAAAAAATTAAAATAAAAATTCAACCATATTTCTAGCTACTTTCAAGCCATATTCTTTCACTTCTTGCCCATTGTTCATACAGTTCTTTTGACTCACCGCGCTATGTAATAATTCAACAGGTTCTACTCTGAAACAACGTCAGCCCCCAAAACGAATGTTCTTGTTTTGGTTCTACTATTCGTCTATTCGGGCAACTGGAACCTCTGACAGACCTAATACCACCAACCTGGGACCGAAAGGGAAACGAACTCATTGAAATTCTTGACAAGCTACGCACGCGAATTGGGTAAAATAATAAAAGAGCATAATAAAACCAAAGCAAAGAGAGAGAGAGAGACAGAGAGAGACGAGACGAGAAGGAAGACTAAAAACAGAACAAAACCAAGCCAGTTAAGATTGCCCATCTATTTATTTTTGGGGCTTTCACAGCGACCACATGGGGTACTACGTGTTTTTCCAAATTGTCGCGCCTCACACTCCTCTCGCATGTGGAAAATTCACCAAAAAAAATGTAATAAGCAGGCCACAGTGTGCACAGTGGGCGAGCAATAATGCGGCTAAAGCACAAAAACTTTTAATTAGAAAGAAAAATACAATGAGTTTCTATAGACAAACACTATATATATATAGTATACTATATATGTATATGGAAAATGAAAAGTTTTTCCCTAGCTGGAACAATGCAAGCAGCGTCGCCCTTTAAAAGGGGAAGGCAAAACAAAAGCTTAGCTCAATGACAGCCATAGAAAAGTATCTTGTATCTGTGAAGTTTCGAGCGGGCGAATGGAAAACAATAACTTGACACATATTGAAGTACGTACGAGGAAGAGTGTGAGAGGGAAAGAGAAAGGGAGGGAGTTATCATACACAGGAAGCATTCAAGTGCATTACACTCTCTCTCTCTCTCTCTCTCTGTCAGGCTGACAAAGCAGGCAGCTTTTGTCTGCCAGCAAGTTGAACGAACCATACCGCGCCTTTCTCGTACATTCTCAAAAATGTTGCCTTAGCTCTTGTCGCCGCGTCGACTGATTAGGGGAGCTGGCGCTGGCACGCCAAACACATTTGGGTCAAAAGCTACACTATGCATATTCATGCATGTGGTGAATATACCCTATACACAATAATATCTAGAGTCAATAATCAGTGGCATGCACTGATAAAGTGTCTGTCGCACCCCACTGTACATACAGACATATTTATCTCGAGTCATGTCGGTATTTATGAAAGAATTTACAATTGTTGTGGGTGTTGCAACATGCACTCGCTATCAATTACCCTACCCGCATCCCCCTTCCCCACACTCAGTGGGTCAGTGGAGCAGTGAACCAATTGTTGTTTGATAGATCTATGATTATGCAAGTACTCGAAAAGGTAGTAAAAAAAAATACATGAACTTCGTAGACCTTTCGAGCAAGGCACATGAAATGTATTTTGCAGTTAGAAAATATCACCATAACGCGTATTATTATAACATACTATTTATTTTGCTGCTGAAAATTGTGAAATAATAAAAAATAAAATGAACTTTGGTACAAAGTCAACGAACTCTTAACCCCACGACTTGGACATATGACCGCGACACAAACTCTTTCACAAGTGACTGCCATTGGATACGCCGCCAAAAAAAAAATACGTATTTAATTAATTATTGAAAATTATATTTGGAGGTTTTCTTCATTCGGGTTCGGATTCGCGTATCGTATTGTGGGTGCCCAAAAAAAAAAAAAAAGCTGAACTCACCTTTAGACAGAAATGTGTTTCTTGCGCAATTGCCGCGATGTCTGCAAAGAAGAAGAAGAAGTTGAAATACGCGTTAGGTAAATTTATATGTTTATATGGTATATGGTAAATTATTATTAGTTAGTTATTACAATAATCAGCGAAGGCTCTTAAAATTAATCAAAGTCATAAAGGAGAGACACAACACGAGAGGGACAGCCATAACAACTCATTAAGTTTACCGTATGAGAACTATTGTAATAAAAAACTCGCTACTTATGTCAACTACCCTCTCTCTCTCTCTCCCTGTCTCCCTCTATCGTTGAGGTAAAAAACACCCACACTCTTTAACGAACCGGAGAAAAACTTGTCAACTGTAACGCAGACAATGAACAGAAATGCAAATGCATAAATTAATAAGGTTCAAGAGAAATGTTAATACGGAATGTTATCGACTGTGACTACGACGACGACGACGATGATAATGATGATAATGATGATGATAATGATACTCATAATGATAATCAAGACAATGACGTTGACGATGACAATGAGAATGGCCGTGTAATGAGTAGAGAATAAAACACGACATGAAAGTCAGGGTTACGCTGCTGTGGAGAGGGAGGGGACTCTATTCTAGGGTTGTCAGCGCGTGGAAGGGAAGTAAAGCGAGTGAGGTCTGTGTCCCGGCTGCACGCAGCTAATTTCATGCTCAGTTGCGCATTATCATTTTATAATTGATAGTCCATTGAGAGGTATCTGTGGAAAGAACCATCTAAAAAGGACTCCAAACTCACTATACAAAAATATAACTATGTTTGGGTCGAGGGAAGTACAGGGTACCAAGTGGAAATACGCACTGCAGTACCAGCAAAGTTTTGCGTAAACTTTTAAAGTTATTTTCCAGTCGGATTCAACAAAAGGTACTTAAAAGTGGGTAATAATTAATGCTTCAATGCGTAAGATTTCAGAAATAAATATTGTATTTATTTAAAAAGTTTTAACACTGTATTATTAAGAAAAATAATAATGGACAAAACTTTTGCTGCGACATACGCAAAGATTAATATTATATGCACATATTCTGCAAGTTTCAGTTCAATCTGAACTTCAAAATTCAAGTTAATTCCCTACATAGCAACTCCCCCTCTCTTTCCGTTCTGTCTATCTGCCTGTCTACTCCCTCTTTATAGCACTATTATAGGTTGTTAGTTACAGCTGACTCAATTGGCCTCGTCACATCGATAGATGATTATAATGATGATGATGATGATGACTAAGGCAATTTGAGTTGGAGTTGGGTTTGTATCATTGGCCTGCAACGTTGACATGCATAGTTATCGATAGTTATACACATCTACGCTATCTATCTACGCTTGTTACAACAAATTGCCAATAAATAGTCTGGCTTTCTGTCCTTGCCAACGTTCGTTCGCCTCTCGCCCTACCCCTTCCTTTCCCTCCCCCGTGCGGCCTTATCGCAAGCACGCACTTTGCGTGTTTATTTAATTTAATACAAAATTTGCATAGAATTTTTTTTGCAAAATAAGCAAAAAGGATGCAACAAATCACGCTGATTTCTGATGCATAAATTAAAGTAGCTTCTTTTGATTGATATGCTAAGCTCAATCCTTGGCCTTGGTCTGTCACTTTCGGATGAAAAAAAATAAGAAGCATCGACACACCTATACCACCATTAAATACGAGACACGTCTGCTGCTGGGGCTGCTCGTTCTGATGAGCTCAGCTCAGAGGCTTACCTTGACCCAGCCCGATCCCAAACCCAACCCAACTCAGTCCCAGCTGAGCTTAGCTTAGCTCATGCCAGGCAATTTCTTTAGCTCTTTGCGCAGTAATAATTCAGAAAGAAACCCAAT
Organism: Zaprionus kolodkinae; assembly: GCA_018901885.1. Taxonomy (NCBI): domain Eukaryota; kingdom Metazoa; phylum Arthropoda; class Insecta; order Diptera; family Drosophilidae; genus Zaprionus; species Zaprionus kolodkinae. The sequence continues at coordinate 4,507,205 of JAEIFM010000508.1, forward strand.
GGGTTACCAGGTACCTTCTAAGTTCTCTACCCTCTCCCCTGCCTCCTTGACTTGTGTTTTGCCCCCCTCCTAGAGCATAACTAATACGCAAGTCGAGGTAAATGGGAGTACACAAAACCGATGGCCTGCTCTTTGATTAATGGATGCCGCTACTGTTTGATACACACGAGAACACGGCGCAGAGCTGGACAGAGGCGTAGTCTAGAGGGGCGGAGGTGGGGGGAATTTATAACTATCTATGCACGTTTTTCGATTCGAGACGCGCTTGGGGCGTGCACATAAAGCAGACTGCGCAATATAAGACTCTCTAGAACCAGAAATTAAACAGAGAACCACAAAACCAATTCCTTTTTTTTTGCCCCCTCTCGGCTTTAATCGACTTTAAGTGGCCCGTCATCGAACATTAAACGATCGCAACTTGTGCTGGACATGCTAAGCATATCATTTATTAAGTTTATAATGTGCGTGTGTGTGTGTGTGTTGCCCCCAGTAGGACGGGGGGATTCCCCCCTGTCTGAGAAGCCAAGGTAAAGGCATAGCAGAGTAGGGATCTAATTAGTGACAATCATTTTTCATTTTCATCTTTTACGAATACATACATATTAACCCTTAGCTGCAAACGAAGAAATCTTGAAGGAGTCACTTGACCAGTTTTGTATCTCACAGATACGTAGATACATTCAGAGTAGTAGCGTGTTGTGAAATTCTCTGCGGTTCTTTTATTTTTTTCATTTTTGTTTTTCTTTTGTTGTGATAATTAGGCAAAATATTCAAATAAATTATCAACTAGAACAAATTGCCAAGGGGGGCACACACACACACACACACACACACGATAAGATGTGGGCAGGGGCGTCGGTGTGGAAGGGGGAACGACGACTTGAGTCGACTTGGCAGCTGCACAGTAGCCTCGCTGCTGATTTTTTTTCCAGCTTTTGTTGTCGCATTGTTGCACAAAAGTTTTTTACATGATAATAAATTTTGTGGGCTGCTGTGGCAGAGGGCGTGGCACACACTGGTATGTGTGTCATGTGACTGTGTGTGTGTATGTGTGTGTATCTGTGTGTGGGCTGTAAACGAGTTGAACTAAGCTGAGTTGAGCAAGCTGCAGCAAACGACGACGAAGATGTTGCTGCCCATTGTGAACAGCTCTGGGACAAATATATAGATAGAATTATTTACAATGGCAACTCTGGCAACTCTGCACAGTGTTGAGTAACACACAAAAGCGTACAAGTTAATAATACAGTGGCTGCGTATTGTAAGTGATATATCAAGCGAAATTATGAACATGTAACGTGTAGTAACGGAAGTTTTTCTGGGCTAAAGGGGGCGTGGCCAAATAAGAAAAGAAAATTCCACTATGTACAATAATAAGACATATTGTCAAGAAATTTGACAGCTCTAGCTCTTTTAGTCTCTGAGATCTAAGTGTTCATACAGACATAGTCTACGATTAGCGTTTACAAAACATTTATTTTCAATCACATAGTTAATCTATATGATCATCACATTATCATGCATATTTCATTAGGCAATTTGCGCATATTACATGCGTATATGAACATGTAACGTGTAGTAACGGAAGTTTTTCTGGGGCTAAAGGGGGCGTGGCCAAATAAGAAAAGAAAATTCCACTATGTACCATAATAAGACATATTGTCAACAAATTTGACAGCTCTAGCTCTTATAGTCTCTGAGATCTAAGTGTACATACAGACATAGTCTACGATTAGCGTTTACAAAACATTTATTTTCAATCACATAGTTAATCTATATGATCATCACATTATCATGCATATTTCATTAGGCAATTTGCGCATATAACATGCATATAAGCATGGTTAATGTTCGAGATATGTGAGATATCTGTGTATAACACAATTTTACTCTTTACTCTACAAAGACGCGTCTCGGCTTCCAATTTGCATTTCGAGATGCATTTTCAATGTTGGTCACACTTGGTAAATGCAAATGCAAATGCAATTGTTACTGTTGTTAGGCATTTACTTAATATGCAAAGTATGGTATATATAGTATTGCGACCACGACAGGTTATGGTGCTGTCATTTAGCCTGATTGTAGCGAACAAAAGGAATGAGTTATGGTTACGGCCAACGGTGTGTGAAAGTATGTGTGTGAGAGGTGTGTGTGTATGTGTGTGTGTGTGCGTATCTGTGATAAATCTTGGTCAGGTATTGGCCACAGGCATTGGCGGAAGTTGTTGCCTAACCAGTTGCCCGATAAGGGGTGCGGTCTAATGTTCACTGATTGAGATAACGACACAACGTTCCCAACTCATTATCGATAGTTGCAATCGATAGTTAGCTTAAGAAAACAAAACAAAAAAAAAGAAAGAGAACAATTTGCATTCCTTCCACATCCTCTAGTTAACTTTAAAAAATCTTAAAAATTCATTTGAGAAATATTTTCTACTCTTTAAAGATTTATGCACATGTTTTCTACAGTTATTGATAGTAATCCATGCCCAACAAGCTTTAAAAACAAATGAGTTTTAATCAATTATACTTAATTCTCGGTTTATCTCGGTTTTTATATCTCTTCCATGCATATTCCTATGCACCAGACAGCTCATACCTGCTATTTAAAGTGTTTTCCTTATTTGATTTTTTTTTCCTTTTTCATCGTCTACCTTTGAAGCTACCCGACCGACCGACCAAGCCCGATTCCATCAGCACAAACCGCAAACAGCTGACATATCAAATATTTAATTATCGCATGTTTTTTGTTTGTTTGTTGCCATTTCTTTAACGAATTCTTGTGCTTGTTTATGTTTGTTTTTTTACTCTTTGTATGATTTTTTTTTATTTTGTTTTATTTTATTTATTTTTTTTTTTTTTTTTTGGGTTGTGTGTTTACGAGTTCTTCTCGTGTGCAATAACCTTGCCAGAACGCGCAACAAACTTGACACGGCAGAAGAAAGAGAGAGAGAGAGAGAAAAAAAAGCGCGAAATCTTAGATAAGCTCAAATTGCGTTTCTTTTATGTGGGCTTTATTTCACATAGAGCTTGGTTCCCCATTTTTTATTATTTTTGTTATTTTCTAAACCTTTGTGGGGAGCATGAAAAATATGTGTTCATTGATTGCTCGTTTTGTGTTTCAAGCACTTTTCGCATGTTTACACACATCTCTCACTCGCACACTCTCTCTTTATCTCTCCCTGTCTCTTTCTACCCTCTTACTCTGATTTATTTATCAAGCAAGCTGTGCAAGTGCTTCCTATTTGCCCGCACACACCCAAGGTTGACTTTCACGCTGGGGTTGCGCTGCGCTGCTTTGTTTCCTTAAACGAATACAAATGAATATTCGTATGGGTACTCGTATTGTACGTAATTCGAAATCGATTTCATTTCAGACAATGCACCGCAAGGTTTTTACGCACGTCAGTTTGTGGGTCTTTTGTTCAAAATGAGTCTCCTTATCGCAATGTGATATTACGTTTCAAATATCCGATTGCAATTGTGAATATTATTCATGCTGCTTATCGATAATTAGCCTTTCTAGGCAATTCTCATTAAATGCAGCTCAAACAAGACTAACATTTATAGTGCAATGCTACTGGAGGCTCTCTACACGATTCTCATTTGAGCTTATAAAACTTACACGTGAGCCTCTCTTGGCGATTCTCAAAAATTTAAGGTACAGTGCACAGCCTCTCCATGATTCTCAAATACTTAAGCCTCAGTTTTTTTTGAATTCTTATTTTATGCAGTTTCAGCTGCTCTAGGCGCTTCTCATTTTGCGTATATATCGACGAGCCTCTCTTTGCGATTCTCACCGATATAAGGCTTGGTGTATAGCTTCTCTTTGTGATTCTCACATATTTAAGGGCGTTCATTTAAGTAAATATCCAAAATGAGCCTCTCTTTGCGATTCTCAATGATTTGAGGTTCGGCTTATGCACTCAAACTAATAAGTTGGCAATACTCTAGTATTACTTTCTGATCACTGGTATGTGTGTTTATCTTGACAGCATTCCTACTAGTTATCATCACGTGTATTGGACACATGTCGCAAATCAAGCGACATTCTTTTCGTAAAAATCACTATATTTAATACTATAACAACCATGTACAACTGCAATTGCAAATGATTAATATGTGTAAATTTTGTGTTAATTCGCTTTATCAGAACAACAGCAACAACGCAGCACATTGAAGAACCTCGATTACACCCACTACAACTACAAAAAACCATACCATACCACATACCCTGCATATGGCTCGACACCAGCACTATCAATGGGAAATTTATTGCGACGCATGCAAATCATAAAAAATGCGCTGTTAATTAATATACTCAGTGGGTTGCAAGACGGCGGAAAGGGGGGTTTATTCCGCAATTACAATTACGATAAATTATTAGTGCATAAATTTTAATTTTGTTGAAAATCAGTAGTCATTTCTGTATATATGTCTGTGTAATGTAATATTCATGGACTTGAACGATATCATGCCAGCTGCTTTTGCAATCGTCTTTTTATCGCGCAATTGTTACGCCCGAAATGCAGTTTAATGTTTTGTAGAGGAATTTTAATCGAGTTAGTGAGAAAGAGGGAGGGAGAAAAATAGAGAACGACATGAGATGAGTTCAAATTCTTGTCAAATGGAATTTTTATTCATAACTTACCCTATATTGCTTTGCTTGGTAATAGTACGCTCAGTTTCTCACGATATGTAAACGTAGCACATAGGGTTTCTGTAAAATAAAAAAAAAATACATAAATAGTAATTATTATAAATGTAAACAAACCATCAATTACAGAAGTTGACTTACAGCACTTATCACTAAGTCTACAAAACCCAGATTCCACTTGAGACCCAAAGCAGGTGACCCCATTACAAAGTTTATTTGAAATCTAGCATGCTTATCGCAGCACCAAAGCTTATAAAACCTTGCCCACAATAAACATACAATATACCTAGTCGTATACCTATACTATGTGTATCTAAACTTAATGATAATAGCTGCGGGTATTTCAGCTGCATTATCTATCGTTGCATCGTTGCTGCGTGAGACTATTTGACTGATAAGCAACGTAAAATATATATAATCCCATTGCGTAGTCTCTAACCCGATGGGGTCGGAAACCGTAATCAGTAATTGGGGGCGTGTGAGTCACAATGATAATGTGTGTGTCAAATTAATTGATTAAGCAGGCTACAAAATTGGGTTACACAAATCACAGTCAATAAAATGATTGATAAGCTCAGGATGTTGAGAAATATGTAAACATTTGTGTCGATTGCGACTTTTCTAAAGATTTACGATATTTTCTTGGAGTATTCCAGAGTGTTCTGGGAACTTTGAGTACATCTGTGAATTTCTTAATAACTTTTAGTATTTTGCGTTTGAGTTTCTTTAGTTTTTACTAGGAAACTCAATATTTTCATAGGCAAGCCCGAAGACCTATATTGTTGTTTACATGAAGTTCTCTTATTTTTATTTCGATTCCCGACAAAATCCACAATTCAAGTGTCCCCGCTGCTTCGCACATAAATCAGCTGCACAAACAAATGATAAACATTCGATGGGCTCGAACAACAAATCAAATTGTTATTAAGCCGCATAAATTTCACATTTTGCAAGCCGAAGACGGGCGATAATTCACGGATTTAAAACTGCCGCTCCTCCTTCTACAGCAACCAGTAAAAAGAAGATGATGATGACGATGATCGTGAACAAAAAAAAAACGAAAGTGTTGGCTGCACAAATCCGTTGATCGGGTGTGTTATCGTGGGATCACGTCGCTGATATTTCATTTAAATATGCAATTTGCATGCATGCGCAATCTTTCATTTTCAAAATAAAGCTAAAAAAAAACTCCAACAATTTCCTTGTTATTTTATTTCCAGATGCCACCGAAATGAAGTCTCGCCCAGAAAGGAAGATACGTTTATTTATGCTCCAGACGTTTGCGAATAAAAATAAATATACTGCACAAATATATGACATAAACTTATAGAAATTATGGCAACAAGTATGCCAACTAAATAATTAATAAAACATATATTGTTAACGATTTATCAACGAGAGAGAAAGAGAGAAAACTATTGAAAGTGTGCAAAAATGAAACGCGAATCAAAAAAATTGTGTGTGTGTGTCTGCTCGAAATTGAAAAGCTCATAAAATAGAAAAAATAATAATAATAACGAAAACTCAACAAGTGAAAGCGCCAAAAATAATAATACACATAACACACTGGCAAACAGACAATTTATCTATTGCCATATGTATATATATATAAATGAATTTTAGCTCTTGTTTTCGTTTTCATTTTGATTTCATATACATTTTTTTTGTATTTTTAACTGAAGAGCATAACAAAATATATATGTAGTTGTAATAATTGTAGCAAATCTCAAATATAATTTTCAGTATTGCTGTGCTAAAAATCAATCAAAAATATTGATCTCTCTTTGTTGTTGTTAATTGAAATTTGATTGGCAAGCTTCATTTCATTAGTATCAGAGCATATAAATATAAATTTTCCATAGACATTTAATTGAATTTTGTTTTCGTTTTAGAACCTTCAACTAAATTGAAATCAAAGGAAACAGCTGCTGTAATCAATCGACCTACAGATGCGACTGTCAGTGTACACTTAATGTCAATTATTGCGCATACGCAGCGTAGCGCCTGCACGAATTTTGTAGTAATTGTTGCACAGTGGTTGCATTAGGCATTATTTCTTTGTGAATATATTTTATAAAATTTAACAGCAATTACAGGTTTTCATCCACTGTGCGAGTCTCTGTCTTACACTCGTATCCTGCAAGCACATTTTGAAAGCAACTTGTGCACAGCTGCTAATTTATCAGCAGCAAAAATATGATTAACCGCAGCACCAAGACACCGAAAATGAACACAAAATGAACGTTTTGCAATCTGTGCAACAAGAACAACAACAACAGCAACAACAACAAGCAGCAGCACAGACATTGCATGACTTTTCGAGTCATAATGAAACCGAAAGCAGGTAACAACAACAGTTGTTGGCGTAAATTAACGTTAAGAAAGACGGCAAAACGACGAATGTACAATTTGAATTGGCAACTTGCGGCAGAGAGAGAGAGATAGGGGAGAGACGAGGGCACAGTGGTACAAGCTGCAGAGATACAGTGACCATTTAGCGATTTTTTTTCTATTTTTTTTTTCTTGTGCACACCCTGATCTGCAGCCAATGCACACCCAGCCCCATTCGACTTGTAACACAATCGTTAAAAGAACAAGAAAGCAAGGCTACCTTCGGCTTGCCGAAGGTTTCATACCCTTGCAGTTATACAAAATATAAAATATCTTTGGATTGCTGCTGGTTTCTGTGTAATTTACTGAACAATTACAACAGTACATCGATTATATCAACCTCTTATAATTTCGAATACTCAGCCTCCTCACCACGGCAAGGTCGCAATCCTCGAGGAGGAATATTTATAATACCTTAAACAACATTGCACATATATTCTTTAGTTACAATAATAAAATAATCTAATTAACTTAATATTTAAAAATAAATTATTAAATAAGTGATTATAGCTAAGGAACACGCCGTCATGGTGACTATATGGAGTTTGATAAGTGATTGCGGCAGCACCGCTTACTGTGTTATCACAAAATATCCAATCAATTTGAGTTAACTGTTTTGTTGTTGGCACATTTTGTTGTTATTATTTAAAGTAGACTCGAGCTGATCAGTGGTTGTTGATCGGCAAATGTTAAAATCTCCTAATATTACCAATTTTGTAATATTTTCAGCTGACGTTAGCCTTTCAACATCATTTCTGATTTCATTTCGAAACCTTGTAATAGGAAAAGCTGGATTCCTATAAACAACTATGACTATTGTATGCAAGTATTTAAATGTATTTAAATGTATTTATTTAAATGTATTTAAATGGACTGGTATATATTTCTTACGTTATCAACTGTAACTGTTTCATATAAGAATGTTATGTTTTCCGATATATTTTGTTTTGCATATATCAGTATTCAATTCTTAGAAACAGCATTTGGTCGAATGTCTTTGTGTTGTAAAGGATCTGTTGGTCATAAAATCTAAATTTGGAAAGTTCTCTTTCAAAAATGCATTTGAATAACAGCTATATGATTTTTTGTTTAACAGCTACATGTAATAGTACTCAGATTTCCATAAAATTGCAACAAGAACCTTCATTAGGCCGATCGTTGATCGTTATAAGTTATAAAAGTTCGATTTGGATTTGGTAAGCCTGATAGCTATATCTTGAAATATAACGAAAATCGGCCGATAGGCTCCATAACAGCTATACGATATATCAGTCCGATCTGGCCCGTTCCGACTTATTTAAAGAGGGCAGAAATAAGAAGCTTGTGAGCAAAGTTTCATGATGATAGCTCAATAACTGGGGGACTAATTTGCGTTGCAACAGACAGACGGACTGACTGATTGTTCCTATAACAGCTATAAAATATATACGTCTGAGATATTTAAATGGAAAAACTAAGGACGGGTTACTGTATAACATTAAAAAGTATTGATAATGTGCGGTATTTCCAAAAACAAAACAGGATTGCATAGAAAAACCCTGATTTCAGCCGATTGTTCCTATGGCAGCTATATGTTATAGTGGTCCGATTTTGATACAATTGACAGCATATTAAGAACGTAATAAAAATAAGATTTGCCAAATCTTGTTGCAATATCTTGAAAAACAACAAAAATCGGCCGATAGCTTCTATGACAGCTATACGATATATCGGTCCGATCTGGCTCGTTCCGACTTATTTACTGCCTACAGCAATAAGAAGCTTGTGTGCCAAGTTTCATGAAGATAGCTCAAAAACTGAGAGACTAGTTTGCGTTGCAACAGACGGACGGACGGACGGACGGACGGACGGACGGACGGACGGACTGACGGACGGACGGACGGACGGACGGACGGACAGACGGACATCCATTTTCCGACTCTCCTGGTGATGCTGATTCAGAATATATATACTTTATAGGGTCGGAGATGTCTCCTAAGGTGCGTTGCAAACTTCTGGCTAAAATTAATATACCCTCTGCAAGGGTATAAAAATTCGTGAAACGATACGAGGCAGGGGCCACTTTTGTAGCAACTTTATAACTACATTTACACTCGATTTTGGGGTCTGGTTTTTGGCTTTTCAGCCAAATTTAAGCTGTAAATTTGTCATCAACTTATCCGCATCTACATAAGTAAATAGCTTTAATTTGCCTCTTAATGTGCCGCCAACGTGAAAGTGTAGCGAGCATATTTATGGGACACTCAGCTCAAGCTCAGAGATAATGGCAAACGTAAAGTCAAAGGAGAGTACAGATATTTATTTCTTAATTTTAACTAGTTATCGTTAAGTATAGTTCGATTAAGGACATATGTATCCTTAAATTAGCATCGGATTCTGCTCTGTTCTTTATTCCTATCGTAAAATTACAAAAACTAAAAGCAATTTATTAATTAAATGCTTAATCCAAATAAAAATAATATAATATTTACACAATTTATAAATCTCTTTGATGAAAACCTCTTCAGTCATTAAAAATGTGCATTAATGAGTAACTCCTAGTCGTTCACATTTAGCCTATTTCGCACACGTGTCTGACTTAAATTTCAGCTTTAAACGTATTTCGAAAAGGAATTTAAGAAATTTTCTCGTTTGTTATTTATTATTTAAAAACAAATGAATTTTTGTTTTTATGTTATACAAAAAGGAAATATTTCTTATTACTCGCAACGTTTCCTAAGTAAAATTAATTGTGTAAGATATAAGAAATACGAGAAAATTACCCAGAAAACATTTTCAACATATTTTTAAGTCAGACTGAAATACTCGTGTAAGTATACTATATTATGTTATACGCTTCACAAGATTTGTGTGTAATTATTTTGTTGGGGGGCCTCCTGCTGCGAAGATCTTAACTTGCAAGTACGCCTACTTTTTACATCATTTATTATGTGGGCAATCTACTAATAATGCCTGCGATTCGACTCTAAATTACTTTTTACTGAACTGCACGAGAGAGCTAGAGAAAGAGAGAGAAGGATAGAGAGGTATGAAGTGGAGTATAGTTGTGGGAGGGGTGGGATATATCTGGTTGCAAGTGTGTATGTGCTTGTGGCACGCTTCGCTGACTTGGCTACATTTATCGATGCGCTCAGCTGCAACTGTTGGCGGGGGAAATTGAGCAATGAGTGGATTGATTGAATCGAAGGTAGGCAGGCAGGCAAGCCAGGCCAGGCGGAGATAATATGAAATCAAATTTGAGATTCTTTTTTTTCTCTCTCTCCCCTACTGTACCCTCTCTTACTCTCTCTCTCTCCCTCCTGCTAGTTGATTGTTGCATCTGTAGGCGTCGCTTGTTTGTCTGCTCGCTGGGCTTTTGAGTGTCAAGAACTTGTCTTGGCCATAAAAGAGAAACCGGCAGAAATGTGCACCAAATGCACCCAGTACCACTACGGCCAACAATTTGGTTGTAGTTGCTGCTGCTATTGTTATTACTGTTGTTGCTGTTGTTGTTGTTAAAGTTCAACCAGTTTCATGGCAGCCAAGAGCGACTTTTATGGTAGCTTGCAGACATCAGCAGAAAAATCAGAAATAGCTGTCAATGCGCGCAGGTTGAAGTCATGGCTATAACTCGCATTCATACTCGCACTCGCACTCGCACTCACACTCGCACTTACACACACATTCATACTCTCGTACTTGTGCCTAGGCCATGGTAGTTTCTTTGGTATGTCAATTTAAGGGCGAGTCGGCAGCGTGTGGGCGTGGCAAATACAAAAAGATTACAAGGCAAACAGCATACAAGAGCATGGGCAGCTCGAAGGTAGTAGAACTCTCCACAGATTACCTTGACTACATTATACTTTCAAGTTAACCATATTTCCTTCAAACAACAAAAAAAAACAAGTAGGTAAGGCTACAGTCGGGCGCCCGACAGTAAGATACCCTTCTCCCAATTTTCCAAATACGTTACAAACGTGTAACCACACTTATAATTCCAAGCAGAAATTTCTGCACAAAAACATTTAATACATATAGCTTACTCGCTCGCACTCACACAGCGACGCGCGTAAAGAGTAAAGCGACACGCAACGTCGACGTCGGCGTCAACTGCTCAAAGCAGCGCGTCGGCTGCCGCTCGTACCGAGCATTTGTACTGAAAACGTTAACTTGAATAACTTCGGTGTTATTGGTCCGATCGTATTGTAATTTGGAGGATATGTTCAAATTGCATTCAGCTTTATACATACCAAAGCATAACTTTATAGGTTCATTACTTTGCTTAATAATCGTAAATAACCGATTTGCGGGGGCGGTGGGCGTGGCATCAAACATTTGACATAAACTTCACCTGCCCCGAATATATAGGAACCTTCATACCAAATTTGGTGTCTCTAGCTTTTTTAATAGCTAAGATCTGTTGTCTCAAACAAACAGACGGACAGACGGACAGACGGACAGACAGACGGACATGTCTCAATCGACTCGGCTAGTGATCCTGAGCAAGAATATATATACTTTATGGGGTCTGCCACGCCTCCTTATGCCTGTTACATACATTTTGCACAAAGTTAGTATACCCTTTTTTGACCATTTTCAATGGTCGAAGGGTATAAAAACAAAATAAACTAATTAGTTTCATTAGTTTGTAATCAGATCTTCACGCGCTGTTGAAATTCTCTTTTCGGGCATCAACGCAATGACCTGCATAACAAACCATAACAAACAGTGTCAATAAACCCTTTTTTTAACATGATCATGATCATCGGACATAATCAAAACAGCAAAGAACAAACGAGCCAAAAAACAAGTTTAATATATTAGTATTTCAATAAGCCCGCTTCTCTGTTCTCGTTTCTCTTTTCGCTTCTCATTCGGCCATACTCCAATAATACATACAACTACTATGGATGCGGCAGGCACTGAAGCATTGCGAGGCGTTAAAATACTGAAAAATGGTTAATTGAACTGTTAGTTAGACATCCTTTTTGAAAAGCTAATAAATATTATTATTATTATATTATTACTAGTCATGACAATCAACTTTTAAACTAGTAATTTATGATCATGCCAAATTTAAAGTCTCTAGCTCTGATATCTAAAATAAGTGTATAAGTACGTTTTGTGTATTCTTTTTATATCCATTTTCAATGTTCGAGAAAACTAGAATAACAAGTGAAGAGAGAGAGAGAGAGAGAACACTGAGTGGAATAAGAGAAACGGGGATAGGCAAGTAACTATCTTCCTAAAAGGTAAAGTACAAGTACCTACGCGGCACAAGGCGAGAGACAAGTCGAGACCATTTCAAACAATGCGCCTCTCTGGTCTCCTAACCTGGCAACCGGTTTCCACTTTTAACTCTTAAAGTACAACTACAAATAGCAAAAAAAAAAAACTTGAGCTTGAGTATCCATAATAAACGGGCAAGCAAAGGGCAGTCGATGTTGTATGAAACTAGTGTGTATGAAATCGGGTTTTTTTTTCGTGTAGAAGCTGCTTGCCGAGGAGAAGGTAGCGCAGGTAGATGCACCCCAGACCTGGCCAGCAGCAGGAGCAGGTAATGTGCTTGAAACAGAGAACAACACTGTGATAAATTAGGAGTGAAAACTATTCGATTTTAAAGAAATACGTAGATTGATATACAGACTTGAAAATATTTATATAGTTCTCGAGCAGATAGGGATATCTTCTTTAAGGAAGGACTAAATAGGAAATATAGTAACTTGAAAATTTGAGTTTTCTTTAGATATATCACTAATATAATCCTCTATTACTACTTCTAACTATGCAAATTTCTCAGTGTAGCTTGCTAACAATATGTGCAGCCTTTTTGGTCAATGGCTTTCGCAGCGCTAAGATCGGCAGCAGCGTTGCCTCAGCGGCAGTTTGGGGCGACGTCTCTTTCTTGGCTTGTCTCCATCATCGTCATCGTCGTCGTCGTCGTCGTCATTATCATCATTCATTTTTCATGGCTGAGTGCCTGCCATGCAGTTAGCTCTGATTGTTTACAGCTGCCGTCGAGTGGTGCAGACTGCTCTCCGTAAACTGGTTTTGAGCCTGAGCCCCACGGTGCCAGAGTCTCAAGTCTCGCTCTCCGGTCTCCAAGTCTGCTGTCTCTCCGCCCCCAGTCTCTCGTCTCAAGTCTCGCCCCAAAGGCGTCGCACAGCTGTTGGCCAGGTTCAGAAATTTAATATGCCGCACGCAGGATGCACAGACAAACGGGAAGACGGACAGCCGGGAGACAGACAGACGGACAGACACGCACTCAACGCGCAGCGAGTCGGGTGCTGCAGTCAGGAGCAGCGACTGCGGTTTGACCTAAAACTTTTTGAAGACACTGCACAACCGTTTCATCATCCGTCCGCCTGCCGCCGTATGTCCGTATGTCTGTCCCCCCATCGCATATGAAAATGTTGATACTTCAAGCTGTGGCCCAAAAGCTTTGTTAGTCCGATTCTTGTCTCGTCGAGTTGTGTCTTTGTTTTTCTTGCGGTTCCTTTTCCTTCTTATACACTGCCAATGTGTCCATATCGAATTTGTAAGTTAATATGTTGCCATAAACTTTAGTAATATTTGTATACATTTTCTCATTTTCCAATCGCAACTAAATTTGATTTTTTTGAAATTTTGAGGCGAAAAGGGGCGTGGTCATATTTTAAAATAGACTTGATTCTAGAATTGAATAGATACTGCAACACACAGCAGTATTTTTTAAAAAAAAGTTAATGATTTTAACTCTTAGATTTCTGAGATATATGAGTTCAAAGAGACGAAAAGATACCCAACCAATTCTAATAGATTTAATTATCTTTGATAAATTATATCACTTTCAGTTTTCCATCTTAGTTAGGGTATTTCTGATTCTTTTATGCTTTATTTCAATTCTTCTCGTTTATTTGTATTATTATTATTATTATTTTTTTTTTATTTGGCGCTGCTGCAACTCATTATTTTGCGGTTGAAGAAGTTCGTTCTGAGACTGAGGTCCAACTTCTGCTTTGGCGTTGAAGTGCATAAATAACTTCTCTTTTTTTTCTTTTTTTTTGTAAAACGGTAAACGATATATGTACGCTGGTGCTGCTGCTGTTGTTGTTACCGGTTGTTTTGGCATAATCTCTGGGGCATTAATATAGTACTTCTATATACGTATACGTGTGTTGTATGACTTGGCTTGGCTTAGTCAGATTTCAACGAGTTTCGCTCGTGGGCTGATGAAATGAGTTAAGATGCCTCGCAATGATTGCTTTGGGTCAGCAGAGAGAGAGAAAGAGAGAGACTAACGGTTCATACACTTTTTTTTAACGGACTGCGTAATGAAATTAAAAATTGCGGAAATGTTTCTTAAAATACCAGTCTCTATAGGACTGTGTATCTTTCTGCCTGTCTGGCTGTTGTCTATAGGAAAATCGCATAATTTATGAGTATGGTTAGAAGGTCTTCGAAGTCTTAACCTCAATTAATCTCAATTAGCCAGCATCTAATTAAAAGCCTACGCTTAAAACTCTAATAGTTGTTTATTTATACTTAATTACTGTGATTCTAAACGTGTCATTAGCAAAATAATTAATATTCTATATGATATATATTTAAGAATATTTCTTTGAGTATATTAAATGAATAAATCAAATAAGTACTCAAAAATAATCGAATTTAAATATTTCAACTTTTAACTGTTTTTAAACCTTATTTTTACACTTCCATCAGGGTTTTTTCCCAAATTGCAAGGTGTGCACACTGCCCATGCGAGTCCCAAGTTCAGCTTTGACATTTTAACGAGCAAACGAAATGCCAAATAGTAGAAAAAGTCTGTAGAAAAAATCGAAACGCCTTCGATAGGTGCTGCCACGTGCTACCCACCATCAACATCAACAAATGGGCGAGAGCCATGTGAGAGACGCCTAATTGAATTTTCTCATCGTCGAGAACACCTGTTCGGGGCCAAAAGTTGCATTGAAAAGGTGAGACTACTGTACTATATATGATTCTATCTCCGATGATATACCTGATGATTGATATATACAGTGGGCTGCCAGACATCGAAATGATTTTATACCATTTTTGAGTTCTTTTTCTGCGTTCTCAATTATAATCGTTATTAATTAATTTTGAATTTCTTTTACAGCTAATTGAAACTAATTAAGTTGTCGGAAAATGCAACTGGAAACTCCTCCAGAGTGCAGAGACGAATATTACTATGCTTAATGAGGCTGCACCTCGTCTAGACAGATGGCGACAATGACAAGAGAGGGGATAAAAAAAAACAAACTAAGGCTGTCAAGGTGTTAACGATTAATTACGATAAATAACTTGGCTAATTACAATCATACAGCAAGCAAAGCTTAGAATCATTTAGAAAAAGTGTAAGTAAATTATTAGAAAAAGTGGGCAGAGAGAGAGGGAGGGAGAAGCAGAGAGCTCGTAACAGCAACAAACTGATGATTAAAACTTAATTACAGCTTTTCGAAACGCTGCGATTTCACTTTTTATTATTATACCATGAGTTATACGAGTGTTTGTGTGTGTCTCTTCTTGTGCGATTGCCTTGTAGACTTGACCCAGTTTTAAACAAGTTGTTAAAGAACCGAGAATCATAATTTGAAAATGTATATTTGTTGTAGCACTTGTTGCTGTTGTAGTTACTCATCAACGCACGCCCTCATGCGTGTGAGTATCTGACGGATACGCGCAGTAGTTTGGCACTACGACGCCGACCAAGACCCAATTCTTTCGATGACAAAAGGAAAATCGTTTCCATCATCATGGCAATATCGAGTGTCGTTTGTCGTCGTCTCTCTTTCAATTACAGAAAGAGACACAAAGGTCTTGGCGCGACAATTAAAAAGAAAACCGAACTACACTCGCAGGTTCCACATGTATCTGTAGCTGTATCTGTTGCTGTATCTGTATCTCTGACTCTGACCTTAAAGTGGGATACACGCAAAACTTTGGACACGCTCATACACACATACATATACATATAGTATATATGTAGTCGGTTCGCCCACCGCTTGACAAGTGCTGCACAAGTGCTAAAAGCACCCACGAAACTGGGAAAGTTTCGAAGGTCTGGCGAATATCTGAAGAAACACAGCGATTTGTTTGACAGCTGACAAAACCGTTAAGACATGCTATCATAGCATAATATCAGACTATAGTATTGTTTTTGTTTATCGTTAACATCTGGTGGGCGTTACAAAACTGCGCTGTGATTGCCGTCTCTTTTATCGCAAGTTAGGGAAATCCGGTGTTACATTTTGGTTTTATTTTTTTTTTCTTTGTTGTTAATTAAATAATTTGGATGTGTGCTGCGTGGATGTCGCGCGACTAATCAATTTCAATTGAAGGTGTCGTATGACACTACCATATTGTCAAGTGGTTGGATATATTGTCTATTGAAGGCCGCCGAGAGGCCTAGTAAAAGAATAACTGACGTAGGCGCGTTAATTGTTCAAAAGGAAAGCAAGGTTATGAGTTAGAGTAATATGCCTAGCAACAGTTTGTAGATCTAGAAACTGTATCTAGGCTGGTTTTAATTTAAATCATTTATACAGTGCAAAAAATTTAGATGATGATTTCATGCTTTCATAACTTTCTAAATATTTCAAAATGAATTGAAACTAGTTCAAGCTTCCTGAAAGAGACTTAGCCACGCAATATTTTGATATTGAGTGTTACACGTGAATCCCAGATAAACCAAGACCTTCACAGGTCCATCTTGATTTCTTTTCATATGTTTACGTCACGTTGACTAACCGAAACTGTAAAAAGAAAGAGAAAGAGAGATAGAGTTAGTTAGTCATAAAATGCAGTAAAAATTGCTCATAACAGACTCATGAGATTAAGTTTTCAATAAATATTTCAAGTGCTAAAGGAAATGCCATTTGTATTATCTACCCGCTAATTCTTGTTGCTAAAGTTTTCTTTATAAACACTTCGATAAATAACAGACAATTATCGAATCTAAGAAACCTCAACACACTTGTCACAAATGCTAATTCCCTCCTACTTGGGAAAAACTCAACCTAATTCTCTGGC
Source organism: Zaprionus kolodkinae (assembly GCA_018901885.1). Classification (NCBI taxonomy): domain Eukaryota; kingdom Metazoa; phylum Arthropoda; class Insecta; order Diptera; family Drosophilidae; genus Zaprionus; species Zaprionus kolodkinae. The sequence continues at coordinate 4,524,266 of JAEIFM010000508.1, forward strand.
TGAACTTGCTCAGTAAAACGTTTTGTTTGCTTTGTCGCTTATCTAGAATTTGATTACCCCTTTCAGGTTTTTGATATAATATATATTAAACTAATTGTTAACAAAGAAAAAATTGTATTCTTAAAGATTGTCGTAGATAAACGTAACTATACAATTGATAAGCTCGACGACCTCGTCATCTCGTATCGTATTTGAGAATGAGAAAAACAGCATAGAGCATTGTATTGTATTCCCGGCAAGTTGATCAGTAAGTCGTACGATATTTTGTAATAAAAGAAATATACATATGTTTGTTCGTACATATAGATCGAATAGGAAACCCTATAACTACACACGCAAATGAATCGTGAGTAGAAACGTTTTGTATATATTAGACAATTGTCGGAAGATTTATGGCAAGTGATGCCAAGCAATTGTGACGCAAATTAGAGGGAGGAAAAGGGGGGAAGATTAGAGGGGGTAGATAGGGAAGTACGAGGGGTGAGCTGTTGTCAGTAAATCTACGCGCGCTAAATTCAATCACACAAATATAAATACAGAGAAAATACAAACTGTATATAAAATATATATACAAAGTATACACAAATATACTACTGCATACACCGGAAGAATGGGTTGAGTGTTTTCTTTAAAAATAAAATATAGAACACTGATGCTAAGTGATCAATTGGGGAGACTATAAAGTATACGTATTTACTATCTAAGTTTTCTCGCACTTAGCTGTTCAGCAGCCCCCAATTTCGCGCTGTGTATTCGCTTTAAGACTGAGATTTCGCATTAATATTCCGCATGCCGCTTGACAACTGATTATTATAGTTGTTTATACCCCATGCCTGCCGCTTGAACTCTCCGCTGGTTTGGACCAATCCGCTTTTGTTTGGTAATTTGCGTATGAAACAGCTGTGAATTTTTGCCGATTTCATTGTGAATGCGCTCTGTCTCTATTGCTTATCGCAGCACGTTCTCTCGCTCTCTCTCTCTCTCTCTCTCTCTGACGGCTATGTCACCTGCTTTTGCAGGGCCTGTTACACCTGTTTTTCAATAGAAAGATTCATCCGGCGCAATTCAATGGAATCAATGGTTTGTCATCAAATTTTTGAGGAAGTTGATGAATTTCGGTATTTTTAGTCTCGTAATCTCCATTGAGGTTAATCAGGGGGGTCTTCCCAAACGAATTGACTTCGTCACATTTGTATTTTTCGGCGATTTCTTCCATTCATTGATAAGCTTATAAAATTTGGAATGCACTGAGCTGATAAAGAGTACATATAGCAAAAAAAAAAAAAAAAAAATCATTTACTGTCTATGGCCCGAGAACTTTGATACTCCGAGTTCAATTGAGGTTCTCTCTAATCTTTCTGATAATTGACGACGGCGTGTGCTAGTTTTAGTAGTATTATTCATTAAACAATTTATAAGTGTTTAACATTAATTCAAGTGCTAATTAATTTTTTTTTACCCCACTTTTTGTTTGCTTAGATCTTTTATGTAGATTTCGGATTTCAAGTACATGTATATATAGTATTGCCGATTAGATGGCATTGACCTAGCATGCTTCTTGCTTCGGGTAGGTCTAGTTGAAGTGTTAGAAAAATGATTTTTATAGTTTCGTTCGTGGTACAATCGTTTGTATTCTAAAGTCTTAGCTCTTGTTTTTTTTTCTGAAGTAAATACTTGATATATCAACCTTTTTTCAAGAGGTTTTCACTCATCTAACGGCACTTTTTTTATGCTATTTATTTCAGCTACAGTCTTCTTATGGAGCGGGGCCAACAGAAATTACGCCACTTGTCTGCTTTATGCCGCAGGGGGGAGTGGGGGCACCCGAAATTTTTGCGCACATCATAAAATTGCGTAAATGGCAGACAAGGCAACAGCAACAACAACAGAAACTATTAAATAAATACTTATAGTAATAACATTTTAAGTAAGTCCGTTAGGAAACGGAGCATGCAGAGAGCAAGAGAGAGAGAGAGACAGAGGGGGCCCGAAAACCAAGTGGGTTACCACTTTTTTTATGCGCCACTTCAGCGGGACCATAAAATGAAGAAAAATACCAACAACCAAACAAAACCAAATCACACCTGAGGGCATCAGAATTGTGTCACTCTGAGTGTGTTTGCGCAGAAGAAAAAATTATACTATACGAATTTCATTAGAATTTCTAAACAGACCAAGCGAAATTTCATTTCTTTATACATTTGCATAAGTTGATGAGTTTCGTAGCAGGCAGACAGTGAGAGGGTGGTTCGGTTGTTGAATATATTACGAGCACATTTAATTCTGCACTTCAGATTCTTCTGTTTTCGTTTCGCTTCTCATTTCTCATTTCCATTTTCATATAAAATATTTATTCAGTCAACAAAATATTCCTATTTCCATTTTATTATAATTTTTTTTTTGATTCCTTTTTCATATTCCACACCATTTACCCATTATTTTTATTTTTTTTTTAGTCTCATAGCAGCTAGCTTCTGTGCAGCCACAGACTAGAGTGAAATGGAAAGCTTGGTCAAATGTAAAAACGTGTTGCAAATTGATTAAAAAGAAAAAGAGCTAAAAGATTGCTTATAATTCTCAACAAACAAAGCGCTGATTAGCCCGTAGCTAAGCCGAAACGGGAAGCAGCAAAAGAAAGAATGAACAGTTATTTTCGACGTCGTCTTGCCGAATATTGTATACTCTAATCAAAAGATTGTTTGACAATTAACTTCCTCTATTATTGTTATAATATAATCTTGAACTTGACTTTAAATTTAAAATTCTTTTTCCTAAAAGATTTTATACATTTTATCAAGCACTAAAACATAATAATCTTATCTAGTATATAAAACAATATATTAACTATTTCCCAGTTTTTTATGGTTACGGTTGGTATGCGAAAATATGAATATACCATATTATATTTTAGATACGCATAAATTTCACTAGAGCCATATTTTCTAAACGTATCTGAGAGCATCTCACAGTTTATCTGAGCATCCACAAGAGTCTTATTTCTTATGTATGATTTTGGCTTCTTCTTCTTCTTGTTTTTGCTTCTTATCGTTTCAGCGCTGATTTAAATCTTTAATAGCCCCCGAGAGTGTGAGAGTGTCTGTGTGTGTTCCCCTTTGTGGCTGCTGCTGCTCATTAGAGACCGACACGACGAACGACATTGACAACGATGATATCGAGATGCTTTTATGAATTGCTTGTTAGTTCTTTTATTTTTATTTTTTGTGGGATATTGGTTTTGCAAAAGTTTCACCTGCTGCCAGTGTGATACGCTTCTAAGTTCATGCCTCCATTCTTCCCATCGATCGGTTTTGACTTTGGTTCTTCAAGAATTATATTAAAATCCATTTACGCCAAACGCGGAAAAACTCATGAAAAAAAATGCTAAAAAAGTTTCTTGGAAAACATGAAATCATTTTAATGAAATTTTAATGGTTTTTCTTAAACGAAAGAGAACTTGAGAAAATTCAACGAACTGAAGATTAAGGCAGAGCCCTCACTAATGACAGTACAAATTTGAAATCAAGGAAATAACACTGTAATCTCAGCTGTCATAAGCAACGATCTGTAAATATTTATAAATATACCTCATTTCATATAAATAAATATATAGCATATTTAGAAATTCCTTATCTTGAGTGGCGCCAACAAAGAATTTGTTTATAAACAAATAGAAACAGGTGTTTGGCTGGGAATGAGTCGGCAAAATGCCTTATGATGCCTAATGTTATAATACGTAATTAAATAAAACGTTTTATAGCATTTCTATATTTATTCAAAGTGTCATTGTGCCCGACAAAAAAGTGTATAAGCAATTAATTGATAAAGTACTTAAAAATCAGCTAAGATTGTCAGATAAGATTTATGACTTTCATTTGCTGCAGTATTTTGGGGGATTATTGTTAATAATTTATATGAACATTTTTTATAATTTATAGTTGCATTTAATTTATGAATACTTTATGGTATGACTTTTATTGAGATCCGGTACTCAATTTGTTTATTATAGTTTTCCGTACCAGAAGTTTAACAGATTATTAGAGTAACTGTTCTACTACTGTTATTGCACATTTGTTTTCGAAATCTGTTTATCATGAGTTTTTGTCTCACAACTTCAATCGAAAGGATATGAATACATGTCCTGCACACACACATACACACACGCACACAGACACCTTGTGAGATGCTGCACAACTCTCCCAAATTTTATGCTCTCCGCTTTATCTACAAAACTCGCGCTCTTACTCTCTCGCTCTCTCACTCTCTGTCTGAGCGCAATGTGCGACAACGACGACGACTTCAATTCGCATTTGTTTTTGTTCCTCTTGTGTGGTGGATGCAGGCAGACAAAAAAAAAAAAGGTTCTAACCGTAAATGTGTGTACAGTGTACACCTTTCTACACCAACAACAACAACAGAGAAATATACATATATGAATATTCAATTCTTTCTTGCCGTACCTTATTGTTATTGTTGTTGCTGTTTCCGTTTGTTTCTTCAACTCTCTAATTGGAATCGCTCGATAAATCGGAAATAGTTAAATATGTATTTTGTATAGGTATATCTCACACCAAGGGGTAAACACTTTTAATTTTTCTTTTATTGTTAAACTGTTAAACACTTTAGTATTTACTAATACTAATTATTATTATTATTTTTTTTGTTGTGATTAAAATTTGATTGCTTTAATTTAAATTTTTTTAATGGGTTTGATTCTACTTTAGAGTTCCATTCAAAAAAACTTTTAGCACGTTGTGGCGCGTTGTTGTGTATTTGTTTTACCGTTACACAAATTTCACTTTCGATTTTATTTGTATATATTTTGTATTATTATTTTATTTTCTGCTTATTAAATCAATTTTGAGAATTGCATTCATCAAGAATGTGTTGCCGCGCTTTGTTGAACCGACTTCGTTGTCGTATAGAACCAAACAGAGCCTGCAGTTTCTTCTTTGGGACGATGCTGCTGCTGCTGCTGCTGGTGCTGCTGCCGCTTCTCTCACAATTGAAATCAACAATGCGCCAGCAGACGAACGAACCGAACAGACGTACGAACGGACGAGAGACGAACGAGAACGGGCGAGCGAAAGAGTGGAAACAGTAAACAGTAAAACCTTTGAGCAACTTGAAAGCGAATTTCAACTTTCCGCTCCACACAACCGCACAGCGCGAAAAATTTTTCTGAACTGAAATCCAATAAGAGGTCTGGCGGCAGCGGCAGCGCCAGCGCCAGCGCCAACAGCAGCTGCAAGCGACGGACGGCAAAGGCAAAGCAAATGCGAAGTAAAAGGCAAGCACGACTGTTAGCATACTCTGTAAGTTATATGCTGGAGAAATACGGAATGTGTTATATATTTTCTGCACTTGCCAATATGCATAAACAGTTAAATTTCATTATAACTATAATTATAAAATATTTATTAAATATTATATCTGTAAATTTATATGTCATTCCTGCTGTTTCAGCATGGCATACCCCATTTCAGGGCTTCCACTGCAATACACAGTAGGTAAACGCACGTCGGCAACAACAATGAAAAGTACAGCTCACAAAAACAGCAGCAGCAGCAACAACAACAACAGCACACTAACAGGCACTGCAAACACAAAGCGGCAGTCTGAGCGCAGCAGAGAGAGAGAGAGTGAAGAGAGCGAGAGAGCACCGCCGCAAGGGTGAGAGCAAACGCAGCAACGCAAAGCAAAGCAAAGCAAAACAAAAGTAAACACCATGAACAGCCCAGCACAACATAATTGACTGAGAGCGCGATAAGGCATAGACAGACAGAGAGAGAGAGAGTGAGTGAAAAGAGAGAGTGCGGCGCGAGAGCGACTCTAACGGTGTGCGTGTGGGTGAGTAGACGGAGTTGAGTGTGTGTGTGTGTGTTTGTTTTGTTGTGGGTTTTGTGACGACATGCGAGAGAGAGAGAGAGAGAGAGAGAGAGAGTATATCGCGTTGCATGATAAACGAAAAAAGTTGCAAGAAAATACACGTGCTTTATTTCCATCATATCCATAAAGGTAGCTCACATGGAAAATTCCTCCCTCAAGTTCGTATTACTTGGATTTCAGACAAAAACAAGCATGACGAAAGGCCCACATTAAATATACATTACTAATCGCACATAATGGGCGCGTATACAGATCGATCATGTTGCATGCAACAACACTAATACCTAAGGTTACCAGCAACTACCCCCCCAATGGAAAATGAAATTACACTCCACTTCAAAAACACAATCATTGTACACACGCCCGCATATGACCCATGGCTATCGAAATTACATCGACGAGAGTCCTCGTATTATTTGATTGGCCTTCATGCGAGCAAGCAACCCTCAGGAGTTGATCAAATAAAAATTACCATAACAAAAATTGATCATCATATGTCTTGTTGCGGAATATCGACAGTCTGGCAACGCTTTAAGCGCCTCATCCAGCAAAGTCAAAATTCAAATGCAAACACATGCACACACACAATTACACGCTACTGCGGTGTTCTCTTTGTTATTGTTTTGTCTCTTTCTTTGCTGGAGAGCGAGCTATAGTAATAGCCAGAGCAACAGATTTGGCTCGCTCTCTCTCTCTCTGTCTATGTGCGCTAAGCTGTTAACAGCGCCGCGTGTGGTGGGCCGTAACAGTGCGCTGTTAATTAACAGTGTCGCACAGTGCTGTCAGTTGGCAGTTTGAGAACAAAAAAGGCTCTGTTAAAGCGTAAAAAAGCTAAACAAACGCGTAAAAAGAGCTAAAAAACAGAATTTATTGAATATAATAAACGAATTATATAGACCATAATAAAGGTTTTATAAGTGCTGGCGGTGTCGCATAGCATTTAACATAATCAAACATGGTTTAATTTACAATACTGGGAAGTAATTAAGACAATTTCTCGCCTGATAAAAAGAAATTACACAGTGCAACAAGCTGCGGGCATTTGTTTTTATCACAAAAAAAAAAAAAAAACAACACCAAATTGTTTACTCCAATTACAACATATGGAACAGCTGCTGGAGCTGAGTAGAAAGATGGAGAGAAAGAGAGAGAGAGAGAAAACAATATCTCAAAACACAAACAAGAAATCAAAACAAGCTCAAAAAGAAACTGGAATAAATTCTTGAAGAATGGAGAATGTGCGTCTGGAATATTTATAATCAGAACATGTTCGAACATGTTGAAATGATGTCGCACCGTTTTCGAATTCAGATCGCAATAGGATAGAATTTTCATTAAAGATTGATAATATTTTGCAATCGTTTCGCGTAGAAAGTTCTTCATACTCCATTCTATATTCTCTTCCTTATTTCCACCTTCAAAACACACCCACCCACCCATACATAACTCACCACACAAGCTCTAGGCTGTTTTTTTTTTCAACTTTTCAATCTACGTCGAGCCGACGCATTTTGAATGATAATTTAAAGAAAGACGGAGAAGAGCACTATGAATCCATGTTGGTTGTACTCACACTCACACTGGCACTTATACTTGCACTCATACCCCGCACTCGTACAACTTCTATCACGACAGCAGCAGCCCACATACTTAGGCGAACAGAGTTGGACACTTCTTTCTACAGTTTTTTTTTTTTTTTTTTTTTTTTATGACAGGAAGAAATCCATCAACACGATTCTTCTGGCCGTTCGCAAGTGCTCAAGCTGCTCGACTAGCGATACCATACATTACTTAGACTAGATATAAGCAGCAAGTTTTATCAATTTGATGGAAATATTTTTGGGTTTTAATTTTAAAATATAGTTCTAAAAAAATACTTTCTAAATACTTTAAGAAATCTAGAGTTTAAAGTTTATCATTCAACTCACATTACGTACATTACAGGGTATGTTAGAGAAAGAAAAAAAAATGTTGGTAGAAAAGTTGCATTTTAACACTCGCTTTCTTTGGCCCGTCATCTTGTAATGTGGCCCGCAGTCAGAGTATTACATTAGGCTAGTTGTTAGACCCCTCCCCCACTCCACACCCTCACACACCTCAACCCATTTTGCCTACTTAGAGTCTCCTCCTTCTGGACAGCCCGTCGCGGGGTCGGGCAAACATTTTACACTGTCACGGGAAATTGTTTGTTTAACATGCGCGACGCGTTTAAAATTACATGATGAGCAGCATTTATCAAAAAAAAAAAAAAAAACATAAAGTAATCAAAACACTGCAGGAAAAACAAGACGCAAGAAAACTCAAAGAAAAGAAAAAGAAAGAAAGAGACAGAAATATATCCAAGAAAACATTGCAGCAGATTGTCTGGAGAGAGACGCTTCCTCAACTTCAGCCTGGTCCTACGCAAGTTTTTTTCACTTCTTGTCTGTGATTAAACGTATACGAATATGAGTGTAAGTGTGAGTGCGGACTACGAGTATATTTAGCTGACTCGTCTCGGGTCGTCGTCGGGGTCTTGATTCAATCGACCGACTGCAGTCGCAGCCAATTCTCATCCCATTAGGGCATCTCTCTCGCGGGGTCGCCTCTGTCTGCTGACCTGGGCTGATTTCTTGGAAAGAAATTATGATATTCCATGATTTTTCAGTTATACTATAGTTCATACACATATGTCTACCAGTCTGCCACCTACACGTACTTAATGAGAACAGACCGCAAGAGGGCAGGGCGAAGGTCTTTTAAATGAAGACAGTAATTGGATGGTAAAAATAAGACTTAAAAAAGGGTAGACTTGATAGATCATGTTTAGAAGGGCAGTAAGAGATGCTATGCTATGCTTGAGAAAAAAGAAGAAAAATTGTAGGATCTATCATGTTAGAGTTTTATATCTAAAGCGAGTTCAATAAGACTTAAAGGTTACAATGAGAAATTGCAGAGATAGAGCATAGAATAATTTTTCACAGAGAAATTAAAAGAATATTTAATTTTTATTAGCCCTGTACTTTCTTCCTTTGGTTCCATAGAGCATAGTATTATTTTTTTTAAAGAGAATCCAATAAAACTTCCTTCACTCTCTCTCTCAGAAGAAACTCTCTCTCTCTCTCTATTTATTTCTATATTAGAGCCGCATAGTAAGGTTTATCTTTTACATAAATATAAGAAAATTTAGTTTTCTTTCTCGACCTCCTTATGAGCAAGATCTCTTCCTATAGCAACTGCTTCGAAAACCAAAAAAAAGAACTTCCCCATTTGACCCCAAAAAAAGAAGCCATAATTTAACTTCAACTTCAAGTTGATTACAGACTTATTCTTGGGCTTCTTCTTCTTCCTCCTTTTCACCCCTAGTCAGTCTGGGTAGTATAAATCTTCATTTATCGCCTACATACACCCCCTACAGAATGCAGCGTAACGCCCTAATGGGGTTCGATATGCTGGCATAGTTTTACTTAAAGCTACAAAGACTGCAAAGTTGACAATTAATCACAAAGAAAATAAGTGGGGGAGGGGAAGGGGGGGAACTTTGCAGACTGGTGACTGGACCAGACACAGGCCCATAATTACCAGACACGTAAAGCCCCAAGTCAGCAATGTTTCCCACTCTCTCCCTCTCTCTCTCTCCGTCTCTCTCTCTCTCTCTATCTCTGTTTCACTCTGTCTGAGTTGAAAAGTTGACTTAATCGGCTTGCGAGACATTGAGATAAGCCAGACTGAACTGGGTGGGGCGGGGGCTTAAGACTGGGCGGGGGGGAGGGGTTGTCTGTAATCAAGTAACGGTTAATGTACGCATAAATTAATTATTCCGAAGCACAGAAGTCATAGCTATACGTAGCTGGTTGAAATCAAATGCCAATTAAAAGTAAAGCTACAAAAAAAGGAAAAGAAAAGGAAAAAAAAATATGTTCAATGTAAACAAAAGATCAAATTGTTGCTGTCGATAAGGCGTGGCAAACAGCTACTCTTAAGTGCATATGACCCGAGGGGTTTACGACTCGCCTCTTTTGGGGTTCTCTCTCTCTCTCTCAAGTGCCCTACGAACCGGTTTGATGAATCAGGAGATCCGTAGACAGCTGTGCATCAAGAAAACAATTTGGAGACGGGGTCAATCAGCAACCGAGTCGGTTCAGAGTCCATCAAACACACAATTTACACAAGATTCCAAATTGTTCAAATAAATCATCAACTCAGAAAAAGGGAAACTCGAGAAGAATCTTCTTTATCGCATTTCCCAGGGCTGTGGGTAGAACCTAATGAGAGGGACTCACTTGATTAGGCTGCTGCTGGAATCTTTATAAATTATAGTAAAGCTTAAGCTGAGACAGCTGCGGGACAAGCAGATACCCTGTAAATAAAAAAAAAAAAACTACTATAGTTTCTCTTTCTTTTCGCTGAGTTATCGTATCACATTCTTCCTCTATAAACATATATATAAAAACTCTACAAATTTCCTGTATCATTCAAGTGTTTTCAAGTGCATAAACATACTTATGGCAGCGACTGTAATTCGATATATCATGGCATACGCAAACAACGCTGACAAAGTCATATTGTGTGGGTGGGCGTGTCCACACCCCTCCCTTCACAGAGAAATGAACGAGTTGTCCCAACTCGTTGACTCCTTCTCCTTCTTCCATGCCCCTCCTTATCTATCCCACATCGTCTGGAAGGCGTCGTTGATATGATTTTTTACAGCTCGTTGCAATTGCAAATTGAGTGAAATAACAAATTTTTTATAACGCAAATGCTTGGGTAGGCAGTGTGGTCTCTCGACTTTATAGACAGTTTATTTTTGGTGCTGAAAATAGAGAAAGTAATTTTCTCAAACTTGGTGAATTTGCGAGATTTTATTTCTGTTTGAGGTTAGGTAACAGTTAAAAAGGAAAATTTATTCTTTTCTTATTGTTTATTAATTTTGTTCGAGTTTTTTTAGTATTATTAAATCGATTTTAAATTTTGCCCACTCAACAGGCCTGGTACCATCATTTTACACCGATCGTAACTTTCTTAAAAATCAAACGATTTTCAAGCGGAATGATATTTTGTTTGTTATTTAACAATCTTAATGATTCTACATTTTAAAAATAGCGAAATCGGTTTTCTGAAATTTTTCAATATTTAGAAAATTTAGGTAAGGGTCCCCCCTATAAATTTTCGGCAAAAATTTTTTTTCTTTTTAATTTTAAATCGCGAGTTTTTAATTTTAATCGATTGCGGAGGTCAAAATTAGTACTAAACAATTGTTTAAATCGATTTTAAACGATACTTAATTTTGGCCTAAAAATCATGCCGAAATGGTCGAAAAATAAGACATGTAACACACTCAACAGGCCGGGTACCATCATTTTACACCGATCGTAACTTTCTTAAAAATCAAACGATTTTCAAGCGGAATGACATTTTATTTATTATTTAACAATCTAAGTGATTCTACATTTTAAAAATAGCAAAATGAGTTTTCTGAAATTTTTCAATATGTAGAAAATTTAGGTAAGGTTCCCCCCTATAAATTTTCGGCAAAATTTTTTTATTGAAAATTTTAAATCGTGAGTTTTTAATTTTAATCGATTGCGGAGGTCAAAATTAGTACTAAACAATTGTTTAAATCGATTTTAAACGATACTTAATTTTGCCTAAAAATCATGCCGAAATGGTCGAAAAACAAGACATGTAACACACTCAACAGGCCTGGTACCATCATATTACACCGATCGTAACTTTCTTAAAAATCAAACGATTTTCAAGCGGAATGACATTTTGTTTATTATTTAACAATCTAAGTGGTTCTACATTTTAAAAATAGCAAAATGAGTTTTCTGAAATTTTTCAATATTTAGAAAATTTAGGTAAGGGTCCCCCCTATAAATTTTCGTCAAAATTTTTTTATTGAAAATTTTAAATCGCGAGTTTTTAATTTTAATCAATAACGGAGGTCAAAATTAGTAATAAACAATTGTTTAAATCGATTTTAAACGATATCTAATTTTGGCCCAAAAATCCAGCCGAAATGGTCGAAAAATAAGACATGTAACACACTCAGCAGGCCTGGTATCTTTATATTGCACCGATCATAACTTTCTTAAAAATCAAACGATTTTCAAGCGGAATGACATTTTATTTATTATTTAATAACCTGAGTGATTCTGCATTTTAAAAATTGCCAAATTCGTTTTTTTCATATTTTTCGATATTTTGGAAATTTAGGTAAGGGTCCCCCCTGTACATTTTCGGCAAAATTTTTTTTCGAAAATTTTAAATCGCGAGTTTTTAATTTTAATCGATTGCGGAGGTCAAAATTAGTACTAAACAATTGTTTAAATCGATTTTAAACGATACTTAATTTTGCCTAAAAATCATGCCGAAATGGTCGAAAAACAAGACATGTAACACACTCAACAGGCCTGGTACCATCATATTACACCGATCGTAACTTTCTTAAAAATCAAACGATTTTCAAGCGGAATGACATTTTGTTTATTATTTAACAATCTAAGTGGTTCTACATTTTAAAAATAGCAAAATGAGTTTTCTGAAATTTTTCAATATATTGAAAATTTAGGTAAGGGTCCCCCCTATAAATTTTCGGCAAAATTTTTTTATTGAAAATTTTAAATCGCGAGTTTTTAATTTTAATCAATTGCGGAGGTCAAAATTAGCAATAAACAATTATTTAAATCGATTTTAAACGATATCTAATTTCGGCCCAAAAATCCAGCCGAAATGGTCGAAAAATAAGACATGTAACACACTCAGCAGGCCTGGTACCTTTATATTGCACCGATCATAACTTTCTTAAAAATCAAACGATTTTCAAGCGGAATGACATTTTATTTATTATTTAACAACCTGAGTGATTCTGCATTTTAGAAATTGCCAAATTCGTTTTTTTTAATTTTTCAATATATTGAAAATTTAGGTAAGGGTCCCCCCTATACATTTTTGGCAAAATTTTTTTTCGAAAATTTTAAATCGCGAGTTTGTAATTTTAATCGATTGCGGAGGTCAAAATTAGTAATAAACAATTGTTTAAATCGATTTTAAACGATACTTAATTTTGGCCTAAAAATCATGCCGAAATGGCCGAAAAATAAGACATGAAACACACTCAGCAGGCCTGGTACCTTTATATTGCACCGATCATAACTTTCTTAAAAATCAAACGATTTTCAAGCGGAATGACATTTTATTTATTATTTAACAACCTGAGTGATTCTGCATTTTAGAAATTGCCAAATTCGTTTTTTTTAATTTTTCAATATATTGAAAATTTAGGTAAGGGTCCCCCCCGTACATTTTCGGCAAAATTTTTTTTCGAAAATTTTAAATCGCGAGTTTGTAATTTTAATCGATTGCGGAGGTCAAAATTAGCAATAAACAATTGTTTAAATCGATTTTAAACGATACTTAATTTTGGCCTAAAAATCATGCCGAAATGGCCGAAAAATAAGACATGAAACACACTCAGCAGGCCTGGTACCTTTATATTGCACCGATCATAACTTTCTTAAAAATCAAACGATTTTCAAGCGGAATGACATTTTATTTATTATTTAACAACCTGAGTGATTCTGCATTTTAGAAATTGCCAAATTCGTTTTTTTAAATTTTTCAATATATTGAAAATTTAGGTAAGGGTCCCCCCTATAAATTTTCGGCAAAATTTTTTTCGAAAATTTTAAATCGCGAGTTTGTAATTTTAATCGATTGAGGAGGTCAAAATTAGTAGTAAACAATTGTTTAAATCGATTTTAAACGATACTTAATTTTGGCCTAAAAATCATGCCGAAATGGCCGAAAAATAAGACATGTAACACACTCAGCAGGCCTGGTACCGTTATATTGCACCGATCATAACTTTCTTAAAAATCAAACGATTTTCAAGCGGAATGACATTTTATTTATTATTTAACAACCTGAGTGATTCTGCATTTTAGAAATTGCCAAATTCGTTTTTTTTAATTTTTCAATATATTGAAAATTTAGGTAAGGGTCCCCCCCGTACATTTTCGGCAAAATTTTTTTCGAAAATTTTAAATCGCGAGTTTGTAATTTTAATCGATTGCGGAGGTCAAAATTAGTAATAAACAATTGTTTAAATCGATTTTAAACGATACTTAATTTTGGCCTAAAAATCATGCCGAAATGGCCGAAAAATAAGACATGAAACACACTCAGCAGGCCTGGTACCTTTATATTGCACCGATCATAACTTTCTTAAAAATCAAACGATTTTCAAGCGGAATGACATTTTATTTATTATTTAACAACCTGAGTGATTCTGCATTTTAGAAATTGCCAAATTCGTTTTTTTAAATTTTTCAATATATTGAAAATTTAGGTAAGGGTCCCCCCTATAAATTTTCGGCAAAATTTTTTTTCGAAAATTTTAAATCGCGAGTTTGTAATTTTAATCGATTGAGGAGGTCAAAATTAGTAATAAACAATTGTTTAAATCGATTTTAAACGATACTTAATTTTGGCCTAAAAATCATGCCGAAATGGCCGAAAAATAAGACATGTAACACACTCAGCAGGCCTGGTACCGTTATATTGCACCGATCATAACTTTCTTAAAAATCAAACGATTTTCAAGCGGAATGACATTTTATTTATTATTTAACAACCTGAGTGATTCTGCATTTTAGAAATTGCCAAATTCGTTTTTTTAAATTTTTCAATATATTGAAAATTTAGGTAAGGGTCCCCCCTATACATTTTCGGCAAAATTTTTTATTGAAAATTTTAAATCGCGAGTTTGTAATTTAATCAATTGCGGAGGTCAAAATTAGCAATAAACAATTGTTTAAATCGATTTTAAACGATATCTAATTTTGGCCCAAAAATCCTGCCGAAATGGTCGAAAAATTAGACATGTATACACTCAACAGGCCTGGTACCTTCGATTTGCACCGATCGTAACTTTCTTAAAAATCAAACGATTTTCAAGCGGAATGACATTTTGTATATTATTATTTAACAATCTAAGTGATTCTACATTTTAAAAAGAGCAAGAGAAAACTCATTCTGAAATTTTTCGATATTTTGGAAATTTTGTTGGGGGTATAAAATTTCAAATTTTTTTTTTTTTAGTTTTAAGTCGTTTTAATTTTAATGGATTGCGGAAATTAGTACTAAACAATTATTTAAATTGATTTTCACCGTTCATATACTTGATCGGTTTTATATATTCAGATTGAATGACACATTTCAGGGTATTTGTTTTTAATTTTGTTTTTTTGTAGAAAACTATTTTTTAAATAATATTTGAAATTTTCAAATTCTTAATATAAATTATACATTTTATACCTATACCATGTCTACTACTTCTATGGTTTTAAATCCTTAAACTTTTATTGTGCTTAATAATATTACAAATTTGCAAATACCTAATAAAAATCATACAATTTGTTTTATTTCAAGTACATATTGAGTAATTACCCCCTCCCAGGTTGACCTTCACATGAGTGTCCCTGAACTTGACTAGAAAACCGAAATAGTATATAGATAAATATGGCAAACGTAAATCCCTGCAATATTCTACGATACACTTGACCTAGTTTCGAGCACAATTTTCCATTAATGAAACCTTCAGAGCAAACGCAATTGTACGAATACGAGTACTATATATAAAGTAGTTTACAGTCCAGAAAGCACGAACTGGGCACACTTGAGAGACGTAGCAGTACTCTCTATAGAGCTTACACAATCCGACGACCAGCCAAGCGATCCCATTGACGCGACCCCAGTCTCAAAATGTCTCACATGATGCGATTTCGACGAAGACCCACATGCCATAAAGACCGAAAAAGTGTTAATAAAAACGCGTATGAAAATTGCCAAATTTTCGTATAATTTTTGGGAAAGACCAACAAAAAAAAGGGGTCGAACGTTAAGTGAAAATTAACCCAACTTATTCGGGCAATTTCCCGCAATATCCACATGAAAAGGTCGCTTTCTGCACACACTAATGGATTTAGACGGGTTGCGGCAAGGCCCCAGCAGTCTCTTCCCAATTCTTTACAATTGGGTTAAGTGTCTGCGGAAGGTGTGAATAAACTACCGTTACCGGGGGCTAATTGAAATGTTTTACCCTAAATTCAACATTAAATATCATATCATTTGCATCATGTGTAAACAATGTTGGAAGAGAAAAGAAAAAATGAAAAATGGAAAGGAAAACACAAATGTTCATTGCGAATGCATCATAAACATTCCCCCATACTCAATCTCACTTTTCTTTTTCCGTGTCCGGAAAAGGCCAAAGCAGGAAAACTATAAAATGCACGCGTTGCAGTCGGATGAAATTTTCCGAGTCCAAGCGCATGCAAAACAAACAAACTAGTCGGAAAATAGAAAAAAAAATGAAAATAAGGTTGCGTGGGGAAGGAGGGGGGTCACGCACTCTGCTAACCAGATGGTCCAGAAATTTTGCAATAGAACATGAATTTGCTAAGCGTGCGAAGAACGACTCGAAATTAATGGCGCTACAGCAGCCCCCGCTCCCCGGGGGTAAGAAATCCAAACATTGTAGTGCTCGATAAATTCTTTTTTCGCTAAGAAAATCTGCCTAAGGGGTCGAGAGAGTGAAAGTGAAAAACACAAGCAGCTGGAGAGCTAATTAATGGTATTAATCCATGAGCCATGGGATGTAATGTAGGTCAACTCTGGTGATAAAGTTGGATAAATATATAGCACCACCTACGGTTCAATTAGTTTATCTTATGCAACGAATAAGGTAATACGTTGCCTAAATGTTAAGGATCTCTGCGACTAGACGCGCTATAAAGATGAAATTCCCTATATAGTGTCAGCTTATGCTTAAATTTAGATTTTTTTTTTTTTTTTTTTTTATTATATATAAAAACCGTTAAATATTGAAAGGATTTCATGCTTAGAAAAATTACCAGGAATTATAGAAGACGCATTAAACATTTAATCTTATATATAATATTTATTCTAAAAAGTTTTAGTTTTAGTTTAGTTTAAAGATCTGCTATAAAAATAATATTGGGTTTGCATTCTTAGCTTGTTGAAAATATTTAAAAAAAAACTTGCTTTCAAAGTATCTTAAAGTACTTTTCCTAGACAACATTAAAAGAGGGAGACACATCATCATTAATATCACTTATGACGCATTGAAATCCATACGAGATAAATAAAAACAATGAAAATATAACCGAGACTTTATTATCTTGTTTTGGAAAGAAAATAAGCTGAGTAGGAACTACGTACTTCTACTGCGCAGTCCGTATACGATAAATATGTATTCAAATGCGACATAGTTTCATGATAAAAATGCACAATATGTGAATTGTTATATAGTATACATGTATATGATATGTATATATAATATCTGTGTCCCATAATTGAAAAGATATGGTAAAACGGAATTGATTTCTATAAATTACCATAGAACTTACGTAAGTTGCGTACGAAATTCAGTTAGTTCCACCAGATGATTTAGAAATATCCATTTAAAGTACTAGAAAGTCTCAGTCTCTTTTAGAATACTAACTGGATACAACAAGATGTAATTCGAAGCTGTAAAACATTTGGCCTATTTGTTTTGGCTTTTATGATAGTAAACTGCTGTCCCTGTAAGGAACAAGGTATATGTTACGCATTCTGCTGTCCTCTACCAGAGCAAGGGAAATAAATGCATCATATATGTATATAAATATTTTGTTCCCCATTATATTATTAACAAATAAACAATAGAAACGGTAGCCAGGTCAACATCTATCGGAGTTGCAAGAGATACCAGAGAGACATTTGTTTCTTATGCGTAAATGTCTTTAATACCGATATGAAACTTTAACAAAATGAACATAATAAAATGGAATAAAGGTTCTGTTATATTTCGTTCCGATATCGTATATATATGTTAGTATATCAATGCCAGAACGAACGTAAGTTGCGCTTTAAATTCAGTTAGTTCCGCCAGATACTTTGCAACACACGCCTTATAAATAGTATGGCTCATACTATAAAATTCAATTTAAGCAAGAAGTCTCGATACATGAAGATGCGGTTCGCAGCTTTGGATACTTGGAGTTTATTTGCTCTACTGATCTATTGTTGTTCTTGTGATCTTCCAGATTATTACTGTTCAAAAAATAATTGTTGTTAGATTTGAACACTTTTTAGAAAATATGAAATATTATATATTACAAATTTGATAATGAATTTATAAGAATAAACAAAAGGAAAATAACTATCAGCTTAACTTCGAATATCATAAAAGTTTGGAAGGTTTTTTTTTATTTTTTATATATATTTTAAAAATAAACGTTATAAGTAATAAGAAGAGTATATATATGTATGTATGGGACTAATTATTTTAGTTCCGATATGGGATTTTAATGCCACAGTGGAACTCACGTAAATCGAGCTTAAAATCAATAGGTTTCACCAAATCTAGAAAAATCCCTTAAATGAAGACTGGCATGCTCTAAAAAGATCAGTCTTTGGATACGAAAATATGGAGTTGGAAACCTTCAAAAATATGACCTACTGGGCCATGATTGTTCTGCTGGCAGGCTGCTGCACCTGTCAAGGAAGAGGCTATTGCCATTCAGACTGCTGTATAAGATGGCGACAGAAATAAACAATTAAATATGACTATATTTTGTAAGGAAATGTTTTATTATATAATATTTCCTTCTCAATGAGAATTCACGTAAGAGGTAAAGGTGGTTCTGGTTTATGGTATAAGTTTAATCAATTTCGTTCCAATACATATGTACGTATAGTACTTATATACAAAAAGGTAAGGTAATGTAGGTTGTACGGACTTATAAAAAATAATTAGGCATGCAAGACAAGCTTGAAAACAATAAGTTTCACCAGATCGAGTAAAATTGCATAAAAGAAGACTAGCTCACTCAAGGGAGATCAGTCGTGTATAGAACTTACGAAAAAATAATAAAATATGCAATTGGAAACAGTTAAAAAAATGACCTACTGGGCCATGTTGGTTCTGATAGAACAATTTTGCTGTTACTGCCCGTCTTCAAACTCTTGCCTTCCAGGGTGCTGTACTCCGCTTGGGCCAGGCAGATGAATTACAAATGAATTACAATTAATGTCATACATAAAGATTAATAAAAAATATTTTTGAATTTTATATATAGTAGAATGTTTCATTTCTTAACATTGGTTCAAAAATCAAAAAATAATGTTGATTCTGGTACATAGGAAAACAAATAGATATGCATATGGTAGGCTTAGGCTTATATATTTTAAAAATAAACGTTATAAGAAATAGTATACATATGCATGTATGGGCCTAATTAATTTAGTTCCGATATGAGATTGTAATGCCACAGTAGAACTCACGTAAATCGAGCTTAAAATCAATAGTTTTCACCAAATCCAGGAAAATCCCTTAAAGGAAGACTGACATGCTCTAAAAAGATCAGTCTTTGGTACGTACTACTGGATACGAAAATATGGAGTTGGAAACCTTCAAAAATATGACCTACTGGGCCATGATTGTTCTGCTGGCAGGCTGCTGCACCTGTCAAGGAAGAGGCTATTGCCATTCAGACTGCTGTATATCATGGCGACGGTGGTTTAGATGATTTGCTACATAAATGTTATCAAGAAATAAAACATTAAATATGACGATCTCAATCGGAATTGACGTAAGAGGTACAGGTGGTTCTGGTTGATGGTATAAGTTTAATCAATTTCGTTCCAATACATATGTACGTATAGTACTTATATACAAAAAGGTAAGGTAATGTAGGTTGTACGGACTTATAAAAAATAATTAGGCATGCAAGACAAGCTTGAAAACAATAAGTTTCACCAGATCGAGTAAAATTGCATAAAAGAAGACTAGCTCACTCAAGGGAGATCAGTCGTGTATAGAACTTACGAAAAAATAATAAAATATGCAATTGGAAACAGTTAAAAATATGACCTACTGGGCCATGTTGGTTCTGATAGCAGAATACTGCTGTTACTGCCCGTTTTCAACCTCTTGCCTTCCAGGGTGCTGTCTTCCGCCTGGGACTCTCGGATGAATTACAAATGAATTACAATTAATGTCATACATAAAGATTAATAAAAAATATCTTTGAATTTTATATATAGTAGAATGTTTCATTTCTTAACATTGTTTTAAAAATCAAAAAATAATGTTGATTCTGGTACATAGGAAAGCAAATAGATATGTATATGGTAGGCTTAGGAAGCGGTATACAAATTTTTGCCAATTCAAAATATATATAACAGGTAGAATAAAGCATCTCTTACCACATAAACTATGTATATTATTGATATATGTCAATTATCAAGTCGGTATAGCCATATTTGTCTATCAGTCTGTATGACTTATTTTCAGAGTAAGGTTTACCAAATTTGTGATCAAAATGTATTGCTAATGTACTATTGTTTTTGAATTTGGCGAAGCCTCCATCCGCCCCTGTTAATCGAAGAAAATAGAACTGCAAGCGTTATTTTAAAGTTTAAGTATTTAGTTTTAAGGTGTACAATATTTGGTATAATAAATTATATAAAGATATTAAACACTGAAGTTAAAAAATTTTTTTCATTTAGTAGAAATAATTTTATTCAAGGTCAAATATATTGTAGTTGTCCTTGGCTTTCTCCACGGCTTCAGTTATATAGATATTAATATGTAAATATATATATTTATATAAAGAATAAACGTAACAAGATCTTAAGTTAGTTCTGGTACACTGATTTTGTTACGATAGAAATTGAAATGTTCCACCATATTCTTTAGAAAATCGTTAAAAAGGCGATAAACTTTCTCTGGAAAATGAAGTCTTTTAAGAACACTCAAAGCGACAAGATGCAGTTGAAAACAATTAAAAATATGACCTACTGGGCCATGATTGTATTGCTTGCAGGCTGCTGTACCTGTCGTAATCCAAAGTATTGCGAATCATACTGCTGCACAATTTGGCCAACGCATTAGTGGTAATATGTAGAGGACCTACTACTGTGGCATATATAAAGAATACAAAAAAAAAACCAACCTACATTAATACCTCTCAAATCATGTTTAATTCACAACTAAATCTGGAGCCAAATAAAAATCGTAATCAATCTGTTTATAAGAACATTTTTAGAATAAAAATGTAATATCAAAAAAAAAATATATATGTATATTTTATTCTCAAGAAATTAATCGCATCACAACATTAAAATCATCTCTTAATATAGTAGATATTTTCCACTTAAGAACCTCATCCTCTTCAACGAATTAATTTTGATGTTAATGAACTTATATCTCAACAATTTTGGGCCGTGACACAAAGTATTTATATAGTACATTTTATACCTGACAAACTGGGAATTTTCTGAGAATTTGTTGCGTTCCGTTTGGGACTCATCTTTGCGGAAATATAAATATTTTCATGTGAAAAGTGAGAGAGAAGAAATTCACATGAGTAAGTTAAGTTTATTATTTACGTATAAAATGTTCAATTTTTGGTAATAATAAAACAAAGCACAAGGAAATGCGCAGAGGCTAATGGAATGGGGTGGCAAGGTCAATCAACTGTTGTGGGGGGTGGGAGTGGGTGTTGGTGTTGGCGAGAGACTGAGACTGTGTCGTTAGCCTATTAATCAACAAGATCGAGTCGCTGACTTGACTTGACATCCAGACGGGTGCGCCGGCTTCGATGTCGATGTATGTAACTCTCTCGACCGATTGCCGAGTTCAATTTAGGTTCCACATGAGATTTCTCAAGTCCGGCAACAACAACAACAACAAGTCACGCAATTTCCCAAGTCCGACGAGTCATTGAACGCAGGCGGAAATCGCAAAAAAAAAAAAAACCAAAAGCAACAACAAACAGCAAATTAGCAAACGGAAGTTGAGCTGCGCGAGAAAGGATTTTGCCAGCCTCAAAGATATCTTGAGAAAAGTATTTATGTATCTGACAGTTAGATCGCATGCTGAGAGACTACTGTAAACTGCAATTGGCGCCAGGCAGTTGCGTGTTCGACTTCACTATTAAATTAAATTATTAACAAGAGACAGCATAGGCAATAAAATAAACAAGAAACCCAAAAAACTCAAGCTTGAAATCATAAACAAGGTTTTGCATATGCAACGCACTTTGAATACCCTGGCAAAGAAATATTAGTATAAAACTTATCACAAAATTAAATTTCAAATAATTTATGATTTTATTATTATAATAATAATGGGGCACAACAAAAATAAATACTTTAGCCTTAAAATAAGGTTTGCTTTTCCATTTTCATGGATTTACTTGGGCACATAAAGGCGTGTCTAAATTTAAAAATACTTACGATCTACGTACAATATTAAGACATATTGTCCGCAAATTTGGTAGTCCTAGCTCTACGGGTGTCAAAGATATAAGTGTTCATACAGACAGACTGTTGTCTATAACGATCCTAAAGTGAGGAAAATATATTAAAATCTTCCAATTATTGGCTGATATTGTTCTATATCGAATTTTCCATTTTGTTGGAATTTCGTAAGACATCCCTAAGATATATATAGATGTAAGTTTAAATCGAATCGGTTCCAACTTATATATACTTAAATTTATATAAGCATAGTATACTAGAAAGTTAGTTTCTTTGGTTACAAAAGAACTTACGTACTCAGTTAGTTAATCAGTTAGTTCCACCAGATGCTGTAGATAATTTTGTATTTGTTTGTTCTAATGATGTATTGGAATTATCGTAATCGTGGTCTTAACATTGTTTGTAGATGTTTATCGAAATGTTAATTAACAGAGAGCTTACAGTTGCTGACATGCAAGTAGAGATGTTAGATAAATCGATAAGATTTCGATAAATAGTCTAACCAGGACAATCTCATGAATTTCTACAAAGTTGTGGGATCGCATTAAAGAAATTGTTGCATATGCAACATATAAACAAATATACCCAATTTTTATTGTTGGCCACTTATCGCAGCCGTTTTGTGTGAGCTAAAATATGTTTAAAATAGCCAAAAATTGTCTAAAGTCGCGTCGATTAAAAAAGTTATTAGAGTGCGTCAACAGCAGCAGCAGCAACAACAACAAACCAATTGCCAGTTGCTAGATATTTTCTTGTTGTTGTTGTTTCAGCTGCTGTTGTTGTTGTTGCTGCTGCTGCTGTTGTTGTTGATTCAGTTGTTGTTGTTGTTGTTGTCGCCGTCGCCTAAAAATGATCATTGACCGTCACGCCTGACGCAAACAGCGACGCAGCGCCGCATCGGCTGCCATCGCTTTCCAAAATCGTGTGCCAAGCTGAGTGGGCGTTGCGTAGCCCAGAGGGGGGAAGGGGGCAGACAACGGGCAGAGGTGTAGTAGGAGGGGGAGATAGGAAGAGGAGGAGGAGTAGCTGTCTGAGCATTGGCTACTCAATCAAATAAGCAGCGAAGCGCCGGCCAGCGTATTGCATTCACACGTTTTACAGCTACGGTCAGCTACAGCTACAGATACAGATACATTTACACCTACAGCTTCAGATACAGATACAAAATTGGTTATTCATGTTTTGGCTAGGCCTCCCCAGCAGCAGCAGCAGCAGCAGCAGCAGGCGAGCATGCAAAATGTAATTATAAATCACGGCAAATGTGAATAAACTTTTGCTTTGAAACGCAGCGGGTTCACGGGGCGTATGAGTGACGTGTGTGTGTATGCACGATATGTTTAGATTATATCAAAATTGATTGAGCTCACTTTGGGCAATGCGCGAAACCATGCGAATTTGTAATAATAATACATAGTGCGAGTGAGAGAGAGAGAGAGAGAGAGAGAGAGAAATGGATCAACCGATTCCGATGTGGTTGCTATCCACAATTATAGATATGATGCCAGCACCATAAGGCAACAACAAAACGCGATACTATTTTTTTTTCTACTTTTTTTTTTTTGCTTTAATCGTTGCAAATTATGAGTAATTATGCGATGTTGCTGTGTGTGATTTTATGCGGTGATAACTTGTTGGAATCGCGGAATCGTATTTGTAGATCAAAAGAGGGAGCAAGAAAGCGACAGAAAGAAATACATACAAGTTGCATGTATTGCTTACTGGGGGAGAAACTTCCCGTTGATAAAGTAAAAGTTAATTAAATAAAATTTAATAGAAAAGGAAATCGTTGTTAATAAATTTTTTGCACATTTTTTGATTGAAAATAATATTAATTAGTTTTTGAAAATTAGTTTTTGGCTTGGATTGAGATTTTCGAAATTCATTTTGATTATTAATTTTGATTTTATAAAGGAAATCTTACTTAAACTCGCTACTGATAGAGTAGCAGGGTATTTGTAAGTTTATTACAACAGGGAAATGCATGCCAACAGGTATATATTCATATATATGTGTGTATGAACGCATATATCTGAGAGATCATATGAGTTAGGACTATCAAATTTGAAATGAAAATGTGTCGCGTAAATTATGCTTGTTTTTTAAAGTAGCTCATGCTTAGTTCTGTTTAGGTAATTAGAAAAAAAGACGAACTGCATGGGGGATTCTTAAACAAGAATATTTATTTTTGGTGTGTACAACTTTTATGATTGTACAAATATTTCCTTAAAATTTCATGACAATCGTATAATAAACATAGAAGTTATGCAAGAAATAGTTGTGGGGTGCCTTTTGTGCGCTTTCTTACTTATTTTTAGCCTCTATGAGTTTATTTATTGTCTGTTAACTTTAAAGATAACTTAAACTACTCTCAGTTTTAACTTTAATCCATGGCATATCAAAGTTTCAGTACAATGTACGCTGAACTTCTCAGCTCGTATTGCAAATCACAAGCAATTTCCAACCACCCCTCCCTACCTTTTCTCCATGGCAAATCCCAAAGATACCCAAGCAGCATATCCATTCGAGAAATTGTTGGGTATTTCTCCCTGTGTGTGTGTGTGTGTTTGCCAGACCAAGTACCGTTATAGTATGCCAGTTGCCACAGAATCCCGCACAACAATCAACAGCTTGTCTATCAAGAAGCCTGGCAGGCCAGGCAGGCGTTCCCTCCCAGTAAATAATGTAGGGTTTATGTATCACTTTCGCCTGCTTCACATATTTCCTATGTACAGGCCAGACAGGGAGGGTGCCAGGCAGGCACTAAGGATAAGGCCGAGGATGGGGATGAGGCTGAGGATGAGGATGAGGGGACCGAGACTGACTTCAGCCTACATCAACATGGCGGAATGGCAGACACTGCATGAGTCACTGCCGAGGCAGTTGCTTCCTGTGGAGCCGGAAGCTGTGCGAAAAGAAAAATGTTTGGCAAAAAAAAAAAAAAAATGGAGAAGAGCACAAGCGAGTGAAAGAGAAGAGAGAGAGGGAGAGCGAGAACGAGCATTTTCTCTCTTAGCCTAATTAAGCGTAAACTTGGCAACACTTTTGATATCGACCAGAGGCCAGACAATTTATACAATTCCATTTGGTTGCCTTACTCTGCCGCCCCCTTCCCTTACCCCATACTGCAGCTATGTATCTGTTGGATGCTGTCATTGCACACACACACACACACATAGAGAGAGAGAGAGAGAGAGAGAGAAAGAGAGAGTTTCCCTTGCTTCCCCTGTGTGTGTGTTTCACTTACTCCTCCCTTGAGTTTTATCGATTTGCAACCGGTCTGCTCCGTTGGGCTTTGGCACCCAAGCGGAGGATTGTCCACCTCCTTTTCCTTTTCCTCCTCCTCTCCTACTCCTCCTTCTTCGTTGTCTCTTTTGGACCATACAATGTGCCTTTTATTGGTCATGGTCTGTGAGTCTGTAGCCTTGAGTTAAGATACTTTTTGTACTGTGCGCTTTTCAGGGATTTGTCATAGACAGAGGAAGCACAACGTATTCCCAAGTGCTATGAAGTGTTTCATAGGAGAACAAGAGATATAAGTAGATATAGGGGGGAGTTGGAAGAGAGACAGGAAGAGGGGCAGAGCAGAGCGAACGAGAAATAGATAAATGAAAATGAAGCTTGATAAAAGCGAGAAATAACTGAGTTTGGTGATATGCAATCTTCTTGATTAATAGTAGAATCTTTAAATTTTAATATCTGACTTTTTTTTTTATATATAATCTGCTAATAAAACCGCAATATTTTAGCACATTTAAACACAAATTTGGTTGAAATTTGAACTGAAAATTGTCAAAGAAAATATCTCAAAAATGTGATGGGTTTCTGGGCATGATTAACCACAAATTAGCTGCAGGTATTTGAATTATATTTACATTTAGCCTTGTCTACTTGTTTCTTAAATATTTACATAGACTTTTAGTTGGTTTAAGAGGGAAACCTACTAAAGAGGGGAAATGAGTATCTTTAAGATACTTTTAGCTGCTGCACAATATGAATTGCCACGTGTAAGCTACTTTGCAGCCTGACCTTTTTTGGGGTTATAAATTTTTAAATAACTCTAGGTAAATAGGGGTGGTGAGTAAGGTAGGGGGGGCTAAAGGGCTGTGGGGTCAACTAGCTGCTGCCAAAACTGTTGCCTACTTACGAGGCGTCCGCATGGTTTGGCAATAAAAACCGTATATACATATCGAGCGAAACGTAATATCTTGTGGAATTCATATAACAAGATGCTGCTGTCTGAGACAGCTAAATATCGTGTACCATATGAACGTGTATGTATGCGTAATACACACACACACACACACACACTCACACATGTGTACGCACGAATAAACCGTTCGTTTTTTGGCCTCGACAAATGTTGAGTTCAAGGAGACGTCATCGTTGTTGCAGCTTCCCACAGCTGTTGGCCAACTCGAAGGACAAACAGCAACTCTCCAATAGTCTCTCTCTCCCTCTCTCCCACTCTCTCACTCTTTCTCTCCTCCACTTTCCCACTCAGTGAGCCTGCGCATTGCTCTCGCAATAGTTATGCAATGTTACAGACGAAATTCTCATCTCATTTCGCTGTTACGACTCTGTTGCGCTGCATGTTTGTGCCTGACATCTGTCTCGTTCCCTCTCTCTCTCTCTCTCTCTCTCTCTCTCTCTCTCTCTCTCTCTGTGTGTGTCTGTCTCTGTCAGTCTCATGACGTCAGTTAGCTGCAGGGGTAACTCTTAACTCAACTGACTGCACAATCCCAAACAGATTCACATTTGCAAGTTCTTTTGAACTGATGGAACTGATTCCAACACAATGACGTCAGTGTGAGGTGAAGACTTTATATATATAGGTGGGGAAGGGAGGAGGAAACGGAAAAATGGGGGTACTTATGCCACATAATGTTGCTGAAAAAGTTGTGATAAAAGTTTTTGGCAAAGTTAATGCCAGCTCACCCCATAAGTAGAACAATATATAAGTCTGCACCTTTGTGTTCTATTTGAATCATATTGCTTTTTTTTTTGAGGAAAATGGAATATGATAAAAGATATTTGGAAATAGAATAAGTGTATTTATCCCTGAACGTTAAGGTACTCTGTCAACTTCTTTTGAAATGCGATAATAATTCTTTTCTCTTCCAATAAGCAAATCTCGAAGATTTTTATAGCAAGAGCTATAAAACTTGTTATACAGCTTCTTATGTAACTAAAGCAGAGGAAAACTATATTTGGAAATTGCTGCCTCCAATATGTATTGAAAAAAAACTTAATAATCAGATACACATATCAAGAAAACTTAATATCGCACTATCATTATATTGTTGTAAAAAAATTGTATACAATTTTTCACAAACCCGGCACTATAACCAAATCATTAAACCAGAAAACTGAATAATACAATAAAAAACTATTATAATTATTGACCATATTAGGTTAGTCGGTAAATAACAACATTTTACTATTAAATTACACATGATTAGCGCAATAATGAACAAAAAGGAAGTGATGAAACAATTACATAGAAAGAAAACAAAAACGCAAACCAATTCCGATAATACGTCAATCGATCGCCTTCAATACAAAACGATTTTAATGACAATTACGAACAACATCGAATCTTTAGTTTCAAAAACAAGTAAGTGAAAATCAAAAGCAAATATATATGAGTTTTCTAGACGCTATAATATGTATAGAGAAATACAATGCAATACTCAGAGTTTCCGCAATTGAGTCATAGGTGAGAAAATGGGAATGGGAATTAAGTCGGAAATCAGCTTGAGCTCTCTAGGAGCTCTACACGTATGCGGGAAATTACAAAATGCTTTTGAAGACTGCTGTATTCGATTTTTCTGATGATCTTGTTGAGATAAAAACAGCAGCAACAAAAACAAAAGCAACGATAGCACCAATAACAACACAAACAGTCATTGACTGAGTGCAACAACAATAACATTAGGAAGTACTAGATTGGTTGGATATAACAACTTTTAAATACACTATGAAATTTTATCAATGAGAATAAGATTACTTAAAAATATCTTGCTACTACTTAAAATATCTATACCATATTATATTATTGTAATAAATATTTTAATATATATTATTAATATTATAGTTTTTAAAAAATAAAAATTTAAATTCAATATTATTTGAATTGTAACCGATTGTTTTTCGGATTTCCCAAAAATAAAGACTTGAGATTATTAAATGGTTATTTATAATATATTTATTTATTCCGATATAGTATATAGATATAGCCTAAAATACCTGTCAAATTTTTATAATCAGATATTAATTTGTTCCAAAATTAGGAAAAATAAATTTGAAGATACATTTTCTTTAAATATCATAATATATTTAAATTGACAGTTTTATTATACAATTATTTCGGTAAATCATCTTTAATATTATGTATTGTAGTATATTAAGCCAAAACCTTAGATCTAATCAAGAATCTAATTATATAAGAACATGATCAACTAATCTTAGATACCCTTTCCCAAATGATAGAGTATAACAATAACAACAAAACGCGCAAATGTAAACAAAACGCACGCGCTGCGCTTGAAGTAAGCCAAAAAGAAGAAGAGTAGTAGGCGGAGAGAGTAGAAAAAAAAGTAAAGAGGGGGAGGGGAAATTGAAGCATTTTTGGATGAAGCCGCAAGACAAGACGAGAGACGAGTCGAGTCGAGTAAAAATTTCACTGTGTAACACTGCGTCAGCCTCATATGGAAAATTTCACTTGCACGCTTGAGAAAAAGTGCAGTTCGTATGGTGCCGCGGGGAGATCGGAGCACAGCACACATGGATGGGGACCGAGTCGTGTTTGGGTAGGGGGTAATACTCAGAGTTGGGGGCCTGCTGGGTGCCTCAGCTGCCGCTGCTGCTGTCGAGTGCGGTAATCACGCGTTTTCATGGGCTGCCAATGGGGGGAACCGGCTACAGTGCGTTTTGTATGTATTTGTTTTGTTTATTTTCTCATGTTTGTTGTTGCTTTGTGCCGCTGCTTCTTCTTTTTTGGCACTTTCACTCTCATCCTCAGTTCGGCGCCATTTCGTTTCGTTTTCGAAGAAAGGGGAGGTGGGTGGGGGGGGTCTTTAAATATTACGTTATATTTTCGGCGCGAGATAAGCGGCATTTGTTTATGTCATTTTTGGAAGTTGGACTCTGTCAAATGGAGCGATCTATCTCTCTCCCTCTCTTTCTCTGCTTTGCTTTTTCTTCGTCTCTCTTCGCTTCGCTTTGTTGATGTAAACATAAACATAAACAGTTCGGAAATTGAATTGGAATCGAAAACTCGCCTAGTCTAGTCGCAATCAAAGTCTCGTGTCCAAGGTTCGTTATGGGGATTAACTCTATAAATATTGTTCGTAAAGATTCGATTTCGTGTATTTCCAGTTTCTGTATTTTGTGGGGGCGATCCGAATACAAAGATCTCAATTCATTTATTTCCCATGCATTTCGATTACCGCATAATGCGATTGTGATAGACGATCGTCTCTCGATCAAGACTCGATTTAATTAAGCCTCGATCCAAAGTTTCCGATTGTGCAATGGGTAAGGTGTATCAAAATTCAATTGACAGATTGTTATCACATTCATACACTTAACTGTACTTCATTATTATTATAAAAAGAACTGAGGGACAACAATCTTCGTTATTGCTTGGCATAATGCCAAAAAATCTGAAAAAATCTTGTATTTATTTTATCTATCAAAAATTTCTTTCTTTAATTTCACATAATATTTTCAATGTCAAATTCGTTTATTGATAATAAATTTTGGTCTTATCATTTATATTAACAGCAATGATACGGTGCAGG
Organism: Zaprionus kolodkinae; assembly: GCA_018901885.1. Taxonomy (NCBI): domain Eukaryota; kingdom Metazoa; phylum Arthropoda; class Insecta; order Diptera; family Drosophilidae; genus Zaprionus; species Zaprionus kolodkinae. Next base: position 4,554,268 of record JAEIFM010000508.1, read on the forward strand.
ACACTCAACATTGGCAAATGAACAAGGACAACAAATGCTCAGTAGTGCAATCAAGCTCCAGGTGAGCAAATTATCTAGAAATCCGGTCTGCATCATCTTGTATCCAGGCATCTTACTAAGACTAAACTTTGTTATGTGATTCATATCATTTATATGATTTCTAGGGTCTATTATGAAGCATTTGGTGGAACTAACGGATTTCAGATGTCAGACTTACATCATGTACCCTTCCCAGTGAGTATACATTTATTTATTTATTTTATTCTAGCATATAGTTATATATTCGGAAAGTTTTAATATTTTTATTAATATCGAGTTGGTATGAAAGATTTTATGCAAAAGAAGAAAATACATCCTTAGTAACTCTAGGAATCTGTGGTAAGCTGGTTCGGCTCTTTAGTCAGTTTCATATGCATGATGTCGTCTACAGCAATTTGGGGTACAAAAGATTGGAATCGAACAGGGACAGCAGTTCATTATTAGAAAAACCAAGAAGGCCAAAGCTTTCACTGCATTCAACTGCATCCTGTACAAGTAGAATTGAGTATCTTACAAAAGACTGACCTTGGTAGAGGCAGCTAATCCACCTTATAAGTGATTTTCCTAAAGCATCTGGCGGAACTAACGAATTTTAAGCAAATTACATCGATTCTACTGTGACCAAACAAACCGAATTCCAGTGTGCGCTGCAAATTTTTAGTATGGTATAGTTTTTTTTAGGGTAGTATAGGGTATAGTAAATTATAATAATTTTTTAAGTAGAGGAGAGGTCTGATAATATTTTCAAATTACTTTTATTAGTTTAAGAAAAACTGAACCTTCGCTATTTAAAATATATATGAAAATTAATATAATTGTAATCAAACCATTTAATTCAAATCATCTCTAAAACTAAGGAACATAAAAAAAATTCAGTTTTAAAAAATTTCATTTATTCATATTGAACCAGCCTCACAAACATTTTTATTGCTAACAACAATGACTTTTTGAACAATAACCATCTGGATAATCACAAGGGCAACAATAGATCAGTAGAGCAGCTAAGCTCCAGTAGATCAAATTATCTATAGCTGCGTACTGCATCCTCTTATAGTCAAACATCTTACTGAAACTGAACTTTATAAAGTGAGCCATGGCATATTAAAGCGTCAGCTATGAAGCATCTGCTGAAACTAACTGATTTTAAACGAAGTTTATATAAGTTTTACTGTGATAAAAAATTTACCAATCCATACTCTTAACATCTAATAGTTATATATAACCAAATACAACAATATTTCGTTTTGTAAAATCATAAGAATAAACTTGATTTGTCACTATTTGTTTTTAATATCCGATTCGTTTATTTATTATTAATTAATTATTATATCTTATAAACTTGGGTAAGTGTGCACAGCAGCTATACATTATAGGACAATCAGTGTAGGGAATTTCACACTGACAACAATGGGCCAGTATAGCAATCAAGCTCCAGTGGATCAAATTATCCACAGCAGCGAACCGTATGTTCTTGAATCCAGATGTCAGACTAACATCATCTACCCTTCCCAGTGAGTATACATTTATTTATTTATTTTATTCTAGCATATAGTTATATATTGGGAAAGTTTTGACATTTTTATTAATATCGAGTTGGTATAAAAGATTTTATGCAAAAGAAGCAAATACATCCTTAGTAACTCTAGGAATCTGTGGTAAGCTGGTTCGGTTCTTTAGTCTGTTTCAAATGTGTGATACAGCATCTTGGGGTACAAAAGATTGGAATCGAACAGGGACAGCAGTTCATTATTAGAAAAACCAAGAAGGCCAAAGCTTTCACTGCATTCAACTGCATCCTGTACAAGTAGAATTGAGTATCTTACAAGAGACTAACCTTGGTAGAGGCAGCTAATCCACCTTATAAGTGATTTTCCTAAAGCATCTGGCGGAACTAATGAATTTTAACCAAATTACATCGATTCTACTGTGACCAAACAAACCGAATTCCAGTGTGCGCTGCAAGTTTTTAGTATGGTATAGTTTATTAGGGTAGTATAGGGTATAGTAAATTATAATAATTTTTTAAGTAGAGGAGAGGTCTGATAATATTTTCAAATAACTTTTATTAGTTAAAGAAAAACTGAACCTTCGCTATTTAAAATATATATGAAAATTAATATAATTGTAATCAAACCATTTAATTCAAATCATCTCTAAAACTAAGGAATATAAAAAAATTCAGTTTAAAAAAATTTTATTTATTCACATTGAACCAGCCTCACAAACATTTTTATTGCTAACAACAATGACTTTTTGAACAATAACCATCTGGATAATCACAAGGGCAACAATAGATCAGTAGAGCAGCTAAGCTCCAGTAGATCAAATTATCTATAGCTGCGTACTGCATCCTCTTATAGTCAAACATCTTACTGAAACTGAACTTTATAAAGTGAGCCATGGCATATTAAAGCGTCAGCTATGAAGCATCTGCTGAAACTAATTGATTTTAAACGAAATTTATATAAGTTTTACTGTGATAAAAAATGTACCTATCCATACTCTTAATATCTAATAGTTATATATAACCAAATACAACAATAATTCGTTTTGTAAAATCATAAGAATAAACTTGATTTGTCACTATTTGTTTTTAATATCCGATTCGTTTATTTATTATTAATTAATTATTATATCTTATAAACTTGGGTAAGTGTGCACAGCAGCTATACATTATAGGACAATCAGTGTAGGGAATTTCACACTGACAACAATGGGCCAGTATAGCAATCAAGCTCCAGTGGATCAAATTATCCACAGCAGCGAACCGTATGTTCTTGAATCCAGACATCTTACTCAAACTAAACTTTATGAAGTATGCCAAACTTTATAAAGGCGCCTGCTATAATGCATCAGGTGGAACTAACTGATTTCAAACGCAACTTACGTAAGTATACATATACATTTATATCTGTATATTTTGTATGAATTTGTTTTTGAATTTTATATTAATAAATAATGACAAAATAATAATAATAAATGAACCGTCCCTAATCTGTTTTCCTTTATCGTTCTCCGCAACTATAAAGCTCTATGGGATTCGCTCTTATTTTGTTGAGGGTTGTGAAATCTGAAAGAAAATTTTGGAAAGTTTTGAAGTTTGTAAAAATAATAAATCCGTCTATCTAACTTGTTTGTAACCTATTTTATTTTAACCTTAAAATTGTTTAAGGAAACGCATTCACTATTTGTTTTAAATATCCGATTCGTTTATTTATTATTTTTTTATAATTTATTATGAACAGCAGCCATACATTGGAGGACAATAAGTGTCGGGAAGCTGACACTGACAACAATGGGCCAGTATAGTAATCAAGCTCAAGTGGATCAAATTATCCACAGCAGCGAACCGTATGTTCTTGAATCCAGACATCTTACTTTAACTAAAGTTTATGGAGTATTTAGTATGGAGTATATAGTAGTATAGTATGCCAAACTATATAAAGGCGTCTGCTTTTACGCATCAGGTGGAACTAACTGATTTCAAACGCAACTTACGTAAGTTTTCCATACATAAGCATTTTATTTATATCTGTATATTTTGTTTGAATTTGTTTTTGAATTTTATATTTATAAATAATGACAAAATAATAATAATAAAAGAACCATCTGTTTATCTGTTTTCCTTTATCGTTCTCCGCAATTATAAAGCTCTATGGGATTTTCTTTTATTTTGTTGAGGGTTGTAAAATCTGAAAGAAAATTTTGGAAAGTTTTGAAGTTTGTAAAAATAATAAATCCGTCTATCTAACTTGTTTGTAACCTATTTTATTTTAAACTTAAAATTGTTTAAGGAAACGCATTCACTATTTGTTTTAAATATCCAAACGTTTATTAATTATTTATTATTTTTTTATAATTTAATATGAACAGCAGCCATAGATTATAGGACAGTAAGTGTCGGGAAGCTCACACTGACAACAGTAGGCCAGTATAGTAATCAAGCTCCAATGGATCAAATTATCCACAGCAGCGAACTTCATACTTTTGTATCCAGACATTTTACTTAAACTGAATTTTTAGAGTAAGCCAAACTTTATATAGACTTCTGCTATTTAGCATCAGGTGGAACTAACTGATTTCAAGCGCATCTTAAGTAAGTTCTGGTGCAAAATACATATGCATTTCTTTTAAATGTACAAATTAAATGTGTGTTTGTTTTTTAATTTGAAATATAAAATAATAAAATAAAATACTAATAAATAAAAAATCTGTTAATCTGTTTTCCTTTATCGTTCTCGGCTTTAAAGCAATTTTCATATTTTGTTTTGGATTGTAAAATCATAAAAAAAAACTTGGAACATTAGTTCAGTGCGTTAAATAATAAATCGATCTATCTAACTTATCTATAGTTAATTTTTTTTTAAACTAAAAATTGTTAAAGTAAATTGATTAAATGTTAACAATATCTGATTTTTTTATTGACAGCGAACTTAAGTAATATCACTTTTATTAACAGCAAGTATAATGTCGACCACAATAAACATCTGCATGATTACAAGGACAACAAATGGCGAGTAGTGCAATCAAGCTCCAATGGATCAAATTATCCAAGGCTTTAAGCTGTTTATGCTTGTATTCAGACATCTTATTATGACTAAACTTAATAGAGTCTGTCATACAAGGAATAGAGCGCCTACTTTAAAGCATTTGGTGTAACAAACCGATTTTAAATGCAATGTACGTATATAACATAAGTTCTGCTGTGGCGAAACTTAATTATTCTTACTTTTAAAATATGATAGATCTAAGAGGGGAAAAACTGCTATAAAAACGTTTAGTAATTTATCAAACAGCACACAAATCTTTTAGTTAAATCATTTCTGTGGGTCAAGCCCAAGGTGCACAGTGTGTAGATCGTAAATCTCTGGTTCGCCAGTTAATTATGGTTGCATTGATAAATTGTTTATAAACTAAATAAAAAAAAAAAAAAGCCACAGAAATAAAATTGCATAAATACAGCTGCAATTGACAGTTTTGTTTGAAGCAGTGTATTTTATATTAACGTGTATCTGTGGGATGCACTCGCCCGACTATCTGCGGTCGCATCTGTGTGCCACATGGCGTGCCACCTTGCCACCAATCCAGATGCCTCACAGCCTCATTGAACTGTCAGCGGCAAAGATAGCCTCAAAAGGTTTTGTTTATGGATTTTAGCCCAAGTTGATTGTTTTAATTTTTGCCTCATTTTGCATGCACGCGCTGCAAATGTATCTGATAGATACGCGTCTGCCTTGCCTGTATCTCAAGTATTGGAGGAGTCGGCCCTCTGCAAGTACATATCTGTCAGTGGGTCTGACTAATGGCCTGATGGTATTGGGATTTATGTGTGGCGACCTCCGCGGGGGCGTGGCAGCTGTCAAGCGCTGAGGAGGCGCTGCGTGTGAAAATTGTTAACAAATTGCAGCGTCGAAATGATTTGGGGGAAATACATCGATTTAAATTTAGAAAAAAAAAATATTGAAAATGCGCCGCATGCACCACAAAGTGAAATGTGTGAAAAATTGTTGTTAATTTTTTTTGTATTTTTTTTTGTCGGCTTTTCTGGACATAGTGGGCGGGGTGCGTGGGCAGAAAATGCAAGTTTAATTGACAATTTAGTTTGAGAAATGAAAAAGTCCGGAAATGCGGCAACGTGTTGATTGATAAATGCGGTTGAAGTGACTGTATTTTGATTTTAATGATTAATGATGCTTTCAAAATGATGATATTAAGCGTTTTTTCAGCTGATTTCAACGTAAGTGCTTTACTTTTTATTCCCTTAGACCACCGATCGTAACTTTCTTAAAAATCAAACGATTTTCAAGCTGAATGACATTTTGTTTATGTTTTAACAAGCTGAGTCATTTCGCATTTAAAAAGTAGCAAAATGGTTTTATTTAAATTTTTGATATTTTTGAAATTTAGGTAAGGGTCCTCCCTATGAAATTTTGACTAAAATATTTTTTGTAAATCTTAAATCGCGAGTTTTTAATTTTAATCGATTGCAGATGTCAAAATTAATACTAAACGATTGTTTAAATCGATTTTATACGATACTTAATTTTGGCGCAAAAATCATGTCGAAATGGTCAAAAAATTAGACACACTCAACAGGCCTGGTACCATCATATTACAAGGATCGTAACTTTCTTAAAAATCAAACGATTTTCACGCGGAATGACATTTTGCTTATGTTTTAACAAGCTGATTCATTTTACATTTATAAAGTAGCAAAATGGTTTTATTTACATTTTTCGATATTTTTGAAATTTAGGTAAGGGTCCCCGCTATTACAATAAACATTTTTTTCAAATTTTAAATCGAGAGCTTTCAATTTTAATCGATTGCAGAGGGCAAAATTAGTTCTAAACAATTATTTAAATCGATTTTCCTCTGCTATATGCTTGATCGGTTTTATATCTTCAGATTGAATGACACATTTTAATCGCTTCAGCAGTTGTGCATCAAGTGACAGCGAAGATACAACCTAAGACGAGTAAGCCATATAAATAAATAAATATGCAGAGCTCGTTGTTAATTATAAGTGTGACTACACGTTTGAAAATTCAGCGAAGGGTATTGTACTGCCGGGGACGCTCGACTGTAGCCTTACTGACTCTTTAATGATTCCCTTTATTTTTGAGCATTTCAAATGATTATTCACTATTTCATTTGTTTTGTTTAATAAACAGAAAATAAAAATAAATATTGTTGAGTTCAATATTTAAACAATTGTAAATAATGGCAACACATAAATAAGGAAATTTATATCAGAAAAAAACAGACTCGTTAATCGTTCAACAAACTGTAACTGTGACTAGGTAAAGCGAGTCCCGGCGCTTGTGCGTTGACTGATAAGAGTCACTGTATTTCAAGGTACTGCATTGCAAATATATTGCGACTATTTAGAGTAATGACTGATTAGAGTGACCGTATCTGTAGATTTTTAATATGCTGTCATGTAAATAAATAGTTTTTTGTTTTATTTGTATTTCTCTATTACGGCAACCTTACTATTTGGACTATTTAGAGAATTGACTGATTAGAGTGACCGTATCTGTAGGTTTTGAAGATATTGTCATGTAAATAAATAGTATTTTGTTGACTGATTAGAGCGACCGTATCTGAAAATTTTTCAAGGTTCAGTCATGTAAATAAATTATATTTTGTTTTATTGATGTTGTATTATTACCATAAGATTTGCAAACATTATGCAAACGCATCGCTGCTGTGGCTGGTGCCAAGTACAAATTGATAACAATTCACACCTTGCCACAAATGTGGAACAAGCCACCGGATCAATTAACCCACATACGGTGTGTGTGTGTGTGTGTGTGTGTGTGTGTGGAGCGGTACCAGGCCAATCTGATGACTCGACATCTGTTTTTAATGTAATTTACGAAAATTACGAGCAATAACTTGAAGCATTTTATTGTTATTATAACATTAACACAATCAGCGAGGGTGTGTGGATTCAGAAAGACTTTCGTTTTGTTGGCAGATTTATTGAACACTTCTTCGTCTCTTTCTTTTCTCTTGTAACAGTCTTTATCGCTTCTCTGTTTTGTTCTGCTTCACTTTTGATATTTTTATACCCTTCGACCATTGAAAATGATCAAAAAAGGGTATACTAACTTTGTGCAAAATGTATGTAACAGGCCTAATTTCCATTCAGGCAAGATCAGTCAGTTGGTAAGATCAGATGAAGCTGCCAGCTGGCGAACGATATCATAAAATTGTTTTTGAATGCGTACTCAGCTCAATTAGCGGGGCGTATATCGTTAATCGTTATCGATTATCGTTAGACTTATGCGTATTTATGTGGCCAGAGATGCTCGAATGCGAATTTTAAGCAAATAGGGAATTATTGAAATGTAAGATTTTGGGTAAAGTCTATATAGTAATACAGTTAAAGTCAGTGCAGTAATAATCGATAGTTTCGATAAGTAAGCGTTGCTTTTTAAATTGGTTTTAGTGAGAATTGATGCTTGTTCGTCTTTTCCCCTCCAAAACCTTTTAGTAAACTTATTTAATTTAAATACAATAAAGCGCTAAGATAAAACCGTATACATTATGTTTAAATAACCATAAATAAAATAAAACAAATTTTAAAAATATCAATGACAAGAATATGAATAGAATTAAACAGTCGAGACTCTTGAATCGAAAAGTCTGCCAAGGCGTTAAATGGGCAGGCACAGTGCGGCTAATCTACGATGTAATCTGCTGTTAACAATCCACACACAGTGTGCAATTCTTATTAGCCCTTTTTGGAGCGTCGTGTAATGGTGAAATGCGATGGATTTTAGCCATCGCGTCTTATCATCTCCGGCAGAATGCGATAACGTGCATTGATTAACCAATAGTTCACCTGCTGCACCTTAATGTTACCCTTCTGGGCCAGGGTACGCTTCTCCCACCACACTGGAATAGGGATCGTAGCAATGCTCGTAGAGCCAACTCTTTAGTATCTTGACCGGATGTGGCGGCAGACGGCCACGAAGTGTGGGTGGTTCCTCGTCCAGCAGCATATTCATTTCCTGTTGTATCTCTCCACTATCCTCGCAGTGTGTCTGCGTTTGGGGCATACTGGTTCTATTGCTCTTCTTCGTAATCAGCTCCGCCCGCGTATTCCAACTGTTCGTGTTCATCTCCTGACACTTCTCGCTCGGCTCTAAAGAATCGGTTCAAGGCAATCCTGTGCTCTGGTGGCCTTTTCGCTCGTCCTGGTATTCATTGATGATGTGTTTAACCCCAGACGTTAGTAACAGCACACTGGGTATCACTCCCTACTGCCAGACGATGTGTGGCAAGAACAATTTTGCACATCATATTCGGAATTGAAACGATACGGAAGCAAACTTTAAAATATCTTTTCAGAGAATTTAGATTTAGCTAACTAAAGCTAAATTCTCAGAAAAGATATTTTAAAGTTCGTTTCAATTCCGAATATGAGTGAAAATTGTTGTTGCCCCACATCGTCTGGCAGTAGGGGGCAGCTGCTGCTGTCACCCACAATCCAAGGCCTGCTAACGGTAATAGCTGAAGAGTTGACTAAGTTGGCCTAGAGTTATAGATAGACCGACAGATGGAAGCTCGCTAGAGGGGGAGAAGCAGAAGGATTAGAAATCCGCTAGGCTAGCTTAACCAGCTGAGTCTAAGCACTTGACTCTCTTGGGTTCTTGACTCTTCCGAGAGCTGTGCGACACTCAGATCCCATATTCTATCAAGGTCTAATCCACTATCTTGATTTCGGAATCTGGTAGGGCAGTTTTACAATCGAAAATCCTATCAATATAAAACAGAGACATTGCCTCCTACTCTACTCCCTTCCTCCCCTCCTCCCTCCTCCCGTTACACGTTTGTAACGGATTTCAAAAATTGGGAGAAGGGTATCTCATAGTCGGGCGCTCGACTGTAGCCTTACCCACTTGTTCAATTCTACGCACACGCACTTTCCAATTGCGTCGTGTTTTTTTTTTGGAATAAAAACTTGACTTGAATTTAAGTTACACATAATATGTAATAATGCTGGGAAAAAATGTGGAGAAAAAAGTCAAGTTGGTATGTTTAAGAGTTGAATACTCTTTGGGAAAACTTTAAAGAAACTCTATTTAATTTAATTTAATTATTTGAACCTAGAAAACATTTCGTAAATAATGTCTAGTAATATTACTACAGAATTCTGTCTTAACATCTATTTTATATAATTAGAAAATACATTTCTATTTCAAATTTAAGATTAGGATATTATTAATTAAAACATCCTAGAAGATTCTCTTGCCAAATATATGCTATCTTAGATATATACAATAAATATAGACGACTCTCTTTCGCTTTCTTCATAATAATATCTCGTACTTTTTTGTGCCAGAAACGACGATCATTAAAATACCGAAATGAGGCCAGAATTGAGGTTTCCCTCAAACTGCGTCACATCTGCAAAGCACCCAGTGAAAAAGACAATCTCTTTCTTCTCGCCCGTTTTTTTTTTTGTCTTTCTTTTCTGTGCTGTAATTTCGCAAAATTTTGTAATTTTGCGCATGCGTCAATCTGTTTGCTTTTTTTTCAATTTTTTGGAGGCCGGTTTTTACCGTTTGTCGACATTTCAATTGCTAAATGCAAAAATAAACAATAAACAATACATCAATGTGCACACACATACATACATATATAGATATATCTGGTATCTGGTATACGTAGCAGATCTTTGCGTAAATCAGTTCGCGCCTTTACTTATTCGCAATGAGTAATTGAAATGTGATTCACAACGCGCGGGGCCTCCGCCTGTCAATTTTGACATCTCTTTTGTTGCGATCGTTTCTCGGCGTGGCGCGGCGCATTTGTGGAGCAAGGACGTAATGCCCACTTGGCAGACCTTGTGTTTCCTGCTTTCACCGCATTTAGATCCGCCCACACGAGCAGACCAAACACACACAAATATGGTATGGTCAAGAAAAGAAATAAAGAAAGCTTTTAATATTTTATTGATCGATTCAAAGGGGCTTGGAGAATTCCATTGAATCGAAATCGAAATAAGTTTTGTAATTTATTTCCGGGTCTGCACCTTAAACTCTGAAAAACATTTCATTTAAATGTTTCTGTAATTTTAAAATAACTAACAAAATTTAAGCTTTTTCTGTGCAAGTATTATATGAAACCAAAAAGAAAACTATTGAAGAACCTTAACTAACCATATACCATTATTGATTATTATAAATAAAATAAATAAATGTAATAAATAAAAAAAATCTATCGATCCTCTTATCACATTTTTTTTTTTTTTACTTTTAACGACCACATCCCATAGCATTTTTATTTATTTCGTTTAACATTTGCTGCAAAAACATATTCTCTAACGTCTCATCTACTTGTTCTACGAAATTGATGGAGCTATCTGTGTTCACTGCACCACCCAAGCCCAGAGAATAGGGTGATCGTGGTGCTGTCTGCAGGAAGAAGGATCCTCGCATGTTCGGCTTTGCATGGTAACCCATGAGAGCGACTGGAGCTCTCTGGGAACACCAGCCCATTAGATTAGCAGCCCAACTCTCGCACTGTTGTCCCCAGAATCCTTGCGAATATGGTATAGATTCTGCATAGAATTCTACAGCACGATTATGACTACAGCTGCCGGGGAACTCATCATACTCACAACCCGGTTGTATGGGATATTTTAAATTGGGATAGAAATCCACATGACCCGAACTCGCCAATATGCCACGTTCCATTACATTCGTATGAATAACATCTACGAACTCAGCATCTCCGGCATCGAGCCGCGCATAGGTTGGGACACGTGAGAAGAGCGGCTTGGCAGGATCAAGTCCTGTTATATGTTTCAGCTTACGGCTAACAAAATTTGCCGTCTGGCCGGCAACTTGACTGCCCAGACTGAAACCAATCAGATGCAATTGCTCATTGCTTACGATCCGCTGGTTAATCAGATTATCGATCAGCTGAGCCAGACATCGACTGACCAGGGGAGCATTGCCCACTGCTTCGCCATAGCAAGGTTCGTACACCAATGGGCCATAGTCCACAGAGATCACATTCCCGTGCTCCGCATCGAGGAGTACGGGTCTCAGTTGCGGATTTGGCCAATAGTCTCGGTGACCGGTAAATCCGTGTATTAGGATTTTCACTGACTGCCTTGCCCGGAAATCCGAGGGATTTAAACGTAGTGGATCCAGTAGTTTCGGATAATTACGTGTCGTACTGCAAACGTGTGCGTCGTGATCAGTAGAGAGAGCCACATGTATTTCTTTCATCTCAACTCACTCGGTATATAGCCAAAATGTCACGTTCGCATTCGGACAACCTCCAGTGGCCACAAAGCAAGCCCACAATGTTGGTATCGAGGAGCAGAGTACCAGAGCTATATACATATGTATGTAGATAGACCAGAACTTAGTCAAGACTTACGTGCGAACCTCTCTATACTACTATTACGTACCGCACACTACGATCTTCATGCCCGCTAACTCCATAATCAACTGTCAGCTGGGGCCCGAGACCCTCCACTTTTTAAATATGCTAGTTTAAATATATAGACTATCTCTATAGAGGGCCCGAGACCCTCGGTTTTTTAAATATGCCAGTTTATATTTATACAGATCTATCTATAGACACCTGAACTAAATAAACTTATTCATAATTCGCTTTGCAATCCGATGTACTTGACGATGCAATTCTATTGTTTATTTTGAAAGTTTAAAATTTACTTTCTTATCTATAGAAATATATTTAATGGAAAATGCAACTTTTTAATATCACTTAAGATTATTAATTATTTTAATTATTTATTTATTTTATTTTATTTTAGCAGAATTTATCATACTGAAACTAAGTTCGGATTTGTTTCTACATTTACGTCTGGTTTAGTTCCATTGACAAAATTTCAGAGTGCTATTAAGAAAAGGTAAACAAAATAAAGTGTTTTTAATTTTTGGAATACCCTGCAACCATTTAGAACACAGAATATTGGGTTATCTCTTCCGATTATTGAAAATATCGATTAATTTAATTCAATTTGTACAGAAATGTTAATCGACTGTTATGCTTAATTTATGTCAGAAGCAGAAACAAAAGACTACAACTATCAGATAGTGATGTTAAAAAAAGAAAAGTTATAATAGAATAATACAAATATTTATGGTATATTATAAAAATATAATTTATCTATCACGCTCTCTATTAAAGGGTATAGAAACAGTCTTCCTATTTTTTGGCTTCAGGTGCGACTTTGGGCAAAGTGCAATGGAAAATTAACTTTCCAGCAATTAGTTAGGCTGGGTATCAGCATGAAGAGCATTTCAAGTGCATTAGCCTATTGATTTTTGCAGGTACGAGAGAGAGAGAGAGAGAGAGTGAAAGGGAGAAACAGAGACAGAGAGAAAGACTCTTGAGAGTCTCGTTTCGCAAAATCAAACTAATCCGCTTAAAAGCCTCGATTTCCAGACCCAGACAAGTGACAACACGTCGCTCGACTGTCGCCCGGACTAAGCTCTTTTGCCAGCACAGACGGAAGGGGAGGGGGAAGAAGGGGTATGGGGGTGTACAGAGCGAAGGTAAAGCGTCTATTGATTTTTGGACAACAACAACAACCGTCTGAGGTGAGACTGAAACTGGCCCAGTCGAGATGTTAGACACGTGACAATGCAGGTGCTGCCCCAGACAGTTGCATCGTTAAGGCGGTTATTTTTAACAATACTGTGTGGCTAATTTCGAGCACCAAACGAGAGTGGATAAGTCGCCCGAGATCCCCTGCCCAAGCCGGCTAATCAAAAGCCCAAGAGACCAATTCCCCTCACCTCTCCCCCCATCCCATCCCATCCCATCCCAACGAATGCCACTTGGCCAGCCAACGACCCACTTGAACATGCGCGCTCGTGACATTCGACTTGGAAACGTGCAAAGAGATGGGAAAAATCGAGCAGAGCCCAAGAAAACAAAATGCGAAACGTGCAAAACGTCACTTGTGTTGGGGCCCCAAGGCTTAAGCGTCAGAGAGAGAGAGAGATGCGTCACAGCGGAAAAGCAACAGAAGCCAAACACACAACAGCTAAACAATAACAAACACGGCAGTGCCATGCAAGAAAGTCGAATACAAAATGCTCTAATAATTCGTTTAAAAATTTCAATTTAATTAATTAAATAGGCGATCCTGTTAAGCTTAACATTATTATGGTAAAACCGATAAGCAGACTTTGTTAAGATACTGTAATATACTGTGTTGCCAAAGCTTTGCAATGTTAATGTTGCCAATCGTTGCAAGGCAGTGATTAGCAGCTTCTTTTCAGCGGCAAGCGGAAAAGCAATAGAAGCTAAACAATTACAAAGACGGCAGACCATGTACGAAAATCGAAGACAAAATGCTCTCATAATTCGTTTATTAATTTTAATTTAATTAATTCAATAAACGATCATGTTAAGCTTAACATTATTATGCTAAAAGCCTATGTTAAGCTACTGTACTGTACTGTGTTGCCAACGCATTACAATGTTAATATTGCCAATCGATGCAAACGAGGGATTAGCAGCTTATATTAAGCAGCCATGTTAATTATGTGTGCGTTTAATCGAAGAGCCGCCACATACTTGTACAATTATCGATATAATTTCCAATCAATGTTATGCCACTGCTAACAATTGAAACGTACTAAATTAATGTGAAATAAATAAAATTTAGATTTATATTTAGTCAGGTTACATTTTACATGAAGTCTGCGGCATACCCGCTTGCTTAGTGTATGTGCTTCCAATTGAAGTGTTGAAAATGCGTTAAGCTTAAACAAAAATCAGGAAATGTACAAAGCAAAAATGCGCAGCTGAGCAATGAGACACGCACGAGAGACAAGTGCGGAGAACAAACAAGCTGAGACAACGACAGCGACAACAGCAACAACAACAACAACAACAATGGCTGAGGCAGAGACAACAACAACAACAACACGAGGCAACACTTTGACAATAGGCAAAGCTGACAGTTTGACGTTTGAAATCACGCGCCAAACGTCAAATGCAGCAACTGCAGCAGCAACAATAATAACAACAATAACAACTCAATAATGCAAGAGGCGACGTGAATAATATTCTAGCATTATTTATGCTGCAATTGCCAACAATAACAAATGCAATTAACGCTCGACAACGAATTTATAGCCACAATAAAGCGGAGAGTGAGAGTGAGCGAGAGAGAGAGACAGTGGGAGGTCAAAGCTGTCAATGCAAATCGAGTGCAGCTAAAACTGTAGACTGTCTCAGTGGCAGCTCAACTGTGTTATATGCGGCACACATATAGTACATAATTTCTTATAAAGATAATCACAACATCATAATACACAAGCAGCAGCAGCAGCAGCAGACTGCGGCAGCTACGCATTACTTAAATATTTATGTTTTGTTTACATTCTCAGTTCTTGACACAGTTAGAAAATGACTATACAATTATTTTTTACAAGGAAAATTCCATAGATACGTTTGTAAACAATTTGAGAGTCTCTTAATTATAAACATTTCGGTTTTTTTTTTTGCGAACTATGAAGGTTTTGTACTCTGTAAATATAGAAAATAAAATTTTTGTACATCATAGTCTAATAAATAAACATTTTATTCCTTCTGTAAGCGAGCGCTGTTAATCAAGCAACTCGATTACTAAAACGATATCGATTAATGCTGTTAGCTTAGCATTAACATAACATAGCTTTAAGTTAACACTTCAATAACTGTAGAATAATTTAAACTGCTCACAAAATAGAAATATCACAAATGTGATAATTATTTTTCCCCGTTTTTCTGCTTATTCCGCTCCTGTGTAAGCTAGAGACGCTGCTCATTTCTTCCTGGTCTGCAGCACATTTTATTGTTCGACTAATTTACACGCCACTTTCTTCTTCCCATTCCACATGCCTTTCTATACCATGTCAGCAGCTCTATATATGATATTTGTAGATGGCATCAACCCACACACAGGCTACGGTTCTCTATGGTTCTGTAAATTTTTCCGTATGCATTTCTTGCATTGCCTCAATTGTTATTAATTTGTGCGACGAGAGTGTCAAGCAGCAGCAGACTGTGAGAGATAAGGACAGCAGATCTCAATATGAAAAGAATCGCACGCGACTCATGTCATTCCCCGTCTCAGTCCCATTCCCAGTCCCAGTCCCAGTTCCATTCCTATTCCCAGGTCAACTGCCTCGGGCATTGAATGCGCTTCTATGTCTGTGAGTGCACTCAAATGATTCAATAAATGCAATGAATAGTGAATAGCGAACAATGCTATCAATTACCATGTCAGTTTTGCTTTGCTCTCAAGTGGGGTAACCTCTTCGGAAATTTACGCCAAGCTAAACTAAACTTCTCTCATTTATTTAGTTTGTCGAAAAGTTTGGCCTACGCGTGTCACATGTCACATGAAGTTTAATGACGATTCCCAAAAGTTGCCAGAGTTGCCTAAATTCCTTGAGCTACTTGAGCCACGTGTCTGTGTATTACCTAGCTGACATATGGTTTTAGCCCATGGGGGGCTCTACCTGACAGTATCCCTAACACTATGCAGCAAATGTCGGCAATTTAATGAACAAAGTTTAGTTAAGTTAAATTTAAATACATTATAAATATTTAATCTTAATCAAAGTTTTGAATTTTTTTAACTTTTCAAAATACCTGCCCTTTGTTGCACAGTGTACTGTGTCGGAGCACACGCGTGCTGCATACTTTTAGGCTGCGCAAAATAAGCAACATTTTTACCTGCAAATTTAATTTGATTTATTTCGCGTGAGTAAACCTGTGCTAAACGACGTTTGCTGACGACAGCAGCGAACATGAAAACTTTTTAATAATTATTTACGGTTGTAACTTGGTTCCAGCTAAAAAATAACACAAAAATTCAAATCATTCAATTCAACAAGCCTCGCTGACGTCAATCACGAGCAAATTTGCGAATTATGCAAGCTTCGAAAATGAATTAATTTGCGTTAATTAAGTGTCAAGGTAGTTATTATATAAATAAGACGTATATATAAATTTAGATTAATCGCTTATTTTGTTATAAAGGCAATTTAGTTTAATATGAGAGTCTTACGACAAATCAAAAACTGTTGCATACTTTTGGGCTGTCAGCTAAAGTTAATACGTGACTCTAAAACTGTACACCAACAATGCGCGGTATTTTGAATTTTTGAATAACTGCTTAAATTAACTACAAAAAAAAAAAAAACAGTAGAAACTCATATATAAAAATTAAATATAAAATATATAAGAAATACAAAATTATTTAATTTAATTTTATTTTTTTATGAATAATAAATACAAAAATTAACGAAAAGAACATGAACTGTTAAAAAATCCGCCTTAAGCCTGCCAAACCCTTCAAGTTTTCTGAGTTCTCGCTCAAATTTCCTCAGTTCCCGTACACCTCCCCATTCCCAAACCTTTCCATCTAATTTGCATGTAATTTGTTGTGTCGGCACCACAAGCAGACGCAGAGGCTGCATCGCATTCGACTGCATTTCGAGTGGGGCACACTCAATATTTTGTATTCCTTGGCTACCATCGATGCTTATCGAGGTGACAACCACACCGGCAACAGCAGCAACAGCAGCAGCCGCAGCAACAACAACTGCGCCAAATTGGCAACAGACAACGAAGCCGACTCGACTTTTGCCACTTTGCATATTGGGACGACTTTTTAGCATAATATCAAGTTCACGCTGCCTCTCAGTGCCCGCTTAACCTGATCATCATTGTTGTTGTTGTTGTTGCTGTTGTTGTTGTTTGTTCTCCCGATCATGTCTTCTTTTTTGGGCAACAGCCGAAGTTGGCCCAGTTGGCAACTGTTTGACATGCACAGTTGCAGGCAGAGCTTCTGTGCAACAGGATAAAACCGACGATCGCGCTTTGATCTGCGATCTCAAGAAATGCGGAAGCGCGCTGGCGAGAATGATCGATTGCAGGATAAAAGTAAAAAAAGGAGGATTGGGATACTCTATATATAGTATTTTATTTATCTCAATTTATCTCATCACATTAATCTGCAACTTTCCTTTCCCCCAACATATCTCACGAGATCTGAAATTTCTCTTCTGCAGCTACTGCAGATTTCACACCATCCCACACACCATGCACCTGCATCGCACTTAATACCTTTAATTACGCCCCAAATATTGCAGACAGACAGACAGCTCGATATCAGATACAATCAAGCGTTTAATCAGTAAGTGCCAGGTTGCAGTCAGAAGACTGAAGACTGTACACTCTCTGTAGACTGTAGACTGTAGACTGGTATGTTATCAGAGGAGCGCGATCGAAAAGCAATTACACGCCACACGACGAGCTGTTAAGCCATTCTACACTCTTTGGCAAACCCCACAAGAGACTCGGTTTCATCTTGGCTTACCTTGAACCTCGCCTCTTCGCCTTCTCTTTCTCCCTCCCCTTCTCTTATTCCTTCTCCTTCTCCGTCTCATGCAAATTGTTTGGTTAATAGGCGTTAATAAGTTTTACCGTTTACCGTTTACTGTTTACTGTTTCCAGTTGCGCGTCCCACGCGACAAGCTCGTAAACATTATGAAGTAGCACTACGGAATACTACAGAAATACTACGATAGTACTCAGAGAGACCTCAGAGACCTCGTCTATGGTTTTACGATTTTGTAATTGCGCTCGCTGCACGCCTAACGCTGGCGCCAACGCCGAGAGGTGTAATACCATTTGTAGCATTTGTGGTATGCAAATATGAAGAAGCTTAAATGCCAAATAGGCAGGCTATATATGGGCTTTGCTTAGGTGATTCATCGTCTGTATCTATGCTGTGAGTTTACAGTAACAGAATGTAGAAAAAGTAGAAATTATTAATTGTATGCTTCGATTAATAAAATGATGATAATGAAAAAAGGCTATATTATCTATATAATAGGCTTTCTGTATATTCTGTCGGTTTGAACACCTAGATCTCTGCTATTATAAAAGCTAGACCCATTAAATTTGGTATAAATATTCATGAAGGCAATACACATCTGGAATTTATTTTAAAGATTGCATGTCATGCACAAATCCCGCGCAAATCAATAAAAACGTTTATAATAAGAAGCGCTTGTGCTAAAATTTATTTTCTTTGACATACATTTTGATAAATATTATATGCTTCTATTTACAAACTTTCATTTAAATCGGACTATGAATACGGAAGTTAATTAATTAAAGCATGTATAGCATCTAATAGATTTTTATCTTAATTACCAAACAATATCATATATTTTACAACTCTATCAATAATTGTTTCATTGATCTCTAAATTAGTTTACTCTCCTTCCTTTAGAAGGTAATATCGCTCCCTATGTCTATCCCCCTCCCTCTCTCTACTTTATTGTTGTGTCTAACAAAGCAATTAATGTTGCATGCAACATATTTGCATGCAACAAGCCCAACACAAGAGACAACTTTATTAGCTTAATTAAAACTCTTGAAAAGGTTCATCAATGCGAACGAGTCGAGTCGAGTCGATTGGCTGCGCTTCTCTTCGAAAAAAAAAAATAAAAAAAAAGAAAGAAAGAAGAAGAATGCGTTGAATGTTGGCAATTTAGCAAGTTTACAGCTCAGTCGAGTCAGCTTGCATCCAATAATGGAAACCTATGCCTCCCCCCCACTCCCCTTCCATTTCCACAGTGCCAGCCCCGTCCCAGTTCAACTTGGAGTCGGGCTTCAGGTCCAGTCCTCGTCGGTCAGGCTGTCGGTCCCTCATGCCATGTTGAATGACGTTTTACTTGATTGCAGTTAATTTTGTTCCCTCAGCTTTGTTCAAATGCAAATTCTACTCTTTCTAGCCTGCCAGGCTTCTCCCGTAACCCCCCACCCCACCCCCTCCTACCCCATTTCCCTTCCCTTTTCTACTCTGGCTGGCAAAGCGGTTTTGTGGCATAGCTCAAATCCAATTGAAGCCACAAAACTTTTGATTGTTTGTCCCTCTCTCGCAGGGTAATATAGGGAAGCTTGAAGGGGGGGAGGCTTA
This sequence comes from Zaprionus kolodkinae, assembly GCA_018901885.1. Taxonomy (NCBI): domain Eukaryota; kingdom Metazoa; phylum Arthropoda; class Insecta; order Diptera; family Drosophilidae; genus Zaprionus; species Zaprionus kolodkinae. The sequence continues at coordinate 4,573,799 of JAEIFM010000508.1, forward strand.
ATAAAAAATTAAGTTGTAAAATGTGAAAAACGTGTTGAAAGAGTCTTACGGGGTGCGGGGGGAGGGGGGTACCCAACTTGAACCCCACCACAACTCAAACAACAATTTCAATCTCAAGTGTTGGCATTGAATTCTTTTTATGGCACTTTAATGTGTTGGTTCTTCTCGAGTGCAACGGATCGAATTCGGAAAATAATACTAATTTATAGAGTTTATCAATGAAACCAACGAATTGAGTGTGGTTTGCTTGGGTTAGACGCGGGATTAACAAATTGGAGCGTAAAATTAGACGAAAGAGGAGAAAAGTTTCGATTACAAATTACAAAATTTAAATAATACAATTACAAAAGAAACGGATAGTTTAAATGGAACTAAAGAAACTTTAGAGAGAGAGAGATTGGAAACTTATAATAGATTGGTGAGACAACTATGAAGAGATCTAAATATGCTACGGTTTCATATTGCTTTTTTTATAACATTCGACTGTAACTGACCTGTGAAACTGGCATAACCTATTAAAGTGCCAACATGCCCTACAATAATCAAGGTAGCGCAATGGGAAATTGAAGTTTCATGACTTTCAGCTTGTCGCTGAACTATTGACCCGAATAGACATTCGACTGCCCCCACGACGTCAATGACGTACACGATGATGATGATGATGATGATGATGATGATGATGGTGATGACTTGTGTTTGATTTGCACAGTGCGGGCCAGAAGACTCCCCCTGGAACTGCTAAATTGGACGGCAGATTGAAACATTTCGCCAATTATCAGACGCAAAAAAAAAGGTGAATGCGGTTCAAAAGACAATGGGAAATTTGCGAAAAAGAAAGAAAGCGAAAGAGTGCAACAAAATAACTCTCTATATAAATATATATAAATAGTTAAGGCAATTAGGCAACTTCCTGCAAGCGTAACTCGTTTTTAAGCGACACCTTGAAGAAAACCACCCTGTTCCTCTTTGGGGCCGTATAACTTGTTCCATCGATCGTACGCCTCGTTGTCAATATCAATTAGGTAATATGTGGGCATGTTTGGAATTAATATTCAATATGTTCGACATGAATGCGTTCTCTTGCTTATCTAATAGAGTCATAAGACTAGCGCGCATTTGAACAGAGTGAGAGAGAGAGAGGGAGATAGCGAAAGAGTGAGCAGGACAGCAGCAATTAACAGCAGCCACAATTAAACGAAACTGTCAGCAATTTAGCGTGCAATGTCGCAGACTTCTTTGTCTTCGAGTTCCCCAGAAAATACCTGATGACTTTTCATTTGCCCGTCTACGTCCATAACGGGCTAGGCCAATGGATCCAGAGTTGTAGTACGTGATATACGAGTGGCGATAATGAGGCGGCTGTGGAAAGTAAAAGGGTCTCTCTCTCTCTCGTCTTCTCTCTCTCTCTCTCTCTAATTGGCACCAAATATGGCGAATGCCATGCACTATGCGAACTGCGGACTGCGGACTGTGCCCGGCTGTGGCATGCCGCAAAAATATGTCAAAATGTGACAAAATGCGTGTAGAGCGTAGCTGGAGAAAGGCTTGATGATGATGGGGCATGGTGGGGCCTGAAGAGAAGTAGTAAATCCTCACATACCATGGTAAAATGCCATTTAAGGTGTTCATTAGTCGCGCATCGCAAAGGGACAACCAAAAATGGCAGCAAAATCTCATCAGCTTGTTGACCATTTCTGAAGATTACAGATGAAGATCATCATGATCATTGATCGACATCATGATCGATCACTTGCAAACAGCTCTCTCTCTCTCTGTCACTGTCTCTCTCTGTCTCGCATAACTGTACAATTGCCCTTAAATGTCACTTGCACAATATCGAGTTCGAAAATTAAGCGATTTTCGCCAACTCAATTTACATTTCTCGATTGCCAAAGATTTCGATTATTGTCTGTCGATCGAGGCGATGCTCCAAAAAAAAAAAAAACCCAAAAAAATGTAGCAACTTTCACTTGTCTCGTGCCACATGTTTCAAGTTCGTAAAGTCCACTTTAAAACGTCTTCGCTTTTATTGATCCCAAATTGCCGACAACTCATGTTATTGTACCAAATCTCTGGCTTCTCTTTGGCCTTATCTAATGCTTGGCAAAAAAAAAACATTCTTAGCTTGTTAAGTGATTTGTCTAAAATTAATTAAATTGAACATTTTATGCCCGGACTGAAGCTCAACACGCAAGGGCAACAGGGCCGAGCGCTAGAATGTACACTGAAAAAAACTAAAGGTGTTAATGGGAACTACAGAAAACATTAACTTATGCAGTATCTGTGTTTAATATATTTGCTTATAATATTTATCTATTCATATTACGAAGCAGAATATTATGAGTCATATACATTATCAAATAAACGCAATTTACCATTTTTCTTAGGCTATGGGCGTGGCAACTAATATTTACATTTATAAACCTATGCGTATGATATATATAAATTTTTCTATTAAATTCTGTATCTCTAGTATTTCTAATAACCAAGATCTGCGTGTTCGAACAGACAGACAGATATTTTTAAGTGTAGAGGGGTTCAAATATACTATGCTAAGAATTTTCAAGTTCATTTTATTTATTCACGCGACTTTCTCAATTATTTTCTCACAGTGCACGCATAATCAGACCACAGGACCTAAATGGAGTTTAAATTAATGGTCTTTCGGTAGCACAGAGAGCAGACAGACAGACAGACAGACAGACGGAGAGGAGGATTGCAGGGATTGAGGGGAGAGACAGAGACAGAGACATGGAAGGAGCAAGGCAGTACCTGCAAAGGTTGTAGGAGTCGGAACCTTCGGTGGCGTCTGCTCTGGCGATGGCTAATCAAAATATTCAAAATAGTTTGCCGCAGGGCACAGCGTCGTCTCTTCTCGTCTCGGCTATAAATAGCCAGCTAGTGGAGGAGGAGGAGGAGCTGGATGCGAACTGGATGAGCTGGATGATTGGACGACGCCACCTGGAACGTATCCACCTACTGGCAAACGTCGCCAATCGTGCCCTGCCTGCCGTGCGTCTGCCATATAAATTATGAAATATTTTCCCTTTCATAATATTGGATTAAGCGGCGCACTTGAACAATGTGCTTAATCATTGTGCGTGGAGCGAAGGGAAGGGTGCTTGGCAATTGGGCATGCGCGGCGGTTGCTTTATAAATTGTACAAAAAATATGTGCACTGATTGCATATGTGCCTCTCTTTCTCTCTTTCTTCCTCTCTCACGCTCTCTGCTCCAATTTGGTTTTGTCTTTCGCTCTTGGCTTGACCTACTTAGCGCATTTACTTGACGCCGTTGCTGAGCACCCCTGATACCCTTTCCCTCTGCCACTTCTTGCCACAGCCCCTGCCTGCATTCCCTCTTATTCCCTCTCATCTTCCATCCCTTTCTCTGTCTTGGCACATCGCCGCGTCACGCAACACCGACATCGTTCTGGGCGTGCTTTGGCATTTCCCTTTCATTTCGAAAATTACACTGAACGATAACAGTCAGCAATGTGTGAGTGAGACAGCCATAGATAGTGCTCAAGGTGTGCTAATTTCTGTGATTAGACCTTATTATGATCTGTTCAAATTGGGATCCCACAGCGACCGCACACAGTCAGCTAATTGAGACTTAGTTGGGTCGGTTTGAAGATCATTTGAAAGTCTGAAGAGCTGAACGTGCAAGGGAAAATTTTTTAAAATTTCTATAGTAATAATAAACACTAATAAAATTGATAGCAAAAGTACTGAAAGTATGGGAGAGTTCTGCAATTAAAGATAATCTCCTCATATTATCCAAAATTAATAATATTTATAAGTTTTAAGGCAGTGTGAATTCTACTAAACTCTCACTTAAGATTCCCTAATTCTGATTTAATGCAGCTCACACACACCCAAAAAAAAAAAAAAAAACAATATCTTCTATCCTTTTGCGGACACGTCTTATCTTTTTCTAATGAAATTATCGTAAGTAACCCCTCCAAACTGTTGCTATCATTTCGATTTAACCCCATGCACGTTTCTCTTCTATCTAAACTCTCATCTGCAGTCGGTTACGTAGCCGCAATTATAACTTAATTTTATAACAATTTCAACAACACTTCGGGGCGTAATCATATTAATTTCCCATAAAACTCTCAAATTAGTGGCTTATTCAAAGCGCCGCTTGATGCACACAGCATGTCTAAGGTCTATAAAATAGAGAATACTGGAAGACAGACTAAGTGTGACCAGATCGAGCAGTACCAGAATCAAAATGCCTACCATGACACTTAAAAGGTCATAAACTTTGTCGGGATTCTGAACCCTTTTCTTAACTTGTGGGGGGAGGAGTTCAAAGAGGCTCTACAGTCGTTGAAAAATTAGTAAACACATTTCATTCCCATAGTAACAGGGCCGAAAGGGTCTAGGGAGAAGAACACTTAATTATGAATTCAATATGCATAATTTTGTCATTTCAGGGAAATTTTTGGGGCAGGTTGTGTCTGTGCATAAATTAAAGGAGTCGATGATGATCGAGCTGGTATGATATGAACTCTTCAGTATGCGCTGTCATGCAGTGTGTAGGGAAAGAGAGAGAGCACTTCATAAGAAGAAAGACAGAGAAAACTTGAATCAGTTTCAAGTGAAGGTTAAGGCCAGATGGAATGCAAAGAATTATAAATAGTAAGTCAGATTTAGATATAGAAAATTTAGTATAAGTATTAGTATTTAGCACGTCTTCAGATCTACGCACCCTGCACATGATAATTTGCTGTGGAATATTATTTAAATGCAATTTTTTCCTATATAAGTTTTTGCCAATATAAAATTATAAATTTATTCTTAAAATAAAAGTCAAATGCTTTTTTATAGTCTTTTAATAAATAAAAAAAAAATATTTTAAATTCTGCTGTTCAGGAAAAAATATCAATTAATTTGTATTTAATTATAATTATGTATTATTTATAATACATTCAATTTGCAGTCTCTCTACCGTCGTATCTAATGAAGTGATCATCAGCCTGCTAACAGTTACAGTTATTTTTCTTTACCGCTAACTCTATGAACAAAAAAAAAAATACACAAAAAAAAAACACATCATTAATCTTTCGAATTCCTACGGCAATGCCATCAAAATCATTCCTGGAAAAAAAAAGAAAAAGAGTAGCTGCAACAAGAGACCAAAATGCAACCTTGTTAGCACTCTTGAAGTGCTTGGAAGCAACTCGAGCTTGTGTGCTGCCAACTCGTTTCACCCACAACTGGCAACTGGCGGCAATTTACATAACAAGACCAGTTCCCAAGGCGGCGGAGGAGATGGCGGCAGCGGAGATTGGCGGAGACAATCAGTGGCGCTACAAGAAGAAAAACAAAACAAAAACCCAATGCCTGTCAACATGTAATCCATCAAGGCAACAGCGTGCAACATGTGAGGCAACAACTGCAGTCTGTCTGTACTACATAATACTAGAAACAAACACTGAGAACAGCAGGCAAGATAGAGATAGAGAGAGGGAGAGAGAGCAAGCGAGCGCCCCCCCTGGGCGATCGAAATCAATTTGGCGCTTTAGCACACGAACGTGCCCCATACACGAGCTGACACGCCCACCGACCAACTGTCCCGCTCCAGACTGCAACTGCAACTGCAACTGCGACTGAAAATGCCCCACAGGAATCGGGCTAAGATTGCGCCTCAGCTGGCACCTAACTCTAATTGGGCATAATTTAAATTCCGCTCGTGAGCGCCATGAATTGTATTTAACGTTTTTGGCGCTTCCAAAGTTGGTAAAGTTGGCGGTAAATTTCATTTGATTTTTTTTTTTATTTCGATTTTCAAACAGCAACAGCGCGCAACAGCGCAAACTTCAGCGAAGAAACTTCCTTATACGTAGCCGAGCTCTGTCTGTCTGTCTCTCTCTCTCTGTCTGTCTCCCTCCCAATTCCTGGCTTAATTGGTTTTGCGCCTGCAGCCGGAGCCGGGCTAAGGAACTGTGCTTGCTGCTTGTGGTAAGTACATTGATGCCTTAGTTTTGATTAGGATAGGCGGCTATTAGAAAATTGAATACACAGCGCTGCAGCGCTGTGACTGCGACTGTGAATGTATTTGTGAAAGTCGCCAGCAGATTTCTATCGTGATCGTGAAAATTGCATCACAGTTCGCAAAAAACGTGCCTTAACTCAGTGGGTCAAGCAAAGAGGTTAAACTGACTTGAAGGTCTTCTATTGGGGCAGTATTCCAGGAAATTGAAACTCCTTCAAATTCCTCTATATCTTTTTCAATTAAATTCCTCTAAACCTTTTCTATTGCCAAACAGGAAGCTGGACGCACTCAGCATATACAAATTTAAGGTATTCCCAGAAGCCGAAACTTCTTTCAACTGTTGTCCTCTCTCTCTCTCTCTCTCTTTCTCTCTTTCTCATTCTCTGCACTTGCCTTGGCAATTTGTAAGCCATCATTTCAATTAAGACGCATAAATCAACCGCAAATCAGCATCATCATCATCATCATCAGCATCACCAGCAAACCTCGTGATGATCATTGTGCGACGACATTGTGCCTGATGATCTTTATTATTATTATTATCAACGTGTACATTCTCGTTTATCCTCAAGTACCGAGCGAGCACTTAAGCAGGCACCATGCGAGAACCTTTCGAACCAACGAACCAATTTAAACGGCCAAACCGAGAGCGGACAAAGGGCGATCGACCGGCTTAATCCTTGTCATGATCGGGAACGGGGCAGGGCAGGACAGGGCAGGGAAGAGTTAGGATAGGGTTGGGTTGCTCAGCTCGTGAAACTGCTGTTTCACGCTTCGACAAATGCCCTTTTTGTGGCATTGCAGCAAATTGCAGCACACAGATACAACGTACTTGCAGATACACACACACACATACAAACATATACATATGTATGTATGTATGTATGTAGTTACTGCTGCCCTTGTCCCTTACATGGCGCACTTATTAGGCGCAACGTTTCGACAACAAGGTATTTATGTAAGTGCCACGAATTGAGTTGCAAATAGCCGTCGGGCGAGATGAAACGTGCGCCACCGTCGCCGAAAGTATCTTGCAGATACTGCACAGCGTATCGCGATCGGCGTTAAGTGGTACCCCTTGGATTCGTTCTGCATCACCTACACCTACAAAAAAGGAAAAAAAAAAACACCGCAAGGATAATCAGAAATGCGCATGGGACATAGGGTGATCCTACAACTGTCAAAACGTAACTCAGGGAAAACAATAGAGTGTAAATTGTAAGTGAGGATCGAGACAAAGCGAAGGACACAAGGTGCGAGAGGGCATTACAAATTTTGTTTATTTTCGAACGCCGGAAAAACCCAATGAACCCAATACGTTTGTGTATCTTTGAAGTACCTGTAAAGTCACAGAAAAACAAAGAAAATCCACCTGAAATGCAACAGGTATGCAGAGGCGGAAACTAACGGGAAAGAGATACACTAGAAGGTTACGATCGAGATGAGTTTTGTTTGTGCAACTTAAGTCGGAAATATTGCAAATAAAGTAAGACTCTTTCGAGCATAGCTTCTTTTATAAACAGTATCTTTAGCTGAATTTTAGAAAATAGTTTTATTAAATTTAAATTTAGAGCTCTCAAACATGTGTAATCCCTTCCTATCCCTATTAGTATTAAAGTAAATCCTGTGTGTCTGCTACACGCAACATAAGGGCATCTTAAGATCACGTAGAATGCGTTCCACAAAAAACACATTCCACATGCCATTGCCACTTGCGGACAGTGTTGCGCGTTTAGCTGTTATTTTGTTCATTTGTTTTATAGATAAATAAATTATTATAATAAATATTTAGAGTAAGAGATTTGAGTTTAAAAGAGTACATATACGTGTATACTGATTTTGCATAATTGAAATTGAATTAAAGCTGCGATAAACTTTTTTAATAGCTGTTTATATTCTTTAGTTCATAAAATAGTTAATATATTTAATTTAAAATTGTTTTAAGTATTTAAGTATTAAGTATTTTTATTAAAAATAAATTTGTAATATTATATAAAGATTTGTTAACTGTTTTATATTATATATTTTTAATATTAAATATTTTTCGTCGCAATAAATGGTAGTTTCAGCAATTTCTAGTGCATATACATATGTAAGAGACTACCATAATGCACGCTGCAAAAGCAGTGCAAATTATTTTTAGCCCTTTTCCCGCTAGTCACCACTTGCCGCGTCATCTCTATGTGCAGCAAGCAACCCGTCGCGGCGCGAGGCGACGCGAGCACAAACGAACGATCGCCAAGCCGGCACGATCAGCGTTCGCATCAGTTCGCATTTGACGGTCGTTTGTGTAGGACGCAGCACTCGCTTGCCCGAAGACCGCAACGAAGATCGGTTCGTCGTGTTGTCGCTCGTGATTTGTAGTATTCATTCAGTTCGGTTGCAGATACAGTGCGTCTGCTTATGCGTTTTCTTCTATGCTCTGATAAAAAAGCGTGTCATAAAATTCACTTGCAATTAAATGATAATCAAGTGGCAATAAATATACATATGTTATATGGTTTATGGTATAATATGTAGAAAAAGCGAGAGTTCTTTATGCAACGCAACAACAGATCGTCTCGCAACTAGCCCCTCTGCGCTACGTACATATATATTTTGATATCAACTCTCTTGCATCTTGAGGATATACGAAAATAGCAAACGCAAAAATTTGTCGCTGTCGCCGTGCAGGGAAGTGCGAAATGTGCGGGTATTGCACATACGAAAATAAAATTAAATAGCGCACACTAAAAAAAAGGGGAAATAAAAATAAAAATACAAAATAACAAAAAAAAATAGTATAGAAAATTGTGTTCTGTCTGTGCCTGTGCCGGCAATTTTGCATACCACGTCGAAATAGAGTGCCAATGGAAATGTGTACAAAAAAATAATAATAAAAGTCTGACGAACGTCGCATCGCGTCGTCGTCAACTGACAAGCGGAAATTGTAAAAGAAGGAGAAGAAAAATAAATGAAATAAAAATTATAGCCAGAAAAAGAATTAAAAATAAGTAAATAACAAAAATTATTATGAATGAAAATTCTCGGAAATGTGCTGCGAGTGCGTGATCATTTTGATATAAGCAATAAAAAAAAAAAAAATAAAATAAAAAATCTCTAACCGAATTCGAAATAATAAAAGTTCCCAAGTTCAAAGTCGAAATCGTTTAATATGCGTGTTTGAATTGTGTTTTGTTTTTCCTGTATTATTCTTGTGTGTGTTTTCTACCCATTATTCTTTAAAATGAAAATCAGAAAGTTATATCTATGGATAATGCCGCTGCTGCTGCTGCTGCTGCTGATGATCTGCATAGCCGGCAGCCAGGGCAAACGTGCGAAAAAGTTCTCACCTGCTCAGATGCTCAAGGAGAGCTATGACTCTACCGGTGCCTCCTCCTCCGCTTCGTCGTTGGAACAGCTGGAGGAGAACATTGTCTCGTGGACTGGTGTACGTATACCGCAGAGTAAGATGCCAGCAACGATATCACCGGCAAAGGGTCCAAAATCACGTCGACATAAAACCAAAAGTGGCCTCCTGATCGAAAGTAACATTGCTGAGGATCAGCTGACAGCTTCAGCCGAGCATGACTCGCGATCAACGTCAAACACGGCCAAGAAACAGTCAGCAGCGGCGCAACAGCGACGCCGCAATGGACGCCTTCAGCGACCACATGGCAAATCATCGAGTGCCAATAATGGTAAGTCTCCTCCCCCCCCCTCCCCCTCCCTTTGGGCCATAGATGCCTCTAATACTCCGCATACTAAATATGGTGGTGATCGATTGTTGGGGCCAGAAGAAGAAGAAGTCGCTCGTTACGACGAGGCTTCCTTGTTGTTGTTGTTGTTCTTCCTCCTGCTGTGGCTTCTGTCGTGTCCAACGTGTCTGGCCTCCATATTTGGGCGCTCAAGTTGAAAGAACTTTCATGTGAAAGTTGTGACAGAAGGAAGAGATTTTCTACTCTTTGTAATTCTATACGTTATTACGTGAGAGGTCCAGTTATGGTCCAGCAATGTCGTCGCGTCGTCGTCGTTGTCTTTGGGGCTCCAGTTGCGGTTGTGGCATGTTCCTCTTGACCAGGCAACACGATGTGATGTGAACTTTGCCTATTAGCTTGGAAACCTTGCAAGAAACTCATATAAGAAGTGCAAAGAAAACGGTTTAATTGCAAATGGAAAAAACTCTGTTCAGATGTAAACGATCTGCTAAAAAGTATAATAGATCTATTTACTCCCTATATACCAAATTTCAGCATTTAAGCTTTGGTAGTTTGCAAGATTTACGAGCTAACCCAATCCAGAGCATTTTAAATAATTTATAGACGGATAAATAAATATACTTACCTACTATATATCAAATTTAAGCATTTAAGCTTAAGAACTTTGCAAGATATATGACTAAGCCCATTGAAAATCTTTGCTAATAAGTTAGATATGGATATAGTAATATGTTTACTCAGTATATACAAAATTTCAGCATATAAACTTTGGTACTTTGCAAGATATATGACTTAACTCATTGAAAAGCTTTGCTAATAATTTATATACGGATAAAGTAATATATTTAGCCACTATATACCAAATTTCAGCATTTAAACTTAATAACTTTGCAAGTTATTCAAAAAATATTGCCATTGAGTTTTAGGTGAAAGGATTTTGCATTTCAAATGAAAGGTTTGTTTGTAAACTAATGTTGTTATCTTTTCTATAACTTCATTAACTTCTTAAAATATCTACAACAATATAAATCTAGAAATCCTTTTAACAGTCACAACAAATAAGCAGTCCCAATAATTTCAAAGCAATTGAACCCCTTTTTTTTGAAGAGGCACAAAACAAATAGAAAATAGAATTAGAAAAGGAATATGCCTTCAATAGGGTATTGTGTATGTGTGTGTGTGTGTGTGTGTGGGCGAGTGTTGTACACATGACCCCGAGGAGTGAGCTCAATAACAACAACAACAATAGCGCCAGGGTATCTAGAAGCAGCGGCCTTCCAAACACTCCCTGACAGTAATTGTGGTCGAGCCTGAAAGGAGAAGGAGAAGAAGAAGAAGATGCCGTAACAAACCAAGAACTGAGCACAACAACAACAATGGACAATTGTTAGAGATACATATACCTCTCGAGTATTGGGTACAATACAAACAGGGACAGCTGGGCATGCGTGAGTGCTCCTCCACGTACTCCTACAGCTTCCATCTTTGGGATATGTCAGCAAGGAACCGCAACACGCGTTAATAGGAACATGTGTTCGCTTAGGTGTCGACCAGAACCCGCACATATGGCGGGTAGAGGCCTGACAGGCAGAAGGAGGAGAAGCAGGAGGAGGGGTACGAGGAAACGATTCTTTCGTGGTTATAAAAATTAAGTGGCTTATCGTGTCCACAGACAAGCGTGGATTGTTTAAAATTTGTTATGCCCCCCAAACCGATTTGCAGCTTTAGCATACGCATACCTAAAGGTTATGGGAGGGAAAGAGAGCTTACCTACATTTATGATAATCGTCTGTTGACTATCGATAATTGCTAGTAGCATCGATACAAACACGATTGACCTAGTCTGATAAGCGTGAAGCGAACAGCATTCTAAAAATTTAATTTCAAGATTCCTAAGCTATTTAGTACGATTTACTTTGATAGAAACATGTTTACATATTTTATATGTAAAATAGATTGAGAACACGGAAAACCGTTGTGCAAATGCCCTGTGAACTCAATCTAATCGTTTCTTAATTTTTCATACATTTCATAAATAATTTCACACTCTAATCAGTCGCTTGTGTTTACCGTAATCGAAGCAACTTTCAAGCTAGTGAGACATTCATAATGATTGCAAATCAAATGCATCGAAAAACGTAAAATCGTTGGAAGTGGGCAGAAAGCGAGTCTTAAATGCGAATTAATAGAGCAAATTATTGGCGATTAAATTCACATATTTATAAGGCCGTCGTTGAGCCAAGCAGAGCGTTGTTAATTGATTGATGGCTTGTTTAGATTAAAGAGAAAATGAAAGTTGAAAATGGGTCACAGAGATGCAAGCCATAGATATCATATGTTATGTATCTGAGAGATACTCAGGCTACTGTCTGCCCACATTTTCGATTGTTATTGTTGCAGCCAGCTAAGCCATGCCTAATCAACGCACCGAGGGCAGCTCATTAGTTGCCAGCGATATGTATATATACCCGCTGTTCTTATACACTTCGATTCCATAAGTCATGCCCAAATGTGCTGCGTATCTATGAGATACGTATGTATCTATGTATTTACTCAACCCAAGCTGGAAAGCTACCGATGCTGCTGCTGCTGTGTTTGCCCATTGCATTCTTCATTGATTTTTAACGCGGCTTTCTTGTTGTTTGCTTCTTGTTAACTGCATTACACAAGCGTTGGAAATTTAGATTTGTGGGAAAATGCCACAACTGTTTTCCCTCTTTCCCCCAGTGCCTGCCTGTCATTGAAGTTTTATTTGTTTTTAATTCTTTATTGACATGTGAAGTTGTGTATCGAAGTTTAGTGAACTTTACTGTTTCATTTGTCTTCTTCCTGACTTTTTGCCTATTGCTCTTTGCGCTTAATCTTCGCCTGACGAAGCGTGAAAAGCTGAAAAAAAAACGGAAAAGCAAAAGTATCTTCTTGCTTCTCTCTCTTATTGTGGCGTTATCATCGTTTTTATTGGGAAATTCTTGGAAAAATTCATGGAAACTCCAGAAGTTTTAGTTCAAGTTAAGTTTTTTGGAGAGTTATAAAAAGAACTGGGATAAAGTTTATGTATTGACTAATGCAGATATTTCTTTTTTTTTGAATCGAAATTGTATCTTAAGTTTCTCCACTTTTCTTGCCTGGCTGCCAATTCTGCTGCAGCCTGCACATCTTGTTGTAAATTCTTCTTTATTCATCCATTTGCTTAACTCAAAACTTGTTTATCCCTTCGGATCTTAGCTGACTCTACTCCCAGGCCCCTTTGTTGTGATAATTTATTTAAATGCAGTTTATAGATCATTCGTTTTTATGTGCAACACGGCGAACACCTGGCCTGGCGCTGGGTGAGTTGTTTGTGCAATAATTTGCCCTGGCTCAGCGGAAGTGCATAATTCTGGAAGACAGCTGTTCCAATGTTGCCAAAAAGTAGAAGAGTGCACAACAAGTACTAGATAAAATCAAAGAGGGCCCCAAGAAGGGATTAACAGCTCAGCTGCATGGGTAAAATTGATGCTTCTTTCTTTCCAGCAAGATCTCTCACAAGTTATCTGATACTTTTCCTTTCGTGAAATGGGGCTGGGTTTGAGTTTGGGAAACACATGTCAAAACTTCACAAAAACAATAAACAAGATGGTTGGAGAAGCAGAAAAAAAAGTAGCCGCAATTCGGGAAGAACTCATTAAAATAATACAAACAAAAGCTACCAAGACAATGCCAGAAGTACTCGCCTGGCTGGGTTATTCGATATGGAGAGTAACCCAATACAATCTATACAAATTGCGAGCGCGCTTTTGATGTGAAATTCCAATAAATAAACCACTTAAGAACATATAGCTAAAGAGGAAATACAGGCACATTAAGTTATATATAACATATAAGAAATAAAAATAGAAGTACACTTTAAAATAAAATAAATACGTTTCTGTATTAGTTTTTATTATGAAATTTACACTATGCTTAGATGTTGTTGGGAACTATAGATATGCGAAATTTGATAACCTTAGCTAATAGAACAAACTCGAAAATAGCTAAAAAGTAAAAGATTTTCTTTCTCTGCCCCCATGGGTAAACCGATTGTAAACATTTTGCTGGGCATTCATAAATACAAACACAAGTTGTAGTTGTAGCTGTATCTTTGCATCTGTATCTGTATCTGTATCTTTTATAAACAAACAGAACTTGTAACCCCAACTGAGAGAGAAGCAGAGGAGGAATTGAAAGAACAATCCACAACTTCACCCGCTGACCACGAGACGCCACAAAATGATCTATAGAAATTCCGAAAAACTCCTAAAGTGTGGAACCGCTGTTTACACAAATCCGAGAGAGAGAGAGAGAGAGAACCGTCGATCTCTTCGTCGGTTCGTTGGCAATAAACTTATGCTTAATTGCCGGCAGATATCTGATGGTTCCAGGCAGTTCTTCTACTACATACTTACTTACTATGTGTGGCTTTGAAGTGCCAGCCTCCAGACAATAAATTAATGTTATAGGCCAAGTTTTGATAAGACATTGACGCCGCCAAGCAGACGACGGCGCGGGCATCTCTGCCCCATGATGCCTCATCCCACTGGGCCACCGGAACATTTAACGGGTCAGTTGGGGCTGTTGATGTGCAGCCCGTGGAAGAAACAAATTCGTAGCTCGTTAGTGCAGACACTTGAGATAAGAGATGGAAATGCAGCCCGCTATTGTGATTGAGATTCTCCAAAAAGCAGACGCCTCCAGCGGTTCCAATAAATTGTGTCTCTCCAGCCGAGAGAATTCCCGAAAAATTTGGGTCAATGCATGGAGGGCCACACGGTTTTGTAGACTACCTAATGTTCTGATAATGATCGTAATGCGGGAATTGAGAACCAGATTGAGTAATCAATGAGAGTGATAGAGAAGCATCTCTTTGCCTTAAACGGGTACGTAGAGTGCTGAAAGTTAGATGCTCTATCGAAATTTTCCCAGAACCCCATTATGAAAATTACTCATAAGTGATATGTTGATGGGATCATAGGAGGATTACAGTCGGAAAGTGCTAGAGATGAGGCGCCAACTTAGCTTAAACGCGTTCTCTGAAATCTTTCACACATCTTATACTTTAAAAGATATATTATACCAGCTCATATTTCAAATATTCTTATGAAAGTTGCTGGTAATTCCGTTTATATTTTGGAAGCACATAGAACATACGAATTCATCTAGTTAGGAATTTTCCTTCAGTTTATTTCTTTCATTTTATAATGTTATCTGATATCTTTTTCTTATGCGCTCTATAAACCTCTTCTTCCTTTTTTCTTCCATTCTTTCCTCGCTTATCTAACCATAGACAAACTAGCCGAGTTTTCCTTACACCTTCAGTTATCACATTGAAAATACCTCATCAATGTCATCGTCTTCTTGTAGCGCCTCCATGTTTAACACTCCATACGATCTTGATGTCGAATTCGAAGTTCCATCGTCGTAGTTCTAGCGGCGTCTTTATCGAGTCATTTGTCAATATTTAAACTGATAAACGATCGTTGATCGAGGACAACAACAACAACTGTCATTGAACTTCATTGATAAATGTTGCCTTGACGACAGGTTTACCTGACCAGGGGTTCCCGAACTGCACCACGAGGTGCCGAAAACTATGGACTGGCGATGACATTGATAAGCTAAATACACAGACAATCCGTTCTTGAGTTCTTCGGGCTAAAGAACTTGCAACCATAACTCAAACGATATCAGATTACAATTTTTACCTGTTGCCTTTCTAAATCAAAGCAAATATTTCACATATAAGACGAAAATGATCTTCATTTCTGAGAAGGGAAATGCATGCCGGAAAATGATGTTGTATGCAAGTGTTGTGTAAATATTATGCTGAGCAGGGTAGGAGAGACAGATAGATTGAGGCTGTCAGAGACCTGCACTAATTATGCTTTATGCTTGCGCTGAAAGAAGTTCCCCCTAACTCTACCAGACAAAATTGTTTATTTGCTTTTGATCGCTCCCTTTGAGCATGCGATGAAAGCTGCATGAAAATGAACTGCAGTTTGAAATTTCCCTTATAGAGATTGTGGGGAGTTTCAGGAAGGTGTTGATTGGAATTCGCGTAAACGTACAGGAAATGATTTGTGGGTGGCAGTTTGTGTTCTTTGATCAGCTTGATTCCGCATGAGGTTCTAGGAATATTATATTGTTATAAAGCGGAACAGAAGGGCAAAATAATATTAAAAGAAAGAATCCATTAACTGGAAATTATGGGGAATATGATTCTGCATACATAAAGTTAAAAAAAATAATGAGAGACCTAAGGGAAGTTCTGCAAAAGTATTTCTTCTTGAGTCTTATAAAGATATCACAAACGGTTTAAAATTTCCTTATTTTCTTGCATCCATAAACTCCTAAGTGAGTCATCAATCAAAGCTCACGACCTCCCCGACAACATTTTATAACTCCACACTACTTTCTGTCTCTGTCCGTATGTCTCGACGTCCCGTCCAACTGTCTGACATTTCTACAAATGTGCCGACAATCGACGACAACTTTTCGCTAGTCTATTTTGAATATACTTGTATGTATATACCCTGCGGCTTGTCGGGTATCTGGGAGGTAGATGGGGAAAAGGTGCTGTAAATGGTGGCGTTTCCATCAACATGCAGACAATGTGCAGACTATTTACAAGCTGGAGGCAACAGCAACAACATGTGCAACAAAAGACAAAAGACAGACAGAGAGTCGGGAAATAGATAGATAGTCGGTTGTCGGGTTGTCGGGTTGTCGAGTTGTATGTAGAGCCAACTGTGATGGACAGCTGCCGAAACGTGCCTTTACGCATGACTCACGCATCGGTCGAAAATTTTTGCTGAAGTTCGCACTATATCAAGTCAGCTGTTCCACCTGCCACGCCCCCCTGAGTGCGTGGGCACTAGGACAGGCAGCACTTGTTAAAGTGTTCTCAAGAAAATAAGCTGAGGGAAAATTAGATTTCCAAGCACATATTACTATTAAAATGCCAAGCAAGAAGAAAACACGTAGGAGAATTCACTAAGAGCAGTGAGAGAGAGAGAGAGAAAACTTTGAAATACCCTGTAGCCTGTATAGTATACAGTGTATACGTCTATAGATTTTGCTGAAATTTCTAGAAAATAAAGAAAACACCGTAGATTTTTTGAATATTTAAAGAGGGAAAAAATAAAATACCGTCTGAATTTGTCAACAGATTGTCCTGAAGTTTCGAGAACATGAAGAAAATACTGTAGATGTTTTAATATCTGAAAAGAGAAACGAATGAAATGCCATTTAATCTGTATTTTTCTATAGACTTAACTGAAATTTTTAGAATATAAAGATAATACTGTAGATTTTTGGAATCTTTTGTTAGAAACGAATTAAATACCCTGCTGCCTATATGTCTAATGTCTATAAATTTTACTGAAATTTCTAGAAATTAATAAAAACACTATAGAGTTTTTAAATATCAAGAGAGAGAAACGAATGAGATACCCTGTAGTCTTTATTTGCTTAAAGATTTTTCTGGAATTTCTAGAAAATGAAGAAAGAGATTGTATTTAAAGAATGTCAAAATATCTTTAGTCAGAAATACTTTGTAAGTACTTTATAATAGAAAACACGCTCTTGCCTACTAATCGCAGCATACTCCGTCAGTTCGTTTGATGTTTACAGAGTATCTGGGAAATAAACCTGCTGTCAAATCACTAGAGAAATGCACGACAAAACAAATTGTCTGCAGACACGCGGCGCAGACACGTTAAAAGCTGAAGAAGCTGGCAATGAGGCGGATGCCAACCGAGTCCAGAGATCAGGTTAAACTGCAGCTTCACCTGCCAAGATACAGATACATATGTATGTTTACTCTGAAGTGTAGCTACATCTACATCTACTTTTCGCTTTTCGTTGGAGTTTTCTTCATTTTCTTCTTGTTTTTTTTTTATGACAGCTTAGCAAGATTTGTCTTTAAAAGGATTGAAACATTTGGGTAGTGCCATGATTAGTGTTCTATATGGCGCAACTGTTGCGTTCCCCAAACAAACTGGTAAACTGAAAGATTGAGAAATTGACACGCGACATGCAGAGCATTGGGTTGGGAGAGTGGGAATTGATGCGGGATCAAATAAGTCGACCGACAACGACACTGACAACGTGATGCCTGACAAATTGCTTAATTAATACGCCTCGAAGGCGATTTGTAATTGTTGCTCTATTCGAAACCTGTTCGATGTTGACTTCAAAAGCCAAAATCCCGCACAGTTATTGGCATTTCTTTAATTAAAAAACCCGAGCTGAATACTTAAGTACGCTCTCGAAAAACAGTTCGATTTCGATTTCATTTCATGATGAAGTCAATTTCGCTTTGTGTATGAATCCTTGAGCAGCTTTTGGCATATGTTGTACCTTTGATATACAGACAATTGTTAATGAGAGGTCAAATAAATGATGATTTCTTGGCAAAAAAAAAACCGCAAATTTATTAAGAAGTAACCACAGCAGCTAATGCGGAATATGAAAAAAATTAAGATATAAAACTGTGAATTTTTTTGTTAAGAGATAAATATAGATACTACGATATGTTAGCAATGCTAGAAAAAATTCAATAGAATATTTCATGAAATTTAAATATATATTTAGATTTCATATTGGTAAATTTTGAATTAAGGAAATAACCACAGAAGCTAATGCGAAATATGAAAAAAATTAAGATATAAAACTGTGCATTTTTTTTTTAAGAGATAAATATAGATACTACGATATGTTAGCAGTGCTAGAAAAAATGCAATAGAGTATTTTATGAAATTTAAATAAATTTTTGGATTTCATATTGTTAAATTTTGAATTAAGGAAATCACTTAAAATAGATAAGCTAGTTTCAATACCTCCTCTTGTGCCCAGTCAATTAAACACGATAAAAACTTCTATAGCTGGTTGAGCTGAGACTTTAATTGCTAATCAAAAAAGCAGCATTTTTGTGAGGCGACAGGCAGGATAAGTGTCTTATCAAATCTAACCATAACTGGTTACCTTATGAGCTTTGGCGATAAAAATTTGTAAATAGCTAAAAAAAACCAGCCAGGAGAGAGAGGGAGATAGATATGCATCGTCATCATCAGCCAAGACATCGACGTAAACATGCAAATTAATGCTATTTTCTTTCAAAGTATCCAAGAGATACGTTTATGCTGGACAATTAGCCACAGGCGGCTCACACGGTGGCTCAACTGACAACTATTACGGATTGCATATGCCATAAGAAAAAACAGACACAATACAATAAAAAAATAGCAGAGGGGGAGGTAAAAAGAAATACAAGTAAAAACTACAATCGTCTATACTCGACTGTAAAATACCCGCTACACAACTGCATCGCAAATAAGTTGCTGCATACTTTTTGGGGCTGCTCAAAACTCACTCAAATTTTATATTAAATTAAATCTGTATTAATTATGCGATCTCTATCAAATTTACAGTAATTATTTAGTTATTATTTATTATTGCACACACCAAAAATTAATACTTTAGCCTTAAAATTATGCTCGTAATTTGATTTGTTTCATCTGCCCACCATAATACCCTTCCATTCTTTGTGCAACGGGTATAGATATGAAATAGTGAACACATCTGGTTGTCGGCGCCATCAAATGACCAAGCAAAAGCCGCGGCGCCATCGCCTGTAGCACTCTGTAGCACTCGTGGGTTGACTCTCTTTGGCGATTTTTGTCTCCTTGCGGCGGCGCCTTTTTACAGCCAAAACTAACACGTTGGCGAGTACGTACTAATTAAATAGTTTACAAGTCAACTTGATTGCACCGGAGGAGGGGAGGGGAGAGACTCACGGTCTGCCTGTCCAAGTAGAGGGAGACCAGAGTTGACAGCCAACAATTTCGGGCAACGTTTGTGCCAGGACAGAAGATTTATGGCAAGACTGAGGCGAATACCCTTTAAGCGTCAGATGAGAGGGCAGCTGAAACTTCAATAAAATAGTAACATGTGTAGTTTGAAGCAAAATACGATTAGGAAATGAATTACAATCCAATATTTCTGCACAACACTCAAAAACACATTACAGAGTATTTTCCAACACACTTCACTCTATAAGCCACGCCCACTTGTTTGACTTTGGGGCGGATCGTATGCTTTATAAACTTGTTTTTAGCCTGGCTGTGCAAACGCTTTAAGTTTTATGTCTATTGGAAATGATTTGTTTATGGCCAAGATCGCGGCATGCAGCGTGTGCCATTAATGGCTGTCATTTGGATTACCCCAGCTGATTCTCAGCCTGACCGAGCGACCCACTTATGTGATCTCCCAGTGCAGCCTGGCCTGGCTTGGCTTGGCTTGAACGATGCTGGAAACTCGTTAAAATGCACTAAACTCGTAACTGGCTCGTAAATGTATTGCTTTTATGGCCAATCGCAATTGATTTGTCGCTGAGATTTTGTGGCTAAAATTTAACTGATTCTCTAATTTCATTTGCAACGAAAGTGAAGGATTCGAGAGAAGTCAAAGATTTTGGGGAATCTCAGGAATATTTCTTTGAAAATAAAGGAAGAAAGAAAGATGTTGGGAAGACTGGGAATATTTTATAAAATATATTATATATGAAATATATAAATAAATACAAGAACATTATTTATGGGAATATAAGGCATGTCTTTCCCAGCAAAAGAGAAGAATTTCCCGAAGAAGAATCTTCAAGTACAGCCTCAAATGGTATGCTAAATTTTTACTAGAAGTAGCAACAGCAACTCCTCGAGAACTTCTATCATAATTCTTAAGAGTTAATCCCAGTATGTCTAGACTTTGTTGGCGGCACGTCTATCTCACTCTCCAGCTGTCTGTCTGTCTCCCTCGCTGTCTGTCTTTCTGTCTGTCCATCTTCCCCACTGTCTGTCAATCTCTCTGGAGACCCTGTGACTTTGCCATTTCTTCTCGACGACTCGCAGTGCCTGCCTGTTTTACTGATGGGCTGACTCACAGTTTATAAATTTAATTATGACATTATTATGCGAGCCAGAGTGCACAAGACAAGCGCATTTATTAATAAATAGTGACAGCTTTTGACAAATTAACAGCTAAAAAGAGTGAGCCCAGAAACAAGCCAAAACAAGCCAAAAACAAGCTGGCAAACAGTGTGGGCGACTCGTGTCTCTGTGTCTCTGTCTATGTCTCTGTCGGGACTTAAGTCCCAAAGTATCAGATATCACATATCTGAAGCATAAAGCTTAACCAAAACTCAGCGAGATGTGAGTAATGAGTGCAGTTACCGCAGAAGCAGGAGAGAAAAAAACAGAGAGAGAGAGAGAGAGAGGCAAGACCCTGCTACTCGTAGCACGCAATGTTGCAGTGTTGGCTAACGATTTCGGATGCAAATATTTGTCAGAGCAAATGCATTTCGAGTGATCGGTAAACAAGATAGATTTTCAAACAATATTTTCAATCCCCTACAATGGCTTTTTCGTGCTGATCCACCTTAAGAATGCAAAAGCCCCGCCGATTGCAAGTGTTCGATAAGAGCACGGGCTCGCTTCGGGCTCATAAATCGTGATATTAATCGCAACAAGTGTTCGAAACGAAAAAAAAAAACATATCGAATCATCAGCGACAAAATATGTACTATGTATGTATTTTCGTGATGTTGTGGCACTTATTAAATTATTAAATGAACCGCTACACGACACAACCCCAACCCGAATCTTGTCGATCGTCGATTACCAACCTCAACCTCAGCAAGTTGTGGATTTCTTTTTTTTCTTCTGTTTTTGTATCTTTCTTCGCCGCCGGTAGCTTACACAATTTCGATTGTCGATTAGATAAAAATGGAGTGTTTTCGAGGCGTTCGAGCGAAACAAGTCGCTTAATTAACAAAGGTGATGACTGAAAGACTGGCATGATCGTAAGACTGACAGGCTGCAAGGATCGCTGATCGGCTGATGGTGACTGCAACATATTGACATATTGACTAAACGAGTTGAGCTAATTAAGTTGGCAACACTTAAAAGTTGCCGGAAAAAGAATGCTTCTTTTAATTACTTGCCAAAAATAATATTATTCTTTCAGTTTAATATTTCTGTTTGTTTGAACACACAGATCTCAGCTATTAAACAAAATAGAATGTCTAAATTTGGCATGCAGGTTTGCGTAGGTCATCCGCAAATGCAAATAATAGCATATAAAGGCTGTCATGCTCAACGCCTTTGTAAATTAGAAATTTGCCATTATTATGCAAAGTATTGTAGTCTCAACTTTCTGCTTAAATACATACAAACATAAATATTTTATGCAAATATTTTACAAATTTCAGAACTATCGCACCAGAAGCACAGTTGTTATTCAAGTTGTTATCCCGCTACTAGTTAACCCCATTCTTGCCTAGTAATTTATAATCCTCTAACGACAACTTATCCCGCAGCTCAACTCAATTTCTTAACCTAACATGTTCGCCCATTGATCTAGAGAGAGATCTCTCTGTGTAGAATTGTGTTAGATCCATGTTCTCACACCTCTTTAATAACCACCCAATGTGCAGCACTCGAATTAGTCTCGCTGTCTTCAGGCAGCTTGCAACACACTCACACACACACACACACCGCTTCGAGCTTGATTGTGTTGTGAGTCATCAAAACAACGCCAAGTGGCAGCTACCAGTCTTCAATACCAAATCAAGCATTACTTGCATAACCCAAGCAAAGTCATCGACCAACAACAGCCTATCGAGCATCATGATGATGAACATGCTCATGATCACGATCACGATCATTATGAACAGCGGCAAAGGCATGCATAAATATTTTTGTACCCAGCCAGGCCCCAGAATGAAGCTGCATTCTACGTGGTATCGTGTCGCGTCGCCACTTCAGGCCGACAGGGGACAGCTTCTCGGTTCTCGGTTCGTCTGTTCTTGATGTTCTCGCTCTCACTCTCTCTCTCTCTCTGTCACACTGGTTCCCAGCTCACGGCACGTCGGTCAGCAGCTTTTGAAGCACCCACCGGACAAGGCAGCAGCAGCATCAGCATCCCCGATACCCTGCAACCCGGTACCGCTTTCAAGACGAACTCTCGGTGCACTGATGCATGTCCAAACATCCTCAGTTCTGGTCAGTTTCCACGTTCTTTTCTTCATTTTATTGCATTTTCTTCTTGGAAATGCGTTTGTCGCCTTCGCGTACATCGTCTGCCCGTCTGTCTGTCTGTCTGTCTGTCCGCTTGGCGTCTTGTTTGTCAGTTTGTTTATTTGTTTTTTCGTTTTTTTTTTTGTGTTTATTTTCAATAAATATTTGACATTTGTCTAGGCATTTTCCCGAGCCTTCCCTGTGCCAGTCGAGCGTACCGCGCGGGTACATTAAGTTTTCAAGTATTCCAGCAAAGCGTTCGTCCGTACTGCCCCCCTCCCGCCTGCCCCCTCTCAGGTTGTAAAACTCCAGCTGTGACACCTGCAGCAAAGTCTTCAGAGCACGGTTCTAAGCTCTCTGCAAGTTGATGCATTTTTAAGACCCACCCAGGCTTCCTCTGCCTCCTCTTGCCTAGCAACCTCAATGCGGATGTTTGATTTGAACTTTTCTTCTTTCCCTTTCTATTCTATTCTCTTACTCTTTCGCCCTTTACTATTTGGTTGCGAAAAAAAAGAAAAACTATATATGTGACATTCTCAACGAGGTGTTGAATTTGTCGCTTTAGTTTTGTGGGTCTCGGTGAATATTTTCCACGGTTCTGGTCTGTTATGCAAACCCCAAGGTGGTTGAACCTTGCGCGTAACTGCAGTTTTTTCTATGTAACATCAACTTAAACGAGAGTGTATGCCTTATTTCTTATAACACATGCAAAGCTATTAAACACTTCTCTCATCTGCTTCCAATTTTACTCATTTCACTCGCCCTCACTCGCTTCGATCATTAAATATTTGATTACTTTTCATTAATAAATTCCACGAAAAGAGTTTTTTTTTTCGTACCTCTATCTGAATATTCCATTAAGTTTTGAACCTCAATGCCAAACCACTGTCGCCATTTGTAATTGAGCTGTTGTTGCTTTCTCTGTTACTCCTGCATTGCCTGTAGATGGATGTGTAGAGACGCAGATTCGCAGCTTTTGGACGCCTATTTATGGCCATATTTTGATTGCTCTCGCCAAGCATTCAAGCAACACAACCATATTCAGCCCTCCACTTCAGGCCCGGTTCACGGTCCGTGGTCCGTTGTCCAGGGTCCAGGGTCCAGGCACTACGGTAGCCGTGCAGCCTGTCAAGATGCATAAAGTTTGTTTTCGTCACGCTGCCGCCTCACATCAGACTCATCAGCAACGTCATCGTCGTCGTCGTCGTCGTCGTCGTCGTCGTCGTCGTCGTCGTCGTCGTCGGCGTCGTCGGCGTCGTCATCCTCCGCACCTTCGGCCTCAGTCTACTCCAGCGAGTTTGTTATACCCTTTCCCAGAGGGTATTTCAATGTTTGCTTATGTTATATTTGTAGAGCTGCAATGTATGTATATATTTCCTAAATAACTTCTAACTCTATTAGTCGATCTTAACTAAATTTGAATATATCATTTTCTTATTCATAATTAGTGTACACACCAAAAATAAATATTTTAGTTTGAAAGTTACGCTTTCATTTCGATGTTTCAAAAATAAACTTTGAGACACTGCCATAAGTATGAGTATATTCACAAAATTTGGTTTTCTATCTCTCTCTCTGAGATATTGGCGGCTATACCAAAATTGTATAAAATAAATAGATTTATTAATGGAAAGTTAAATATATGGTTAGATAGAAAGATAAATACTAATAAATAATTAAAAAGAAACTTTTTGAAGTTTCCTGGAATTTTCGTCAAATTTGATCTTTTCTATACTTCGCTTTAAAGCGTATTCAAGCATCGCCTTTTCGCAAATAATTTCTTTCTCCACTCAGTCATGTTTGTATTATGCCTTTTTTTGGGTAACGGCAGCGATTTTTTATTATTATTAAATTTTTTGCAACTCTTGTGTGTGTGTGAGCGAAATAAAGTGTGATTTGTTGTGTGTGGCGTCATCTCAGACATTTTGGCAGCTACTTTAGCTACCGAATATCATTTATTCCCCCCCGATGAGCGTACTCGGCCAGGTCAAGATAGACGCTTGGGCACATGGCAATATGCAAAATTGGCAGGAAAATTGGCGAGGAAAGCGAATTGTGCATCCAGTTGTAGTGGCAGCTAGAGAACTGGCCAAATCCAATTTGATCCAATTTGCTGCAGCATTCTCAGCTCAAACGACTTAATAAGCAGCTTGCGACTGACTCTGGGATCTCAGTAATTTATACTGCGGACTTGAGCATGTGCATAATTGCGCTGCGCAGCTCTACACCCTTCCCCGTAGTACCGCCTGACCATTACCTAAGATGAAACCAATAAAACGGGCAGACTACGCAGCTGTGCAGAGCATGGGGAGAGAGGAAGAGAGAGAGAAGACGCTGCCGAAGATGACCAAAAATAGTGAAAATATTTTTGTATTTTATGCAGCGCTCGATATGAATAAAATGCAGAAAACAGTAAAATGCTTTCAACTATGCAAGTCGAGGTAGCATCAGCAACAACAGCAGCAGCAACAGTTGCTGCAACAACAACAACAACAACAGTTGCTGCTACAACAACAAACAACAGCTGGCTGCATGCAACGAACTCTACGCAGAAAGAGAAGAGAGAGAGAGAGAGAGAGAGACTCCCCGATCCATGCGTGATGCCCATAATGGTTCGTAATTAATCAAAACGAGCGACAATCCATAACTTCCGCATACAGCAGCTTGAATACTCTTTAGGAATTTGACTATAAATAATGAAATTCAACTTAAAATATATTTTTAGAAATCTATAAAGAAACTATAAGCTGAAGATTAGGAAATATAAATATGTATATATTTATGCTTCAATTAGTTTCTTCTACTACATTAACTTTTTTAAATATTGATTTATTTTAGTTCTCTTAGTCTCTTCTTTTACATTAATATTGTAAGATATTGATTTAGTTTAAAGTATAACAATAATTTTGAGGTACTTAAGAATATTATTGCTAAACAAATTCTCTGGAATTGACAAATATTGCGAATATTATATTTTCTTAATCAAAATATATTTTAATCAGTATTTAAACTGTTTCCTTATGCATTTATTCTTTTTAAGAAATAAATATATAGTTCGAAAATAATTTTTAAGCTTATTTCCCTTAATATATTTATATAATATTATAATATATACAGGTGGCTGTATTAATGTTTGAAATCTTGTTAAACTTTTTAAAACTTGTGCATTAATACTTCCATAATATTATTGCTAAAAAACTCTCTGAAATCAATAAATATTTGGATATTTATTTTCCTAATCTAAATAAATTTTGTGCAGATATATTTTCATAATATATACGCGAGATATTCAAAGTACAATGAGAAATGTAGAGTATTTTGGCGTTTAGTTCTGATCGTCTCGCTTGTGGCTTGTGTGCAACAATTTTTATGGTTTGTTTACCTTATAGGCAGACTTGCATCAGTCGCAACGTTTGGCCTGGACCGTCTCGATAAAGTTGTCTTTTGTCGGAATCCATACAAACAGTTCGCCCATAAAAAATTATGAAAATTAGTTTTCTTTTCTCCTCTCCTGCCTTCTTCTTCTTCTTTTGTCTTGTCTCTTTTCCAGCAGTTTATAAGAAATGCTGCCTGTTCAATTTGTCAAAACATTTAATCAGCAAAACTTTTCTCACTTAAGCTGTCAGCACAACGAGGGGGGAAGTCGGGAAGGCAGTACGATGCCTGAAGACCTGGTTGACTGGGCTCCATTAGCCATAGATCTTACTGAGCTGCGAGTCAAGTTTTCGGCTACTGCAGATTTGTTATTTGTCAAAACATTTAAATGCCATTTGCGTGCAACGTCGCATTTTGACAGCTGCCGATAATTTTTCTTGGTTTTCCACTTTTCACACCTTGGCGATGGCTGTGGAACGACAGTGCCGCCCAAAGCGAATTTGTTTTTTTTTTTTTTTTTTTTTTTGGCTTTCTACACATTTGTTAAGCTCTTTTTCAATAATTGCAGCTTGTAGTCTGATCTTGGGTTTTAGTTTACTTGTTTTTCCCTCTCACTCAATCGAAATTAGTTTACGCCAGTGAAAGTGATCTGAGTCCAGATTTAACGTGTTTTTTTTTTAGCTTTGCGTGTTTGAGAGGTTTTCTTAATAGTTTTGAACAGCAAACTTGATTAGTTTTGGGAAGTGAACTGAATTGGCTGGTGTTAATTGACAGTGCAAATTTCTTTAAAAAAATGTATAAAACTCAGAGAGTTCTCCTTAATTTATGAATTTAAAAATGTTTTTTTAATTCAATAAAGATAGTTAAAGTCACTAAGCTTTGTGATTGTATTGCAGAATCTTAAATCATGTGCTGCAGAACATTTTAAAAATTTAGTTTTCTTTGTTTTTTTTTTTTGCATAATCGGTTAATAATTTTATAGACATTACTTAAACATTGAAAATCCATGGTCTTTTATAGTCAAAACTTGGCTGTAGCTGGCTTTTATATAAATATATATTATAATGTTTTTTTTTTTTTATTTTCCCACATTATGTAAGAAAAATTTACAATCTTTTTCTTGAAAAGTTTTTGCAACTCTTCTCACTCGAAGGTAAATGCATGTTTAAATTTATTTTTCCACTTTAAAACTTTGCCCAACTATGCCCAATAGTTTCTTCGTCGTGGTGAAATACATCTTCAGAGTCCAGTGGAAACTTTTAAAGAGGAAGATAAAACTTATATGCAATTTCACAGCAATTACGTCAACATTTTCTCGTTCGACAAACAAATGCGCAAAACTTTTTGTTGACAATTGCCAAAAAGTGCACATGCTGCTGTCGCAGACAACAGCAACACACAGCACTACAGGTATATAGACAGCAGCAACACTAGTAGACAGCAGCAGCAGCAGCAACAGCAGCAACAGCAGCAGCAGCAATTTTGAGCTACCAAACATGCAAATCGCATACCAGGTCAACATTTTAACATTTTTTTAGGCTGCTGCCAACTGCTGCGACGTGGTCAGCGATAAAAGTTTATCTCGAAAGTCACCTTGTTTGGCTATCTATCTTGAGCAGCCGTGTGAGATATTACATACTACCATGCTACCCTTACATACAATACGTTCTCCAGACAGTTCCCAATCAATTTGGCCATGCAAAAAGTTCAGAGCGCAGCTGTACGTATAACACGTATGTCTGTATGTCTGATGATTTATGGTCGATTGAGCTTGTTCTCGACTTGTTCCCGCAATTAAATTGATTGACATGAGAAAAACTGTCAATTACATGAGGCGAGCATGGAGAGCTTGCAAGCTTGCTTCTCTACAGTCTGGATAATGCTGAGGGAGCTTAAAGTTGCCGAAGTTTGCTAGAAAAAGATCCATGAGTGATTCTGTATAAATTCTATAGTAAATTTGTGCCTTATAACTGTTTACTGTCCGATCAGTCTGAAATTTGGTAGATATATGCATAGTATCCCTATCTATGTGTATACTGAAGTAGAAACTTGTCACTTGAGTACTTTGCCAAATAAGAGCAAACTAATGTTTGGCGAAATATACAGAAACTTCTGCTTCAATCAGCTTTAATATTTAATAAGTATTTACTATTTAAGCTTGGAAATCATCTACTTAAATTAATTAAAATGCTGAGGGAGCTTAAAGTTGCAGAAGTTTGCTAGAAAAATATCCATGAGTGATTCTTTATAAGACTATAGAGTCTCTTACTGCTTTATCGCAGTTTATTGTCCGATCAGTCTGAAATTTGGTAGATATATGCATATAATCCCTATCTATGTGTATACTGAAGTAGAAACTTGTGACTTGAGTACTATGCTAATTAAGATCATATACAGAAACCTACATAAACACATATTTAATAAATCTTTAATATTTAAACATCGAAATCATCTACTTAAATTAATAAGAAAACCTTCGATTCCATCTTACAGCACTGCGATTACTAAATAGCCAACAGGCGGACGATATTAGCGCCGGAAATGCCGGAAATGGAGTTGTTGGTGGACTATATCCGCCGCTCTTCAATGTAGCACCGCGAGCCACGATAACTGTGAATGCAACTTGCGGTCAAAATGGCGCCGAGGAATACTGTAAACTGGTGGACGCGTATCCGCATCGCAATTGGGCCAAGCAGTGTGGCACGTGTAATGCGCAAAGCTCCGATCGGGCCAAGCAGCGACCCATCGAATCACTAATCGCACCCGGTTCCAGCTTCGAGAAGAGCTGGTGGCAATCCCCAACACTGCAGGGTGGCCGACAATTTGAGTATGTGACCATAACGCTGGATCTGAAGCAGGTGAGAAACGGAAATGAGCTGCAGACTCCTTTATTTTTTTTTTATCCTCTCTGATGATCTCTGTCTCTCTCTCCCTCTGCTGTGGAGCTGAGGTGACAGCATCGCTGTGATCCAGTTTGTAATTAAGCCGCTGACTTGTCACTCATTTACAAGCGATTTGACGCCAGTTCCATGATCCATGATCCATCTGTGTGGTTTGCCTTGTGGGCTTGTCACCGATCATTAGACTCTGTGCATGAAATATGATCGCATCGGGTTCGTATCGGGTTTTCGAACCGGTCATCATTGGGTATTACATTCTAATGCTCAAAATGGCAAGCATAAGTTTGCCTTGATGGAGTCTTGATTAAGTCGTATCGTCTTTCAACTTTCTTCAGTTATTGATTCAAATGAAAATTGATAAATAAGGCAGGCAAAGAGAGTGCACAGATTTTTTCGAAAAGTTTACCAGTAAAATGTTTGCTCGTTAAAAGTTTTACGTTGAAAATATCTCTGCTTCCCATTTACAGTCATACAGCCTGAACTCTCAACACTTCTGGAAAAATTTAAAGCAAAAAAAAAAAAAGTATTATAAATCAAAAATCACTTTGACAGACTGTGAATATATTCTCGCTCATGCAAAATCAACGTAATGGGAGCGTGTAAATTTTGACACATGCCGTTCCCTGTTGATGTGTTGAAGACCTCTATGCCCCGACTCCCTCACCGCCCTCACTGCCCCCTCTGCCTCTCTTCCCACGCTTCTGCATTGCAGTGACTGAAAATGCCATTGACTGGCGCTGCCCTGAGTAAACAAAAGTCATGGGAACCTTTTTAAAAAAAACGTATTCACATTTTAAAGTATTTTTTTTTTATTTTTTTTTTGTTTTTTTTTTGTTTTTTTCGTCGCTGTCGCCGTCTGACCAAAAATTCAGTTCAACATGTGTGTCAAAAAATCGAGAAAAATCATTAAAATTTTGTAGTTAGACTGTGCATCCATAAAAGGTAATTCCGTATCGAGGGAGGGAGCAACAGAGAATAACTCCAGAGAACTGAGTGAAGTTAATTAAAGCAAAAAGGACGAGCCAATTTAAATATTTATGCGATTTGCTGTGCCAGCGCGCGCTCCCGTTTTGCCATCTTCGCCATAATTTATTAATAACTCTCGAGCAACGCATGGCTGTCATAAATCTCTCATACTTGAGGCAGATGCAAAAACATTGTCCGAATACCCAGCAAGTAGTAGCGGGTATTATGACAAAATTTGATGACTGTAGCTCTTATAATCTCTGAGATCTAAGCGTTCATACAGACAGAAATAGCTAATAATCATATCTATCGACTTGGTTGATTAGTAGTAGTAACGGTTACGCTACTTTGGTTAAAATTTAATTTTAAAATATGGAAATTATGCTTATGAAGTTCTCTTTAAAGTCATTTGTATATTCTACACTAAAGAGTATTTACAAGTCGTTCAATTTTAATTTATCTACTTGGTAATTTGAAATCACAGCCTCAAGTCGATGCTGTTGTCCGCTTTTCCGTTTTCCTCTGCACTGTTTTAATTAAGTGAATACTTCCATAATCTCAGGCCTGCTGTACAGACTACATCCATATCTTTGTCTGGCATGCGACTACGGCGACTACGGCATATGGCAATGAAAGAATTATATCAAAACATTGAAATATCTGCACGAGTGGGGGAAACGTTTCGAGACTACGAACTGCACTTGAAATGTCAACTTTGTGTCGGCTGATATTAAGCAGACTTCAGTTTTCAGCACATAATTGCCAGAGATCAGGATGGAGAGGAGCCCTCGTCTGGGGTTGGGAAAAGGCTGTGAAAGTTCTTAACTATAATGCCGATACGAATGCGATGATCATTATTGACTGGGCGGGCCACACAGGAAAATACAACCATGTGTGTGGGGCATAAAATACTTTGTTGCATTCAGTTCGATCGGAATCAATGGAATTTCAATTAACACTTTCACGCATCGAATTATGATCTTTAGGATCGCGAGTCAAGAGCAGAGCTATGAGTAGGGTGTGATCTCAAGTGCAAAATGATCCATTGTAGAAGATGGACGGGAAAGAAGTCTGGTATATATACATACATAATTAAAAATACATTTGAGAACTATAAGTACAACTTCAAGAAATTTTTGATATTTTATGATCTATTTGAATAAATATAATATAATAGATAATTGTAGATATTCAAAATGTTTGGAATCTATTTTTACCTAAGTAAATACTTTCCATAATTGATCCTGCGCTGAGTTTAGCTAAATATTGAAAAGAGGGACAAGAGGAATAATTAAAAATTAAAATATATATTAAAGAAAATATAGAAAAATAATTAAAATTATCGAATACAATATTCATTCTGTTCTCTGAAGCACCCAATTAATAAACCATTAAAAGTGAACAAAACTCGTGAAAATCTTATCAAATTATGATGTTTATTTTTAAAACACATTTATGACTTTTACGCCTGCTCCACCCTCTCTCTCTTTCTCTCCCAGCTGTCGCCTGTCATAGGCAATTAGCACCGATGCCCATTTCCATTTCCTATTTCCAAATCTTCCCCACATTCTCCCCCACAGACTGCGCCAGCTATTTGGTATGACATTAGAAGAGATCTCACGCCTTCCTGCTGTCTGAATACAAATTTATGACCTCTGCCGGAAACTTGACATTCGTTTTCATGGGCGCGTCGAAGTTGCTCGAGTTGATTTTAACAATTAGACTAATCGAGTGATTTACTACAACAGCAGCAGCAGCAGCAGACAACGAGCAACAGCAACAGCAACAACAGCAACAGTTGTTGCTGGACAGGCATGTGTCAACGATTTGACAGCTTAAAATATTTTTCTCGCTTGTTTTGGTATGTCGCTGGAAAAAAAAAGGCTAAAGCAAAAGCCGCCAAAGGCGGTCAGAACTGGCGACCGTAAGCCAACTGCAACTGTCAGTCAGATAGTCAACTCAGCCAGTCAGTCAGTCAGTTGTCTGTCCGTCTATCCGTCTGACTGTCTGTCTGTCTGCTCGTCTGTCAACTTGTTGGGACCACAACAATGTCTAGATTTATGCTTCAATGGCTTTGGGGCGCGCGCGTGACTAATTGAAAGTCTAGCGAGAATTCTGTGAATTCTATCGATAATGCGAGCCAGCACAGTGGCTCTCAAACCATGTCAAGTGCACAAGTGATTCTTAAAGTGCTGCCAAATGAGTTTCTAAATGAATAATGGTCGAGTAAACATTTCAAATACATAGTAGAGTATAAGAGCAGTTACTCTCAAACTGTAAAACACTTAGTGCGTCACTTGACTTACGTTTTCAAGAATAAATAATATTGAAACTATGCATATAGTGCAAAAGTTAGTTAAGATTGTATATGATCATCTTTTAGAATTATAAGAAAATAGAATTTTAAAAATACTTTCAAACATCTGGAACAGTTTTTTGCGCAACGTTTCCAATTCGATTTTTATCTTTAATTTTTATGACTCAAATGTCAAATTCAGCAATTGTTTTTTCTATTTTATATTTCCTTTTGCCATTGCTTTTGTTGCTGCGGCAACTTCAACAAGCTGGAAAAATGTTTTTCTTTGATTTTCATAGCCATTTAATTGCTTCATTAAATTTAGCCAAATTTGGCCAAAAGTTGCCGTTGTTGTTGCTAGTTTTGGTTGGTTACGTTGGTTTGGTTGGTGGCGGCGCCCCGAGGCTGGGGCAGCTTTACGTAACTGTAATTCAAATGTTTGACAAGTTGTTGCAACATTCGCAAATGGCAAAGCCAACTAAAGCAACAACAACAACAACAACGAGCAAAGCGTGTTACAAGCCACGTACGCGACGCATTTAGGCGTTGCAATTATTTTAATGGTCAATTTATTTATTTGTTTCGACTGTGATGTTTTTCACGTTTCGCCTTTTTCAGAATGTTTCTGCTGTCGCTCCGCTCTACCCCTTCGCTGCCTCCTCTCGTTGTTTTCCTGTCGTGTTTGTTAGCTGCATTTGCATAAATCACTTGAAGGTTTTGTTGGCAAATGTTAACGTGATTGAAGCGCTGCTTAGGCTCTTCCCCGCATCGAATTTGGTTTTTTTACGGCTAAGACTGCAAATTCCGCTGCTGCATTAATGCGCCAGTTTGAAGATAAGAAAAGTTAGCGGACTGCAAAACTTTTCCAGTCGAAGCATTGCACCCTTCACCCCCCTTCCACTCTCACACAAGAAGCGAGCAGAAGAAAAGTAAAAAGTCAAGGAAGCCAGAAAAGGAAAATCCCTGCCAGACTGGCATAAGCAACTATGGAATTATAGCTAAAGCATTTCTGATTTATACTACTAAAAAAGGGGTTTCCCCTACTTTAATGCTATTTTATTTTGCACACAGATTTATTTAAAATTTTAGTTTTTGACATAAGCGATTTTTCTTCGATTCTTTTATTAACATATATTATATTCAAACCCCAGCTATGCCACCCTTCCAGTGCACTTTTACGTGGTATATTATGCTGCTTATGAGACCGCCTTGTGGGTTCATTCGCCACATAAGCTAAAAATGTTGCGCTTCGCTTGTTTGGCCGCCTTATCTAAAAACGTGCCAGCCAAAATATTCTATTTCTTGGCCGCTTCAAATGGGCCACAAAACTTTATAATTTGCAAAATAATAATAAAAGAAAAGCCTGCGGTTACTAGACGGGCAGATACGCTGTGTGTGGATGAGAAACTAACTAAGTGTGGTTTAGAAACTGTCTTCTGAGATTCTGTGGCAAATAATCTGGTATGAAATAATAGAGGCTTATTAAGTTATCTATTTTTAAATATACTTAAAAACAAAATACTCTGTTTTAAACCGCGTTGATATAAAATCCTTTTAAGTTTGGTTCCTTTTTTCTTTATGCATAACAAATTGTAAAAAGAATAAGATTAATAAAAAAGATTTTGAAAAAATACTTTTACCTTACACAAATTATTATTATGAAGATCTAAAAGTCAAAATAACAATTATAAAGGAAAAGAAACCAATTTTATAAGATATATATTTTATTTAGAACGTACAATACATTCTTATCCTCAACCCAAGTAACATTTTATGCTTAAATTGATTTATTCGCTCCCTAAGTCTACAGGGTATTTGGCAAGTAAAGATAACAGACATGTGAATAATATGCACATATATAACATAACATATGTGTGTCTATGCGCCCCAAAACAAAACCGTATTTTTGCGCTATAATTTTTTTTGTTATTCTCCGACTTTATTCTCGTCCATCGTCTGCCAGTTTTGTGTCGGTTGAGACTGATGAAAAATTTCGCGCTTGTTTATTTTTAAAGTTTACGATGCGACTCAGTGATTATACCCTTCGACCATTGAAAATGGTCAAAAAAGGGTATACTAACTTTGTGCAAAATGTATGTAACAGGCATAAGGAGGCGAGGCAGACCCCATAAAGTATATATATTCTTGCTCAGGATCACTAGCCGAGTCGATTGAGACATGTCCGTCTGTCTGTCCGTCTGTCCGTCTGTCCGTCTGTCCGTCTGTATGAGACAACAGATCTCAGCTATTAAAAAAGCTAGAGATACCAAATTTGGCATGAAGGTTCCTGTAAATCATAGGCAGATAAAGTTTATCTCAAATTTTTGATGCCACGCCCACCGCCCCCGCAAATCGGTTATTTGCGATTATTAAGCAAAGTATTCAATCCATAACGTTCTACTTTGGTATGTATAAAGCTGAATGCAATGTGAACATATCCTCTAAATTACAATTCGATCGGACCAATAACACAGAAGTTATTCAAGTCAACGTTTTCAGTACAAATGTTCGGTACGGGCAGCAGCCGACGCGCTGCTTTGAGCAGTTGACGCCGACGCCGACGTTGCGTCGTGTCGCTTTACTCTTTACGCGCGTCGCTGTGTGAGTGCGAGCGAGTAAGCTATATGTAGTAGAAGTATTTGTGCAGAATTTTTGTTTGAAATTATGAGTGTGGTTACACGTTTGTAACGGATTTGGAAAATTGGGAGAAGGGTATCTTACTGTCGGGCGCCCGACTGTAGCCTTACCCACTTGTTTTTGTATGTGTGTTTTTTTTTTCTCTCATTGTTGCTGGGATTATGACATTTCTTTTGTTTTTTATGGCTACGATTTCTTTACTACACCTTTTTATTTTGACAATTATTTTTTGGGGATTGATGCGGCCGATTAAATTTCTCCATTGAGCAATAAATGTTTAATGAACAGCAAAATGCTAACTGAATAAATTATGGCAATGGTGTCTGTGGTGTCTGTGGGTAGAGATAAATCATTTTGTAAACCACCGTTAGACGGGCTTTTCATTTCCAACCTGCATATATATTTTCATCGCTACGATAGCCTAATTTGACAGGCAGAACGAGTTTGTTTCTTTTTATTGTTCGTTATCAATCGGAATGCACATAACAATAACGCAGCACAGTGCAGGCCACAAAAATATGAACAAACAAGTGTGCCTATCTCCCTCTCGTTTTCTCTCTCTGTTTTGCATGTCAATTGGCCGTCAATCGTCTGGCTGATAAAAATGTCAAGTGCCGCCCGGAGCACTCGCACAGTCACAGCCTCCCTCCACTTGCCACAGCTGCTGATTGCAATCTACACAGATCTTCCACTGCCCTATAGAGCCTCTGCCTTTGCCTCTGCCTCCATTGCCTGTTCTAACTATCTCTCCTTCTTATCGACAACTTGTTTTTGCTCAGGCAGCAGGAAGTTCCAGTCAGAGACGTGTGTTGTGCTCTTCTACTTCTACTTCTTCTTTTTTTTTGGTCTGGCTTTAATCTCTGATCAAGCCTAGTGCAGTTTGACGGAGACAACATAATTTCGTGAGATAAGTTATAGATATATTACCGAACGTTGCACAGCTGAAATGGGTGAACAATTACAGGTGCAGTTACATTTAAAGTGGTTTATGAGCTAGAATTGGGGCAGATTCAATAAGATATTGTATATAAATAGTTACTGCTCGTAACTAAGGAAAATTATTAGAATGTTTAAAAAAATAACATAAAAATCTGCGTATGGTTTTAAGGAACCTGCATGCCAAATTTGGTGACTATAGCTTTTATAATAGCTGAGATCTTCACGTTCAAACAGACAAAAGGACTAAGCTAATGTTCTTTAGCATTATACGATCGTGCGAACTTCCACGCCCTCTTCTATCTGTTATATGCATCTGTACAAAGTTAGTAAAAATTTTTTTTTTAATAATCTATAATTTTAATAATTTATAAAATAAAATAAATAGGAATTAATTTAATTTATTTTCCTTTGATTTTAAGAGCTAGAGAAGATTTTATAATATTATAGTTTTTTTTTTAAGATCTACCTAATTTCTTCATTCCATGGGAACCCCTTTCGACGGCACTCGTGAGTGCACCCAATGTATTCATACTTTTACTTCAATACGCAAATCTTCACGCTGCACGCAATAAATTTCCCATGACACGAGCTAATTTGCCTGCCGACAAATTTCCTACGCTCTGTTGCTGTCTCTGTCTCTCTCTCTCTCTCTTTGTCGATTGCCGTTATCTCGCTCTAATCAGCATCTTATCAGCTGCGTCTGCTGGCAGCTGTAATCGTATACTCCTATGAAAAACTGATGCTGCCGGCAGACGCACACGCACACGCACACGCATGCGCTCTCTGCTGGCCTTTCCCCAGTGGCTGCAACACAATTTTATCACTTGCTGAAAATCGGAAAATGTTGCAAGTAGCAATGGCAACATGTTGCAGCTTTTGAAATTTGATAGACTCGTTGCGGCAATGTCGCCTGTCTCGCCTGTCGCCCATGTCGCGCCTTATCGCCTCGACTGATATGGCCTGGCCAAGGCTTGTGAGTTCTTGCTAAGAAAACTCT
Organism: Zaprionus kolodkinae; assembly: GCA_018901885.1. Classification (NCBI taxonomy): domain Eukaryota; kingdom Metazoa; phylum Arthropoda; class Insecta; order Diptera; family Drosophilidae; genus Zaprionus; species Zaprionus kolodkinae. The sequence goes on from JAEIFM010000508.1 coordinate 4,610,700, forward strand.
CGTTAGATGGCGCCAGCTGGCTTAGCCATGTTTTATAATCAATTATTATTGCCTTGCCGCGGCCACACCTAGCCGCAGTTTTCCATTTTTCCGATCTGCTCACAACACGCGACGTTTTTGGCATTTTGGCCAAAAACCCAAAATCTATCTATCTACACATGCATATATATATATATATATATATTAGTTATATATGTTTGTATAGTATAAATATCGCTTGTCAACTGTTGCCGCTGCTGCTGCCGTCGGGCGTGTTGCAGGCGTTTGGTAGGTGGTTTTCTCGCCGCGCTTTTGTTGACAGTTTTGGAAAATTTATGACACAACGCTGGCTGCAACGCCGCCGGGTTAAAGTTTTTCGCATTTTGTTTTTCTTATTTTCTTTCGCTTTTTTTTTCTGTTTTACACAAAGATATAAAACTAAATAGAAACATCAGTGAGTTGCCCCAAAGTGACAGAAGACAGCAACGCTTTTTCGGCCCCACTCGTCTAATTTATAGCGCAAACAGTGACTGTCAAACTGTACGCAAAGTTTGGTTTGTTAATGCGCAAATAACAAGCGACTTTAAAGGCAAATGAAGTACGTAAATAAGTGTGCTAAGACAACGTAGGGTATTGCAGCGAAGGACAGTAAGGTTTAGGGTTATTAAAAGGGCGGATGAAAGACTATATCATCTGTATTTTGATAAACTAGCTCTGATTGTATGTTTGAACACCTTGGTCTCAGCTATTATAAGAGCTAGGGGTATGAAATTTGCCATTGGATTGCCTTTTTAATATATAAAGTGATGCACATTCTTAATTGTCTCTGGTGCATACACAAATAAATAAAATACGTTTATTATTTAAATAATGCAAGTCACATTATTCTGCCTTAGCAGACACACAGATGATTAGTATCCAAAGCTGTGATCCAAATTTCAATTCAATCGGATAGAAAATACCGAAGTTATTACAGTAAACGTTTTTCACAGTTAGGGGCAGAGCTTTCGGTACTTCATATACTCTGTTATTGGTTTTTGGAAATTCTATGCTTATCTCACTAACTGTACCCCTCTCTATTCTTATCCATTTCAGACCTATCAAATTTTCTTTGTCATGTTGAAATCAGCCAATTCGCCGCGTCCTGCATCGTGGATATTGGAGAAATCTCTGGATGGCATCCACTATGAGCCCTGGCAATATTTCGGACTGAGTGATGCGGATTGCAGACGTCGCTATAATCTGTCGGGTCAGAATGGCAAATATGTGTTCCAAAATGATACCGAAGTCATCTGTTCGACGCAGTTCTCCAAGCCGTTGCCCCTGGAGAATGGCGAGTTGCATGTGTCGCTGCTAAAGAATCGTCCGGGTGCGTTGGAGCAGACGCCACAGCTGATGCAGTTCATAACAGCGCGCTACATGCGCATACGATTACAGGGTATGCACTCCACGGCGAATCTGGACAATAGTGTGGATTGGTTACTCGATTCGCAGTCCCTGGAGAAACGCAGTTTCTACAGCCTGAAGCAGCTGCGGGTTAGCGCAAGGCTCGATTGCAACGGGCATGCGGATCGCAGTGTGGAGAGTGCGTCGGAGGCGCAGGAGATGGCGGACACGACGATGCAGTGCATCTGCCAGCACAACACTTGCGGTCTGCAGTGCGAGCAGTGCTGTCCCCTCTTCCAGGATCGCCCCTATAGCCAGGGTGGTGAGTGTGAGATTTGTCAGTGCAATGGACACGCCCAGAGCTGTGGCTACGATGCGTTTCTGGATCGTGGCATCTGCCGGGAGTGTGGCAACAATACGGCGGGCAATGAGTGTGAGTTCTGTGCCGCGGGCTACTACAGAGATGAGGATGCTCCGCTTACGGAGCCCTGCCTGCCCTGCGCCTGCAATCCGCAACGTTCCAGCGGCAACTGTGCTCCCCTGGGTGGCGCCTGCCAGTGCCTGGAGGGATTCCAGGGTCTGCACTGCGAGGAGTGTGCGCCGGGCTACTACGGTGACAATTGCCGGCGCTGTGAGTGCGATGCACGAGGCACCTTGGCGGGCAGCGGTTGCGCAGGCAGTTGCCAGTGCAAGGCGCATGTGCAGGGCGAGACATGTGCCGAGTGCGCGGCGGGCTATTACAATCTTGATGAACTGAATCCGGAGGGTTGCACAAGCTGCTGGTGCTCGCACATTGCGCAGAGTTGCCACAGTGCCAAGCTGCAGACCTTGGCCTTTGAGACACTAAACGATTGGAGCCTCACGGATATACAACGCCGCAAGACAATCAATGTGGCCATGGAGCCGGAGGAGAAGCGTCTGATCTTTGCCAACGAACTGGACGATGTGGAGGCGATCTATTGGCAAGCGCCGTTGGGTTATCTGGGCAATCGTCTGACCAGCTATGGCGCCCGCCTGCAGTTGCAGCTGTCGTGGGTGGTGATGCGCGGCGACACGTCGGGCAAACCCACAACGGGACCGAATCTGATTTTGTGCGGCAAGAACGGCATGAAGATTGCCTATGGTGATGAATCGCATACGGGTCTAGAGCTTGCGCTGAATGTCAGTCTCACGGAGGCGGGTTGGTACCATGTGCCGCCCGCAGTGAAGGACATCAAGACGAGACTTCGCCGCACCGAGGGTGGAGCATATCATGGGGAAGCAGTGACTCGGTCGCAGTTTCTCTCGGTGCTTGTCTCCCTCGATGCGCTGCTCATACGTGCTGCCTATCATACGGATCAGGTGGAGACACTGCTGGAGCGTGCTGTCATCTATTCCGGTGGGGTCGAGCTGGGCGCCAAGGCCAGCACACAGGTGGAGCAATGCCTGTGCCCGGTCGGCTATACGGGTCTATCGTGCGAGACCTGCGCTTTTGGCTACAAGCGCATCTTTGAGAACTCCACGGATCATCAGTTGCTGGGCAAGTGTATACCCTGTCCATGCAATGGACACTCGAATTCTTGTGATCTGCAGAGCGGCAATTGTGGCGATTGCATGCACAATACATATGGAGAGCGGTAAGTAGAGTGGGGTGGGGAGGGAAAATGACATCCACAAGTCGATAAAATCCACAAGTAGAAAATACCATCCACTATTCTTACATTCCCTCTACCTACACACAATCCACTTTAGTCAAGACACAGAATGCTTACCTCTAGTTGGTTTGCGTATACACTAAACTCACCACAGCAGAGACACAAACTGCACTTAGCCTAGACACACACACAGCTCATAGACTGTTCTTTCTCTCTCTCTCTGTCTCTCTCGCTGCAGCTGCGAGCGTTGCCAGCTCGGTTTCTATGGCAACCCGCTGCAGGGCACACCACACGATTGCAAGCGTTGCGCCTGCCCCCTGCCGGAGGAGTCGAACAACTTCTCGCCCAGCTGCCAGCTGAAGAGCTACAACTACATGGATCTGAGTCCACAGTCTGGGCTGGTGGAGGAGCATGCCGAATACATTTGCACGCAATGCCCGGAGGGCTATACGGGCGATCATTGTCAGGTGTGCGACGATGGATACTATGGAAATCCGCTGCAGTTGGGCAGCAGCTGTCGACGCTGCGAATGCGATGGTGGCCCGTGCAATGTCACCACGGGCACCTGCATCACCTGCCTGGGCAACACCGAGGGCTGGCACTGCGAACGCTGCAAGCTCGGCTATTGGGGTGATCCCGCCGTGGGCTGTGAGCCCTGCAACTGCTACGCCAACGGTTCGGAGAGTGGTCTCTGTGACAGTGCGGACGGGCAATGCCTGTGCCGTCCCAGATTTGCCGGACAGAAGTGTGACACTTGTGACGTGGGCTTTGCCCATGTCGAACTACAGTGCCTGCCCTGCAATTGCGATGAACTGGGCGCCGCTGTGCTGGACAATTGCAATGCCACCACGGGGCAATGCATATGCAAGCCTGGGGTCATTGGGGTCAAGTGTGAGGAGTGCCAGGATGGTTACTTCGGCATGAATGTGCGTGTGGAGGATTTGGCTACACTGCAGCTGCTGTCCCAGCAGGATGGTGACTGGGAACAGGAGGATCCACTCGATGCAGTCGCCTGTGAGGGTGAGTACAATCAAATTTATTTACATACTTGACTTAAGAATACCCTGTAAGTTTGCCTATATGAAAGAATGCAGTGAAATTTATATACATACCTGACCTTAAAATACCCTGTACATTTCGTTTATCAAATTTAAGAAATCCTAAGAGCTTTCCAAGACTTTATCTGTTTTTGTTAATCGTAAAAGATATAAAATTGACTTCACATGCATCCTATATATCCATATTAACATATTATTTAAAAAAATATTCTATATATTTCTATAAATCAGGCATAACCTTTACTTCCACTCCATAGACACACTTATTCACACAGATCTCAGATCCCAAGTGCGGTTAAGAACAAAGCAATTCTTGAAATATTCCACGTGCAGCATGTGCAACATGCCCCTAATTTGTTTCTTGGCCACTGATAGATAGGTCTGTGGTTGCACCTACGAAAACCAGATGTTAATGAGTGTGTATCTGTGTCTGTGAGTTCCATCTATAAGTAGAAGAAAAAGCGAAATGTACCTAATTGAATTCGCTTCACTTTCGAAGCTTACCAAGTGTTTTTCTCCCGTTCCACAAGTACAAACTACTACATACTCTCTGCCGATTCTTGGGAAAATCAATTACGCAACTCACTGTAACTTATTGGCTAATTAACTGCCGGTTAAAAATAAAAGACGACCCACAATAAAATGTCAGTTAAAGTTGAAGCTAAAGAAGATTTTTGCCAGAACCCGAGAAATACCTATGGAGACTGCCAGTCTATCTCTATGTTTGTGTATACACAGTGAATAGACAACCTTTTGGGTTATGCAATCCGAGTTCTTGTTCAAGTACAACACCTTTTGCCAACGAAGGAAGAGAAGAAAACGGAGAAGAAGACCAGCTCGATGAAGAGGTTTTTCTTTCAACTGACTTCAACAATAAATGGATATTTGAGCGCACTTTGTGCCGGCCCGTTTGCCGTTTGCCCATTGTCTATAGGAAAATGGTTGAACAACAAAAATAAAAAAAAAAAAATAAAAAAAAACAGACAAACCTGAAGTACCTCAAGGAGAACTGCGTACACAGGTCCACAGCAAGATCACTTTACAATGGGCTGGCTGGATGGTGTAATGAGCAATTTGAAATGCATGATGTATGCTGGGAAATAAGTATACCATATTCAAATATACTTTATAGCGTCGTGTATTATATAGTAATTACTTGAGTATTACGAAAAAAATGTTACTAGTCAAACTAGGCTATATAAATATAAATATATCTTTATTACCCGCTTTGCAATTAATATATGATATTAGTTCAGCAATATTTAGATATTTTTAACTGTCAGTTTAAATTTTAACACACAATTTCCCTTTCTCAATATTATCATTATTTACAACGCATTTATGCAATACTCTCTACTTTTCCTGTAATATTGTGTTATGTCATTTATTTATTTGACATAAATATATAAAATTTGGTATAAATCTGGACAACCCGCATCGCAGTAGTTTCGTAATACATACATATTTCTGCATGCACAGTGGGCTTCATACTATAGTAAAACTACATTTTTCTCTGCCCAAAAGAACAACAATTGCGGGCCTTAACCGCAACTGCAATTTGATTTATAGTCTCCAGCTGGAACTGAAGTTATGACAGCGTAAAAGTTCAAAAAATTTGTTTGACACGAGAAGTAAAAAAATATCCTAAAAAAAGCGTAATAAATAATAATAATAAATAAATAAATAAAAACGTCGCGTTGCAGCGCATTAGGGTCAAGCGACGAAATTCGAGAAGAAGCTGCAGTTTTGTTGTTTGCAACATGTTGCAAGCTGATGCCAGAGTCATTAATGAACATTTCGTTGCACTGGTATAATTAAGCATGGTACGAAAAAAAAAACAGTTTGAGAGCAACTGGCTGCCAACACGTTTTGAAGCTGAGGCAATAAAATATCTGACACTCAAATCTTCACACAAAACACAAACAATTGCAATAAAGTAACCGCAGTGTAGTCAGTTTGGGTGTATTTTCCCTCTCCTTCTCCTTCCTCTCTCTCTCTCTCCTCCTCTCTCTCTCTCTCTCTGCCTACTCGCACCTTCTTTCACCTATCGATACATCTCACTATCGCACTGCCATGACAATGAAAGGCCGCCATGACAATTGGCCTGGACTTGCACTTGGAACTTGAAGCTGCAGCTGAAGCTGAAGCTGGAGTTGCTGTTGCATTTGGATCTCTTGTGCCACACACAACGGTAGCACTTGGCGGCACACAGTAGCAGCAGCGGCAGCAACAACAGCAGCAGCAGCAGCAGCGGCAACACTGGCAACTTTCATAAGCAACACCCACGCATTGGCGCAGAAAAATGAGTGCCCAGTCAACAGCTAAAGATATGAGAGATTAGGCATGAAATGTGATGGCGGGCAACAAGTTGGGGAAATTCTGTGTGTGTGTGTGTGTGTAGAAGGAATAGTGAGAGCTCAACTGTAGGGTATTTGCAAAGTTAATGTATCTGTAGAATCTTATAAAACTGAGTCGAAATACTTAAGCGATTTAAATGGCATGATATAAATTCGAAAAGTAGATTGAACTAATGTAAGTGAATATTAGTGTTAAAACTGTTTTCCGTATGTATTCATAATAATATTGCATTTGAAAATATACTCTTTATATGGCATATTGAAAATAGGTTAGGTTATATCTGCTCTGATATTTTAAAAGACTTTTCAATAAGGCTTTTACCTGTTTAGCTTTGTATTCCATGTTCTATAAGACAGAACCGTTTCTTAGTTAGTATGTTCATATGTTATAAAACTCACTTCAAAAGTATGTTAAATTTTAATTTATATTTTTTTATATTGTATATTTATTTTATTTATATATATTTATAATCAACCAGTATTATTTTTTGAGTTTCAATAAGTTTTCTTAGATGCATTATACGATAGTTTCAAATTCTTTCGAATTTCTTAACTTGTACAACATGTTTTTGGCAAGTTTTAACTTGGTGTTTCAATCAATTTATTTATTAAAACGTTGTTGTTTTCTTTTTTTTAAGTCACGTTCAATTTCAGCGTAATTTATGTGACCTTATCGACGCAATCTTTTTGCGTTTTCCTTTTGAAAAGGCACCGCCAACGCACAGTGCATTCAATTGGATCTCTCTCTCGCCTCTCCTCCCCCGCATAACAATTGCGAGTGATTTCGCTGGCATTTAACACAAATATTTGAAATAGTTGGGCTAATCAGTTTGGCCGTAACGTGAATCGGCAACAGCAACGGCAACGGCAACGGGCCAAAGTCAAATCGAAGGCGCGCACAGTGACAATTTTCCCATTACGATAGTCGCTCAGTCGGTCGGCGGATCGGTCGGCGGATCGGTCGGTCGGTCGGTCGGTCGATTGGTTTGTTTGGTTATATTTTTTTTTGTTTTCAATTTTCTGGGGGTCTCTACACAGACACTGGGCATACCGATGTCCATAAAAATGTCAACCACAGCAGCAGCAACAGCAACAGCAACAAAATAACCGCCGCTCCACTTGGATTGCCAAAGTGGTTTCGCCTGTGCCTAAAACTGGACACCAGCATCGCGTCTACGGTCGGTCGCTCGGTTGGCTCCATGCTGTCTGAGAGACTTTGCTGTGGTTGCGCTGCTGTTGCTGCTGCTGCTGCTGTGGCATGTCTGGGTGAGCGGCAAATGGAACTGATTACAAAATATGACCGGCGGCTAAATGTATTTGCCGTTTGCTGCTTAATTTCTCAGATAGCAAAGCGCAGTGTTTTTTCTCTCTCTGTTTTTTTTTTTTAATTTTTCTGCGTGGGTTATAAATTTTGCACCGCCAAAAAAAACGCACGTGCTACTGTTTGTTGTTGTTGCTGCTGCTGTTGCTGCTGTTGCTGCTGCTGCTGCTGCTGTGGTTGTTGTCCCCGCTAATGACTAACCAATCGCCAAATTGGTAATGCAAATGAGCTCCTTAAGTGGCCCAGTTCGAGCCTAATTGCAAAAATGCGCAGCTCAACATGACGATTTTGGCCACAAACAAGCTCGTGTTATTTGCCAGTATGCAAAGTGGCAACAGCAACAACAGCTAACAGTGACTGCGAAAAAAAGAAAAATTATCCAAAATATTTACCTCATTCTAATTGGTTTATTTTGGGGCAAGTAACTTTCCCAGTCCCCTACGTAGTACTATAAATTCTGCTGTGTTTCTCACACATGTGTAAACAATTTGGAACTGCCTCAGTTGTTAACCAGGCCAAAACAATTACAAAATTATAGCAAAAAGAGCGACAGAGAGAGAGAGAGAGGGAGAGACAGGCCATGCCGAAAAAGTAAAATGTGTGTGTGAGTATCTTTTTTCACAATTACCCAAGAGACGATGGAAAATTGCGAAATGGAAAAGCAGAGCAGTGGAGCCTGCGCGACTAACAGATACGCTGTAGCTTCGAGTTTCACAAAAAATAACGCTATGAAATGAATTAGAAATTAAATATCTTCTTCGTGGTCAAAAAAATCGGTATCTATAAATATATTGAAAATTTAAAAATAAATTTATAAACTTTTTATTTAATTATTTACCCGAGCAGTATAGTTCAAATCAATTATTGTACTTTGCCACATATACACATATTATCAATTTACGTGGATGAGAGACATGGTATCAAAAATTTAAATGACCTATCGGCTGCCTGTGGTACATAGGAATTTTCTTGCCAAATTTGGTAACTGTAGCTTTTATAATAATTAAGATCTGTATGTTCAAACAGACACTGTTGCCTATCACAATTAGCAATAGCTTTAGCGATATTTTGACAGCATTAAGACGTCACTGAACCGAGCTCATACTCTCACCGAGTACAGGGTATCGATCACAGGCAACTCTATACGTTAACCAGAGACTTGACATCGGCACAGTGTCGCCGGCAAGGTAATCAAGAAGCGTCTAAATGGACAAAATGGAGCAACAACAACTCTGAAAAGCGGCTGCGTCTGCTATTGCCATTGCTGTTGCTGTTGGCCTGTCAACGCATCTGGCGGGGCAAAATGATCAGTGGAAATGGAGCAAGAGGATCCTCAAACTCCTCACGTGGCAATAAATTTCGAATAATTTTCAAACACACACACACGCACACATACACACTTGCGAATGTGACATAAAGCCTCGTCTAGCGGTAAATGCAATGTCTAGAAATGGCAAATCGTTGTGATATGAGCAAAAAGAAAGAAGAAATGCGAACATGCAGATGCCTGCATAGACCTGCATATGCCTGCATCGAGAAACCACTTGACTGGCACTAATGAATGCGGCAAAAGAGCGAATGTAATTGTCAATGAAGATGACAATTTTCAAGCTCACAATTTAGGCGCATAATTTATGGCATCTTATCGCCATGACAGTCAGTGGCTCTCAAACTGCGACTCATTGGTCAAAGTGGCAAAACAGACTCTCGAGACAACATTTGGCATTTTGATTGTTGCGAATTTATAGACCCACTGTCTCGCTCTCTCTGTCTCGCTCTATCTTCCTCCACCCTGCCCCATCGTGCTCACTCTTTATCTGCCACCTGGTTGGCCATGTTACCCCTCCACACGACTGTCCACACTATCCACACAACGCGGCGAAGCGCGAAACACGTCTCCAATTTCGTTGCCGTTCGTCGTGTGTTTTTAATTGCCCCAACAAATGTTCCTCCTTCTCATGCTCCTCCTCCCTCTCCACCTCATGGTTTCTCTTTACTCTTTCGAGTGCAATTCGTTGTCTTAGAAGACACGTCTTAGCATCTTGCCGCCGCCTCTTGCCACATAGATTTATTGCCACATGCTCTGCCTGCGATTTGAGCTAAGCTAAATTAGAACATCTGATTAGGAGATTGAAAGATTTGAATTAACTGATTGTCTTAATTAGCCGACTTCATATCACTCATTCTCGGCTCAGATCCGATAATATTGTGGCAGATTATAGAAACTAAAAAAAAAAATAAACAATTTGTTCTTGAAGGAAAATCTAAATATTAATCAAAAGCAGTGAAGATAAGGTTACTCCCGTCTGTCCGACTGTATGAACCAGGACTGACAGATACCCCTTACAAAAAAGGATAGTTCCAGATAAAAAAAAAACCGACGGTATGATACCCTTCGCAAAAGACTCACGCGGAATGACATTTTGTTTATGTTTTAACAACCTGAGTGATTCTACATTAAAAAAAAATAGCAAAATGAGTTTTTTGAAATTTTCGATATTTTGGAAATTTAGATAAGGGTCCCCCCTATGAAATTTCGCCAAACATTTTTTTTTGTACATTTTAAATCGCGAGTTTTTAATTTTAATCGATTGCGGAGGTCAAAATTAGTACTAAACAATTGTTTAAATCGATTTTAAACAACACTTAATTTTGGCCCAAAAATCATGTCGAAATGGTCGAAAAAATAGACATGTAACACTCTCCACAGGTCTGGGACCCTCATTTTACACCGATCGTAACTTTCTTAAAAATCAAAAGATTTTCATGCGGAATGACATTTTGTTTATGTTTGAACAACATGAGTTATTCTACATTTAAAAAATAGCATAATGGATGTTTTGAAATTGTTCGATATTTTGTAAATATAGGTAAATTTCGACAACATTTGTTTTTATTTTTGTAAATTTTAAATCGCGAGTTTTAATGAGCTAGTGCCATATTGAGTAGAATAAGTTGTGCAGAATTATTTGATTTAAACTATAAGTGTGATTACACGTTTGTAACGGATTTTGGGAATTTTACGAAGGGTATCTTGCTGTCGGACGCGCTCGACTGTAGCCTTAGCGACTTGCTTTTTATTGAGGTATGGCATATAAGACATTCGAGCAGACTAAATTTTAGCTTTCTTACTTGTTTGCTTAAATGTGTTTATACTCTTTCCCCTTTGTAGATCGCATGTAGATCACATCAAATTAAAAATATAATTACTATATAACCCTATTCTACCCACTCATTATCAGTTTATGTGCTCAATTTGAAAGCATCTTACGCCTCATTTACACAGAGCCAGTGACACTACGCTTCATCGAGCAGCCTAGTCTGTACTATCCCAATCAGCGACCAAAGCGACGCTTACAAAACACTTCAAAAGCCATAAAATATAATCTCTATTCATCTCGTCACAGAAAATGCCACCCAAAAATCGAATATTAAATAAATTTGTAAGAAAATGAAAACTAATTAGAAAATTCGAAAACAAAGAAAAACACAAAAATGCAATAAAAACAAAAAGCAAAAGCAAAAGCCATAAGGTAATTAATAAATTATTTCCAGTCAATAAACCGAGTGTATCTCTGTGTATGTGTGGGGGTTCCAAAAGTTGCAACACGTACTGCCTGTGTGAGTGTGTGTGTGTGTGTGTGTGGGGGGGTCTATCGTAGGCGCCCCGCGGATGTGCCGCCACGAACGGCAAACCATGTTCCACGCTCCATGTCAGTTCATTAGGGTCAACTGGCTGACGCTGGCAACGGCAGAGACTGTGGCAACTCTGCTCGGCAACTCTGCTCGCGACTGTGAATGTAGCTAGTGCTTCAGTCTCTGCAAGGTTTATACCCGTTTGCCATGAAGTAGGAAAGGGTATAATAAATGTGTTTCAATCTTAAATGTTATTCACATTTCTTCTTCCAACAAATTCTGTTTGTTTGAACAACTAGATCTTAGAGACTATAAGAGATAAAACTAGGAAATTTGGTGAAAATATATCTATATATTGCGGGTTTACTTTAAAGTCTTACCACGCCTTCTAACACCTCTATAAGTTGCAAAAATCGCATTGCAGGCGTTAATTAAATTTAAGAATTTTTATTAATGTTATGTTATTTAATATTGAAATAATTTAAATTGCATAATAGGTATCTGATAGTCGAGCACACTTGCAGTAGATTTCCTACTTGTTTTTCCCTCACATTTCCATGCATTTAGCGGTTCATAAAAATTAGCTAGACATAAAATTAGTACGTCGCGAGCTGCTCGTGAAATAAACATCAATTGAATTGCACTTCATTCATAAGAACGACTCGTCTCTTTGCTTTCCCTCTCTCTGTCTTCGTCCCCCTCATGTTCATCTGTTTTGTGTTAGACATACATACATATTTTCATAATTTATGGCACAATTTTCTCAACTTTTCATGCCGCCTTTTTTTTTTGAGTTCTTCAATGAAAATCAAACAACTTTATGACCACACAGTGCTACGCTGAGTTTTCATTGAGTGTCAAGAGAATTTGGTGTGAAAATGTTATAGAATAGAGTGTGGAAAATGGGTGAATGGTTATTGGAAAGCAACTAGCGTGAGTTTTAGATTCTTAAGTAAGCAGACAGGTGCCAATTGCTGTAAGATGTGAGACAAAGCTGGCAGGGTTCTAGACTTAAGAGGTATATGAATAGTTCTCACACTTGTATACATCAATTAACTCGGGGTATATAAAAGCCAACAAAATGCCATAAAGTAGTAAAAGAATAAAAAATAGAGAAGTTAAAGCTGAGTAAGAAGAAATTTAATTACTTAGAAAATTATTTACAAAATATTTTAGTTGCATTTACTATGAGTATCATCCAAGATATCACCTGTTCCATAGATGCTCTAAAACTATGTCAATACTCACATGAATATATTCATGACTTTGTCTTTCTTTCTCTCTCTCTCTCTCTCCCTCTGCTTCTCCCTCGGTTATTTAGTCACATATGATGCTTGTTTAAATGAAAACTCGTTAGCCTTTTGTTGCTGGCCAAAACAATTTTCGAGTTGCTTTTCCAGCAGCAGCGGAAAAGCAGCGCAGCAACTGCACATTGATTGATTACAAAACGTGCGCCAAACATTTTCACGGCAGCAACATGCAACAAGCGTAACAGTCGACAACAGCAACATCAGCCACAGCAGCAGCAGCAACAGCAACAGCAACATGGACTGGGCAATTGTTTTTCGCGCACTCAGATTTTCCACAATGGCATTTTCTTCATTTGCGCCTAACAATGGCAACACTTTGTCACGATTTCGCGCCGCTGCCGACGGAGCCAACTAACAAGACACAGCGGCAACATGTTGCTGCTGTGGCTGTTGCTGCTGTTGCTGCTGCTGCTGTTGCTACCATTTAATGTTGCCGTTGCTGCCGTGTTGAATTATCACCGCGCATGTGTGACTAACCTCCTGAGGCGGTGCACAACAAAAAGATAACGAACATTCAACGACGACGACGACGACGACATCGCCGTTTGTATATTTTTTTCGCAGCCAATCCCCCTCTTTTCCCCCTGCACCTACCTCATTCTTTCTACCTCACATCCCTCAACTCTCGACAACCTGCGCTAATGTTTCTCCTCGAGCTTGTGGTTCAGTCATAATTTTTGCTGCCAGCCTGCATTCTACAGACTACAGAGATTCCCCGCTTATTTATGGGAGCAGTCCAAGTGGGAAGGTTTCAGCGAGCGAGGGGTGAGTGGAAGGGGAAAAGGAGAGGCAGGAGGGAGAGGCAGGACGGAGAGGCAGGAGGGAGCAGTAAGGCTACTGTGGCCAAGCAAGTTAATGATCTTGTTACTCTTGAGCATCAGTCGGGCCCTTTTGCATGTGGCAGACAGACGAATCGACAGACGGAGAGATGGAAAGGCAGACAGACAGACAGGCAGACGGGCAGACGGACAGACAGACAGGCAGACGGGCAGACGGACAGACAGACAGACAGACAGACGGCCAGACTTGTATAAAGTTAGCCTAACGAGCAATGCCTCTTTTCGCGTTAATTTACACATGATTTCATTGTATGGTTATGCTGATGTTGCTGATGAATCACCAAATCATTCACAATTTTAAATAGAGCAGAAAATGAAAAACGGAATATGCAATTCTCTCTTATAAGCAAAATATTACCAAAACAGCTCAATGGATTTCTATGAAATTTTAAAAATACAATGTATACGCAATGTATATATAGCTTAAGAAAAAAGTGCGATTTTAGTCTCTAGAACTGAAGTAATTACGAATTGCAGAGTAATTCTAAACAGTTAATTAAGATGTTTTAAAATAAGTATGGTGTTTAAAATTTAAATACCTAAGTTATAAATCAAGTTAGTTTTATAAAGATTTATAAAATATTCAATAAACATTATTTTAGTTTCCATATTCCCAGCTTCACTTAAGTGAATGATAAACCCCTTGTGGCAACTAGTTCACAATATTTTTTTTGTTCACAGTCCCATGATGAGTCTAGGTTTTTCTTTTGCATTTCGCCTCCCGGTTACCTCATCATCTGCATTTCTGCGATTCTGCTTTGCCGTGCTTCGTGTTTCGTGCTGTGCCCGATTAGCACTTCCCATGCACAGTTCGTACTCCATATAAATTTGTTTAGACTGCTGCACTTCCGTTTCGGGGCAGCAGCTGCTGCTGCTGCGGCAACAGTCATCTGTCTTGGTTGTGGTCCACCACAGCAACATCTAGATGAATAACGCCAACATCCTCAGCCGCCTCCTCCTTCTCCTCCTCCTACTGCTCCTCCTCCTCCCCATCCAGCCAAGAGACACGAAACGTCATCAACTTGACATTTAAATTGTACACTTGATAAAGTTGCCAACATTTTTTATGTGACTGCAGTGTGAGACAGAGATAGATTGAGAGAAAGAAGGAGAGAGAGCGAGACAGAACTTGTTGCATTGTGTGTTTCTCCTGGCCAGCTGTCATAGCTCTTGGGAGAGACCGTGTGGTGGTCCCTGGAATATAATTCACATAAAGCGATTTATGTCAGTTGAGGTGACATTTTTGTTGTGCTTTCACACGAACACAAATCATGCACGCGACACACTACCCCCAGCATAATATGAGATTTTGAAAGCTCACAAATATCTATGCAAAACCAGCATGCTCTGTACTTTTCTCATGTGAGAATTCAATGATAAATTTGAGATACAAATTTACAGGGTATAAACTATAATATGTAATTAAATGTAGATTTAATAAGTGCATTTTCAACTTGTGGAAATGGATCAATTTATTTCTTGAGGGCATTAGGTTGGTTTCTAATTACAATATATTTAAATCATATATTTTCGGCTTAACAAAATGATTTTTTTTTTTTTTTGCTATCTATCTATCTGCATTTTTATTTATCTCACTTTATTTCCTAAACATATTTGTATATATTTCTGTATATATTTATCTTTCAATACTTATTTATCAATCTGTTTAGTTTATTTATTTATTATTCCATCAATCTTAACATTTTTTTCCTAATTTATCCTCTTTAATCATGCAATATGTCTTATAACAATATTATAATTTTCCGCTTTATTAGAGCTTGTATGGAGCTTTTTGACTCATCGGTGAGAGTTTGGCCTCCCCCCCAAACTCGTTCTGCTCTTTCTCCACAGACGCATAGTCTCCCAGTTATATAGGTCCGTTCTTTTTTTTACGGTTATTAGAAGCTTTCAGCATTAAAAAGCCGTAAAATCAAAAAGAGTTGAAAAAATAGGTTTCTCCCAAATAGTTGGTACTTTAGCACACTAACACACACCGCATAGTCACACACACACCGCATACTCACACACACACACACGGCAACAAACGAAATCGCCATTAGTTTTATGTCCACAGAATGTGGCCGCAAAACATGTCACAAATGCATTTACTGGATGAGGCACGGCCTGAACTCATTCAGCCTCTTCAGGCCCATTTGGTGGGCGTTACCTGATGCACTTTCTAATGGCTTCGTAACGCCCCTTGCTTCATCAAGCCCCCCCTTCGCCGCCCTCTTCGACACCCGCCCCTGGCTGGCTCTAGCTCTTCTCACACGCAATGAATATATGCATTTAATCAAAGAGTGCGCTTCGTTCGCTCGACTCGACTCGATTTGACTCGTCTCAAAGTCGCCTAGAGTTGCCTAGAGTCGAGTGAGTCCATTCACATTGCGTGTATTGACACTCGACAACGTAAATCACCAGTGCAATTAACAACTCCTCCAAACCTCAAACTCATCAGCCAAGCCATTTGGCCAATAATATCATTCGCATGGAGCTCGTAGTCGGTCGTGCTGGCGGAAATTGTTGTTTGGCCAATAAAAGTAAATTGCAATTAAATAAAATTGCTAATTTCAATGATGACAGGCGCCATAAATTCGCTCTGTCTCTTTCGCACAGTTGCAACCAAAGATGTTGCACGTACATACACACATACATATGTACATGAGGCAGGTCTACGTTTCGCTTTGATTTGTCAAGCTCTATAAATGATATATGGCTTTGTGTTTATTATGCAGCCACTTTCTAGTATTTAAGTGAGTTTGGAGAACTGTGGGAAATCGTTTATGTATTTATTTCCATTTAAACGATATGTACTTTCGAGTAATAACTGAATATATACAATAAATAAATAAAAATAGGAAGAAAATTTGAGAAATTACGTAACACTTAAGTTAAAGACTGAAGAACTTTCTGTGCAATAAATAATCAGTTTTTACAATCAATTAATAAATTGTCCTCTAAATTGATTAAGCATATGATCAAAGATCTTTTCAATATATTCCCTCTTTCAACATGCTGAGAATGCTAAATTATATTTTGACTATTATAACAATGCCAAAAATCAGAAATTTTTCATTTGGAATGACATTTTTAATTTTTTTTTATCCCAAAAAAATAATGCAATAATAACTTTGGTATTATGTGTCTTATGCGATTTAAATTTTAAGGAGCTATAATTATATATATGCATACCTAATCGAAATGCTTTAGCTTTAGTACATTTCCTTATAAACCCAAAAAACAATTTGAATTTTTTTTTTACCTAAAAAATAATGCAATAATAACTTTGGTATTATGTGTCTTATGCGATTGCAATTTTAAGGAGCGATTACTACATTAATTATCTATATGCATACCGAATCAAAATACTTTAGCTTTAATACATTTCCCTATAAACCCAAATCCTCTAATTTTCCTGGCTGTGGGCGTGGCATCCAACATTAGAAATTAACATGTTCTGCCTTTTCTACCCTTTTCTTCTTTTTTAATATTTTCACTCATCGAAGCGTCTACAATATTGTAATATTTTATATTAAGTCCCCGACTATCCCCAATCTGCCTTCTGCCTTCATCTACGTCTCTGCAAACGAACAACAGCAACCGTTGCACGTTGCAACTTTCGCCCACAGCAACATGTTCTCATCTGAAGCATTTGCCGACAACAATTTAGCAAGAGGCCCGAAAAAATCAATTAAAATCAAGACGACAGACACGAGAGGGGCCAACAAAAGGGGGGACATGTGAGGAGTGAAGGGGGATGAGGGGTACAACATTTAAGGTAACTCTCAGGTGTAATGCATTTACACTTGGCACGCAAAGGAAGTTGCAAGTTGCAAGCGCTGCACTAATGTTGCAGCTAAGCTCAGCTCACACACGAGAGCGAATGTTGCTGCTGCTGCTGCTGCTGCTGCTGCTGCTGCTGCTGCTGCTGCTGCTGCTGCTGCTGCTGCTGCTGCTGCTGCTGCTGCTGCTGCTGGTGCTGCCTCTGCTGCTGCTGCTGCTGCTGCTGCCGCTAGCGTTGGTCGCGTAGAAAACAGATCAAAAGGTCGAAGATTGCGCTAACCCGAGGACGCCCACTTTTTCGCACGGTCGAAAGCGAAGCACGCCGGATGCGCGGATACATGTGCAGAGATAAAAAGCGACGAGACCCCAGCCAAGAGTATATACTATATAAAAATCTATAATAAAACCCATGCAGTAGAGGCTGCCCCTCCAAGCTGCAGCTCCAACTCCAGCCGGAGCAAAAATTAGAAATTGAATAAAGTGGCAACCACAGCCGCTGGAGAAATTCTTTCATCAATAGACACGCTCGCAGGCAGTGCTGCACAAGCTGAATGGATACAAAATAGTCGCAGAAAACTATGGGGAGATTTGGGGGAGCAACTAGGCAGGGTTGTCATCATCGATGGAACCATTGAAAATATTATTTGTTTAGTTTTTATTGGATTAAACTATGAGCTAACTATCGATTTTATTGACGCAGTGAAAAATAATTAGATATTATAAATAAAATAATTAAAAAATTTATCGGCTCAAAATATTTATATTAGCTTTCTTCAAAAACTATTAAAGTATATCAAAGACACATAAATAATATATGAGACGTATAGTATCATATAAAAATATTCTATAGCATTAACCAGTCTTATTATTTTATATTATAACATATATTATTAAATTTGTGACAATATTATACTCTATAATATTTTCATAAAGTTTCGTGCTTCCTAAACACATATTTAATCTTTCATAGACAAATATATAATATATGGAATATATAGTATCATAAGAAAATAACCTATACCAATAAGCAGTCTTATTTTATAATATTTATTATTATATTATTAAATTTGTTACTTTATTATACTCAATATATTTTCATAAGAATTCTTGTTTTCGAAACATTTCCAAAAATAATATCTCATACATATCTGCCGCACCCCTGACAACCCTAAAGACACATGTGCGTAAAACGTTTTGGCACCAGACCGCAGGCAGGCCAAGCCGCAGACCAAACAACCAATAAATAGTATCAATCACAAATGATCGCAAACGAGGCAGGCGACTCCGCGCCCAGAGGGTCTCCACGTACGACTGGCCAAACTTGCAGCTGTCCCAAAAGATTCTGCACCTTCCTTCCCGGTGACTCCTTGGACTCCAGCATCTCGATGCGACCTACCCGAGCTTAGCACAACAAATAATGATTCATGCGAGAAAAGTAGCGGCAAGAACAGGTTCTACTTGAAACGTGACTGGTAGTAGACCGCTTACTCCCTCTCTACCACCTGCTCTCTCTTTCGCGCTCTCTCTCTGACTCTTTCTGTCTCTCTCTCTGCGGATCCTTGCGGCACATGTGCGCATACATTATGGTTCAATAGGTCAACGATGCGTTGAATGACGACGCCGAAGACGATGCCATAAGAAGAGATCATTGCATGAAAAATTACAGTAAGACACGTCAATCGCTGAACTGATCTTGCAACGAGCCGTGTAATGGGCTACAACGCTCCGTAAATAATTCCCCACCGACTCAACTCAACTCAACTCGACTCGACTCGACTCGAACGGCCCAGGCCGAAGACGAAGTCGAAGTCGAAGTTACGATTGCGATCGCAACAAATCAAAAAAAAGAAGAAGAAAGAACAAGAGAAGGAAGAAACTTAAATGCGACTCTTTTCTCTCTCGCTCTGAGAAATCTGCGGACCACCCGAAGAAAGGAGGAGTCTAGGGAGAGGGAAGAGCTCTCTACACAGAGCTCTCTGTACGCAGTTTGTCAAAAAGATGTTGGCGTTTTGATAATTTGCAACACACACACACACACACACACACACTGAAATCGCAGTGTAGGATTTCCAGTTCTACCCAGACTTTATATAGCACGTAGTAGTTCTCTCTGAGTCCCCATATGTCTGATTTGCTGCTCTAACAGTTTTGGTCGAAACTGCAACAAATCTGAAGCTGATTTAAATCTTTACGTTTACTTATTGTTAGTTTCCAGTTAGAGGCTTAAGAGATTTGTCTGTCTGTCTCTCTATCTGTCTGTCTGTCTGTCTGTCTGCTCGTCTGTTTGTTTGTCTCTCTGTCTGTTTGTCAGTGATTTTGGTATTTCGTGGGCTTGACTTTGACAACGAACGAGGCAGTTGATGCAGGTGAGGCAAGTGGGGTGTGTTTTGCACTCAAGATGCTGCGGATTACGAAAGGCGACACACAGTCTCTTGGGAACTGGGAAAGTGCTTAAGGAAGATGGTAAATAGGTATAAGTTTAATTTATGTAAGGGTTGTCTATGCTTTATATAGTATGGAATCAAGGTATACGGATAATGAAAAAGAGTTAAAATTAAAGGAACATAATCCATTAACACACTACTTTTGAACTGATTGGGTTTTCTGGGTTTTCCCAATGTTGGATCAACTAAAATTATCTTTTTATTCCCAGATTAAATGATTAAATAATAAAATAATTAAAAAAAAAAAAATGTTAAAAATAATATCTTTACTTTAATTATACTTATATTATTAATTTTAATTTATATTTATAATTTTATTTTATTTGAATCTCTGAGTCGACTGCTCTTAGATGACCTTAAATAAATAAATAAATAAATAAATAAGTACCCCAAAAATCCGTAATTATAATAAGCTAACTTACCTTATCCTAAATCCCAATTATGTACAACTTTAGAGCAGTATTATTTATAAAGTTACTGATCTATCTATAGTTTTATAATGTATGCATATATCATACCATAATCGTTTAATGCAAGGCAATCACTTGTACTCAACTCTTTGCTATATTTGCCCTAAAATTAACCTTGTCTGTTTGTTTTTCCCCTTTCATTATTTCATAAGAGATCGGCCCACCCAGCCGATCATTCATTTTGGTATTTATAGATTTTACTCATGTTTTTAATTGTTTAAATTGATAAGATTTACTCGCAGAGTTGTTGAGCTCATACCACATTGTCTGTCGAGTGCGTAGAGCAGCCAGACCTGATCTGATTCAGTATGGGGAACAGCAACTGCCACTGCAAGTGGAACTGGAACTGGAACTGGGTCTGGGTCTGGGTCTAGGCGCAGCACACCCTGCTCTGCGTTTCTATCCGCTGCATACGTAATTTCTATATAGCCCTAATTAAGTTTTCTCTGTCTTCAATGGAAAAAAAAGAAAAAGCTTCTCTCGATAATAAGGTCATAATTTTGGAGTGGGTTTTTTTTTTGTTGCCTTTGCTTTTGACATTTTTATATAGTATTGAAAACTATGGAAAAAACTTACGAAAAACTTGTTGCAGGCAGAAAATAAAAAAAGAAAAACAAAAGCGCAGACTTGCATCAAAATGCGGCACACGCATCGCAGACCATTCGCTTTATTGGAAAAAGTAGCTGGAAAAATGATTTTGCCGCAGAATGCGGACACACGCAGTGGCAAGAGAGTGGGCTGTGGGAGGAGGAGGGGGGTGATGGGGATGGGGATTAGACTGGGAAATGGCTGAGTTTACTGGTTCTGGAAATTAAAATATTGACAGTTTTCGCATAGAGGCGAATAATAAGTTTGTTTTTCGCGCGCTCACTCTCTCTCTCTCGGCCTGTGTCTATCTCTTTCTAACTGCTGGTTTTTGGCGCGAAAGGTTAAGGTGACATGTTCATGTGACATTGTCATAGAACCTGCCGGCAGTCGTCGTCGGATCGCTCTGAAGCGTCTGAAGCGCATAAATAACTGCGTTTGTGACATGGAATGCCAGGCCAGAGGCATCCAGGGGCAACAGAGGCAGCCGAGGGGATGGCCAGTCGAGCCTCGAGCCTCAAGCCTCGCAACGCCTCGGTTCGTGCCCAGTCCAAGGCATATGGCCTAGACGACGGCTCTCACTGGCCATGATGTCTGTCTGGCCATGTCTGGCACGGATTGTTGGCTTTGATTCTGTTCTGCCTCTCTCCCCTCTGATGCTCCTCCTGCTGCTGCTCCCGGTGCCACTGCTGGTAGCAAGGTGCGGTGCCCATATGCAGCACTTGCAGCTATTTGTAGCTCTCATTGTTGCCTCTCCGCTCGCTGATTATGGAAAATCTTAAGATGTTTTCCTCATTCGTGTTGCTTCTCCTCCTCTTGTCTCTCTCCCTCTCTCTCTCTCTCTCTTTTCTACCATTGCATCACACAACAGATGCGTTTGTATAGAGTTTATTGTGATCCATAAGACACTGGAAGAGGGGCGGTAGCCTCACTCAAGTGGATGGACTCGATAAAGTCACAGGTTTCTGGCATTTTTTTTTTTTTTTTGAGCAATTTATGCGGCTGCAGAGGGTTAAATGTTGCATCTAGTTAAAACATATGATAAACTTGACTGTAGTCTACATAAAGCTTGATATTGATCTTATTTACGACTTGAGAGTAAAATTTACTGATTAAATATATCACTTTTTACTTCACTACAGGACTTTTCCCTAACTTCAGCTAACTAATTATAATAAAAATTAAAAAAAAAATAGATAAATTATTTTATTTTTGGAAAATCTCACATAGAACTTAAATAAGAGCAATTTTATTCTGCAAATAATTTTATTTTTGCAGTTTTACTTTTCCGAAATTCTAAAAATTGATCAAAAGCTGTACGCTTCTTGCACGCTAGGAATATAAACTTTACATACTTTTCCAACTTATGTATTGGTCAAAGAGAAACATATGTAACAAATAAAAGAAACCTCAGCTCAATATCATCAATTGTTCTTCCGCAATCGATCGTTGAAATTGTCGTAAATCCCAGGCAAAACACTTGTCGCGCGCGCGCGCAACATGTATCCCAAGCTGGCGCAACATTTGTGCCAGCAACATGTGCACGCAACATGTTCGAAGCGAACATGTGTACAAGCAACACTCCAGCTGGCGTTGGAGTTTTTCGTTTTCTGATCGGAACAATTGCGATCAGTTGCAACGAGACGACGCGCGCGTTTGGATTCATGAAAATTGTATCGGCTGCGCTGCCGTCAATCGAGTATCGAGTATCGTGTGTGCGAGTGTGCGAGAGTGTGTGTGTGTGTTTGCTGGTGTGTTTGCCCGTGTTTGTGTGATAATTTGTTTATGCCGAACGCGAATATAAACCACAAGAAAGAAGAAAAGAAAGAGAGAAACAGCAACACCAAGCAAATCATCTTTACCGTGTTACAACAATACAAAATTCTGCGGAAATGTGCAAAAAAAAACAAACAAACCACAACAAAAATCGAATCAGCAATTAAAAATATGTTGAATTTGTTTATTATTCTGGCAAATCGCGATTCCCATTGATCGCGACGCGAGGCGGCACGTAGCTGGGAAAACCTTTTTTTCTTCCCCCATTTGCCACACGACGAAGCGATTGAAGCGATTCGATTGATTGCTTGATTGATCTATTTTTGCACTTGATTTGCGACGCACGCGCCGCGACGCGCAACGTGACTGGCGCTACGGTTCCGTGGAGCATCGATCGCGTCTTCAATTCCAGTTGAAGTGAAGTTATCTTCTGCGTGTGGAACTTGAAGAAGCTGGCTCCCTCTCACTCTCTCTCTCTCTCTCTTACTCGCGCGCGGGGCAGCAATTATGTTGATTTGTGTACCGTGCGACTTCATCGATCGTTTGACGGAACCAAATCGATCGACGCTCTTGATAAGAAATAAATTTGCAATGCAAAGAATGAAAATTGATTTGATGATCGCGCCAGCTTGATCTACAACGTTCTTCCTCTATCTCTCTCTCTGATCGGATCGTGACACGCCCCCAAATACTATAGAATGCAAGGTGTTCATTAGTTGGGCGTATTTAGATGGCATTGCGAAAAGAATTTCCATGCTAAAGGTGCGAAAAATATTGAGATAATAAATAAATAAATAATGATTGATAGTTGCAGCTATAAGGTCGAATCAACAATAAAAAAAAATATATTCGAAAATATTATAATTTATTCAATACTCTCTAATGAATAAGCTGATTAGGCAGCTAATGAAACATTTGTCATTCCCATGTAATTTCGCCTCGTCTCGTCTCGACTCTTTTAAGATCTTTTCCAATCAGTTTCGAAAAGTATAGATTTGATTACTCAATGTTTCCATGTAATTCCAAAGCGATTCTCGCAACAAATTCCCACGTTAGTTCAGCTTTTTTCCGCCAAAAAAAAGCGAGCTTGAAGTTTCGCAGAAATTCTTCAATTCTTCTGCAATAAATTAGCTTTTCTCTTTAAATGATTTCATTCAGTTTTACATAAGCCACATATCAAATTTACATACATATGTAAGCTGCTTAATTAATTATCGAAAATAGTAGCAAATCGGCGTCGAAATCATCATCTACTACTTTAACTAATCCCACTAGGCAGATTACGCAAGATCCCCCCCAAATAACTCATTAGTGTTTGGAACGCCCTGGAGCTCTACTTAGTGTGCCGATTGTCTGCGAGTTGTAGTTAATGTTGTTGTTGTATAAGTTGTTGTTGTTGTTGTTGCTGCAAGTGATGATTGGGCTCGGACATTCAAGATGATTAATGGGCACGAAAGACTACACAGATTTATGTTATGGATGAGCCTAGTCGAGCCAAGTCTCTCTCCCTCTCCCTCTTTCTCTAGATCAGTTTTAATGTGCGACTCTGCAACTAGTTTAGTTATTCTGGGAATGCTTATAGAGCTGCAACTTCTGCTCCAACTCCTGCAGATCTGTGACAGTAGTTCGCTTTGTCTTCCCGCTCAACTTTGTGCTGGGTTTCTTTTTTTTTCGTTTTTTTGGTGCACTATTTGCCCAACTTGGGGAGATAAAAGTTTACAAGACACGACGGCAACAAGATGATTTTCCATTAGCTGAATTACATTGCCAGATGACAAGCGCAGTCGAGCAGTGTTTGAAGAGTGATAAGCGCGGAATTCCGTTGTCAGAGAGTTCGTTCATTTGTTTATCTTAACTATTTTGTGTTTTGTAAATAGGTAACCCCTCCCTAATAAAAAAAAAAACAAATTTTGTGACTCAATTCCCGACGCGTGTTGCCAAAACAGCGAACAAAATAAAAAGCAGTATAATGAAAAGGCGGTAATCCAATTAAATGTTGCGGGCCACAGCCGCAGACCGGTTGACCCAATTAGCTGCGCTCCTTGTCGATGATCGTCATCATCGATCGCAACGACGACGACTTGAACTTGAAAGCGGCGCCTCTCCATTGTTCTCTTCCCCATCCCTTTGGGACCGCGTGCTGGTGATGCTCCGACAAAAACAAGTTCTAACTATGCGCAGTTAACTCCCTAAAAAAAAAAAAAAAAGATCGCATCGAGTTGATCTAACGGCCGCCCTGCTCAGTCTGCGATCTCACTGTGGAACTCTTTCGCGCTGCGTCTCAAATTGTAGATCAAAGATCAAGCAAAAAAAAAACAAAAAAGAACAGGAACTTAAATTGGCATACCGAAAAGCCGAAAAGCCTCTAGACCAAACGATCCTCAGGCATAACGAAACATGATCACCCTATGTTTTTCGGATCGGCAGTCATGACTATTGCAATAGTTTAGTATGGAGTATTCGAAGGAAATCTATCTATCTATTCTGAAGACAATTGAAGAGTGAAACTGATCGAGCGATGATCGCGTAAATTTGTTCACACATCTTTCTGTCCTACTTTATGGCAAATTTATATTACCCATTTGTTCCATTTGTATTCCCATTCAAAGCAAACGTGTACATAAATCTGAATTGTCGCTTGCCGGGGCGGCACACATCTGTTATTCGTCATGAAGATCGATGGCGATCGAGAGTTTGATTATAATTTCCATTTAATTGCTTCCTCAATTGATGGCGCCTAGTCGTACTCTCTCTCTCAATACGCTCCTGTCACTCAATGGATATCGCAGTTTGAAAGTCTGCAGCTGGCAGACAAGTGCCAGGCAAGTTGAACCGATCGCTCCGATCGAGTGATTGTCAGTACCGAGTACCGAGTACCACGTACTGAGTACTGATTCATATGCATATGAGTGCTACTTTCTATGCTGTCGCAGCTTTAACCCTTTCCCACACACGATTAATCACATGACACAGTCGGAGCCACGATCTGAGATCGTTATCTGCCACGGCATATAAACTGACACAGAGTCAAAGTTAAACAATGCAACTTGCTTGAACTCTACGACTAGACAGAGAGAGTCTCCAAGTCTCCAAGCCACCGACGATCATGCTGTGTGCGATCTTGACAATCAAGATCAATATCATGCCATTACAATATTTGTACAAGCTCTTTGCCTTTACCATCTACTCAGTCTAGCCTCAGACTGACTTTCCAACACACACACACACATACACACACACACAAATACACATTAGGCTGCCTACGGGGTTTAAGAGCGAAAAAAAAAAAAACAAAATACTACAGAAGGAAATTATGCCAGTTTAGGGTCTAACGAAATGTGAATACTCTTAAAACTTTCAAATTCAAATAAGTTTTTACACTCTTTGAGTGTAGATCAAGTTTTATAGCTAAAGCTCTACAGGGCACTGAGTTAGCATTATCTAAGGAAACATATATATTTTGAAACTATGGTATGTCTTCAGGGTTTATTGCTTCATATTCTCGCATTCCAGACTTTGAAGCGTTATCAAGATTCTTAGAGATTTATCTCATTAGCAAATACAAACTTGAAGATATCAGCATCTTCCTAGACGCCTCTGCCTGGTACACTCCACTACATAGTATACACTCTAAGTACTATATTACCCAGATTATATGGACAAACAACCGACTGGGGTATGTTAAACAAATTAGCCTGAACCTAGGCCAATGATCGGAGCTGAGCTGAGCAGAGCAGAGCAGACCCGTTGGCTGGGATCGGCCTGTCGGGTTCGACTGGGACTGCGACTGGGACTGGGACTGGGCAAATGCTATAATTATGCAATTCCTCAAAGACGCTGACGGTGGTCCTCCAGTTACCTGTCTCTCTATCTATTCTTCACTCTTTCTCCCTCTCTCTCTCTCTCTCTCTCTCTCTCTCTCTCCCTCTCTCTCTCACTTTTGCATACTGTATAATCTGCAAATGGTGCGCGTTTCGGGGCATCGGAAATTATTGACTGGCAGTCATGGGTTTTGTTGGGGCAGGAGGTGGGGTGGGGTGGGCCTTCAAGTAAATTGCTGTAAATCTTTATTTGTGCAGCTACTTAAAGATCCCCTTGCACACCCCTGCACACCTGGGGCCCCGACACATAGGACCCCAAGGCTACAAAGTTGGCAGCGGGGTTAACAAGCCGCCAGCGATTAAGTCATTTCTTATGTGGGCTCATTAATTCCATTTTTTTTCTATTTTTTACCATATACGAACATAGACGTAGGCTGTGCGTAGCCAACGCTACTGGACTTAGAGACTCATACACTCATTGCACTACCCTCTTTCAAAGCGCACCCCCCTGGGGTATTACAATTTTTCACAGTCTAAGCCCAAAATTTAAGATCTTGCCACTTGAAACTCGTTTCGAGCTTGCAACAGCTGCCACACTTGCCACTCGCCTCTACTAAGTGTCCCGCAACTTTGTTGGTAAAATAATTTTTGCCATTATCTGGACAATGTTACGTCTCTCTCTCCCTCTCTCCCTCTCTCTTTCTCTCCGTCTGAGTATCTTGAGTTTTCCCGTATTTGTTCTAATTAAAAGTGACAATTCTACGTAATGAGCTGGCGGCTATTTTTAACACTCCACTGATTTCAGTTGGTAGCTGAAAGAGGACGCTCTACGGTCTCTACGTAGCAGCCATATATCATATCATATTTCAACCAATTATTGATTTGCCTTTTTGGCTAATTAATGCAGACAGCTTTGCTTCTGTTTGGGGCTGAAATTAAAAACCTATTGAGATATTATTAGAATAAACTATATTTAAAATTGTTTATAGGGAAAAAATCATATCAGATCTATAAGTATCGTTAGCCCTGACGATAGTGAGTTAGGTTGTTGAGATCTCTGAAGCTGTTGAAATGGAAGAATTATATACAATCTATAAGTATCGTAAGCCCCGGCAATAGTTCTGTTAGTACTACCGGTTGTTGAGGTCTCTGAAGCTTACTAAATGGTAGAATCGTATTAGATCAATAAGTATCGTTAACACTAGCGACAGTTCTGTTAGTACTATGGGTTGTTGAGATCTCTGAAGCTGTTGAAATATAATAGTAGAATCATATTAGATATAGATCGTTCGCCTAAGCAATACTTCTGTTATTACTATCGGTTGCTGAGATCTCTTGTGCAGTTACCTTAATAAATAACCATCTATAACATATGTTCTTCACTAATTAGGCGACCCATAGCTTGATCTACTCTGAAATATGAAGCATAGCTGGAAAATAACATTAACTTGATTTCCATGACCCAATTCTTTTGTGGAAAAACCTTTCACTTCATCTCATACACATGTTAAACTCCCGCTGTGTTACGCCCCATATATGTGCCAGTTGTATTTTTTATTTTTTTTACCAAATATTTCCCTCTATTCAGGAAATTATTCATCTCAAATGAGGCTCATCAGCAAACACACACCACACATACATATTGAATTTTCAGCTCCAATTGCAAAAACTACACAAAATGTGATTATAAAGTTAATTTATTGGGTTTACATAGGCGAGAGACTCTGATGTGTGTTGTTTGCAAACTTGTAAATCAAATAATTAACATACTTCCTCGTTTATAGCTCGAACAACAACAAAAATAACAACAAACTGAAATCGAAACGTGCCAAACAATTCAATTGCAATTATGCAATAAAAGATTAGAGCAAGAGGAAGAAAAAAAGAGAAAAACAAACGAAATGAAATGAAATCAAATGAAATTGGGATCATTCCCATAGAGCGCACCACATGCGGTCCTCTCCTTCTCTTCTGGTCTGAGTCTGATCAAAAGGAACAGCGGGTGGTTTTACCTGATGTGGTTTCTTTGGTCCATCAAAAGTCCAAATGCACTGCAAGATATTAAAATACTTTATGATCGACACTTTGCACTATTCCTCCCGCCGAGTCTGCACTGTTTCCATCTTTCTTTCTGGTAGCCTGATCATGGCGTTAATGGATTAGTTTTTCAGCAGCAGCAGGAAATGTGCGAAATGTTCAGTAGTTTTGTAATTGGGTTACCCCAGCAGTCAAATGAAGACATATGTTTGTGCTGAGAGCAGGTGGAAAATTGAAAAGAAAGATAAAGATTGCGGAAATTAAGAAGATTTATAGTAGGCGAAAATTGAATTTAAAATAAATTTCTAGTAGAACTCTAATGGCATAGTTGTTTAAGGGCTCTAGAAAAAATGATCTTAACTAAAATGCAGAGTACAAAGTATGCTTAGTATTATTACAACATGTTCTTCAGCACTTTACATGCCACACGTGAAATTCTTCAGGCGCACAAATTACGTATACTCTTCTCAGACCATACCATTTTGAAGCCCCTGCGAAAAACCCGTTTTCAGAAATAAATTCGCGTCACTTACGAAAAGGGTCCGTCACATTCAATTGAGCCCGATTTGAGAATTAATTATATACGCGCAAAGTTCTGACATTTTTAAGATTTTACATTAATTTGGCACTAAACTGTCAGATCTGATCTGGCCAGGCCACGCCAGGCTAAAGTCGGGTCTGCTCTTGCTCTTTCTCGGGTTTAGAGTAAAGTACAAAAAGACGGGTAAACGACCGGGTATGCCCGAGACTTAACGTGTTCTACACGAAGTTTAATTGTAATGTGAGAAATTTAAATTAGGTAGCCGCAAATGCGGCAAGTCGGGCCTGAACAATGACTAAGAAACCTCAGGCGGAAGAAACCCGAAGACACAGAAAACAAATTATGGATAAAAAAAAAAAATGAAACATTTTTTTTTTTTTTTTTGGTTTTTTGTGTTAGGTTTGTTAAAAGAAAGATCAAATAACAAAAAGCCGCTAAATTTCAAAGGAAAACAAAAGCTCACTTATTCCAAATTTGAGTTTTGAGGGGCCAGTTAATTTTCCACTTGTGAATAAAAAGAGAGAGAGAGAGAGAGAGAGAGAGGGAGAAAATCCAACCAACCCAATCCAATAGACCTCTCTCGATCTCTCTACGCTGATTTGTCAGTTTCAGCTTTGATTATTTACGATCATTTGTTCATCCGCATTATCTGTAGCGAGGGTCCCCTTTTCCATTCGATTGCTGAAATATTTGATGTTCATCATCAACACACACAGCATAGGCTCGAGATATTATAGCTTTTTATGGCTGGCTCGTATAACTGAAAGATACGAAAATCTTTTGAGCTGTTTTTTTTTTCCTTACCCATTTTGCAGTTCCTTTCCAAAAATTTATTACATCACGATCTTGTTTTTTTTTTCGTTGTTGTTTGCTTTTTCTAGTATACTCGAGATCTCTACTTTGTAGTTTACGATCATCTTTTCCTTTTGTGGACTATGCGAATTTCGGTTTTGCAGCTGCGCTTCCTGGAAAATAGCAACCGATGACGTTAGAATTCTGAATTGTATACATAAATATAGTATGTTATGTTATATGGTATATTCGGGGCGGAGAGTCTCTTCAGAAGCGATTTCAATATTAAGTTTTCGACACAAGTTTATGGGTTTTGCGGTACAAATTTATGCCATGTGTATGACTATAAGTTTTATATTTTTATTCGTTGAGGTATTTTTTTTTTTTTTTTTGTAGATCTCACCACAAGATTATCTCATAGGATAGAGCTTTCAGAGTATTTTTAAAAAATCGACTTCAAACTATGCCATAGTTGTCAAAAGAATTTTTTTTGTTTTTTAGTGAAGCTATTTCCTGACTTAGTACAAACAAATAAAAACACAAGACTTTATACAAATTGTAACACATTTGTTTGCCGTATTTTTTATTGACTTTTTGTATACCCTGTAAAAGTAAGGTGTGCTAGCGGGTTGACGAAAAACACCTAAACATTTAGAGTATATTTTTAAAAAATATGCTCTTAGTTTTTCTTGATCTCTGGCATGAAAGAGTCTAGTGTTTTAAAACTGGAAATAATAAATCTAAAGACCTTTTAGAGGGTACACTATAGTCTTCTACTCAACTCGTTCCTATATATTATACTATTTGTAGAACTTTACTAATTAGTTTGCCAGAGCCCACACACACCCATCTATCTGTCTGTCTATTTGTCTATTTGGCTTTGCGTCGAACTGAATTTGTAAATTATTTTCTGTTTATTTACAAATTGTCAAAAGTTTTGTTTAACAATTTGGGCCTCGTTTTTTTTTATATTGACTGAGCTAATTGGGCAATGGAGAATCGATTCTTTTTGAAGTCTGCGAAATATAAAAAAAATTGTTTTAAAATAATCAACAAATTCAAATAACCAATTTCAATAGAAAATACTAAAAGTATTCTCTCTTCTGTCCAAAAGAAAAATGTAACGAAAAGAAAACGCGAATGAAAATGTGTGAAAAGTCAGTGAAAAGCGTCGTATGCTAATTGGAAATCAGTTTTTGAAAAAATACAAACCAAGTGAAATATGTCGACGTCTGACAAACGAACTGTCGAAATGACAGACGCGTCAATAAAGCAACAGCAACAGCAACAACAACGAGAACGAAAACGACAACGAAATAGTTGGACAGCAGCAACAGCAACAACAGCAACAGCTGCAGCAGCAACAACAACAACAGCAGCAGCAAAATTGCTGCATTTATGCATCCATCTAGTCTGCATAACACACACGCTGCAACATGCGATGCCCGAGGGCAACTTGTTGCTGCAACAGCAACAGCAACAGCTACAGCAACTGCAACGGCAGCAACATGCAACAACTAGTGTAAATAGCAGTGTAAATATCAATTTAAGCAGCAATTTCAATGAAATTGTCACCGCCTCAGCAACAGCAACAGCCACATCTACAGCAACAACACTGGCAGCAGCGGCAGCAGCAACACGCACAACAACAACACCAGTGCGACGCAAATGGCGTCGCAAATATCCCTTTGTGGGCCACAACAACAACAACAGCAGCAGCAGGCGACGCAAACTGATGCGACCTCATCATTATCAGCGCAATGCGACGCATGCAACGCGCACAACAACAACAACAGCACTGGCAACTGTTGCTGCCAGCGCGAGTGCAACAACTGCAGCAACACTTATACCAAAGATACAACAGCAGCAGCAGCAGCAACAGCAACATTTCAGCTATCGCACGCGCTTGCAGACAAGCTTTCAGCAACAGCAACAACAGCAGCAACAGCGACAGCAACAACAGCAGCAGCAGCAACAACACTTTGTTGCCATAACACCACGACCGCAACAGCAACATGGCTTTGCCTTGCTGCCCGCCACCTACTATCGCCACCAGCAGCAGCAACAGCAACAGCAGCAACTCTTTGGCAATCTCAGCCAGCAGCAGCAACAGCAGCAGCAACACATTCTCATACAGCCAGGCAACAACAACATATTGCTGTACCATAACCTCGACTCAATCCCTCCCTGTCCTCCAGGCCTGCTGCCAACAGCTGCGGTGGCTGTCGGCGGTGTTGGTGGCGCTGGCGGGGCCGGGGGCGGTGGCAACGTGCGTCTAATGCCGCAACATTTCATACCGCTGCGCCCCACAACAACACAACGTTCGCGGCAACGCGGTAAGCAAATCTCTCCAGCAATATTCATAGAAACTCACTCACACACACTCATAGACACTCATACACACTCACTCACATTCACTGCGTTTAATTGTCGCGCATCGCAGCGTCGTCGAAATGGCGAAAAGGTGTTAATTACGCTAATAAAAATTGCATACGCTCCATTTATGGCGTTTAATGTATTTGCCCACTTAAATGGCAACGGGCTCAGTCTCATAACTGGCGCCTCATCTATCTTTATCTCTCACGATATCCCTCATCCTCTTACTCTCATCGCATCATTATCAAGCTTGCCCCATTTTAACGAAAGTAAAAGGCCATAGAGTATAAATATTCTGGCTCAGAATCATATCCGTCTGTCTTTCTGTTTGTCTGAGACAACAGATCTCAGCTGCTTAAATTTGAAATTGTTCGTTATTTTGGAAAGTAAGGTAAGGGTCCCCCCTATAAAATTTCGACAAACATTTTTTTTTTTGAAATTTTAAATCGCCAGTTTTTAGTTTTAATCGATTGCGGAGGTCAAAATTAGTACTAAACAATTGTTTAAATCGATTTTAAACGATACTTAATTTTGGCCCAAAAATCATGTAGAAATTTTCGAAAAATTAGACATGTAACACACTCAACAGGCCTGGGACCCTGATTTTACACCGATCGTAACTTTCTTAAAAATCAAACGATTTTCACGCGGAATGACATTTTGTTTATGTTTGAACAACCTGAGTTATTCTACATTTAAAAAATAGCATAATGGATGTTTTGAAATTGTTCGATAGTTTGGAAAGTGAGGTAAGGGTCCCCCCTATGATATATCAACAAAATGTTTTTTTTTGTAAATTTTAAATCGCCACTATTAAAATTCTCAGACCCCCCTGATAAGTTCCTCAGTTTGTTTGTCATGCAATATGCGAAAACGAAAACGAAAACCGATTAAAGTGCAATTAAAATTCCAAGTTTTATGCATGAAAATCAATTGGGGATTTGCAAATGACCTGCCTCAATATTATTTATTGATTTTTTTTCTGACTTCTTTTTTTCTCCTTTCTGGCGCTTTTTGCTTATGTAATCGAATCACTCAACAAATTGGCAACCAAATCAAATTACACACGCACACACACACAATTAAAATGCAAAAAAAAATGTTGTTGAGGGGAGGCAGAAGAGAGAGAGAGAGAGAGAGAGACGTACTAGTTGGGGGGGTCTATTGATAGATTGGACGCCTGGCGCCTGCTGCCAATTGCGGCTGCTCAATTAGCATTTTGCGGAGACAAGCGACAACGTGCAGCGTGGCCAGACTGGGAAATAGCCGCAAGCAATAGAGAGAGGTGCAGAGTGAGAGAGCGAGCGAGAAGCAAAGATTCTGAAGCAAATTTCTGTACAATTTCTTCTTCAAAACAAAGAGTGTGAGTTACACACGCAAAAATAAAAAACAAATATTAACGTGCTTCCCCGCCTCTAACAGATCATCGCCCAGTGGCGTTGCCAGACAGTCAGACAGACAACCGGCAACACCTACACGAAACACGAATTGGGCAACATGTTGCGGGGCCAGTGTGGCGGTGATTTTTTAATTACAACGAAACGTGCCACAGAAAACAAACAATGTGCTCGCTAATTGCGCATAAAGACAAAAAAAAAGGCTGAAAAAAAAACAAATAGACGAAAAAAACCGAAGAGGTGAGGGAGGAGCAGTGGAGTTAAAGATTCTGTAACAGTGACAAAACTTTGAAAACGTAAGTGTAGCAAATGGACAACACACACACAGACACACAAACAGAGTGGAAATAACAAAAGCGGCAAGAGGCGAGAAAGCAAAACAAATGAGGAGAATGACAAATGCACACGACAAGCGACGGTTTGAGTTGACACTAAGCTGCAGTGGCTGTCAAACTGTAGGGCAATTGTTGAAATTTATGGATTAGCGTCTCGCGGTCTGCCATTGGGAAATTCAATTTTGTTTTCTGCTCTTTTTTTGTTTTTCTTCATTGTTCACACGAAATCAATTACGAAGTGCACTGTCAGCTGAAGGGCACAGTTTGACAAGCGTTGAGTTAGTTGAGTTAAAAGCGAAAGGTTTGAAAAATAAAATGAAAAAATTTAAATAATATACATATAAAAAAATTAAATAAATTACTACAAATAGTTAATAAATAAACAAAAAAGGAAAAGTGATCTTCAGCATGTGCTTGCAATTTTTCACCATAAGTCTTTATAGTTTATTGATATGTTAATTATATAAATATTATTATATATGGTATCTATATAGCTACCTTCTGGAAAAATTTGGCATCTCTAGCATATCTAATAGCAGAGATCTGTGTGTTCAAACATACAGAAATGACCCAAACATTGCTCTGCAAACTCTAACTAAGCATATATCATATTTGTGAATATATTTCTACACTACATCAACAGAGGGATAGCTGCCACTTAACACACACACAGACAACACTCTTACGGTTGCAACTCTCCGCTCTTTGAAGTACATGTGCTATGGCAACCTCTTTGACGCCTCAACTGCCAAGCGAAAAAGTTGCCGTTTCATTTACGCTGCCGTTGCCGTTGCTGTTGCCTGTTGCGTTGTTTACGCATCGCCACAAACAACAACAACAACAACTGCAAGACGTCAAAACGTAGAGGGGCAACAAGGAAGTGTAGAAGCGGCGAGGGGAAGGAGGGAAGTGTGGGCAAAGCCAACAGAAAATCATTTGAAGTGCATAGATCAAAGTGACCGAGGCGCCAGTTTAGTTTGTTGTTTGCTATTATTATTATTATTATTATAACTCTCGCTGTTGTTGTAGTTGTTGCTGTTGTTGTACCGTTGTCTGTCCGCCATTGTTGATTTTAGCCCACGGGGCAGGCGTCAGCAGCAGCAGCAGCAGCAGCAGCAGCAGCAGCAGCAGCTACAGCTGCAGCGTCAGCCTCATCTTGTCTCTGACCTTAGACAACCCGGCACACGTTGTGGGGCCGAAGACAGAGTGACAGTGGGGCAAGACAGTGTAACAGACAAGTAAAAAAAAAAAAAAAAAAAAAAAATATTACCAAATAAATAGAAAAACGTGACTGGCAGAAAATGAACTCAAAAGTTCCCAATTCCGTTCAAAGTTTCCCAAAATTGCAAGTTGTTAAGGGAATGTATATATTGTAATATTTTAAAAATATTTATCTAAAAGCACAGTAAATAAATGTATAGAAGTAAATCATTTCTTGCATTTTATGAGCTCACAGCAATTCTAGAAAATTTATTTTTGTTCACATAAATAAACTATAAATTGGAACTTGCCCTTAAGCACATAGTACACATTTCCTGAGATTTCTCCCTCCTCTCTCCCTGAACCCTGACACTGGGCAGCAATGTCATTAAGAAACCTCGTTAGGCCGCAAGCTTAACAATAAAATAGGAAGAAGAAAAAAAAGTGAAAATCTTCGTTTGATTTTCTCTAGC
This sequence comes from Zaprionus kolodkinae, assembly GCA_018901885.1. Taxonomy (NCBI): domain Eukaryota; kingdom Metazoa; phylum Arthropoda; class Insecta; order Diptera; family Drosophilidae; genus Zaprionus; species Zaprionus kolodkinae. Next base: position 4,646,250 of record JAEIFM010000508.1, read on the forward strand.
GCTCTGATTAACCTAATTTCCATTTACCTCGATCGTTTTCAATGGATCAACCGCAATGCCCAGCATCTCGTATTTCTCAGACTCTTTCACGTCTTAATTGGAAATAGATTTATAATGCATATCGAGTTTATCTTTAGCTCTGCGTTTATCTTTGTCGCCCTCCACGCCGTTTTGTCACTAATTTGACGTTTATTTGTAATACAATACGGGGAAAAAGGCGGGAGTGTGTAAACACTTTTTTCTCTCTCTCTCTCTCTCTCTCATATCTGACACTCGATTATTCGATATCAGCCGATAATTCGCGCCACATTCGCCTGCCACAACAAGCAGCAGCAACACCTTAAAAATTGTTTCTACTTTAGATTTCCCCCTCCCCGACAAGATCTCACACAATTTTCAACCATGATATTTATGACGCCGTCGCAATTGCGAAAATTAATGCTTAATTTAAGCGTCACACAAATAATTTGCCTGCATTTTTCCATTCGATTTTCCATTGGGCCCACGAAACAAGTTTCCCATAATCAGATTTAATGAAAATTGAATAATAAATATTATCAGGCGCAAAATTGTTCAAAAATTACAGCTGCCAGTGGGTTAATGTTTTCAAACACCCAGACACACACACACACACACACAAACAGAAGCCGATTGCTAAATAGTCTGAGATTTGAAATAAATTAGACGAAGATGTAATACACTTTCTGCAGACATTAAAGAACTTTAAAGAAAATAAATTAATCGCAGTTGAAGCAAGCTTAAGCTGAAACTTATCATATATTTTAAAGATAGGGAACCTCGCATACTTCGAAAGAGTATACAGATATTACAAATAGTTTTGACTTACAATCTAAGTGATTAAAAGCTTAGGCGATAGATACGAATTCTTTGCCAGATAATTTAAAAAAAAAAATGGTGTTGAAGTGGGCCTCTTATGTTGCCTTAAACTATCTTAATAATGTAGGAAGTTTAATTTATGTAGATTATAATAGAGATAGAGATAGCAGAAGAAGTTTCTTCTTTGTAAATGTTACGTAGTAACAAAGACAACTAAAAATCCCATAAAGTTAACAATTAAATGAAAATCAAATTAACGAGTTGCGCTATAAAGATAAAAATTGAAAATCTGCAAAGATTTCACACGTTTTAATGGCCTTGCAAGAATCGGGGTGCATGAATTATGCCTGGTTCATTGAATTCATTCATTTGCATTCGAGAAAAAAAAAACAAAAAAAAACTATCGGCAACTATTCGAATGGCCCATAAAACGGGTTGCATCTTTCGGGCCAAAAAACAACTTTCACACTTCACACACACACACACACACACACGCACACTCTCGCGAGGAGAGCTCTCGTTCGAGTCTAGAGAGTCTAGACACAGTCTCTGTAACTGCAACTTCTCACGTATTTAGCCAAACTATCTCCACATGCCATAAAAACGTCAAATTGAATTTTATTTCAATTAACGAAACTATTTGCCCAGAAAGAGAGAGAGAGCGAGATAGAGAGTGAGAGGGAGGGGGATAAAAAACAAAATAAAAATTGAAAACAAAACCAGATACTAGATCCACAAATTATGCACGCTATCAGGCACTCACACGATCCAAAGATACCCTGTAAGAGAATGCGTGAATAATTTTTATTTGGCCAAGCAAAATATTTACCCTACCCTATACTATACGCCCTCTACAGGGTATACTAAAATAATCAACAACTTTGAACCGGCGGCGTTTTAAGTCTTCAAGAGCAAAACCCAAAAACAAAAACTAAGCGGGAAAAATCCATTTAACAAAACACTTTGGGGCATTGTCGAGGCAGTTAGAGCGGGTGTTGGTAGCGGGGGTGTTGCGGGGAAATGGGGGTGTTACCCACAAGATGCAGTTTAAATATTTGATAGTCGCGTTTAAATTAAAAATACATGTCGCAAATAAAGATAAGAAATGACCAGACCAAACGACTAATGCTTGATCAAACACGCCGATACCCTGTAAAGTTAATTAAAAAAAAACCCCACAAATAAAAAAAATGCAATCGCTGTAATTAAAAAACGCAAATTGCAATTAGAAAAAAAACTTGGTTGGGGTTTTTGAAAATAGTTGATTTTTTTTTTTTTTGTAAATTACAGTTGATTTCTGATATCTGCAGGTTGAGGAAGTTAATTGAAATTAGGCTACAAAATGTACCCCAGGCTGAGTTAATAATATCATGCCTTTACGTTCGTATGAATCTAAGAGACCATAAAAGCTAGGCCTATAAAATTTGGGTATTATATATCTCAATATTGCACACATATCAAGTTTTTTTTAGATTTAAAAAAACTATAAAGTTAATTTTTCTTTGCTTGCATTATCACAGTGGATGATAATGAATAACAAATTCGCCTCAGAAAACAAACATATTCCATATTTCGCAATCTCTTTGATATATCAGCCTCAAATTTCAAGGGTACCCGGGGGTATTACATACGTTCAATTTACAATTGGAGTTTCGTCATTAACATCATATGCCTTGTAATGGTAACTGGTTGCCAGTTAATGCATTTGCCGGGGCTGGTGTTGGTGTTAATGTTGATGCTGATGTTGTTTGCCAGGCTGTGCAACAACTTGGAACAGTCGACAACAGACATGGGACAACGGACGGAGGACAGCGGACATCGGACATTATGTACAGCCAAGACACACCCACATAACACAGTCCAAAAAAAAAGAGGCTGACACACATGTAACTTAGCATGTTGTGCGGCGACTGGCAGACAATCAGGCAGCTCAGACCGGGCTCAGCACTACGAGCATTAGATCCCGAGACATAGACATAGATACACACACACATACACACACACACACACACACACACACACTCAGTCAGACAGACAGACAGGCACACACCCATAACTGGGAAGCTTGCTGCAAGATTCATTGCCGGCTGGGCTGGTCGGATCGGATCGGATCGGAATGGATCGGATCGCATCGGGTATGGTCTCCAGGTCTGGTCTAGTCTAGTCTCGCCTGGTCGAACGTTTTGGCCAAGTGACAGGAAATGCAATTTGAGCCCGCCACACAATTTGACTGCGTTCATTTTTGATGGGCGAAAGTGTGGTACGTTGTGTACACCCAGTTCTGTCTGTGTGTGTGTATACGTGTGTGTGTGTGTACTGTGGGTGTTACCCGGTGGGTGTATCCCCAAAGCAGCGATCTCTTGCATCTAATGGGAATTGCTTAATTAAGCGCATTTAGAGGGTTTAATTGAGCGAGAGCTGAGAGTTCAATTCCAAAGATAATTGTAAAACTGTAGATCATATGCGTTTAAGGAACTTTTAGATAAGAAAAACAATTTCAATATTTTTAAAAATTTTTAATATTATTGAATACCAGAATTTCAGCATATGAGTTTTAGGAAATTTTAGATAAGAAAAACAATTTCAATATTTTTAAAAAATTTTAATATTATTGAATACCAGAATTACAGCTCAGAGTCTCTTCTCCATCTCATGTAACATATATGTAAATAACTCTCAACCCCTTCAATACTAAAAGTTTGACAAAAAGGTATAAAAAATCTAATTTAAAACATGCAGAATTTATAATTAAAATTTTAAAACCATGTATATTTTAATTTTTACCAAGAAGTTCTTTAAATAAAGTCCACACCTTTTGAACATATTAACCTATGCATACATTACTCTTATCTTAAAAAATCAAAGTTTGACAAAAAGTCAGGTATAGATTTTTGCTACCTTATGAAATCCTGCAGTATTCATTCTAAAACCTTAAGTTCCCTCAGTATTTCGATTTCCCGCAATAGATATCTCATAAAAAAGAGCGACACGTCTTACCAAGTATACAAAAGCAACAAATCTTAAATCTCACCATATCAACGTCGATCTAAACGATGCGTGTAGGCCTGAAGTGTCGCATAAAAGAGAAGAAACCCCTCGAAACACTTGCCAAATCGTCGCAGAGTCAGTCATTTTTTTTCAATATTTTTTTCCTCAATTTATAAAAAAAACAGTTATAAATACTTTTGCATAAATTTGCACGCACAAAACTGTCAACAGGGGAGGGCGAGAAAATACTGAATACTGCGCCGCCAACGCTTTGGAAAATACTGAATATGAAAATTATAAATATTAATAATCAGTTGCCATGTTTTTGTATTTTTTCACTTTTCTGGGCGCGCCTAAAATTTGGCACGCTGCTGCATTTTGCAGCATGTGAATGTGACATTTAAGAAAAATAAGTTTTTATTTTTTTTTTTTCATATTTTGGGGAGCTGCAGTTGAATCGACTATTTGGTGTCTCTTTCCCTCTCTCTGGGTAATTTATGTTTCCTTTGGCAGGCAAAAACTAGCGCTGACTTGTCTCATTATTCAATGACAAGTTGAAAGCTGAAAAAATAAAAAAAATATACTGAAAACGCAAAAAATGTGCGGTGCATTTAAATGCAAATTAATGTGCCATTCATTAGCACTGTGGCAATTCATCATTTCGCACAGTTTGACAAGCACTGCGAAAGGTCAAAGCGCCTCGAATCGATTGGCCAGTTATATTATAAATACTAGTATGTACCCAAATATTTTAGACTGACTTTCGAAAATTATCAAAAATGTTGCCTAGAGAAGATGTCGCAGGTTGAATACTCTAACTCAGTTAATATTTATATATACTTATATATACACTGTATTTATTACTTAAAAGTTTTCTAAATAAAAACTAAATAATCTATAAAATATTCAAAGACAGGAGAAATCGTATTGAATCGTAATTAAATTATTAGAAAATAATAATAATAAATTTAATATATTTTTATATGAATAAATAAATATTTTCTTGGCCATACTTGGTAGATCTTAGGATTATACTTATTTAAGAAGAGTTCCGCATTCCGCAACGTGTATTTCTGCTTAATTTTAACTAAAATAAAAAGTATCTCACTGGTTTTCAGTGTATTAAAACTCCTCATAGTGTAATACCAAAGTTTATGATTCTTAATACACGAACGGTCGCATTACATGGCATAAACAAATTTGCATATGAAATTTTTATGGCACGGGTGGCTTATGCTCGTAAGACCCGCAACTGCCACTTGTCTTAACTCTCCAACTCCAACTCCCAATGCCGGAGCTCGTGACTCCAATCGTGAAATCCGCGAAATGCCAAACGAACCGAAAACGACAGAAAATCTAAAAATAAAAGCGCGAAATTGTAAACTAGAAATAGAAGCTGAGTTGGGGAGCGGGCGGAGCAGGCGGACGGTCTAGTGAGAGGGAAACCAAAAATAATGCTATCCAATAATTCAGATGTCGAGACGTCTTAACGGTGTCTGGGGCAGTTTTCGCTATGGATATGTTCGCATAAACTTCATCATTTGCGATTCGTTCGGTGTGTTAAATAATGAAGACATGCGGATTAAGTGAATGCTACAAATACGTTTGCATATGACAGATACGATCTAATGCTTATAAGTCTGCATAAATCGCAACAAGTTGTGGTACGATAAGCAGGAACTACTGGCTCGATATATTTACTATTCATCTAATTCATGAATTCTTATCACAACTATTCAAATTGCTTCAACACTAACTTCCTCTTTCATCTCATCGCCCGCCCCCCTTGGGGTTTAATTGAGTCAACAGCTACGGCCAACACGATAGGAGATTTTAATAAATTGCAAACAGGCGGCATTTTAATGTAGCCACTTCCACAAGTTCCACACCGGCAGCCACTTATCAAGCGCCGGCAAATTCAACACCGGCAAACCGATTATTATAATATACAAAATGCTATCATTAACGTATACCCTATACTTATGTTGAGGCCACGTGAGAGGGGTATCTCTAATACGAGTATCAAACTGGCAATAAAGTGCCTGTAGCATGTAGTAGTATCTTACGTGATTAGTGGCAGAGTTTCGATGGGGTCACAAGTTTAGATTTAAGTTGCAGTTCGACGTGAAAATAGCATTTCGAATTTATCGATTAGTTTTCGATATCATCGATAGCATTTTGTATTCCTATTCTTATATTATTATTTATTATTATTATTATTATGTAAAAAAAAATACTATTCAGTCGTTGAACTTATCTATACTTTTTAGACAGTGCTGTAAAATCATATAAAAAAAACGAACGATAATAAAAGCAAATATTCGTTGTATCGGAAGCCACCGCTTTTATCGATTGTTTTATAGCATTACTGTATATATATAGATTTTTATACAGGGTAACTCTAAGTCGAGACTTACTCTCATTCACTGCACTCCAAAATATTTTTCTATTATTTTTTCGAGATGAGGCCGCGCCACTGCGATCAGCCAAGATGAAGTCAAAGACAATTTCCTGAGCAAAGTTAACATTCGATTAATTTATGAGGCGCACGAAAACAATCGAGTGAGACCTGGCGCACAGCCTCCCGCCTCGACCAGGTGTGGCGGGAATCTGGGGGGATTGGGAGGTACCCGGGTACTGTGACTATTATGACGCTCGAGCGCCGAGTTCGATCAAAGAAAGCATAAATAATGGCACGCCACGGGAGTGGGATTGAGATTGAGACTACTATTGGGGACTTGGCTCGGCTGCTTGGCTGCTGTGCTCGTGTCTGGGGCAACTGGTTGCTCTTAGCCGGCAGGACCAGTCGACAAGGCATGGCCAAAACAAAATGTATGCAAACGGGTTAATTAACTACGAAATTTCGAGCGTTGGCTACGTGAGGCTATTAAAAGGCAGCACAGCCGGGTGGTCGATCCTCCACAGCGGCTGCTGCTTGCGCTCCCACTCTTCCAATCTCTCTCTTTCTCTCTCTCCTGGCTTGGCTAATGTGGGTCAACTGTGGGCGGCTAACGAGCCAATAGCAACAGCAACAGCAGCAGCAGCCGCAGCCACAGTAAACGCATTTGCCGTTGGCCAACTTGCATTTTGACATTTCAAATGTCAACTTACAAATAAATCTTGCCCAGACAGTTGGTCGCTCAGTCACTCACTCACTCACTCGGTCATTCAGTCCTCCAGTCAGTCAGTCAGTAAGTCGAGTTGTCCGCCAGTCTGTTCATCCGTCAGTCAATCATGCATTCATACGCTGCTCAACGCGTTGCCACAAGATTGTTATCGCCCCGTTGCCTACAGATGCTTAATTGCCGTTTGATTTTCCAGCTAATGTGCCACGTTGCATACTCTTTCCCGAGTGTTCAGAAACTTGGGAACACTTTGGAACAGTTTTGAAAATAGCAAGGAATAAAATATTATTTATTAATGTATTTTTCATTATTTTATTTATTTTTGCTCATATTATATTTTTATCACATACATATTACATTATTTTTCCCAGTGTATTCACACATTCTGCAGCATGCAGTTTTATTTTTATTTTTTTTTTTTTGCTGATATCTCGACAATGTTGTTGCTTTTCTTTTGCCTGCTGATTGGAGATTTATGATAATTGATTGACCGCGTTGGCGCGCAAGTCTCTCTCTCTCTCTCGCTCTCTCTCTCTTAAGCAATCTGCACATTGCGCATACGCAGCGGTGTCCGGCAACTGTGCTGCCAGAATAAATCATTTAATCAATATTTTGTCATGTTCGCAAATCGACAAAAACAAAAATAAAAACAGCTAGCAAACACATGCTCCACATTCATGCTGAAAACTTCGAATATTTATATAAATATATTTCAACGTTCTGCAGTTTTATTTTTTTGTGATTTGCAATTATAGTGTCAATTTTCCTCATGTTCGTGTATGGCATTTTGAGAATTATTATTGTTTAATTGCTAATTTATTGCACATTTTGTGATTGGTGACTGCCAACATGCAGCCAAGTTAAGTGAGTAGCGTATTGTTTTCAATCTGGTACGTTTGAAGGCCAATATCAGGGTGTTATTTCAATTTATTTTGACGTGATAAATCTGATTATTGTGTTAAATATATGACTGTGATTATTGCTTTGAATTATATAATTATTTGTCATAATTTCCCTGCTGTTTCATCTTAATCCACATGATTATGGCTCCCGGCATCATCCATCATCGGTTTTTCTGCACCGGCAACCTCAAATTGCCGCCCACATGCCCCTCGTGCATTTATTAAATGTTACGCACAATCGGCATAAAGCACCGTTAAATGAACGGAAGTGCACTTCAGCTGCCCACAGTAGTATTATAGTAGCCCCCACACTGGCCAAAGAGTGAGACTGAGGCAGCTGACCAAATCTCGCGGATTTGAGCCAAACTTGGAAGCAGTCGCAGTCGAAACGGGCAACAAAACGTGCTCATTAATAAAACGCAAACAAAGAAAATTGTCAATAAAAAAAAAAAAACGAGAAAAATCAACGACAACAAACTGCCGAAGACCCACGCTATAAAAAAAGACTACAAGAAACATTTTCAGATCGTCGACAACTGCTTGATGTCTGTCTGTGGGTGTAGCTAGGCACAGTGGCTCTCAAACCTTGGCATGACAAACGCATTTTCAAGCCGTGTCTTGTGATGCCCCATTGAAAACTCCAAATGACATCATTTTCTAAGCGAGAGAGAGAGAGCGCGAAACTTCCTTTTGAATGGCATAGGTTGATTGAACCTTTTATTGGTTGCCTGTCGAAGACTCGCAGTGGAAACCTTTCTCTAGCGTTCATTCATGAAAATGCAAATCCCAAGCGCAGACACTTGACAGCTGCAGCAGCAGCAGAGGCTCAGCCTGAATTTAAGCCAAGTGCCTGCAGGCTGTCGCTCCACTGGCTGCCTGCCTGCCTGCCAGCCAGTCTCCTCCATCTTTCGCTCCCCATCTGGCCCGAGCTACACCTCCTCCACAAACCACTCGACAACGCAGTGGAACTACTATCTCCGCGTGTCGCGTGCTACATGCATGTTCATATTTCTAAGCAATTTTTGCATACACTTTCTTTTTTGAGATCTAGGATATTGTATATACCAAATATAAAAGTTTACAAATTTAAATTTAAATTACAAGAATTTTCTTTAAATTTAAAAAAACAAACTGCAAGTGTTTTCAATATTTTTACATAATATTGCAAAGCATTAATTAGAACAAATATTATTTTAGTTATTTCTAATTCTTAACATATTTTTTAAATTTACTTTTTCAAACGTAAGCGTAGCTGCGTTTCTACAATTTTAGTTTTATTTTCTTCCGTCTTTTTATATATTTTTTTTTTGCTGTACATTTTTAGTTTAATAGTTTTTTTTTTTTTGCAAATCGCGCAATCAATTTGAATACTTTTGCGTTGGTTTTACCGGATTTATGAATGAATTTATTTTGGTATACCGTATACGAGTATGCCTTGGAGTCCACGTACGCTGGCAAAGCCGGCTGTCTGGACTGGCTGGCAGACTAGTCTGTGCCTCATACATTTTGCCCCGCTCCGTACCCGCCTGCTCTGCCTACTGTCATAGACTATAATAGTACACTTCCCCGTTAGCGTCTATCGCATCCAATGTTGTTGTCGTCGTCGTCGTCGTCGTCGCATTTGTAGTTTGTCGCCCGGCTAGGAAACTCTATGCAAATGTGGGCGGTTCGCGTTGCTGCCTACGCGCAACCCACAAATCGGCCAACTAGACGACTGACGGATCATTTTTTTGCTAGCCAAAAGTTGTTAGAGCAGTCTTGGGTGCAGTTGATAATGATGGTGATGATGACAGTCGACGGGGCACATGTGGCCCAGTAAATAAATTTCAAAACGGTATACCCGCATGACAATAGCCTTGAATTTGTCGCTATATGAATGCTTGAACAGTTAGAACTTAGAACTAGACATATCTTAGTTTCTTCCTATGATATTTTCATTCTTAATAGATTCTCTTAGATTACAAATATGATAGTTAAATCTAAGTAGTTGCATTTGCATCCCTATTAATGCTGTGTATTCTCTTCCTTTCTTGCAGATTGTCAATGCAGTCCAGTTGGTTCTTTGTCAACTGCTTGCGACAAGCGATCGGGTCAATGTTCCTGTCTGCTGAATGTGGCAGGTCGCCGCTGTGACAAGTGCAAAGCGGGACACTGGAATCTCACGCAGGGTGTGGGCTGTCACGATTGCCAGTGCGATCCACACGGCGCACGCGGTCATGAGTGTAATCCTTGGACGGGTCAATGTGATTGTAAAATAGGTGTCGGCGGGCGCCACTGTAACGAGTGTACCGAAGGCTTTTATGGCTTTAGCACCGATGGATGTCAGCGATGTGCCGCATGTGCGGCAGAGGGTCAAGTGTGTGATCCTATCAACGGACGTTGCATTTGTCCTAAATTCACGCGCGGCCTGGCCTGTGCACAGTGTGTGCCCGGCACTTGGGGCTGGCAGGCGCGTCTGGGCTGTCGTGAGTGCGAATGCGATCACATCGGTTCGATTGGTCAGCTTTGTGCATCGGTTGGCGGACAGTGTCAGTGTCGCGAGGGCTACACAGGTCGCACCTGCAACAGCTGTGCTGTCGGATACTTTGGTTATCCGGAGTGCCGACGCTGCGGCTGCGACACAGCAGGTTCCTTTATGCGAGCCGACGGACTCATCGCCTGCGACTCCAACGGTCAGTGCCCGTGCAAGTCGCTTGTGGTCGGCCTGAAGTGCGACACTTGCATGCAAAGCACTTTCGGCCTGTCACCACTCAATCCCGAAGGCTGTACGCGTTGCTTTTGCTTCGGTCGCGCATCCGAGTGCGAACAGAGTGAGCTCTCGTGGGGACACATACGCATGCCAGAGGCACGCAATCTCAGCGTGCAACTGTTGCGACCACAGCACGTGCCAAGCGGTGAATTTGAGTACATCGTTGTCGTTCAAATGGCCGGCAGTGCCACATATCGCGAGGATGCCGAAATACAGCGCATTAATGACCTCAGTCTAGTGCCGCGTTCCACAGGCAACGTTTCCATCGGTGCATATTCGCCATTCTATCAGCCACTGTACTTCCAGTTGCCGCCACAGTTCTATGGCGATCGCACTGCCAGTTACGGTGGCTACTTGTACTTCTCGCTGCTGACCGAGGGCGCCCATACGCCACTGGAGCGCAAGGTTCTGGCCCAATATCCGCTCGTGCAACTGCATGCGCATGCCAAGCTCGTGTTGGACTTTTATGAGTACGAAGAGTTTGAGTACTCGCTGAATGTGACTCATCGTGTGCCGCTGCATGAATCCTACTGGAAGTATCATCATAATAGCCAGGCCGTGGATCGGGGCACCTTGATGGCGGCACTGCAAAATGTTCGACATATTTTTCTGCGCGCATTTGCGTTTGCAGATTTTCAACAAGTTGTGTAAGTTGTGTGTGCAATTACAAATTATAAAATATACCACATTGATAAATACCCTGCATTTTCATCGTTTTAGCCTGCACAGTGTACACATGGATGCCGCAATCTTTGTCCAGGGCAACACAAATCTCATTGCCAAAGGTGTTGAGCGATGCAAATGCCCCAAACGATTCGATGGGCTCTCCTGCCAAGATCCTGGACGCTCCTTTTATCGTTGGCGCAACACGAGTGATGTGGAAAGTGTTTTTATCGAAGATCTTATTGGACGTGCCGCCCCCTGCCATTGCAATGGACGCAGCAATGATTGCGACCGCGAAACTGGCGTCTGTTTGGTGAGTAAATCATTTTGAAAATATGTAAACACTTTGCCGCCATGTTGGAATTTAACCCTTCAGCCTGTGCATAAGCGTAATCGATCAACAATTTGAAAAATAATCGATTATGCAACACTGCATTGCAATTTGAAAATGCAAAATTTTAATTAACTTTCATATTATATTTCTATGATAGAACTGCCGTGACAACAGTGGTGGAGCACATTGTCAACAATGTGCAGATGGATTCTATGGTGATCCCAATTCTAGACATGGCTGTCAGGCTTGTCCGTGCCCCGAAACTAATCGCAACTTTGCACGCGGCTGCAATGTCTGGAATGGTGAGGTGAGCTGCATCTGTAAGCCCGGCTATACAGGACGTCTGTGCGATCGCTGTCGGCAGGGATTCTTTGGCCATCCAATGCAGTATCCGAATAGCAGTTGCCAAGCCTGCGATTGCAATCCGGATGGCATCAGGGAAGAGGGCTGTGACACGGAAACGGGTCAATGTTATTGCCGCGATGGTGTCACGGGCCTCAAGTGCAACAAGTGTGTAGCGGAGCGTCATCATCTAGTTGAGAATGGATGTAGAGGTAAGCTAATAGATTACAATCTTCTTAATTGAAATAATCACATTTGATCTTTAGTTTGCGACAATTGCACACTGCTTTTGCTGGATTATGTGGAGCTTGTGGGGCATAAGTTGCGGCGTGGACTGCATAACATGGACTTGACAGGCATACCGGCACCTTATCTCAAGTTATCAGAGTACGAGCGTGCCTATGATATTTGGCGAGCCAAGCAACAGGATTATAGTCAGGCAAAGCAACTGCTTCTGGGCTACGATACAGCGGGACTTCTGAAACTGGATGCACATGCAGAGAACAGCAAGTTTCAGTCAAGAAAAGCGTTGGCGACCATAGGTAAACGTCAGTATGCGCTCAGTTCCATGCAGGATGCTGCAGTGGTTGTGCATCAGGATGTGAAAACGTTGCGAGCCGAGATTGCACAAACTTTGCACAACTTACGTAACTATGGGCAGGGGGCACACCATCTGAGCCTGCCCACAGCTCTGAAACAGGCGCGTTTCTATCTGGAGGCTGTTCAGCAGCATAATCAACTGGTTCAAGACATACGCAGCACTAACGACTGCGCCTGGCAGCAGTTCTATGCCACGGGCAATGCCTCGGATGCGGCATATGATCAACGTGCCCGATTGGAAATGCTCTGGCGCGATCTTAATACGACAAACTTTCGTGTGACAGACATGCGACTCCTCATCGATCGTATTCAGGATGCTGGAAACGAAGCTGAAGATGTACTCGAGCATGTACGCAATTTGAGTGGCCACGTGGCTGCGAATTATGAAGAACTAAGAGATTTGACACACCGCATTGGCAAACATCTTAATCAAAGTTTTGTGGATCATGGCGAACAGATGTTAAGCCGAGCATCTGAACGTCAAATTCAGCTCAATGATCATCGAATTCAGTTAACTGCCGCAGCTATGGGACTCAACGACACACTGCTAACACAGGCGAAAATGCAGCGCGAGGTACGCAAGCATTGGCTGCCCAAGGCGGAGAAACATGCAGTGCGCCTCCTGGAGCGTGCCAACGAGTATGCCAGGCAATTTCAACCAACCAAGAATGGTGCACGCATCGCCATGCTGGCCAGGTAACAGAGTGAGATGATAGAGTAGCCGAAAGTTTACTTAGCTAATTCCCATTTACTTTCACAGCTCTGCGCATAGTAATATCTCCAAAGCCATAGCGGATGCACGCCAAGCTTCAATTTTGTCCAAGGAGCGTGTGTATGAGGCCCAACGAACGCTTTACCCCAGCGACGGAAGTTCCATGATTGAACGTGCCAAACACTCACTGCATCGTTCCAAGCAGTTGCAACGTGAGGCACTGCAGCAGATGCAAAAGTCCACGGTGCTCAAGGGAAAACTGCAGCAACAGGAACAGAAAGTGGAGGGCATTAAGCGTACTATTTTCGAGACGGGACAGCTTAGCAATAACATAACAAGCCAACTGCAGTTGATCAACAATGGTTCAGCGCGTCGTCTTGCGCAGGAGAGCATGGAGTTAGCGCAGAGAACGAGTGATGAGATGCACGCGGAGCTGCGCAATGCACGCAAGATGCAGAATTCCATACAAGCCATGCGCAAATCCTTTGCCATGCTGGAGCCTGACTGGGAAATCAAAGTGAGCTTGGCCGAGGAGAATATTTCACTTACCAAAACGAATTTGCGAGTCGCAAATGTATCGCTTACGTATTTGGAGCAACAGGCGTCCAAGGAGCAGCAGATCTTTGAGGTGCGGAACAATAGTATAGCACAACAGTTGCAACAGTTAAGGGATCAAATAGCTAAAGCGAGACACGCAGCGGAGGCGGTAAGATGCAGTTTTTGCAATCAAAGAATTGTATTTTTATATAAGGATTACTTTACAGATTGATGTATCACTGGAATCCTTGGGTCCCAAATGCAGTCGCACCTATTTGCCAGTCTCCTACGGCTTGAGCACTTCCAATTCCTTGCGATTAAGCTTTGCGCTATCGAACCACATGGGAAACTCTCCATTGCTGCATGTGGAGGGCAGCGAAGGGCGTCACATTACGTTGGAGTTGTATAAGCGACGTGTTCGTCTGGTATGGAATTTAGGCGGCAGCACAGCGACTATTACCCATCCACTTGAGGTCCAGACACGTGATCCCAAATACGATGACGCCTGGTATCAAGTAGAAGCTAACCGCACGTTGAATTTGGGAAGTTTGCTAGTGCGGCGTATGAATAACTTCGGCGCACTGACGGCAGCATCACCCGTAACTGGCTCCACAGATGCAGAGCATACACGTTTCTATCAGACTCATGAAGAGCACATTTTACTTGGCGGCTATGCATCCAAGGACCTAACGTCAGGCTTAAATGTTGTGGTTCATCAGGTGGAAGTGGACAACAAGCCTTTGGGTCTTTGGAACTTTGTTGCAAGCGAGGGGCGGTGTGGTGGTGCCATGATTGGTGCCAGAGAATCATTAGCATCCTCGGTTGCACGACATTTCAACGGATTGGGCTACGCGCAACTCAAGAAAACACGTACACGTCCATATCGCAAGAATCTTTTCGCACTGCAAATGACATTCCGCACGCTGGACGAGAATGCGTTGCTTTTCCTGGCGGTTGATGACAAAAATGTAAGAAAAAAGAAAATGTTGTGAATTCTTAGTTCTAAACTTTAATGCTCAACTTACTTATAGAATCGCTCGGTGTCGGTTACACTAAGCCGTGGACGCATTATGTTCCGCATCGACTATGGCGACGAGTCCAAGCTGGAAATTAATACCACCAAAAAGTACAATACAGGTCAATGGATCAAAATCGAGGCGGCCAGAGAATTTTCCGCAAGACGCAGCACCGAGAATGGAATGTTACGCGTGAATAACGATCGTGCCA
Organism: Zaprionus kolodkinae; assembly: GCA_018901885.1. Taxonomy (NCBI): domain Eukaryota; kingdom Metazoa; phylum Arthropoda; class Insecta; order Diptera; family Drosophilidae; genus Zaprionus; species Zaprionus kolodkinae. The sequence continues at coordinate 4,661,266 of JAEIFM010000508.1, forward strand.
TCTCTGGAGCACCAACATTGCCTGTGAAGAGTAACATGCTACCGGATCTGTCCAAGGCTGTGTATTACTTAGGGGGTGTGCCACCAGGTGAGCATCAATGAGACAACACACAGTTAAGGGAATTGATTAATTATTTATTTTTCATAGGCTTCACTTCAGGAACTACCAAGGCACCAGGCGCTGATAATCCTTTCCTGGGCTGCATGATGGACGTGCAAGTGAATGGCGAAACTTACGATCCACTTGAAAGTTCAACCTACTTTGGTGTGGAATCTTCCTGCAAAGATATGATCACAAAGTGAGTATTTGAAATTTAATTTCCTTAACAAATTCTTAAACTATGTATTTCTTTCCCTGCAGAGCTGGTTTCGCCGGCAATGGTTATCTGGAGCTGCCGTCCCAGTCGCTAAGAAAACGTGCCAACACGGGCCTCGTCTTCCGTACACTGCAGCCAGACTGTCTGCTAATGCTAGCGGCATATCCGCCCGAGGTGCTGGACGACTATGATGCCAAGGACATAAAGGGAAACTACTCGATCAGTTTGATCGATGGTCAGCTGCAAGTGTGGATTAATTCAGGACGCAGTTTTATTAAAATGTACTCGAATGTCAGTCAGCTTAACGATGGCGAGCTGCATGTTATTAATCTGATAAAGACTGGACGGAGATTCGAGTTGATGGTGGATGATGAGCGACAGGATGTGCGTAGCTTGAGTGGATCACCCTCGCTGGTCAGTCTGCCACAAGAGGCCGGTGGGCTTTATATTGGAGGAGCACCGTCGCACGAAAGTTACATGGCGTTGGCGCCAACGTTCACCAATTTGGAGGGTGCAGTGCGGGATGTGGTGTTTAATAATCGCACGATTAATTTCAATGATGCCTTGACCTTTGCCAATGTGCAAATCGGACGAAATGGACCCCTAATGGGTAGTATTAATGGCGCCCTGTATGATGTATTACTTAAGACGGAACCGATGATTGGCAAGAGTTTTACTGCCTCACCGGAAGGTTGCAAGCGGGTAAGTGATTGATTAATCTCATAAATAGATATTTAAACATGGTATCGGGCAGGGTCATTGGTTCTAAAATTGGGAAATGGGTGTTGCATGTAAATATACATACATCTATATATATACACCATGTGGATACCTAACTTTAAGACTTGATCGACTTAAATGTTTCTTTTCGTTCTTATAGGATTTTAGTTGCTAAGCAATTAAAAGCTTCAAGCGCTGCGCTGCCAGAAAGCTCTTTTGTATACTAATTTCGCCTAAAAAGCTTACTAAACATAGCTACTCAATGTGGTCTACATGTGGATTAATCATACAATCATCAAATAAACTATATATATATAATCATCAGATTTAACCATAAGCTTCACATGAGTTCTTAACACAAATCAGAAGCTTCTCGATTAAGTTGGTTAACCAGCGGGAGGCTTCTCCCGTGAGCCAGCTTAGCTATATTTACATAAGATCAATGATTAGTTTATAATTCATTTTAAAACAACATATTTGTATATATACATACATTTATCATAAGCTCGAAAGCAATAATTTAGTTTATAAGCATTTTTCATGTGGCATCAATATCATCTATCTATCTATCAATCTACTACATATACGTATTCGCATAGTTCACTCATCAACGCTTTGTGTATGTTTTTGCTTTCATTGATGTATCATACGATTTACTTTTTTGATTTCTTTCAATTGTTATCACATTTTGCGTTTTAAATAAAAACAAACATTTTTTAACCAAACAAAAAAAAAGGATTTATATCAAACATGTTACTATTAAAACCTCACTAAAATAAAAAAAAAAACAATACGAAAAAATTGCGCACGCTGCCAAAGCTCAGAACTAACACAAAGTCGTCGCGGTGAGTTAAGCTCCAGGGTTAACTAAGATAGAGCTAAGATTAATGTAAACATTTTCTTGCAGATCGGCAGTTATTCCTACGAGCCCAACGCCTTCAAGTTCGGCGATGAGATCTACAGCTATTCACAGCTAAAACTACCCGAGCGTCACTTCTGGCAACGCAACTTTCACATCAGTTTTGAATTCCGTTCCTTCTATCCCAACGGAATGCTGTACCTATCGCCGGGCAGCAAGGAGAAGCCAAAACATTATGTGGCGCTGCTCCTGAAAGACGGGCAGCTGGTTCTGATCGTACGTGGACGGCGTCGTGAGGAGTTGCAACTGACAGCCAAACTGAACGATGGCGAATGGCATCGTGTGACTGTTAGTTGTCACGAGCGTAAGGTCACGATGAGTGTGGAGATTGGACGAACCGATCAAAAAACTTCGGCCCAAATGAAGGTGCCCAAGAAGATAGGTTCGTCACAGTATCTGCTGGTCGGTGGATTGCCACAGTCACCGGTTAAGGTACCCTCAGAGTTGTACATGCGCCTGGAGGCCTTCAAGGGATGCCTGCGACGTGTCAATATCAACAACAGCACGCAGGATCTAGCACGACCGGGCAAACATTCAAATGTGGGTCAATGTTTCCCCAATGTCGAGCGGGGCAGCTTCTTTCCCGGTGATGCTTATGCCATCTACAGTGAGTTTCTGATTGATTATGATTGATTGATTACTAACCCAATAATCTCTTTTGTGTACAGAGAAAAACTTTCATGTGGCCAAATACTTGGAACTCGAAATGGAATTTCGCACCTCGGAGTTATCGGGCATATTGTTGAGCGTCTCAGAGCCTAATGGTTTTCCAGCTCTCTCTCTAGAGATCAATAACGGCAATGTAAGTTACTGTAACTATCAGTATGAAAATTCAGTAAAAGAAACATTAATTTTCAGATCGTTTTCTCTTGCGATGTGGGCGACGGTGTTCCCTTCCGTGTGGAATCTACGTTGCCTGGAAAATATGCGCTTTGCGATAATAAATGGCATAATATCTCAGCTCTCTATGACGGAGAGCAGATCGCACTGAGAATCGATCAATTGCCCGCCACGATCAGCATGTCGAATCAACGCAGTGCGGGTAAAGTCCAGACACGTTCACCTCTCTACATAGGCGGACTACCAGGTTAGTTGCATGAATGTGGATCATTCTTATTTAGCTTTCTAATTACCTTTTCTATTCTTTAGACATCGCACCAAGCGGCTGCTTGCTATCGCGTGACAACTTTAAGGGCTGCATACGTAACGTGTCCATACGCAACGAGAGACGGGACTGGATCGATATGGATGATCTGCATAATGTGCTGCTCAGTGAGTGTCTGGTCTCTAGCGATGATAACTGATAGCAGACGATGTTGCGCCGGTTCCTGTTGATGCCACACCGAAACTTTTTCCAAATGTATTGTGATCAATTAACGAGTTTTATAGCCATAGAATTAGACAACGTCTACTTAAAATAGTACGTCTAGCATATCACTGCCATATAAGTAATTTTATAAACGTACATAGGGTATACGAAATAATCCAGAATAAGTTTACTATGCCAGTGACTGCATTTTCAAATCCTATGACATGCTTATTATTAATTTATTTTTACTTAATTTATTTTTGTTTATTTAAAGAGGCTCTAAGTTTGCAATTTTATTTTATCATTATTTTTTTTACAAGCTATTGATATGAATACTTTTCGAATCTCCCATGTGTACATAACTTAATTATACTTACTCGCATACAAGAATTTTAAATAACTATTTTTAATTATTGTATTGATCATTTGTACATAATATCAGCCATTTAGTATATACTCACATACCATACATAGCTCTTATATCATATAATGTTCAAATAAATAATAAATTATACATTATACAAGTCGACGTTCTTCATACTGCCATCGTATCGCCCCCAAAAATCAGAAATTTGCGATTATTAAGCAAAGTATTGAAGTCAGAACGTTCTGCTTCGGTTAACATAATGCTGACTGCAATATAAACATATCCTTAATATTACAATCCGGACTAAGAACACAGAAGTTATTCAAGTCTACGTTTTCAATATCATACTCTGTATGAAATTATCAGTGTAACAAACAATTGTTTAAATCGATTTAAAACGATACTTAATGGACTTTTTGAAATTTTTTGATATTTGTGAAATTTAGGTAAGGGTCCCCCCTATGAAATTTCGACACAATTTTTTTTTTGTAAATTTTAAATCGCGAGTTTTTTTATTTTAATCGATTGCGGACGTCAAAATTAGTACTAAACAATTGTTTAAATCGATTTAAAACGATACTTAATTTTGGCCCAAAAATCATGTCGAAATGGTCGAAATATTAGACATGTAACACTCTCAACAGGTATGGGACCCTCATTTTACACCGATCGTCACTTTCTTAAAAATCAAACGATTTTCATGCGGGATGACATTTTGTTTATGTTTTAACAACCTTAGTGAAAATTCGAAAATTCAACCTGAGTTGTTGAATTAGTTGTTTAGAATTCTTACAAGTTTGTTACGGATGTTGCAAGTTGGACGAAGGGTATCTTGTGGGGCGCGTTCGACTGTAGCCTTACCGACTGGTTTTTTGAACGACGCGCTCTACGTTTGCCAGCGTTGCCACCTTGCTGCAAGAAAGTAGTAGTTGCCGGAGTAGCTGTTTCTGCATACGCGAAGTTGGCTGCGCTACTGCGAACAGCTGCGAGTTATTTAGCCGACTTCGAAACAAAACGTGTTTACATCGTTTCAAGTTGTAGAAATTAAGTAAAAAAACACATCATGACTGAAATTGAAGGCTACAGAGGTGAGTTAGTAGCCAAATCTATAAAGCATTTGGTAAACCATTGCAATTACCCCTTACAGTTGTGCCGCTGCGTATGGCCGCCGATGCGAAGAACTGCCACAGTGTTTACCTGCGCGAGCATTTCATTCGCCTGATGGATCCCAACAAACCGAAGGGCCGAACACTCTTTCTGCTCAACGTGCCGCCATATGTCACTGAAGAGAGTCTCAAGATATTTTTCCAACGCGTTGGTAACGTGGAGAGTGTCTTGTTTGCAGCCAAACCGGGACGCGAAGAGACCGCCAAGTGGTACGAAGGACTGGACATTCCCTTCTCCAGCGCACAGACACCCTTTAAGTTCAAGGTCGCCTATGTGGTCTTCCAGAAGAGCAACAGCATCGGCCGTGCATTGGCATTGAAAAGCATCGATCTGTACAATGACAGCGGCGAGTGCCTCGTCAAGACCGGCATGGAGCTGTGGCACGACGAATACCAGAATAAGTTTCTGCTCGATATGGTCACCACACAGGCACAGATCGATGCCTATATGGCCGACTATGATAAGCGCGAACGGGAAGCAGCGGAGGCAGCCAAGACGAGCGAGGCAGATGCCGATGGTTGGGTTACCGTCGGGAAGGATGGACGTAACGCTGGTTTCGAGCAGAAAGAGTCGGTTATTGGACGTCTGGAAAACAAGCTGGCCAAGGACAAAAAAACGAAGGAACTTAAGAATTTCTACACCTTCCAAATACGTGAAAGCAAAATGCAAAATATTGTAGAGATGCGCAAGAAATACGAGGAAGACAAACGGAAGATTGAACTGCTCAAGCAATCGAGACGTTTTCGTCCGTTTTAATTTAATTAATGTGTAAATCAAAAAACTATAAAAATACATAAAAAAAAGGAAACTATAAATATATATATTAGGGTTTTAAAATCACAAATGATCTTTCAATATTTATGATACGTGACTGTGATTGAGTTTTAATTTTTTCTGCCTTTTCCTTCCTTGCAAAGGGTTTTTTTTATTGTTTACTTTTTTCACCCTGCCATAAAAAACTCGCTGTTTTATTTGCTAATTTGTTTATTCTTCACATATGTATAATTTATGTTAATTCATCATTCTCTTATTCATTTTTGCTTCGCATACTTGCATTCCTCCCATATGTCTGTCCATTTCTTGTTGTTCATGTTACCTGTGGCATATCGTCGCCTACCAGGCGCTTTACATAGTACAATATCATAAAACTTATAGTAGATATCCTTCAAATCTTAAATTCAATTGCTTTTACTTGTAAGTTGTTGTTGTTGTTGTGAAATAGAAAACTATTATTTGTTAATTGAAATATTTATTTCTTGAGTTTATTCATATACTTTTGTTTTCGTCTTTTGCTTCTTTCTAGTATTATTGGCTATCAATATTTTGGCTTGTTGGATCGATCGATCGATCATCAATCATCGTATCTATCATCTTATATCATAAGTATGTACGAACGTATGTATGTATGAGTGCATATATATTGATGTAGTTATGTTTTGTATGTATATTGCAGGATATGAAACTTAAAGTTGTATTGGTTCAGTGAGTTTTGCATAAATAGACTTTGCTTTCTTTCATTCATTTTGCAAAAAGGGACGGTAAAATTACAATAAAATCATTGTGAAATATATGTATCAATGTATTTTGTTTTTTTTTATCGATACTCATAAATAATTTATGTATATTTAGGCAACAACTGTTATAACAGTTATTCTCTCTGTATCTGTGAGTGGACGATCTGAGTGTGTGTGTGAGAGAGAGTGTGTGTGTGTGTGTGTGAGCGAATGTGTGTCTTAAATATAAATTCAATTTAATGGCTCGGTAAATTTACAATAATATACGCCTTGGTATATTTTAATTTTCTTTTCTTGTTTTGTTTTCATTTTCTCATTTTCAATTTTCCTGTTGATCATTTTTCCCCATCGAAACGAAACACAAATTGAAGCAACACACAATTTTGTTGGATAGTGTAAAAACTGCTACGGTACGTTAACGATAATCTGCTTAAAACGTGCTCTAATAGAACGCTACTCGTTTGTGTGTTTAATTAACTACTATAATGATAATAATAATGTTAATAATATTAGTTTAAACATTAACGCTTCGTTTGCTATTTTACTTGTGTGTGTGTGTGTGTCTGTGTGTTGGTTGGTTAAGCTGCTCGGTTAGTCATAATAGAATATTCTATTTTAAAGGCTGTATTCCTAGGCAAATCAAGAATTGCAACTTGTTCTCCACTCTCCTTCGCTTCAACAAACTGCTTAAATAAATACGATATGTGGGAGAACGACTAAATCGATAATTGAAAACAATTTATGCTATATAAAACAATCATTTAATGTGTTTAAAGATATTTCAATTTTGTTGTTCTTGAATTTTATTAATTATTTTAAATAATAATGCACATAATTATAAGCTATTTTTTCTTTTGCAAACAAAAAAAAAACTAAGTTTTTTTCTTCTCCTCCACCTTCTTATGCTCCTTGTCGAAAAACAATCAAATCAATAATTTACTATAATTTCAATTATCTCCATGTGAATGACTCAAGGAGCCGCACAATAAATACAAAAATTTCGTCTTTAAGACGCAGCCCATTGCTACAATTAGTACAATAGTGTTGCATACCATATATAGTATAAATTTTATATATAATTTACATTATTTAGGCCTTCCCATCGGAAGCTGCCGTAGACAATGGTTTCTTTTGTTTGTTTGTTATTTGAAAATACTTTCATATAAGTTTATCAGGCCAATTAATACATGGTTTCCATTTGCCAATATCAATATCAATATTAGATCATATCTTAAGTTTTCTTCATTTTTTTTTTTTATATAATCGTTTTAGAGTTCGCATGCGCACAGCGTTGATAACAAAAATCAAACAATCAACGCGAAAGTTAACAAAACTTTGAACTTAAATCGAAAAATACAATATAATGAGTTATTTTCTCCTTTTCTTCTTCTTGTTGTGTTTTTTTTTTTTTGTATATATAGAAAAATACAATTATTTACGTTTGATATTGTTGTTAGAGTGGTACATTGTGGTTGTTGTTGTTTTGTTTAATTAAATTAATTGGACGTTTAAGTAACTAACCGTTAATAACTTCTTCGTCTAACTAAATTCTCAATAAATACAAATAGAAACAGATACAAATATAGTAATCGTTATCGTTATATATATATGTAGAGAATAGGACAATAGCTCTAGCTTCGATCTACAAAATAAATACATTATCAGTATTTTTTTTTTTGGGGGTTTACTGTAGTTGTTGTTGCTGTTGCTGTCGCAGCAGCTGCTGCTGTCTTACTGCCCTTTTTTTATATTCCAAACGAATTTACAACTTAAGCAAAGTATAAACTAAAGCCAAAAGCTTACGCTGCACGCTGATTTTATGTTAGAAGGGATTCGCATTGCTGCTCGCCGGATTTCTACTGGAGGGGCGTGTGCTGAACGAGGATTTGCCACTGGTGCCGCGTTGCGGTGCCATCGGACGGCGGACATGACGCATTTCACTGTTGGAAAACGTTTAGATTAGTAAATTTTGAAAAAGCAAAGGAATATAATACCAAAATGTAATATCATGTTAGTAAGAAAAGCAAATAAAAATTCAATTTTATTATAGGGAAAAATTTTTTGGGTTTTCTAGTTTTTTTCTTCTTCCCGTTCGATTGTTTGTTAGAGCATTTTCCAGCAGCAGGTTAGCGGTTTTTTTTTTTTTGGGTTGTTGCGCGCACATGCAAACATGTTTGCTTACCAAAGTGCTCAGAATTCAGTCGGGGACTCGTTTTTCGTATTTGGGAAATATATTTTACAGGGTATTTAATGGGGGTCAGACAGACAAGGGTATAATTGATTTTGTTGCTAACGACCCAAATGCACCCACCGATCCATTTCCATTTCCTCCAAACGCTGTGTCAATGCCAACTTTTGCTGCACAGCCAAACGCAGCAGCTGATTGAGCGTCTTCTTTTCCTCCTCGGCAGCCTCCAGCTGGCGATTTAGATCATCCACCTGGGTAACATACTCCTCGCAGCGTGCAGCGAACATGGCGCGCAAACCTGAGAGGAAGAGAAATTCCATTAGAATAGAACACAATCACTTGGCTGACATCATTCTTACTCGAGAATGTGGCCGCATCCTCTTTGAGCAGACGCAGCTCGTTGCGCAGCTTGGACATGGTGTCACTGACAATGATCTTTTCATTCTCATACTTGGACTTGAGATTGGTGAGAGCCACCTCGGCGGTTTGTTTATTGGACTTGAGTACGTTGCGCAGTGTACCGATCTGTTCACGTTTCACCGACAACAGACTCTTAAGCTTGACAATTTGTTCCTGCAGCTCCTCGAGCTCCTCGCTGTTGCCCTTCTCCACAGCTGCAAAACGAGAGAGACAAAGAGAGATTAAGTGTTAAAGAGGAGATTTTGCAGAGTTGCTGCTGCCGCCACTTACGTTCACCTCCTTCGGTGCGCACTTTGTGCTTGTTCAGATCGATGGTATGCTCCACAGCGGTCTTGAGATGTTTGATCTGATCACTAACAGTATCCACATACTTTTTAATCTCCACCGAATCGGCCAAACCCTGCAGATCCTCAACAATTTGCGGGCGTGCAGTGAATACATCCGATTTAAACTGCGACTGAATGGCGCTCAGTGAATCGTTCTCGAAGCTGGAAAAGATTCATACACACATATTAATGAAAGATATTGTCATAGATGACACCACCGACTCACCTCATGTCGTCGCTCTTGTGATCGAGCAGGACACGTGATGGCGTCTCTCCGTTCACTGTGCAAACCAGATGATACAATTGCGCCAGATCATCACTAAGTGCAACCAGTGTGCTGCGAGCCGAACCCAAACTTTGTCCTGCATTCTGTGAGATGTGCGTCAGGGTTTGCACATCACTCTGCAGATCCAGTGACTTTTGCTCGCTACTCAGCAACTTGTTCTTCAAATTGGTCACCTCATTGCGCAGCGTTGTTGTTGCATCTGTATAGTTGAGACCCTTCTGCAGCTCGGCAATGTCAGTCTTGAGGCCATCGATCTCCTTGGCGGAGAGCGTAAACCAATTGGCATATTGTGAGATAATCGTACGCAACTGTTGCTCCTGCTCCAGCTCCTGTTGTTCCTTCTTCTGATCACTAGTGATTATCTTCGAATCCTTAATGTCAATCTGTTTCTTGAGCTGCATCAGCGAATCGACATGTGCAGCCAGCAGGGCTAGACGTGACATAAAGTTCTGTAACTCATTTTGTGACTTATCCAGACTGCTTTGCGCCTCACGCAAATTCGTGGTCAAATGTGTTTTCTCATTCTCCATGCTCTCTAACTGTTTCTCCAGTTTCTTCAATTCATTCAGATGAATTTCAGAGAAGAGATCACATTTGGTGCCATCGGGGGATTTCAATTCGGTACTCAAATCTGCCTCGAGACGTTTTAATGCCAAATTCTCTTCTTCACCATCGGAATTATTGCTGGCATTATCCTCCATATTGCTACGTATGCTATAGGCTAGATTGCTTATATGATACATGGATTCACGATTCAAATGACCATCTAGTTCCTTTTTAAGCGCATATTTCGCCTCACGCTCGCCCTGCAGTGCCTCGAGTGCCTCCTCCATTTGCTTTTCGGCAATTTTCTTAAGATTTGCCAATTCATCGACCTGTTGATTGAGCAGCTCCACCTCCTCGGTTAGGCGGCGTATCTCATGTTTGGCACCTTCAAATTCCACCTACAAAATCAAAGAGTTAAATGTAAATATGATTTCTAGGCAAGTAATTCACACTTTCCACTCACCTGAGAGCTGCGCAGACTGGAGACCTGCTTCTGCAGCGATATGTTCTCCTCCTCCAGTTCAGAGTATTCGCTAAGCATGCGTGTCTCGCGAAATTTCAAATCTTTCAGCTCGGATTTGAGACGCAGTCGCTCTGCCTCATTGTCGCTCTTATCGCGACCAATATCCGAGTTCTCCTGCAGCATACGATCCCTTTCGTTGCGTACACGTTCCAGCTCATGACGCAGCTGTTTGCTCTCATTCTCCAGATCGAGTATTTGCAAATTGAGCGATGTCTCGCGTGCAGCAGACTCATTGAGCAGTGCATCCTCCTGCTCGATGCCGGTCTTGTTGGTGACCTTCTGTGAGGTTTGGAATTTTGTGAGGGCCTGCGAAGAGAGAAAGATTGTAGAACGGGTTAAAGTTTGCAGAAGAACTAATGAAATGTGGATTCTCTTTGAGTATGCTCGACTTATGTATACGCTGTACAGCAATTATAAAGATACAGAGTGTAGAAATAATATTTAAATTTTTTTTAAAGCATGCCAAACCTTTTATAGATTTTAAAGCGTAGTAAAGTTCAAGAATAGTAAACTTGAAAGCGAACACTTTTCGTTTTTTTACCTTATCTTAAGTTTTATTTCTTTACCTCAACATTTTTGGTACTATCGTGATCTTTTAGCTATAGAAAAGTACTAAAAAACCCACATCAGTTACATCAGCACGACAAGCGTAGCATACCCCATCCATAACGTTGACTATTTTCAGAGTATTACAATCATAAAAGTTGCCAGAGCCTGCCTGCCTGCCTTTTTTTTATTGCAGTCATTTGCATGTGTAAGTTAAGTAGGAGCAGGCGGCGCCGGCAGGGAGGAAGGTAGTGCAAATGGGGGGCGTGATGCGTCAGGGGATCAGGGCTGGAATATCGACTGGGGGCCTGTTGCTGACAACGCCCCATAGAGACTGAGACTTGGATTACATTTTTCATTAAATGATGTAAATATTTTTCCACTCTTCTCTTTTTTTGGTTATACGTATATCGCCTCAGAAAGAAGGGGGAGTGATAGAGATTAAGGCATCGTCTATATTGGATTTTGGAAACTGCTCGTTAATTGCAATTGCAAGAGAGTGAGAGAGAGATAGGCGAGAGAGAGAGAGAGAGCGACGCACGTGCTCGTTAGTACTAACGTGTTTAGCACATTCTCTGTACGTGGCAAAAAAAGGTAAATGTGTGACTACACTGAGAGAAAATAAAAATTGCCTATAGTTTTATATAATTTTGAAATATGTGTCTTATATAGAGACATGCTTGAAAAACAGTTCTGTTATTATTATAAATAAATAATTCGTAACAAAACTTTTTCAATTGACCACCCACTACTTTCTTGCAGTGTAGGCTAGAGCATGCGGGCCAGGCCAAGCCTTTGAATGTGCAGTCATAAAAGCTGCGCTGATTGAAGGCATGCAACGTGTCCATATGCCAGCAAGGCTGGAACTGTAGCAGGAGGAGGAGAAGGAGAAGGCAGAGCAGAAGCAGGTACAGAGCAGCTGAGAGGCCTCGTGTTTGGGAGACCTTAATTGAAATCTTGCCGGGAAGTGCTCTGCTGACCATTTCTCCAGTACGTGCTGCGGGGTATGCGCAGTTTGAGCTGCCTGTGGATTTGGGACTCTTTGAAGTGCTCTTTAAATGTGCCATGTAATTAGCGGGCGGCAATCTTTTGCTTGGTGACAACAACAACAAAGAACAAGGCAGCGGAAATAGCCTGAAAATGCTGCCTGGCTAGCAGCAACCCTGGCTGTATTGCCCCTTGGACTTGCCCCGCTTTTGGCTCTGCAATCTCATAATTATTGTCAAAAGCCTCGTGGCAATGTGGACGCCTTTTGTCGCGACACACCCACACACCCACATACACATGCAGAGCTTTTGCTTGTGGCAAGTGCATTTCGTTAATTAGTGTGAATGAAAGACGTTGTGGATGAGGGAAAGAAAAGAGAAGAGAGAGCGAGAGAGAGAAACGCCTGTTTGTCCGTCTTTAGTTGGAAATTTGAGATCCCCATCTAATGCAAGCCCGAGTTCTGTAGTGGCGCCACCTAGCCTACAATACAAACAAACGACACACACACACACAAAATAAAGGGTGCTCTTTCTAGAGGTTGCCGCTTTTAATTGAAATGCGAATTAACTTAAAGAAAGTTTTTAAAACTAAATTTCGTTTAAGATTTTGGAGTTATTACTCGACTATCTTTAGTTAGTTTTACTAACATAGCACTACACAAATTATAATTAAAGTAGTTTTATAAATTTTTTAGCATAACTTATTAGTTTATTGGATATTAAATGATTTTGATCTGGCATTGCATTTTTTTTGGGGTTTTTTGTACTCAAATTTCAATTCATATATATTTAATCTATTATATTTATGTGGATATATTTTTGAAAAATATTTCTCTGGAATTTAAGCACAGCTTTTCTTCGATTTAAACGATTTAAAAACCTCTTAAGCAAATAACAATTATGTTGTAAAATAGCAGTTTTTTTTTTTAATTTGACTTCAAGATTTGCCTCAATATTATTAAAAAGCTGAATTTTTCTAAGCTCGTTTTCTCAAATTTTTATCAATTTTAAACCAATAGGGCAGTAAAAAAATCTTGTACCTAACTTAAGTGACAAGTTTTGAATTTAATATTATACAATAATACCAGTTTTCATTTTGCTCAGAGTACTATAATACTCTGAAAAACAAACGGTATATGCCATACTGGCGCCATCTACAGGTCAACAGGCACAAACAGCACAGACGGCATATGTCGTAGAGACCGCAATAAATGACGCCATGACATGACAAGTTTATGCAAATTAGAAAAGATTTTTAATTAAGTTGAGCTAATAATAACACAGGCACGCTGCACAGGATGGGGAGGACGAGGAGGCGCAGGAGTGGGGAGCAGCAGAAGCGGGAGCAGGTCTAGCCAGGGCGGGAGCAAAAGCAAACAGTGAATAAAACGAGGAAATGGATATGGACATTTTTAGGTGTGTTCTTCCTGCCCAAAGCAAGGGCTAAACTGCCTGTGCGGCTGTGCTCTGCCTCTGTCCTGCCGCTCCTGTCTGTCCTGGCTATCCTGTCTGTCCCGTCTATCCTGCCTGTCTGTCCTGTTGCTTTTGTCTGTCTAACGTCCTGTCTGCCTCTCCTGCCCGCCTCCCTGTCTCTCTCTCGCTCTCTCTCTTTCTGGCTGCAATTGCAGCGCATTGTGTTTTTCGCTGTGCGTCTATCTCTCTCCCTCCCTCTCTCTGTGCTGCGTGTTGGTGTTTGCGGTTGGATTTGTGCCCCAAAACGTAGCTGCCTCCAATTGTGGCCCGCATCAAATGTGGCCACAGCTGCTGGTGCTGCTGTTGCCATGGCCATTGCAATACTTCCATACTAAAAATAGAGCAGATTGCCCACATTATGATGAGGGCTAACAGAATTATGGTGTAGGGACCGACGACGCATAACAATTCCCTCTCTTCCCTCCCCCCCCTGTCGCTTTGATAACAACTCCCTCCCTAATCCCCCCTACAGCTTCCATCTATTGCAGTTCCACCTGCCCTGCGTGGGCGTTGCTGATAAAGTATGCCATGAATGACTGAGCAGATTGTCGTTGCCATCAGCTGCCCCCTTTCAGTCAGCAGGCGACCCCCCACCCCTACTCCCACGCCGCTGGGCAATAACAATCAGCCACAGGCAACAGTGGAAACTGCAAACAAACAACAACAACGACAGCGATACGAAAGCCACTGCTGCTGCTGCCTCTCCTGCTGTTTCTACTTCTCTTCTTGTTGCCTGTCATGTAATTTCTTAACACAGAAAGAGAGAGAGGGGGGAGTGAGGGAGAGAGAGAGAGACTCCACACACACACGTGGACACGCGGCACTGGTGGCGGACGCACTTGTGGCCTCCATGTCAATGCACGCGTTTGACACTCTCTGAATTTCTGAATTGTCGCCAAAAAGAAAAATAAGAGGAAAACTCAACGCAATGTGCGCGAAGGAAAATGTATAATTTCAGCATGAAAACTGTGTGGAAAACACAAAGGAAACACAAATTACGCTCTCAGCTAAATGGAACAGGCTGAACACAAAGCAGAGATCGCAAGTCGACGCAATAATACACTTTCTATTCGCATTAAAAATTAATAAGAGCTTTAGTATAGAAATATCTATGAAACATACAAAAAACCCTTATATTTATAAATTAACGTAAATAACCAAAAGATCATTCTTGGATCGCTTTTCGAATATCTTGACTATGTTTATTATGATTTTCTATCTTTATATTACAGAGGTACAACAAAATAGTTTTTTTTTTAAATTTAATTTGTTGTTTATTAAGTATAACTCTTTTTCTTTGATTTTTTACAGGCTTTCTTTATTCTTTTATCTGAAAAAAGTGTATATTTCACAGATTTATATTTTTTCCCTGGTATAATATTATTTTGATCTGTAGTTTATTTTTTTTTAAGGCTATCTAATATCTATTCATCTGTTTTAGCTTCTTAGTTTATTTCTATAATATTATTCTGGAAAATAAAAATAGTTATTTTTTAATTCCTGACCTTAAATGAACTTATTGAAGGAGTTATATATTATTGTCAAAGTTCTCTAACTTTAAATCTTTGTTTCTAGCTATATAGAGGTTTAATATATTTAGTTACAGATCATTTTTAACCATTTCTTAAGTGCCTAATGAAAGACAAGTTATTTTAAAAATATCTATCTCTCTACAAAGTAATTTTTTCCTATATAACAATAACTTTAATAATTGTTATACCCGCACTTTACGAAAGGGTATGCACAATGCTGCTTAAATTGCGCTCTTAAGTAAATGGAATATGTGAAAAGAGAAGGCAAAACAATGTGTGTGTGTGTGTGTCTGTAAGTGTGTGTGTGGCGACACACTTGAGCATCTATTTATGCAAATATTCAGTATATATGTATATAGTACAGGATAACTGCAGTGCAAACACTGTGCTATGCCACAGACTGTTGCATCATCATCTGCATCAAAATCATTTCGTACTTAACAGGCAATCGCAGTCGCAACCTCCAAATTGGCAACACTCCAAGGCACTCGAGGAGTATAGGGCGGGGCAGGGCAGGGTATAACGGGTAGCATGGGTCATAAAGCGCATCTCTTTCTCTCTTTTGCTCTATGGACCGTGGAGACGGAAGCCAATCAGCGCCCAAATAAGTTTGCTGCAAATAAATTGCAAGGCCCACAGAATGGGGCAGCACGCCCCTGGACTGTACACTGGAACACCCGCCCTCTCTCTCAGTCTGTGACATATGCAGTTCATTTCCAACTGGGAGCAGCTTCTGCCCCTGCTCCTATGACTCCAACATCCCTCACTCTGCTGGCGCCACGACAAACTGCTGCTTTACATTTTCATTGCGAAGCGCCTGTCGCCGAGCAGGGCACTCTTCCAAGCCCTTTCTCTCTCTCTCTTCTCCATTTCCCCCTCTCTCTTTCTTCCTCTCTTACAACATTTTTCCTGCTCATTTCCCTCTGGCAGGGCAACAACGATGACTACTGCGAGTGCAACCAAGTCGGAAACATGTTTTGTCGTTGCTCAAGCGCTACATTTAACCCTTGCCCGCCCGCAGCCCACTTCTGAGCTCCCGTTAACCCCCCATGTCATCCTCACTCACATCCTTTGCCCAATTGTCCTTGCCCTCTGCTGTTGCTACTGCCGGATTTGATTGCCGTAGAATTGCAATTTGCGCCAACAGAACAGAACATCAGCGTCAAATCATTATAATTTCTTTGTCGCGATTTCGTTTCTGTTCTCTCCTCATTTCTCTCTCTCTCTCTTTTTCTCGCTTTTTTTGCGTTCTTTTTAATCTGGCATTCGTGTTGTAATTGTCTGGGCACTAGACTGGCGAGAATTTCCCCAAGAGGCTCTAATTGCAGTCATATCTACTTCAGTTTTTATTTATGTTTGTTATATCCGTCGAAATCTTTTAGTTTTAATAGAACCTTATACTCTATAAGGCATGCAGCTTTGTGTAGGAACTAAAGGACTCTGTTTTTATACCCTTCGACCATTGAAAATGGTCAAAAAAGGGTATACTAACTTTGTGAAAAATGTATGTAACAGGCATAAGGAGGCGTGGCAGACCCCATAAAGTATATATATTCTTGCTCAGGATCACTAGCCGAGTCGATTGAGACATGTCCGTCTGTCCGTCTGTTTGTTTGAGACAACAGATCTTAGCTATTAAAAAAGCTAGAGACACCAAATTTGGTATGAAGGTTCCTATATATTCGGGGCAGGTGAAGTTTATGTCAAATGTTTGATGCCACGCCCACCGCCCCCTCAAATCGGTTATTTACGATTATTAAGCAAAGTATTAAACCCATAACGTTCTGCTTCGGTATGTATAAAGCTGAGTGCAGTATAAACATATCCTCCAAATAACAATCCGATCGGACCAATAACACAGAAGTTATTAAAGTCGACGTTTTCAGTACGAATGTTCGGTACGAGCAGCAGCCGACGCGCTGCTTTGAGCAGTTGACGCCGACGTCGACGTTGCGTCGTGTCGCTTTACTCTTTACGCGCGTCGCTGTGTGAGTGCGAGCGAGTAAGCTATATGTAATAGAAGAATTTGTGCAGAATTTTTGTTTGAAATTATGAGTATAGTTACACGCTTGTAACGGATTAAAAAATTGGGAGAAGGGTATCTTACTGTCGGGCGCCCGACTGTAGCCTTACCTACTTGTTTTTTATAAAGATAGTATGTAGGAACTTTATAGATATCATTCCTTTCTAACTTTCTAATAAGTTCTTAAGAATTTATAGAGTATTTTCACACACACACAACTCTTTTGGCCCGCATATTAAACTCTTTAACCCTAGATGACACCATAAAATTTAGCCACCCCTTAACTAACTTTCATGCTACTTTAAAATTGCCCAGTTAGCATAGCTCTCCCTCTACATCCTTGCCTGAGCTCCCAGAGCAAATAACGATATTAATTATTGAAATTTGTATTAAAAACTTTGGGCTTTTGTCCATGGGGTTTTTGTGTAGACAGAAAATGCAGTCCAGAAGTCTCTGGAGGGGGCGTAATGTCCTTGGCTGCCGTCAGGCGAGCCATAAAATATGGTCAACACGCAAACACACGCACACACACACACACAAACATACATATATTTGGTTTTATGGCTCTTGTTCCATGTGGGGATTTGGTGAATGCAGTTGGGAGGCGGCTGACAGGGTTGCCCTCTCTTAATTGCTGTCACGTTGTGCAGCAATGTGCCACGCCTTCTGCTAATTACCAAGGCTTGTTCAAACAGTACGAAAAAAGCCAAAAAAAAAGAAATAAGGGCAGTCCCAATGTGAATATTATTTTATATTATTTTTTTTTTAAATTTTATTTATTCATATTTTATTTTATCTACTGTAAATATGCGCTTAAACTCATCTAGCTAATTTTGGCAATAATGTCTTTGCCGCTTTATCTTGTTACTTGCCAGGGTTGTCGCCTGCGGCTTGATTACAAGTGCAAGTTAAATTATTTACAGTCAGCAAGTTGACAGCCCACCTCCCTCCAATCACTAGCACCACTGCCTCGCTGCCTTATGCCACCCCTAACGAGCTCCCCTTTCAACGCTCACACACACACTCACACACATACACACACACAAAATGCCTGCAGTGACGTCGCGTCGCCTGACAACACTGCAAAAATATGTTTTTCATATTCGTTTTTCCATTTTAATTTTCAGCTTGCATTAAGCTGTGTGCAAGTGTGTGTGTGTGTGAGAGAGAGAGAAAGAACGAGTGTGTGTGTGTGTGTAATATCGCTCTCGGCGCTCTTATTAAAGTTCAGTTGAGTTCAAAGCCAACAAGCTGGAAACTATCAAGCGTTCGCTCTAATGGCCAGGTGGGCGCCACCTGTCGGCTAATTAATCAACTACTGTGCTTATACCATATAGAGAGCACGAAATCCGTTCCCGACTTAAGAGTTCTATTTAAAACTCACTGAGGCGTGTGATATGGCACAAGAAATCGTGTCGTATCGGTAAAAAGAAAAAAAAACATTTAACTTACTTATCTGATTATTTATAATCAGTTGGGGGGAAATAACATGGCTATAAATGCATATGATATACGAGTGGAGAGTTTTGAACTTTAGTTTTGCAATTATAAAGAGCTTAAACAAATGTTTAAAATGAAAGTAGATCAATAAACCCTACACAAGAAAAACTTAACTTCTTTCTTTTTTTTCATGCGCCTTCCTTCGACTTCGCTTTGTGTTTTGGCAACGAGTAATTAACGCCGCCAGAAGTCGTAAATAAAAAGGTGAAAAAATGATAATGAGTCCCCGCCAGGCTATGCTATTTATGCCGCTGCCTTTCTCTTCTTCTTATTTTTCCCCCTTTTTGTTTTCGCGTTTTCTCCCTTCATATTTCCATCAGGCATTTGGATGAAGGACAAACTTTGTTGTTGATTTTTCAACGTTGGTGGAATTCCAGCGGAAATGCCAAAACAATTGCCAGGTCTAATTGCCCGGCGAAACAGTTGGCAATTGCCAATTGGCAGCAGGCTAAACACAGACGGAAGGTGCAAAATGGAATGGCTAAAATGCCCACTGTGCAGCTGTATGTGTGGCGTAATAAGCAACAGCAGAAAGCTAACTGAGCTAACTGACGTTGATAAAGCACAGGCCAATTTGACCGTGATCAGACAGCAAGAGAGGAAGAGAGAGAGAGAGAGAGAGAGAGAGAGAGCGCGGAGTGGGGGCGTGCACTGAGCCGACGCCGAGTACCGCAAGCCAAGTTTACAGAGCCAACAACATGTGACCAGATGGACGGCCAAATGAATCGTGATTATCAGAGCCCAGCCAAGGCGTAAAGCCAGAAGAGAGCGTGAGCGAGAACAGAGGAAGTGGCAGCTACAAAGAGCAGTTTGCTGGCTGAGTGTGCACACACAGTGGGAAGTCGATAAGTTGAACTTATCGATTATTTAAAATTCAAAAACCATAAAAGACAAAAGAAAAGAGAAGGTGAGAGAGCGCAACACCTGAGAGTGTGCACACACTATTCGGAATCGATCGAGTGAGACTTATCGATTTTGTTTTACAATTGCTTTGCTATTAAAGAAAAACAATAAAACTTTAAAATTTGTTTAAATAAAGCAGTACTTAGCGAGTGTTGACTGTTCTTGCCAACAAGACAAATTGACCGATTGCAAAACTTTTGGACTGGCTACGAGTGTGTGTGTGTGTGTGTGTGTGTGTGTGAGGCGCGTCTGTGTGTTGCTAGATAAGCGGCGAATTGGCTTGGAAACAGCCAACACAAACACAAGCACAGACACACACACACACACACACACGCACAAAAAGTGTCTCTCACAGCTGTTGACAATTTCAGCAGGAGATTGCAGATATATTTTCGTACTCACCTCTTGCGTTATGTCCAACTCGTGCCTTGTGTTGTCATACAAAGTTTCCAGCTCCTCGCACTTCTGCTCCAACGCAGACTTCTCCTCTAGCAGCGAGAGACCATATTGAGCGGATTGTGCACTCGCGCTGGACACTTGATCAAGTTCGCGTGTCAGACGCTCCACTTCCATGCGCAGCTCCAGAACTGTTTGTGCGCCATCGTTAGCGCTGGGACTGGACATGATGATGTGGGCTGGATCAATGAGGGGGTAAGGGGGAACAAGGAGAGAAGGGAGGGAATGTGAGTGTGTGTGGAAGTGTTTTTAGCTTAAGGACGGTACCACACAGTTTGTTTAGGTGTGGCTGGTGCAGCTGCTCCTGTTGCTTGGGCGGAATTGTCGTCAATTACGTTGTTTTCTTTTTATTATTCTTGTTTTTTTCGTTAGTTTCCTTCTTTTATTTTTTGGAGGGAAATCAATAAAAATTTCCTTTTTTGTTTTGTTTTCGTGTTGTTGTGTTGCTTATGTCGGACGTTTGCCTGAGTGCTTTAACTGCTGCCGTTGTTGTTGTTGTTGTTGTTGCTTCTGCCACTTCCCGCTGCAGAAAACAAACTCACTCCACACACATACACACGCAAGCTTTGTAAGTGTGAGTGTGTGTGTGTGTGCGTATGCGTGTGCGTGTTTGTGTGCGTGCGTTTCACCTTTTCTCTTTTGTGCTGCTATTCACACTGGCACATTTACTGGAGCTGACAATGGAATGGGAACTGAACTAAACTGAATTGAAGAATCTTCTTGCGTTTTTTCCACCAAGAGTTCACTGTCGCACTTGTCGCACCTTGGGTCCTACGCAGAGGTTCTCGGTCTCCCCTCTTTCTCTCTCTCTCTCTCGCTGCACATTTGCTTGTGGACAGCAGGGGGACGACGGCACACGGCACACTTTAAACAACACAAGCGAGAAGAGGACAGGAAGTTTCAATTAACAGAACGCTCGACGGCGCTGCCGACATGACATCACACGATTTCCACTTTCATTTCTTTTTCTTTTTTGAATTGTTGCTGTCCAATTTCGGTTGCCAGCCAGCCCGCAGATGCACCCACTTTGATTTTGGTTGTTCGATTTTACGTATTTTCGTTGCACAATAGACGGAATTAGTTTATAGCAATTTTTTGGGTAAATTGCTAGCTTAAAATTATAAGTTAAATCGAAAATTTTCAAAGCGAATGGCAAAAACAAAAAACTCCGCAATCACGGTCCGTGCGAACGTATGTGTGTGTGTGGTTCGCCACACTGTTTGTGACGGAATGCGATTAAGGTAGAGCGGTGTTGGCGAACCAGTTCGATACGTGAATAAGTTGCGATAGTTTTAAGTCAATTAAGGGAACATATGTTGCACATTATTGAATTGAAGAAATAAATACAATGGCTTTTTAAAATTGGATTATTTTTATTGATAATAGCTAATAAGAACAAAAAGTAGGACTTACAATAAGTCTCACTGTTCGATATATCGTTTGCAGTTTTATACGATATTTACACCTGGCGATAGTTCGACTGAATTCTTATTGTGGCATTCATTCAGATATTTAAAATAAATATTATAGTATTTTTATTAATTGTAGCATGTTTATTTTCCAAGCGAAAGTATTTTATTTTGTTTATTGTGCTATTCACACATCGTTTGCCAGTAGTTGCATCACTAACACGCTATCGATAAGCAGTGTGTACACACTGTTCGATAGGCAACCAGCTAGCAGCACAGCTGATTGCCTGGCATGCAGTTCGTGCTTGTTCTTTCGTGCGTTTCAAAAATTATTTATAGTTTTTTGTTGAAAACACCTGCGTAACGAAAGCAAAAACAATTGTCAACAAATCAATTGACTATTGGGCAAAGCAATCGGAGTGTATTAAATCAAACGTACATGTGTATTACGTTAAAAATGTTACTGCCAGTCATTGCGAAATTTTCAACAGCAGACGAAACGGCAGAAGCAGCAGCAGCACAAGCAGCAGCAACAACAACGACAACAACAGCAACACAACAGGCAGGCGCAGCCGTTAAAATAGAATAAAAACCTGGACAAAGAGAGTGACATAAATTAAAAAGCGAACAATTTAAATCAAAGAAACAAATTGAATTTAGTGCAGGCGCAAATATTAATTAATTAAACCCGCTGTAAACCGACAAATTGAAAAGGTGCGTGAACAGCTGCGTGTGCTCAGTCAGTGACTTCAACTGTGCTGTGCGGCGTAGGCGAACGTTAGACGTGGGCTGAGGCAGAGGCAGAGACAGAGTCACAGAGACAACAACACAACAACAACAGCAACAACAACGACAACAACAACAACTACACTAGAGTACTATGGAAATGCGAGAGGTGCTCAGTCGCGAGGGGCGGGAGGCAAAAAATTTACTCGTTTACCAGTTTTGCGATGAGACAACCTCAGGCGCTGGCTTCGCAGCTGGCGTCGCTGCTGTTGGTGGCAGCGGCGCTGTAGTCAATGGCGACTGTAAGTCGGACTTCATTATATCTATATAATCGTTTGTACTCGTGTTATTTGTTTGTTTGATTTGTAACTGTTGCCAATTTTGCGTCTTTTTTAGGCTACACGACGCCCACGTGCCGCAAACCGCCGGTGGCACCACCAAAATCACCCAACGGCATACAGACACCCAAACACTGCCAATCGCCCACGACAATGCGTCACTGCAGCAAGCCAGCTGGCGGCGCTGGCGGAAGTGGAGATGCCGCGGGAACAGGCTCCAGTGCTGCTGCTGGTGGTGGTCCACGTGTACGCAGCGCCTCAACGGGCAGGGATAAGAAATCCGAGCTGCAGGCACGCTACTGGGCGCTGCTCTTTGGGAACTTGCAGCGTGCCGTCAATGAGATCTATCAGACTGTCGAGTGCTATGAGAACATATCGAGCTGCCAGGAGGCGATACTGGTATTGGAGAATTATGTGCGTGATTTCAAGGCACTCAGTGAATGGTTCAAAGTCAGCTGGGATTATGAGTCACGTCCGCTGCAGCAGCGACCACAGAGTTTGGCCTGGGAGGTGCGCAAAAGTAATCCCACGCCGCGTGTGCGTACCAAGAGCTTATGCAGTCCCACTGCGTCGGGCAAATCAAGTCCAGCATTGTTTCCCTGCAATTCGGGCAAGACATCGCCCTGTTGCGGTGATGGACATGTGTCGCCCAAGAAATTGTTGCGTGCCTATGAGCAGTTGCCCAGGGGAGCGATGCGTGTCAATGTGCGTGAGTTATTTGCGGCCAATAACAACAACAACAACAGCAGCAGCAGCAACAATAAGCGTGCTGCAGGCGGCAACTTGGAGCCGCCAGCTGTGGAAATCAACGCAGATAAGCCATATTTGCAGCTGAACACACAATACTCACAGACCGATCTCGAAGATCCTCACTTGACGCTGGCGGATGTGCGCGAGAAGATGCGACGCGAGGCAGCTGAACGGGAGGCCGCTGAACGGGAGGCAGCAGAGCAGGAGGCAGCTGAGCAGGAGGCAGCAAAGCAGGAGGCAGCCGAGCAGGAGGCAGCTGAGCAAGAGGCAGCGAAACAGGAGGCAGCTGAGCGTGAGAGAGCAGAGCGAGAGGCAGCAAAGGAGGAGACAGCGAAACAGGAGGCAGCTGAGCAGGAGGCAACCCAACGGCAGGCAGCAGAAGGTGAGTTTGGTTTTCCTTCGAAACACATTACTAACTTGTCGCTCTTTACAGCTGCTGCAGTTGTCCAGGCTGCTGAGGCCGCACATTCAATTGCAAATGCGGATCCTGCGCTAAGCGTTGCCCCCAAAGAGCCCACAGCGTTGGAGCTAACTGTATCCCGTTTGAATGCCATGGAACTGGAGCTGCTTAGTGCACAGGCCAATAAGGAGCCGACGCCACCGAGCACCCTGCTCAAACCGGTAGCGCCTT
Organism: Zaprionus kolodkinae; assembly: GCA_018901885.1. Taxonomy (NCBI): domain Eukaryota; kingdom Metazoa; phylum Arthropoda; class Insecta; order Diptera; family Drosophilidae; genus Zaprionus; species Zaprionus kolodkinae. Next base: position 4,685,140 of record JAEIFM010000508.1, read on the forward strand.
TGCCAGAAAAGAAGACGCTGCCCATGCAGCAGGCACAGCAACCGCTTGGAGCACTCAATGCTGCTGCTACTGCTGCTGCTGGCATGCAGAATAGTCCACTCAAGTACTCCAGTGTGCTTAATCGTCCCGTTGCGGGGCGTGGTGTCAATCAAAGAGCAACTGCACAGATGGGCGGCAATGGCAAAACGACGACGACGACGACGCTGATGTCCAAGCAGCCATTGGCAGGCACAAACAGTTTGCGGCGCAGCGGCAACAACAGCAGCAGCAACAATAACAATGTGAACAACACAATAAATGTGAACAACAACAACCAGAAACCCTTTGGTGGTGCACGCACAGCACGTTCCTCTGCTCCACCACCGCCGCCACGTCCCACAAGCAAAACCGAATGCTATGGACCACCCAATAATGTTGCCTCACGTCTATCGGCACGTTCGCGCACCATGCTGGACATGAAAAAACCGCTGACCAAACGTGCCGGAAACACGCTGCTAACAAGTGGGAAACGTATCAGCCTGCCGGGCACTGGACAGAGCAGCAAGAGCAGTGCGGCGTCAGCGCGTCTCAATTCACGCGAGGACATTGCCAGCTCCACATCAACGCTTAAGGCAAGCAACGAGCAGCTGAGCAGTTCGCGTAGCACAATCAAATTGGATGAAAGACATTCCGAACCCAAGCAGTTGCATGCGGAGGCCAACGATGGTTGGTTGACGGTTAAGAATCGACGCAGGAGTAGCATGCATTGGGCGAATCGTTTTAATCAGCCCACAGGTTATGCCAGTCTGCCCACGTTGGCATTGCTCAATGAGCAAAAAGAGGAGAAGGATAAGCGAGAGAAGGCAGCAGCTGCAGTGGCCAGACAGGCGGCCAAGTCGAGTGTGTCCAGTGCCAAGACGCCTAAAGCGGCCAACAATAAGACAGCCAAAACGGTTGCTCCAATCGGACAGACGCGGCCAGAGATTAAGAATGCCAAAGCTAAGGTTAATTCGTTTCCAGTTCAACGCAATGCGGTCAACTTGAAGAAGCAGGACAAGGAGAAGGAGCAGGTCAAAGACAAGGAGTTGGAAAAGAGTAAAGACAACGCAGAAAGGGAGCAAGACAAGGAGAAAGAGAACGAAAAGGAAAAGGAGCAGGACAAGGAGAAGCAACTGAAGCCAACTGCCAGAAGCTGCAGCAATCCAATGTCTGCTCCGGCACAAACACCACGCACGGCACAGCTGATCAAACGACAGAAATCCGATCTCACTGGACTAAAGATGACCTCATTGCACAAGGAGTACATGCGCAGCGAGAAGAATGCACTGCGTAAGCAACAAAAGGTGCAGAAGGAGCAGAGCAATGTTGTGGCAACTGCGGACGATGGTAAGTCGCTGAAGTAGGAGCTGGAAAAGTAGAAACTAAACCATATATTTTTAATGCCTTTGCAGTTGGAAATGATGAGAACAATAAGATTGACATTAAGATTCAGACCAATTGCGAATTCTCCAAGACAATTGGTGAGCTCTACGAGAGCATTGCACGCAGCAAGTTACCCAATGGTTGCACGAAGCCAGACTGTTCCTCCCTGCTTAGTGCCTGCGATGAGAATGATGAACAGAATGCGGAGGATGGGGAAGAGGAACGCAATGAGCGTATGCTTGTCGAGGTGCAGGAATCACTGGAGCGACAAATACGTGAATTGGAGAGCACAGAAATCGATGTGGATACGGAAACAGATGAGACAGACTGTGAGGTGCAGCTGGAGGAGAATGATGATTGTCCCGAGCATCGTGGACTCGACGATGCTGTCGTCTTTGTTACCATGAGTGATGATGAGAATGCTAGTCTAGAGTTACGCTATCAGGCTCTGCTCTCGGATATGTCATGGAATGAACGTGCCGAAGCATTGGCCACACTCCAGGCCTATGTGGCACGTCATCCGGGTCGTGCACAGGAGCTACATCAGAAGCTATCGTCACCATCGCGTCGCCGTTCGTTGCAGGAGACATTGAAGAAATATCAAGCGAAGCAGGCACGTGCCCAACAGAAACGTGCTCTGCTGCAGCAGGAGAAGGCGGCCAAGCTGCAGCAACTCTTTGGGCGTGTCGAGGACGTAAAGGCGGCCAAGAAGCAACTGATCGAGGATAAACGGCAGAAGATGGAGGGACGTTTGCAGCGTGCCGCCGAGAATCGTGAACTCTATCTGCGGCACATTATCGAGAAAGCACACGACGAGGATAAGAAGCTAAAAGAGATCAATTTCATTAAGAACATTGAGGCGCAAAATAAACGACTTGATCTGCTCGAATCGTTCAAGGAGACCGAGGGTCGTCTACAGGATTTGGAGCAGGAGCGACAGAAGCGTGTGGAGGAGAAGGCAGCCAAAGAGGCGGCAGTCGAGCGACGTCGTCAGGCATTGGAAAAGGAGCGTCTACTCAAGCTGGAGAAGATGAACGAGACGCGACTGGAGAAGGAGCAACGTATTGGTAAAATGCAGGAGCAGAAGGAACGACAGCGACAGGCATTGGCGCGTGAGAAGGCACGGGATCGTGAGGAGCGTCTTTTGGCACTGCAGGTGCAGCAGCAGCAGACGGCCGAGGAGCTGCAGCGTAAGATACAACAGAAGCAATTGGAATCGGCACGCAGGCATGAGGAGAATATCGAGCATATACGACAACGTGCTCTCGAGTTGACAATGCCCACTAGCAATAGGCAACAGGATGGTGAGGCTCGTGGCGATCAGGAGGATGAACTATTCAATTGTGGCACCACGACCAGCACCACCAACGAGGATTGTGACATCTCCTCGACGCTCTCGGATATTGGCGGCGTGGGCAGTGGACGCGAACATTCGCGCAGCTATAAAAAGAAGATGAAGAAGCTCAAGCAGCGCATGAGCCAGTAGTGAGTAGCTGGAATCCAAGCCAGATTAATATATATATACTAAAATCTTTATCTTCTGCAGTGCCTCGGAGTACTTGTCCACGTTGGAGGAGCTGCCGTTGCATTTGAAGCGCGACAGCTGCGTGCCCAAGCTATTGAATCTGGTGACGAAGGGCGGTGGCGCACATGGATTGGACCGTACGTTGGGTAATCTTTTGCGTGTTATACCCAAGGCGCAGACATGTGATTTTCAGGCATTCCTTAACATGGACGGGCTGGGCATCTTAACCAGTCACGTCATAAGCAAGGGCATGGAAGAGAATGCCGAGATCTCTAAGAAGTGAGTGCAGCCGAGGATCCCCCACTATAAATTCCATTTGACTCTATAATTCCCTCTTTTTGCAGATCTGTCACCCTGGCCGTGCAGCTATATCGCAATGCGTGCTCCGTTTGCCCACAGATTGCACGTCATGCGCTGTTGGGTAACTCCATTGCGGCGCTCTTCGATGCCATTGTCAAGAGTTTCCAGGTGAGAGAGAAAGTACAGAACTTTTATAGGGTTTATTAAGGTTTTAAGTGGCATCAATAAAAGTGTCGCCGCCCGATTGTCGCCCTGGAGAGCATCCAAAAATTTCATGATTCTTTTCTCGCTTTTGCAACTTGGCTCGCATCCTTCTATAAGTTCTATATGTTCCTAGTCTCCTGGCTCAGCCACTTAAGACTTGGCTGAACGCCGTCCTTGTCGCCTTTTTATGCATCTTATGCCTTTTCCTTACCTATATGTGTATGCTTAGAATTGTACAGGGTAGTTGGATATTATCATTGGTTTTGTAACGCTTGTAGAAATTGATTTTTATTTTATTATATTGGAAAAAAAACTGTATAGGCAAAGCGAATCCAAGCTCAGCTTGATTGAAATATTATAAAATGAAATATAATATGTATTAAAAAAAATATTTTATGATATAGAAAGCTTAATTTTTTCAAAATTTAAACTTTTGATAATTGAAATAGAATTTAGATGCATTTGTATCGAAATATAAAACAGTAAATTGTTTAGATAAGTTTCAAAATTAAAATATTTGATCAATTAACTTGAAATTTTGAGTTTTTTTAAATTTTGTTTATATTATTTTAATTGGTTTAGTAGTAGCGTAATGAGCATGTTTCGATCAAAATTTGCAATTCAGCTTAAATCTTTGTAAAAATATTTTCAACTCTTATGTTTTATTTTTCTTATGTTTATTATATTTTTTTAAATTATTTATTTTATTATTTTCCATATGTATATATACATATTTTTTTATTTTTTTGTATTATTTATTTTATTATTTCCATATGATTATTATACATTTTATTGCTATTTTTTTATTTTTTATTTTGTTATTTATATATTTTTTTTTTTTATTATAAGATTTTATTTTTTGTTTCTTAATTTTGGATTAGATTTTTAGATCTTAGATTTTTAAGATAATTATGTCCGTTTATAGATTTGATTTCTTCAAAACATGTTATTTATAGTATAGAGCATCAAGTAGTCGCCTATTTTCGCCTTTAACTGGCATACCACACACACAATCATCAATTCGCCGCAACTTGCCAAGTTTAAAAGTTTATTGTTTTCTTATTCTCTGCGCTTGAGTTTATTTGCCATTTCTTTGACGCTTTTACTTCGGCGCGCGTTGCTTTTGTGCGTGTGTGTGTGTGTGTGTGTTCCTTTTTGTTTTTCCGCTTTCTGGCATTTTTATTCGAATTTTATTTACAGTGCCGACGCGTCACCCTATAAATTCATGGCGTACGCAATAGGCGCGAGCTGCTTCCCCCTCCCCCCACATTTTTTGTTATGTTTCTCCGTCTCGTTCTCTTTCACTCAATTTGTCAGCATTTGCCTGTCAAGTTTTGCGCGCTGTCTTTGTTTTTTTTTATTATTTTTTTTTTTATAAATGTTTATATATTTGTGGCCTGTGCTGTTAAATCAATCGTTAAAACGCGTAAAAAGCCACTCGTGATGCCATTTGTTTTCTCTTGTTGTTGTTTTTATAGAATTGTATAAAACAAAAAATATTTTTATTGCGTTGTTGTTGTTGTTGCTTTGGCTCGTGTTTATTGTCATGCTTTATTTTGTTCTCCTCTTCCCCCCCTCTCTCTCTCTCTCTCTCTTTCGACGGTGTGTGCCTTCAGCTGATGGATCAGCGCGCACGCCGCTTGTCATGTAATCGAAAAGAAGCAGAAGAAAGATAAAGAGTGTCGCGTAAAAAAAACATCAATTAACATTTTGATTGATGTGCGTGTTGCTGTTGTTGTTGTTGTTGCTGTTGCCGTTAACTTTTCTAATTAATTTGAACACACACACACACATATTTACACGAACGCCGCAAAGCATGCAACAATTGTGCGGCTACAACAACAACAACAACAAGCGCAGACATCTTGCAATTTTTTACTCATCTCTCCTGCTCTCTTTTTAAATCTCTCCCTCCCTCTCCAGTGACACTTTTTGACTTTTGTGTGTATGATGCGCTTTTCTCACATTTCTCTCTGTGTGTTTCTTTCTGTTTGTCTTCGTATATTTTGCAGTTACCCGAAGAAAAATCACCACAACATCCGGTCGAGTTATCCACGGAGCTAATGCTGGCATGCACCGAGGCGCTATCGTCGAGCTATGTAAAGAAAAACACCCACCCTAAAGTACCGGAACGCCTACCGGACATGATAAAGTGAGTACAAAAAGCGAAAGAGAGCGAAAAAAAAATAAGAATGAGCAGCAGCAGCAGCAGCAACTGCACGCACGCACACACACACACACACACGCACGAGAGAGCGCTGCTCGCAGGGGAAGGCAAACTGATTCGAAGAACAAGTTCGAAAATGCGTAAGCAATGTGCGAGAGAGTGAGAGCGCAGCGCAGGGGCGTGTCTAAAAGTGTGTGAGTGAGACAACTAGTGTGTGCTGCTGCGCGCTGTTTATATGTATGCAAGCGCTGCCTGCTCTGCAATGGCTGTCAAACTGTGCAGGCTCTGTTTACCATTTTTGACAGTGCCCCGCAAACTGTAAACTACACTAGGCAAGTGCGGGGCGACGCTGCTGCTGCCGCTGCTGCTTTTGTTATTGTTATTGTCGTTATTGTTGCTATTGCTGACGCTTTCAGCGCTCGTGCTAACTTTTTGCCTTCTACGTTTTTATGACTGCGCCGTTTTACAGTTTGCGCCAGTTGCAGCGTTGTTGTTGTTGTTGCTGTTGTTGCTGCTGCCTTCATTTTTGTAGCAAACTTTAATGCGGCACGCTGTCGACGTCGCTGCTTGTTTTTCTTTAATTTGTGTGTGTGTGTGTGTGTGTGTGTGCGTGTGTTTGGGACAGTGCAAAAGTTTTAATCGAATTTTTGTTGTTGTTATCGCACACACACACACACACACACACGCACACACGGGCAGCGAGTTAAAGAGCAGCGCGTCCCCCTGTGTGCCTCACACAGCGCCGCCATTTTGTTTATTTTTATACAAATTGAATTTCATATACATTTGCAGTGTATGTAGTGTGTGTGTGTGTGTGTGTGTGTGTGTTGTGCATTTTTCCAGCTCGGCCATTTAGTAGTTATTTCTTTGTTGTGGCTCTTTCGTTCTCCTTTTTTTTTTTTTTTTTTTTTTTGTTGTGTCATTTTAGCTGCCTTTTGTTTTGCTGTCGCCACCGCTAGTAAAAACATTTTGTTTGTCCTTTGTGTGTGTGTGTGTTCTCCCATTGGCTTTTCCTAGTTTCACTTTATTTTTCGTTTTTTATTTTTCTCTTTTCTGTTGATCAATTTTCGTTTGTTTATGTTTTCAATTTGCTTACAAAAGCTTTTCGTTTATTTTATTAGGCAACCGCCGCCATTGTTGGCCACGCTCTCTTCCCCACGCTCTCTCCCCCACTCCCTCTCTCTCTCTCTCTCTGTGTGTGTGTGTGTCTCTCTCTCTGGGTTTTTTCGGATGAGAGTAAAGCGCGCTTTTCAGCGCTCAATTCAATTACAAAAAACCTTGTTTTCTATAGTCTGCTTACCATGCCCGGCAAAATCAAATTTCCTTGACTATAATTTCACCAAAAAAAAAGAGAAGAAAAAAGAAAGCAAAATAGAATGAATGCAGGAAAACCAAGAAAAGAAATACGAAAAAGCGCAACAACAAAATTAAACGTAAAATTCAATTCGCCGCACTTCAATGAGGAGCCGAGGCGAGGCAAGGCGAGACGAGACGACGTGGCCAGTTACAGCTGCCGCTCTTCACTTCTACTTCTGCTACCTGCACTCTCTCGCTCTCTACCGCTCTCCCGCTCTCTTCGTGCTCTCTAATTCAATTGAAGCTTTTGGGCGACCAACTGAGGCTGCTGCTGCTGCGCTACGTGCAGCTTTTGTAGCTGCATAATTTAATTTTTGTTTACTTTTAATTGCTCAAGCGAGTGCCACAACGTCGCAATACTTTTCCCCCCTCCCCCCCACTCTTTCTCTATCTCTCTCTCTTACCCTGCCCACTTTGAAGCAGAAATGTAACTCAAATTTGATTTTAATTAAGCAACTTTTGCGCTGGACTTGCGCTTTTTTGTTGATTTTCTTTGAACATTTTTGTGGAAATTCATTTGGTTTCGCTTACGCTCTCTCATGCATATGTTTCTCTATCTCTAAGTGTGTGTGTGTGTGTGTGTGTGTCTGTCCATTCCACCCACTGACCCAGAGTCGCCTAAGACCGACCTCATCATCAACATAATATGCATGTTTATTCCCAAGCCGCAGCTCTTTTTGGTTACTCTGTCAAATTCTCTCTCTCCCTTTTTCTCCTCCCCTCTTCCCTCTCTGCTTTGGCTATTTACATATGAAAACAAATTTTTATTATTCTCTTTCGGCATCTAACGAATTTAACCGTATATATTTTTGCAAAATTTCTCTATGCTTGCATATCTCTAAAATTGTATTTAATTGCAGCTTATGAAATTTTGCTGAATATTATATAAAGAAATATGAAATGCAATTTATGAAAGCTGAAAAGCGCTTTAAAAACAAATCATTTTAATGGGAATTTTAAAGAAAATTCTATTTAAGAAATTTCCAGAGATATTTGGAAATTTAAGCATTTAGTTAGACAATAAAATATTTTTGACTATATATTATTACATCGTACTAAGGAGAAAACTTAACAACATTTGTATACTAAATGCTTTGTTTTAATGTTTCCTAACTTTATACTTAATTTTACAGTAATATACCATTTCTATCTATATTATTATTATTTTTATTATTATTATATCATTCTACAGTTTGTTAAATAACTACAAAATGCTATAGTCATATATCATTCTCATCCATAGCTAAACTTCCTTTCTTAACCCCCAAATCCCGCTCATTATTTGCTAAATCGCACTCCATACGATTTTTTACTGCATAACCCATCATAACTCATGCCCTTTAAAAGGGGGCATTCTCATTTTTATTCCTTGAAGCATAACAAATTTGATTCGAAAATCATATATTTGCATAATGCATGGAGTTTCTCTCTTGCTTTTTACAATGTAATTGATTCATAATTAATCAACATAATCATTAGATAGATCATCACCCTCTTCCTCCCCCTGCCTTAAAAAAAAAAACAGTAGAAAATACATTTTAATCATCGTTTGATCATCAATTTCGAGCTAAATAAATGGGGCAGGTATATACAATAGATGGGCAGAGGGATGGCAATCATAACGATGATTTGACACGCGATAAGGAAGCGAAGTTACCCCCCTTCTATACATAGATAGGTCTTTGCCACCACCCATGGCTATTGCTGTCATAATGAAATATGCAAACGGCAAAAAGTTGTAACCAGTCGAGCTAAAGGGGAAAAGCAACGGCTACAGATGCAGATACAAAGATACAGATGCACAGACACAGATACATAAATGAAGCTATAGATACATGTATCTGTAGAGCAGAAGATGCTGCTGTGCCGCGTGTCCCCTTGGTTGTTTTGAATGTCAACATGGACAACACGCTGTGCGAGCAATGACAACGGATGCACAGTTAATTTAATTACCCTTTAAGTAACCATATCGAATGCCCATTTGAAGAGATGGTAGGGCGGATGCGAGAGGGTGTCTATCGACTCTGCACCATCTCGTGCACTTTGCCATGGCCGCTTCGCGTTGTCCTGCCACGACGCTGGTCATCGGACTGGCCCCAACTTTTGCTCAATTATCAGCGGAACTGCTGTTCAACTCGCTTTTATGCTGCTCTATAACAGAGACACACTCTCGGCCACACACACACACATTTTCCCACACACACACGTGCTGTGGGTTTTATTTTACCATTTGCCAACGTCATGGACATATTAGTGCAACTATTTAGTTGCCACCACAGGCCGCTCCCAGCGACCAAGCAGGCTAAATACACTGTGCGAAAATTTGCTTTAAAATTTTAATATATGAAATTATTTTGTTAAAGAAAGAAAATAGAATTCTCAACGAGTATAAGCAGCGTGGCGAAGAAAAACCAAAGCAATGAGTCAAGATTTAATATAGAAAATAATAATTCATATATTAACACCATGCAAATCCTTGGACTTTTATAGTCTAAGCTTTACTGTAGCTTTTTCTTTTCTTTCGATTTGTATTTATTTATTTAGTTTTATTTTTTTTTATTTTAATTTTTTTTTATTGTAATATCACTTTTTATTCTATTACCTATGAAAATTATGTGCAAATTTATTTTCTGTGTTAGTTCTCTTGCAGTTGGTGATTCTAACTTTAATCTAGATACCTATTCTCACATTTAAATTTATTATTTTTAATTTGTAATCTTTAATATTTAATTTTCATTTCTTTTGTTATTTGTTTTTGTTTTTTTTAGTTATTTTTTAATTTATATTTTACATGCATTTTTCCTTTAATGATTCCACAATCTCATTAATTATGTTCATAATTTTTGTATTAACTTCCCTCTAATTTCTCTCAGTGTATTTACTGCTGCCGCTCCTGCTGCAGTGCCTTCTATACGGCGTATTCATTTCAAGCGTTCGCCTTTGTTCCATCGCCTCGTTGTAGTTGTTGTTGTTGCTGTAGTTTTTGTTGTCCTGTTGTTTGTTGTGCATTTAATATCCGATTTCAGTTTTTTGTTGATTCTTTTTGACAATGGGCGCAGGCATTGAACACTTCGTTTACCCCGCACCTCCTTCCCTTCCTTCTAGCCGCTCTTCCTCCTCCTCCTTTCTCTCCTCCCTATTGTCCCGTGAAAGTTTTCTATTTGCTTAGTGCGCTGTGTGCTCCTTTTGTCGTTCCTTTTGTCTTCTCATTCTGCCGTCGTTCAAAATCAAAATATTGACTCTTAACAGCGTGTTTATTGATCCTGCCAACTGTCGTATCCAAGCAGGATAGCATAGGGTGGTGTGGGTGAGTCGAGGGAAGGAGGGAAAAATTCTATATATCCGTCAGCTTCTGTAGGTCTTGTTCCAGAGAGATTTCTCTCGCGCTCTCGTTCCATGAATCATCTGCATGTCATAATTGAATTCAAATCACGAAACTGTCACAAAACTAATCAGAGTTGTCATTTCTCTGGTAACTGTAGACAGTAGAAAATAACAGTAGGCTACCCTATGCACTCCACTCCACCCTCTCTACATCTACATGCAACCCTGACCAAAAACAAGGTCTCCGGTATGTTCGGTTCATCTGTTCATTTTCGACATTCAAACTGTCAAAAAGTCAGCATCAATTACAGTTACAGAGAGCAAAAACACACAGAGAATGCCAGAGAGAATGCATAGAGAAAGGGTGGGAGAGAAGGCAGAGAGACGAATGGGGGAGAGAAGAAGTGCAATACGAAGTTCACTTCAGATTTGCATCAAATTGCAGTTGGACCTTGGTCAGTAGCGTATAAAAAAACCTCTCAGAATTCTGAGAGAGAATTGAAAAAGGGAAGCAGGATATACTATAGCTGGATTCTAGGGGGAATTATGAAGAATTCTGGCAGACTTTAATATAGAAATTGTATTAAAATAAAAGAGAAATGAAAAGAAAATACACTGCTTGATTGACACTAGGTGTGCTATAGGGTTTCTCTATAAAACAATTATGATTTAGAAATAGTAAATACAGCATTACTTTCCTACATTATTAAACCGTATTTCAAAATAATAAACCTCACAATTTCATGAATATCTATATATAAATAGCAAATAAATTATAAAAGATAAACAGAAATTGAGTGCGTATATATTATGCATAGGGTCTAGCGCAATTTATGGAGATCTCATAAGACTTCCTAGTTTAATGATGTATTAATATGAAAGGGAATAAAAAAAGGAAAACGCTTCTTAGGGGTTTCAAGAAGTCAAACCTCAGAATACCCTGGACGTTGCTTAAAGGGAATGCTATATACAGAGTGAAAACCTCTTAAGCTCTACTTTTATCAGGCATAGGCTTTATAATTTCAATATTAATATTATTGAATAAACATGTTTATAATGAATAGAACAGATTAGAAACTTCTCCCTCATTTACTATCTCTCTCTCTTTCAATTTGCTTATCACCGCAATATGCTATGATATATTCAAATGATAATCAAATATTATGCTCATTTTTGTGCCTCTCTGGAAATGCATTAAGCAGCCCTCGAGCACAGGGGCGCACAGAGAGGGGGGGTATGGTATGGGTACACTGTATGCAAAAGTCTGACATATGCGCTGACATTTTGCATGCAAAAAGGCGCTGTCTCGAATGCTCGCTTGAACACCCCCCAACCCCGCCCCCTGGCACTACGCCTCCTCGCCTGAGTTGCATGTCAAAAGTTTGATGAGTGCCTGTCCAGAGCGGCATGTCAAAGGAGGAGGCGACAGCAGCACAAAAAGCGGATGAGTCCGGGCGGGTTAGAGGCCAAAAGGTTCGATGGTTGGTTGGCAAAGGGAATTAGACTAGGTGTGTGTGTGTGTGTGTGTGGGAGTGATAGAGATAGAGACAGTTGTAGGCTTTTGGATGGGCTATTGAATTACGTAGAGCTCGTAGTTTTCAGATCTTTTGAGAGTGCATGCGCTTTGATTTCCAACCCGTTGTTGTTGTTGTTGTGGTTTTTGTGCCTCATCTTGTTGTATTCCATTTTTTGTTTTCCCGACTCGAGGGATTATTAAGCCTAGAGGCAATCCAACAACCACCCGATCTTAGGCGACATATGTAAAATGTGTAAAGTGCAGCGTGTGCCAGTTACAGTTAATTTAATGCTCGTCAGGAGTGCACCCTCTAGAGAGAGAGAGAGACCACTGTGATGGAGGGCAACCCTAGTTGGAAGCCGTAGCGCATCACTCAATCAAATGGCAATTGTGAGGGCTTAAGAGAAAAGCCACTAGCCCAGTTTCCCTTCCCCCCCTCTTTTAATTTCCCTCTATCTGTTTTCCCTCTCTCTCTCTCGAGCTATCTTCCCCGCCTACCTCTCTGTAAGTCCATCCCCCCGTAGAAGCTGGTGCAAATTAACACGCTAAGCACTTGAATGCGCCAAATGTGGCGTGAGTAATGCCCTCAAGTGGCCGACAGATGGCGCACATTACAAGCCACTAATCCACCCACCCTTCTCGTCCCACGTTGGGCGCCACGGCTGTAAAAGTTAACGATAGAAACTAAAAATCAAGTCGTACGTTCCGTTTTTAGTTCCACTATGAGTTTTGCTCCTCCTTCTCCTCTCCCCTCTTCTGTTTCTCCTGCTGCCCTTGCTTATGACTATTCAATGTCTTCCCTTCCCTCTCCCCCTGCTCTCTTCGTAGGGCGCCATTTATGATTGCCAACTTAACATAAATTCTAATTTGATTTTGCCACTAAAGTGCCATAAGAAAGCCATTTGACCGTCCAGAGTTGCCACCCCAAGCCGCAGTCATACACACTCGCATGACTCTGAAATGTTTTACTTCCCTTCTCGTATCCCCCACAACACACACACATAGAGCTGCCATTTACTGCTGACTCTGAGGCCTTACGTTGGGCATAATTTTTTACGATGCTCGGCGACATATTCGCCATTTTCCACTTTCCACTTTTCACATTTTCACACAAAAGCCAAATCACAGGCGCCCATTTCAGCGTTCTCAAACCACGCCCCCCACCCCCCCACTCGGTCTTCCACTTCCCCCTATACATATAAGCTTCTCTAGCTGGCCTGTGTCCCATAAGGTCTTTCGCTTTTTATGTTAGGGTAGTGCATTCATATTTTCAGAGATGGTTTGTTTGAATTTTCAATATTATTTTGAAATATATTAGGTGGATAGAAAAGTTTTACTTAGTTTTATTATTAAAAATATGTATTTTTTAAGTTTGGTTTCAAAGGAAGTTCTTAAAAACGATAAATGTTTGGTTTAGGAAAGATTTCCAAAAGTTGTTCAGTAAGAGTCTGCATAATTTATATTCTAAGAATTAAAAAAACTGTATTATTTTGATATTGTCAAGCCCTTATATAAGTTTATATAATATTTAAGGTATTTTTTGCTTAATACTAGGAGTATTTTTTTAAATTTGTTCTAATATATTCTGCATTTATCTGTACCATAGTATGATTTATATAAGTCAAAACAATTCCTGGATATCTCGGATATTTTCAATCCTTTAAGGCAATTGGTTATAATATTTTCAATTTGATCATCATAGTATAAATTATTCTTTAAAATTCTTTGTGTATACTACATAATAATAATACAGATTCTACTGTTTTTTTTAGTTTTATAAGTTTAAAAATAAATTTAATTGCTTGTAAGATCATGCTCAATTAGCAACCTTAAGCTCAATATAACCTCAAGTGCAACATAACCTAGAACGTAACATAACCTAAAACGTAACATAACCTTTAAGGCAACATAACCTCAAACGCAACATAACCTCATTTGTAAAGTGTGTACGATATTCGCATATGCTCATCGCGTTTTCCACACGTTTTTAATGCCTTTTTCGCCATGATTCCTTCTGTGTGTGTGCGTGAGTGTGTGTGTGTGGTTGTTGTGGTTGCTTCATATTATTATATGCACTTTTCTTTTACAAAATGGCGGCAAACGTCGCCAACATCCTGATCCTGCGCTTGTACAATCCAGGGACTTGCTAGCGGTCGTTGTTGCCGTTGTTGTTGTTGTTGTTGCCGTTATGTTTGCGGTTATTTGGCGCCATGTTTTTTTCTGCTTTCGCCTCGCCTCGTTTGAGTTTTACGAGCGGCTTTACTTTTCGCAGCTATTTGGCGCTGGCTTTTTAACGGCCCCGCAACGTCGTCGTCGTTGTCGTCATCATCATCATTATCCACATCAACATTATCATCTTCTTCCTGCTCTTCCTCTTCTGTCTCGCTTGTCCACGTTGTTGTTTTGTGGCCCCACGTGTGTTGTCCATTTGTTGACGTTGATTTCTCTATAGTCTGCGGTAGGCACAACTCCGATTTGCCTGTCCCCATATCGGGTATGTCTTCCTCTCCCACTCTCTCTCTACCTCTCTCTCCCTCTCGCTTCTGCATCTTTGCAGTGCTTTTTCGCCTTGACATTTCCCATATGGCAAACAGAGGCGGGCGGCAACGGCGTCGACTGCTCACTGAATTTTATTTTCAACGCTCGTGTCGTAATTGAAGACGTACTACCCCCTTCCCCCCCTCCTACAACAACTGTCTGTCAAAATAAATATATATTTTTATGTAGAGTATAAACCGAGCGACACCAAAAACGTTTACCCCGTTGATTTTTCCGTTGAGCAAATGGAAAACGCTTTGGGTGGCGTCTTATACTAAGAAAACAACAGAGGAGCTCCGATTTGGGAACAGAACGGAACGGAACCGAGCTAAAACCAGAACGCTACCATAACGAAAAGTGTAGAGAACTGTCAGTATGTCTGTCTGCCTCCCTGTCTGTCTGTCTGTCTGTCTCTTTGCCTGTCTGTCTGTCGCAGACGTAGCTGACATGCTGATGAATTTTCATTGAAAATTGCTCGACAGGATTTTGTGTTGTTGTTGTTGTTGTTGTTGTGTGTGTGATTGCCACATCCGTATATTATATTATTTTCTTTTCTTGTTGTTTTTTTTATTATTTTTTTTCTCGCTCTCAGCCTACTCGCATATGATATCTTTTATGCTATATTATAAGTCTGCTAAAACTTGAATTTCTGTTTGAGAATTTCAACTGAAATGAGCAAGTGCGCAGCCTATTTTAACCCTGCTCTATCTACCCCTTCCAGCTCTAGCTGTAATGCGAATTTAATAGATGGAAACACAAATATAAAAAAAATCAGAAACAATTTAGCTGACTAGTTGACTAGTCGAATACCCTGTAACTCACAAAAATGTGGGGTTTTCCTATTTTACTATTATTTTATTTATATTTTACTACTGAACTTCAAAATCGTAAAGGTTTTTAGATTAAAAAATATATATAATAACAGTAATGCAATTCTAAATGTCTGCTTTTATTTTATTTATATTTCACACCACTTCAAAGAGCTAAACTACCCTACTACAGGGTATGCGCTCATCGAAAAAAAAGAGCAGGCAGCAAATGTCTTAATTTATTCATAACTTTTTTTCCAGTTGTACATGTTTATTAGACTGTGCCAAGGGTTACGACGACGACAACTGAAATGAGCAAGGGGACAGGGTGGGGGTATTTCGGGTGCAAATTGAAAAACCCTAACGAATGTAGAGGGCAACCCTAAGCGAGCATCGTGTGTGTGTGTGTGTGTGTGTGCATGTGCCTCGGCAATTTCCATGTTTTGATTTATGAATGATAATGCGCTGTGACATCCATTCCGCTTGGTAGGCAGGCAGGCAGGCTGGCAACTCTGGCTGGCAACTCTATTCCACTCCGATATCGTGCATATGTCCGCATTGCGTTTAATTTGCATTAATGGGCGTGGTAATGGGCCCACCACAATGGCCTTGGATCCGGCCTCAACAGAAGAGATTTTCCACTGAATTTTCACTCTCCTTTTTTTTTTTTTGCTTGCGTTTAATGAGGCGCAACGGGCGGGGTCAAGCAGGGGTATTCCAAGTTGCAACTGTCGCGAAATTTTTTTTTATTTTTATTATTATTATTTGCATGCGTCTGCTGTCGATTTGTGGGCGTGGCACTTGGCTACAAGTCAATAGTAGCAAATAATTGTCATATAAATAACCCTTCGTTACTTTCGACTCCTCGAGCATATGCGTTCCTCCTAGGCAGCTTATGCAGCACTAATCCATTTGCTCAAGGGGTGTGTGTGTGTGCGTGAAGGGGTGTGCACTCTTGACATTTCAATAAATTACTTAGGTAATCATGAAATTGTGCTAAATGAAGTGATATTGCAATTTTAGTTAGGATAAAAAAAAGGATATTGCAAGGGTTAAAAATGTTGAAAAAATAGGGAGAGAGAAAATTAAGGGAAGTGAATTAAAATTGAAATGTTAATGAAAATACTACTATATTATGTTAAATTTATTTCAATTGATATTATATATATCGCCACAAATTAATTCAAAGGGAAACATAAGCAAACTTGATTTAGTGGGAGTTATAATTAAATATCGAAGGGATATAGTATAAATATAAAGTAAATATTAAATTTAATTTTATAATATATATATTATAATATATCTCACAAAGAGAAAATTAAGTTTCGAACTGCAGTTTCGCCAAGCAGAAATGACTTAAATTGCTTAAAACTTCTACAATATATATAGAAACCTTTTGCAGTCTTGATCATAAAATAGTTACGATTTGCCAGCGAGCTTATCCATTTATGACTTCACTCCATTATGGGTGACTATATTTTTTTGTATTTTTTTTTTTTTTTTTTGCATCTGCTTTGCTTATTCGCTTTTGTTTTTTCATCCTTTTCTGCTTTTGATATGGGCCAAAAAGGCAACTAGACTTGTGTCACCTGGGCGCATTATTTATGATATATATACACATTCCCATACGCACGTTCGCTCTATCTCTATCTTATGCCAATGCCTCTCCTTCACTCTCTCTGCCTCTCTCTCGCTCTCTCTCTCGCTCTCTCTCGCTCTCTCTCTCTCTCTCTCGCTCGCTCTCTCTCTCTTCTCTCAGAGCCATATTTTCAATGCGGTTTTTACTGCCTCTGCTGTTGCGGTTTGCGGTCAACTGTTGCGGTTGCTGTGGCGCCTACTTGCCTCTCCCTCTTACACTTCCTTCTGCCATCCCTTCTATCATCTACCCTTTTCTCTTTCTTTATCACTGTTTAATGACTCATTATTCGCCTCAAAGAATTCATTTGCATTCATCAATCGACTCGAGAAAACCAGAAATTAATTACAATCTTATGCTTATATTTGTGCCTGCTTTTCTCCTCTTATCTTCTGTCTTTGCTTTGTTTCTCTTCTCTGTTTTCTGCTCTCAGCTGCGCCCAGTTTCAGCTGGGTAAAATAATTCTGGAACCGCAGTGCAGTGGAACCAGGCAAATCCTTTTCGATACTTCCGATTTTCGTATTTCGAAATTTACCAGCACTAATCAAATTTAAGTTATCGATAGAACCGGTGTTAAGAATTGCGTATTTATTTCTATCGATAATAGATTAAAATCAACTATAGTTTTAGTATGAAGAAAAACGTTGTTATATCATATAAGATACAATATAATAAAAAAAAAATGTTATTATTTTTTTTTTATCAAACGAAACAATGCTATCAATATCTATCAATTGAATCCTGAGAAAATTTTGATGAGCATTACTACCGTTAGTTTTCGTGTTCTACTGGATATTTAAATTTATTGATTATTATTATATTATTAGATTCATAATATTTTGATACAGAATGATTTTAGATGTCGAACCATGAAGTTAATGTAATTGTTTCCAGGCAATCTAAGGATTTTTGACGATTTTTTTTCTCTCCCTCTCTGTCTCGCTTTCTGTCACGCTTCTCAATTTGATATGCGAAACAACATTTTATTTTAATTATTTAAAAATTTACACTCACTCGAAATCTGACACAATCGGAAAAAATCTCTTAATTTTCCCCTGACAGCTGACGTGGAAAACCATGTCGAATTCTGTTGCATGCAACACAAAGAGAAAGGGAAAAGGAGATGGAGAGAAAGAGAAGATTAAATTATTAAAAAAGTTTTCGACATGGGCGTTACCAAAACTAGGCGGGGGCTACGCATTTGCTTTGATCATTTCGTTTTGGATTTTTCATATTTTATTTTATTCGTTTGTGTGGTTCCTTGTGGTCATTTTAATTGCAATTGTTGCACGCCCACCGTGTCCGTCGTGTCCATCGTGTCCTTCCTCCTTCCCCCATTTTACAATGGGAACATCTCTCCTGCTGCGCATTTGTATAAGTAATACTCGCATAATACTCGTAATTGATGGCCTGTCAGAGCTTCTGCTGCCGTTACTGCAACCGGACAAAGGGATAACTATAAGTAAGTGGGTTATTAGCGCCGCAGGATGCCCAAGGATGTGCGGAGTGCGGAGGGCGGAGTCCGACCTCCTGCTTGGGCGACATTTGCAGCGACCGCTGTGAATTAGGGAGACGCACGTACGTGCACCATGTTATTGTTGTTGTTGCAAGAGTGTCGTGCTGCGGTGGGCGTTCCATATTAGCAATGGCCCAAACACAAACACACAAGACAAAGTAGCTGCACGAATCGAGCTCAACTAGAAAATGCCCTGTAAAATAGTGAAACAAGCGAGGTTATTTCTAGACGTAATTTAAAATTGAGCTAGCTCTAAATATATACAAAGCATGAGAACTTCTACAGTTATATATACTATATTGCTATTAAAAATAGCTTACAAATAATTGAAATCAAACTTTTTTCCATAATAATTTTAAATTTTCTTGCTTTCCTTATAAAAACTTTAGAATCCATTAAAAATCAGAAAATTTCTACGATAAATAGATCAGTTCTTTAGTGATTATTAAAGGTTTATTATGTTTTTTTTTAATTTTGTGCATATTTAATACTTAACGATTTTATTTTTTGGATCTATACTCTTATGTTTTTTAAATAATAAATATTAATTCTTTCAATTTTGCATCCTCCGCTCCTCTTTTTTCCTTTTGCCCTGTAAGCATATTTTTTTAAGTTACTAGTTCTCAATTTCATTAATTCAATACCACATCAAACCACCCAATTAGTTACATTATTACAGGGTATCATTCAACTGCAGTGCACAGTCACAGATTCACTTAGTTTCCCCTTTTTGCGGACCAATTGAAATGCCTAAGAAGGCGTTTATTATAGTAACTCCCTCCTGGTTATAGTTGCTGTTGTTGTTGTTGTTGTTACTGTCTGTCAGCCTGCAACTCCATTAGCCGGAATTGAGATCTTAAGCCTTATGACATGACGAATTGTCTTAGCCGCATTGTATGTATGTATGTAACGCTGTCTGGGATTTATTTCGATTGTATATTGTGGATTGTGCCTTGACTTTTTTCCATGGATTTTCGCAATACGTGACAATGCTGTCTTGTCGCAGCTCTCTATCCCACTCTCTCTCTCTCTCTCTCTCTCACTCACTCCTACTCTCTCCCCTTCTTGCACGCACTAATAAAGCCAATAATTATGATGATAAAATGATGATGTTGCTGTCCTCGTTGTTGCTGTTGTTGTTGTTGTTGTTGTTGCTGTGTTAATGATAACGATGCGTCGTCGTTGTTGTCGCGCTGCTGATAATGTTTATACGCCGCTGTTACCGTTACTTAACTGCACATGCTAACATTTCGGGTTGCTGCCCCATTAAAACTGGGTCGCGTAGCGTCCGTTTGGTGGTGCATAAAGGGGGCGACTAACCTTGTACCCTGTTTGTAGGTAGCAAGAGTTCTGTTGCGCTTTTGTGTCGGGTGTATCAAGTGATTTATGTGATTGTGAAGGAAAGAGATTCGGAGGAAAGTTAATAGTTATATAAAAATATCGGTAAAATAGATAATAGACCATAAATAATAATTTTTACAGTTAAGAATCAATCGAAAACGATTCAAATATAAATTTCTCAGTAAAATCTGAAAAAACAATAAATATTTTTGATTGAAAAAAAAAATAAAAAAATTTAAAATAAATAGGGGGATATCTCTCGGTGCATTTAAAATTGAATTCTTCATATGATTCGTGATGTCTTTTGTGATCTATTTATTCATTTACTAGATTAGGAGTATAGGGAATATTTTACTAATATTTATTTTTAATCACAATAAATTTCAAGTAGACAAAATTTATAATTTAAAATAATTTAATTTATTTTAATAATTTAAAAATAATTTAATTTAATGTATCTTTATGAATATTTGGGATTTAAGCATTGCCTTTAGATAATTATTAATTTTAATGAAAATGGTATATATTCCTAACGTGCTTAATATTATTATTATGTTATTTTTAATGTTATAATAATTATTGTCTTTAATGTTTAATGACTCAATAATAATTTTTAAATCATTTTAGTATTGTTTTATATAGACATTGAGTCCCAGCATAGTCTTAGCAAATAGATACCCCCATTTAATCATTTACGCGGTATAAGGTACTTTAAACTCCGCTGTGTCTAAACTGGTGGCAAACTCCAACCAGGACAATGTGGGAGGAACTTAATGGCCCTAAAGGGCAGCTGAAAAATGCCACGCGACTGCAGTAACTGAAAAATACCCGACACATCTAATGCATAAACATGGCCAGAAACTTTTCGCCTGGCAGCCAGAAGTGTCGCGTCACCAGGTGTGCAGCATCATCATCATCATCATTGTTAAACAACAACAGCAACTTCATCATGATGTATGTACGATATGTACATGAGGATAGGAACAGTGTGACAGCAGGAGAAGGAGGAGGAGGACGAGTAGGAGGGGGGTACTGCTCGTTGCCTTTCACTTTCAATTAGATATTTTTCAGTGCTCGACGCCTTATTCAAATTGCATTTGTCATGAGGGTTGCTGTCCCCGTAGCGGTACCAGGGCAGGGCAGTGTATGGGTAGGGGGTAGTACCGGCTGCAGCCACTTGTGGGCAATCAGGGCAGAGTCGAGTCGAAATCGGAATCGGCATCGGGTACCTCCTGCTGGCTTTGGTAACCCTAAAAATGCGACTCAAGTTGCATTGTTTTGACATGACACCCAAGCGGAACGCGACAGGCAGCGAAGAAGAACCACTGTAGGGAGAGGGAGAGTGAGAGAGAGAGAAAGAGAGAGGGAGTGAGAAAGGGAGAGAGAGGAGAACTACCTTGGGCAACCCTCAGCCTCAGGCGGGCTGCTCTTAATCAAGTGTTGACAAGCTACAACAACAATTTCACAATTGCATTTTAATCAACTCGCCCAGCGTATACCCTGTACTGTTCTACCCCTCCCCCCCGTCCCTCCATCTCTTTTCTCTTCTCGCTCTTCCACGCTTTGGTTTAGTTTTCATTTAACACCTTTTTCTCGCCTTTGTTATAATTTTTGTCGCATGTTGTTTTAGGCGCACCGCATCGGCAACTGCAACTGTTTCCCCTCTCCCTTTCCTTGCCTACATACCTTTCTCTTTTTGTTGTATTTCTATTTTTATTCAATTTTTCAGCTGCCCCTTCTTTTTTTTTTGGCTGATCTGTTGTTGACTTTGCCAATTGATGGATTTTTAATTCAGTCCTATTTTTTTCTAGGGGTTTTTTTTTGTAATAGGAAACTGTATATAGCAAATTAATCGTAGGTTGTTTTCGTGCAGATTATTCAAAGTGATTAAATAAATACAGTTGAAATAATAAGAGTACCGTATATGAATTTCATAGGGAAATTTGGGTATGTAGAAAGTACTCTATAGCTCGGAGAAAGTAATTGAAATTTCTTAGTTTATATTTTTGTTATACTTATGAAATTTCTTTAATAATTATATCTATCTATTTGTCTGTTTGAACTCACAGATTTCAGTTAATATAAAATTGAAGATAGCAAATTTGTCATGTAAGTTGCGGTATACCATACGCTTCTAAAGTCTATTTCAAATGTTGGATGCCACGCCCCATGCGCAAGAAAATCGTTAATTTGCGTTTCTTAAGCAAAGTATTGTAGTGTTCAGTTTTCTGATTCGACATACACATAGATGCACACTACGAGTATATGCATATATATTACAAATTTCAAATTAATTGGACTTATTTATTTATTGTTTTTTTATATCTATTATAAGTTTGAAATTTTTTTTTTAAGTTTGAAATTTTAATTTCTTTGGCTTGGCCAAAAATCAAAGAAAAGGGAAGTTCATAGTTGAATAATATATAGTTATAATATATAATAGTATATATTATATTAGATTTAATGGTATCAAGCTTAATTCGATTTTAATTATATTTAAATATTTCCTGCTCTGCATCCCTGTGCGGGTCACTGTGGTCAGCCATTTTGTTTAGTTGTTGTGGCATATGTTCAGCCAATTCACAGTCCTCACAGGCTGCGTGGACGGAGACGGGGGTCACTTGTTAAGTTGGCCCCGAGGCCAAAGGCAAAGCAGAGAGGAGGAGGGGTAGGGTATGGAGAATCGGTTGCAAAACGATTTAAGCTCTCACCCGTCCCATTCCCCCCTCTCACTCTCTCTCTCTCTCTCTCTCCCTCATGCAACTTTGAAGCAACATTTGAGTTGAGGAGCATCATCGGGCAAGGTGTTTCATTTCACATATCAAGCCTACAAGTTGTTACTGCCAGGCGCGAAATACCCGAGCTACCCGAGTTACCCTCACCCCCTCTCCCGCTCCCCCTCCTCTCCAGCTGCGACATTAACATGTCCTGGATGTGTGTGTCCTGTGCTGCTGCTGCTGCTGCTGCTCATGCCTGTTGTCATTGTCAACGCAAATCTGTTTTGATTTTAATCCTGCTTATGCGCTCGTCTCGTTGTTGCATGCCACTGCTGCTGCTGCTGCGGGGCATGCAACCGGCCTGCCTGCCTCCTTTCAATGCTGTGCAGCGTTCCGTGCTGCCTCTTGCTGTTGTTGTTGAACACAAATCCGCTGTCCTTGCTCTGCCAGCAGAGGATGATGATTATGCGCCTTAAGTGCCGAAATCAATGCACACAAATGGCCAAATTACATGCTCAGCAGGGGTGTAGAGAGCCACAGAGAGAGAGAGAGATAGAGAGAGAGAGGGGTGGAGCGGGTGGGTAGGGCAGGGTATCCAGAGCTGGGCAGGGAAATTCGCAAGTGTTGCTTGCAACTGTTTTGTTTATTAATCAATTGAGTTTTCCATGCCTCAAAATGATCCCCCCTGCTCCTTCCCCTGTGAACCGCTGCACGTGAAGAAATCCTATGAAAATAAAAAAACGAAATAGAAATAGAAAAAAATTGAAAAAAGTAAATAAAATTCGAGTGTGCTGCGCGAAACTTAGTTAAGTAGCGTGTGCATTTGACACTTGTTAAAATATTTGCGCCTGTCTGCCACACTCACACACACACCGACAGCACACACACACTCACTCGTAGCTGAACACTTGAGCCACTATACCAGGACGTGGTCCTGGCGGGGTTGTTGCCGGCTTTGGCCCGTCCGCACTGTCGCGTATTTAGCGAACGTGTTTTCACAACTAACAAGGTTGTTAATTTTGTTGTTGTTGCTGATTCTGCTGCTGCTGCTGCTGCTGCTGCACGTCGTCCGCTCTCTTGCGGCACTATTTTTATTTTTATTTTTATTTTCATTTTCATTTGAAGCTTTGCCTTTTCACACCCAGCCAGAAATGCTCATGTCCTGCGAGTCCCAGGTTCTCGTATTTTATTATATACCCTAACCTTAGATGGGGAGTACATTAGCTTTGGCATTAGTTGGAGGAATAAAAAAATATATACAATATATAACTTCAAATGTCAGACTTGCTCACTAAATATTAATTTTTAAAGATTTTTAAATTTATGAAGAATTTATAATATGCTCCAAAAATAATTTCATATACCACCAACAACTTGAAATATTTTTAATTTTTTTTAAAGCGAACATTTAATTATAATATTTGGAGGTCTTAAAAATAATTAATAATTAATGGAATTTTACAAAATTTCAGTTAAGAAAAAAACCTCAGAGCGTCGTATAGCTGAAAATATAAGTAATGATACGAAACAATATAAAGAAAATTTTGAGAAAGTTATACAATTTTTGTAAATATTGTAAATTATTTTCTATAGATTTTCCTTTTCTTTATTGCTGTTATTATATAATAATCGAAATTATATAAAAACATTTTATTAATGACAAAAATGCACAAGTCCATTAACTTTTATATAACGCAATTTTAATTTTCTTTAAAAATATAAACATTTATAGAATTATTAAATTTGAAAATTCCTTTTTTGATGAACACAATTCAAGTTTTGAGCATTTTCTAAAAGTTAGTTAGTTTAGTTTAGTACTTAACTCATTTATGCCTTACTATACTAACTATTTGTTATTTACATAATATTTTTAACAAGCGTAAGGGTATACGTGTTTCGTCCTTGTGTTTATTATTCTTTCTGCTCGTATTTTATTTTTATTTTGTCGCCATCGTCAACGTTGAATCTGCTCCTGCTGCTGCTGCTGTTCCTGTTTATTTTACGGGGCAGTGACGATTATGTAGCTCCCCCGGAATGGGAACGGGACAGAATGTGCTGAATATTTGGACAAGGCAAAGGGGGATGACTGGGAGGGGGGCGGCAACAGAGGAAACCTCAGCCACATCCGATACTCCGGCGGCGTTGGCCATTTTGTGTTTGGATTGATGCGTCCCGGCGAGAATGGAGAGAACTAAATACTTTGCACAAGCGACGACGACGAGGACGAGGACGACACATGACAAACGATGACAGGCCAAGCAAGGGGTCAAGAGTGGAGTAGAGAGAAGGGAGATGAAGAGGAAGATGCGATAGGTCTGCTGTTGACTGGGTAAAAGCATCCTTCAGTGAGCTTTGTGCTTGTTGGTTTAAGAAAATTATTAAGGATATTTTTGTGGTGCTGATGAGTTTGCCGAGTACTTTTTTGGGGACAGGGGAGGGTCCGGGACTTTGACTGACCAACCTCCAAGTGACCCAAGTAAACAGCATGATGTGTGTGTGGGTGCACGTGTGTGTGTGTGTGTGTTGGTTAAGTGTGCGACCAGCGTTGCGAGCACAAATAGCAAAACAGGAAGCTCAAGTATGTTTACAGTTGACAACGCCAGAGGAGTCCCGATCCCGTTCACCATCCTCATCCCCATGCCGCATCCTCTTGAAACCCCTTGGCCGCTGCTGGAATGGGACAATCGCTGTGGCAGTGGCATCCAGGCACGTAGTGCCAGAGCCCGCCTTTGTTTGTCTCTCTCCCATGTCCAAGTGGCGCTTCCATCTCTCCCTCTCTCTCTCTCTCTCCCTTTCTCACACAGCGTGTGTGTGTGCAAGTTTGAGTAATGGACGCTTTTATTTGAGCTCCACATGCGCACATATAGTCGACCCTCCGACCTGGCCATCCCTCCCCCTCTGCCAGCCTCCCGTTGCAGGCTTTGTGTCAAAAGGGGTCAAATGGTCTAAGGCTTCCCACACGTTGCCGCTGCCGTTGTCGGCCATATTTGTGTTTGCTTTCGCAACGTTTTTGGCTTCATTATTATTTCGTTTCATGGCGTATCAATCACTCATATAAGTATTATATATATATATATATATATATATGAGCTATATGTCTGTGTGTATATAGACAGCCTCCTCTGGCAAAAGGTTATCCGCAATCGCAACTTGGTAGCAAATAAGGTTAGTTGGGATTCGATTGCTTGATATTCGGTTTAAATGAAAGTAATAATAGGTGAAAGCTTATATGCTCTCTGTATAGCTATAAACTGACTATAGATAGCTGTATACAATAGTTTTTACTATCGATATTTATAGTGAAAATCGTTAAGGAGTGATTATCTTGCATAATATGGACAATAATAATGGGAACTCGATGTTGAATTGTAAATTGTGCTTGAATTCTTTTGAAGTTTAAAATTTGAATGACTAAACTTTTGATCCTAATTATTTTGCTTTATTTGGAACATGGTACTGTATGAAGAATTATAATAGAATTTGTTGTAAACTGATGATATTATAGAAAAGTTAAGTGTATATCGTACATATAAAAACAATTTGGTTTATAGAAACAAAAAAAAAAAAAAAAAAATAAAGACATAGTAACATATTAATAAATTATAATAATCGTACAAATTTTAACTGAACAAAAATATATAGGCTCTAAAAGTCTGTGCCGTGATTTAATAATATAATAATCATAATATTAAAATTAAAAAAACACTATACAAAATCACTAACTTATTACTGTGTTTTTTTCCTAGAGTAGTTAAGAAATAAATATTACTGAACAAGAATATGTGTGTATACTATATAGCAGCCATTATAAAAGTCACATATTTAATGCTGTGACCTACACAAGGACACAGTCAGAGCTTTCTTTTGATTCAGAAGATGAATAATTCAATAATTTGACTAAACAAGTTAATATATATTCACTATATTAACTATAAATGTCATTTATTAAATGCTGTGACTTATACAGTGACTCAGTCACTATACAAATTAGAAAACAAGGAAATTTGACTGAATAAGAATATATATAAAATTTATATTTTAATGCTGTGGCCTATACAGTGACTTAGTCCGATTATCCCTTTTTACTAGAGTATACAAATTTGTATGCCATTCATTTATATTGTACACAAACTGACGAGTGCCCAAAGCAACGACTGACAAATGGAGAGCGCTGTGCGGGAATGAGAGAGTGAGTGAGGGAGTGGGTGAGGGAGTGAGTGAGGGAATGAAGGGGCTGCTGCTGCTGAGTGTCGAGTGCAAATCAGTGCGATTGCTCGAACTTGTAATTGATGATGATTTGTTTACCTTTTGTGTTACCCATTTATTATGATAAATCACGAGCGATGAACGCTTAAGGACACTCGATAATTCTCTGTCCTTGCTGTGCTTGATATTTTTAGTGTTTGGAATCGACGCGCTCTAATTGAATGCGAAACATGCGAGTGAAATATTTGCACAAGCGTTCCCCCCCCCACCATTCACTCCTCTTCTGTCTGAGCTTCACAATGCTTGCAATGTCACAAACACAGTCGCAGTCACAGTCACAGTTCACAGCATCCAGTGAATCCTCCCGCCTGGCTTTATCCTTATTTGCTTTACGAATATTTTAGCAACATTTCATGCGACTGTGTCGCCAGGCAGCTAATCGTTTTTGCATTCTTCTCCTGAGCTCATTTAATGCCGCACGCGTGACCCTGATTACCATATGAAAGACTAAAGATATTTACATTTATATATATATAAAGTATTTGCAAATTATGCAATTGAGCATAAAAAGTGGGTGAAAATGAGCGATAAAGTGGAAGGGATAATCAAGCTAAGCGATGGCTGCAGCTGTGCGCTTCAATTATAGAAATTATTTGAGAAAAAAAATATATATGTACTCGACAATTAGAAGTACTTGTTCATTTATATTGGTAATGGGAACTTTTTACACTCGTGGTCAGTATTATCCTGTATTTCACTTGGAAATCATATTTTCTGCTTATTTGAATATACAAAAAAATCAATAAAGTTGCTCGTAGAATAGTTGTTGTCCAGCTTTAAAAAAATTGTATTTATTTTATTTTTCTTCCGATATAGCATTTTATTCATGGTTTTAGTTTTAGGATAGAATGGTTTAAAAGTTTTTGAAATATGAAAAATTAAAAAAAAAAATGTATTTGTTGTGAATTTGATAATGGTCCCCCCTGTAATTTTTTCAGAAATTTTTTTTTTTTTAATTTTTAAATCGGCTGCTTTTACTTTTAATCGATTGCGGAGGTCAAAATTAGTATAAAACAAGTGTTTAAAATTGTTTTTGAGGATACTTAATTTTTGGCCACAAATCAAGTGAAAGTCGCCTAAAAATATGACATGTAAGACACTCGACAGGACCAGTTTCCCCACTTTCCTAACTTCATAACTTCCTTAAAAATCAAACGATTTTCTTCGGGTAAAGCATTTTATTCGTGGTTTTAGTTCTAGAATAGAATGGCTTTATCGTTTTTGCAATATGTGAAATTCAGAAAATTTTTATTTTTTGTGAATTTGATAATGGTCCCCCCTGTAAATTTTTCAGAATTTTTTTTTCTTAAAAATTTTAATTTGGCTGCTTTTAGTTTTAATCGATTGCGGAGGTCAAAATTAGTATAAATCAAGTGTTTAAAATTGTTTTTGAGGATACTTAATTTTTGGCCAAAAATCAAGTGAAAGTCGTCTAAAAATTTGACATGTAAGACACTCGACAGGACCAGTATCTTCACCTTCCTAACTTCATAACTTTCTTTAAAATCAAACGATTTGCTTCGGGTAAAGCATTTTATTCGTAGTTTTAGTTCTAGAATAGAATGGTCTTAAAGTTTTTGCAATATGAAAAATTCTGAAAATTTTTTTTTTTGTGAATTTGATAATGGTCCCCCCTGTAAATTTTTCAAAATTTTTTTTTCTCAAAAATTGTAAATCGGCTGCTTTTACTTTTAATCGATTGCGGAGGTCAAAATTAGTATAAAACAAGTGTTAAAAATTGTTTTTGAGGATACCTTACGACACGTTATTCGTTCACGTTCGTTACTTTTCTATGGCAACTATACATACATCATACGTGTAGTGTATAAATTTTCATGAAATATCTGGTTTGATCTCTTACTTTCCGATCTATGATTTTTTCAGCAACATATTATAGTTTGAAAAATAGTTTTATATTTAATTTTAAATGAATTAAAAATAAATGATTAACATCGATTGATATTGTGCAAATTGCCTGCAGGTTCTTTTGATTATTTCGAAAATTGAATTGAATTTTCTTTAAATTCATATTAATGTTTCTCTGCTTTTTTAATCCCTTCCAGTTATGCCGTGATCACAGGATTGATTGGAATGCTCTCGCGTCGTTGCATGAAGGTGCGCGAGTCCATTGAACAGAATCAGAGCGTCATGTTGAGCCTGTTGACCACGTTGGGCTTCCTGACCCGTTTCATTGATGTTTGTCCGCCAGGTGAGGCAGTTGAAAACTCGCACCTTTCGCACCTCTCTCCCCCCTCCAGCAAATAGGACTTCTAATTGATCGTGCTTCCTCTTTTTTTCAGGTCCTGCCGATCCCACACGTTTGCTGAGCAACGCCAAGTCCACTGAGCTCTTTGGCACCGTCTCAATGCTGACCGGCTGCGTGGTGCCTATCGGTAGGTTGGGTTTTTTGTTTACTATATTATACAATACATATGGTAGTATACCATATATACATTATATGTACGAGACCGAACAGTAGCCGGATATTTGACTCGACTTCGCGGGGTGCTAATTGCGTGTGTGCAGGGCGCTCTACGTGAGATCTGGACTCGGGCGGAAATTAAATTTGATTATTTTGTGCAAGTCGGTAAAGTTGTAAAGTTGTGTGCGTATACCCTGTAGCCGTAAACAGTAAAGGGTATGCTAGGAGGACAGGAAAATTAATGGAGGAGTTAACATTTTAGATTAGAGGTTAATTATTATGGTACATTGTCATAAGTTAAGAAAAAACGTACGAACTCAGCTATAATAATGAAAAAACTTGTATTATATGTTAATTACCAAGTTTTTAGTAAATGTTATATTGTTAGGGAATGTTGGAATATATTTTATATTATAATTAAATGAAAATAGTTTCTAGTGCAATTTCCTGGCATAATTCTATATTTATTTAGATTCCAGCTTAGTATTTTCAGAATTAAAACAGATAATAATTTAATACTATTTTTAAGCAATTTCCGGGATATTTATTTTGATCTAAGTTGTTTTTGGAGTTAAGGTAGCGAATTTTGTTAAAAACAGCTTTGGAATATTTTAAATTAAACAAAACTAAATCAAAAAAAAATTTTTTAAGTAATTTGGTTGCAGAATTTTAAAATGCCTTTGGATCTTTGCTATCATTAGAATAAAAGCAATGAAATTTTGTGTAGACATTGCTATAAATATGAACAATATTGGGTATATTTCAAATTTTAGTCATAACCGTCTAAGAGCTAAGATAGAAGTAAATTAAAACTATTTATAGGGCATCTACCTAGTCAAGCGCACTCCACATATTTCTTTTGATTTTTACAAGCCAACAAAACGCCTTGTTATATAGTATACGCTCAATCCTAGCTCCAATATCCGTTCTACAGGTTACGTTTTACTCATCTTCTTCTCCTTTTCATTTTTCTTCTTTTTTGTTCTTCTTTTTGCAGGTGAATGCATTCCACCGCGCACGACCGCCTTGGCGGCATCGACTTTTAATCTTTACGTGTCGCTGGCTTCGGTGGATGTGAACACTTTTCAGGTGAGTTGTCAGTTGTCAGAGGGTCCCGCATATACCCCAGACTTTCCCTGTCTCCCTGCCTCCCACACACTCCGAACCCCTCTCTCTCTCTCTCTCTCTCAACCCCTCTCTCTGAGTCTCTACCCGCTGCTCAAGTGGACAAACGCTTAAACAAATCACAAAGTCAGCCCGTTGAAAATTTCATTAGATTGACTTGACGTTTTATTTCTCTCTCTCTCGCTCTCTTTCTCTCTCTCTATCGTCTTTGCTCTGCACTTGAGAAGTTTGTCGCACGTGAAATCGGCTGAAAAAATTGCGAAAATCCCCCAACAACAAGCGGTGTCTAGAGCAGAGAGAGAGAGAGAGAGAGAGGGGAAGATGTGCGGGGGGAGTTTGTAAAAAAGTTTAGAATTCAGTTTAGAAAATGTTTAGACGGAAAAGTTTGCGCCATTTTGGCGGTTGCGCGCCATGATACGCAGGCATAAGAGACATTTGCATATTGTCAGGTGAGGAAAGGACGTTGGGGGAGGGGAGAGGGGGAGGGTGAAGGCGAAGTGCTGATGAGGTTTGACGCTTGTGTATTTGGATACGAAATGACAAACAACATGAGCTCCATTGAACCGCAATGGCGGCTCTGCTTGACATTTGGTTAACTTTGTTGGCAGCTCGACTTGGCGGCAACTGCTGCCGCTGCTGCTGCTGCTGCGGTTGCGAGGGCGGTTCCAGCAGTTACTATGTGTGTGTGTGCGCGCTTGACACTTGGCAAACAAGTGTAGAGACTGTCTTTGGCGCTTGAAATATGCAGGGGGGCAGGTGGAATTTGCCTTGGAGTTGATGAAACGGCATATGAAATAAGTGAATGCGGCACTGATTGAGTACATGATTGTGTGGCCAACTGACGGGCGGACTGACTGACTGACTGTCTCTCTGCCTGCCTGCCTGTCTCTCTCTCTTTCTGCCTGCCTGTCTCTCTCTCTCTCTCTCTGCCTGCCTGCCTGCCTATTTGACTGACTGATTGTCTAACTGATGATTGCCTTGTCTACATTTCATTTCCTGCTGCGCTCTGTCAATATTTGTGACCCAGCTTCAAGTTGTCTACGCCACGCCCCCTTTCCCCGCCCCACTCTCCCTCTCTGCTCTGCCAGCTGCACTTGACAAACTAATTTGTTGCGCAAACTTTGGCAGCCATTTGGTGGATTAGGCCAAGTTAAGCAAAAACTTGCTTCGACGTTTATTTGTTTTAAATTACCACGAAAATAGATAAAGCCTCCCCGAAAAATATACTTATTGCTCTGTCTCACTGTCTCTCGGTCTGTCTCCGTTTCTGGCTGGCAAATAATTTGATTTGGTTTTAATCAGCAAGAGATACACACGCACACACGCACACTCGCACACACAGCTCAGTTTTCGAGTGCCCCTGCTGCCGCTGCCGCCGCTTCTGCTGCCTGGCAAATATTGACTTTGTAAAATGAAATTTTCAAGTTTAACCCAAGCACAAGGCAGCGCATTCGGCACACAGATACACACACACGCACACCCTCCGCACACACACACATCCCTTACACACACACAGAGAGTCAGAGCAAACGCAGCTCGTTTGATTGTTTTTTTGAAGGATGCCGCGCAGCGAATTCGCGGGCTCTCTGAGCCATGCACAAATCCTTCTCGCTCATATCCTGCCTAACCTATACAAGCCTGCCCGCCTGTGTGCCCCGCCTCCCCCGCCTTCCCTGCCTGCCTTAACCCAACTCCTACAGCAGCAGCAACGGCAACGGCAACCAGGCACGTCAATTGTTTGGCTAAATATTTGCTTAATACTCGTACAAGTTGCCAGTTTCGGTTTTTCGGTTTTCCTTTATTTTATTTTCTGTTTTGTTTTTTTTTTTCGTCGACCACTGTGCAATTGTTTTGTTTGCGAGGGTAGTTTAAGTCATTCGGCAGTGTGTGCCACAATCAGTTAACGCTTCACTGGCAAAATGACTGTGATTAGCATAAAGCGAGAGACTTATTGCCTGGCAAGGTGTTTGTAGTTGGGTTAAGAGTTCGATATAAATATGTTCGTACTTGAAGCGATTGGAAATTCTCGATATTTTCAAAATTAATCTTTGCTTAGCTCTTAGAGGTGTAGAGAGTTAAAGTAATTTAAATTCATCGATATTTATTGTTTTATTATAATATATATGGCATAATGTTATTTTATATACTTTTATATTGATTCTTTTTTATTTTAACTCGATATATTTATAAATTTACAATTGTTTTATCTTCAGCTCTTTATAAATTATTTATTTAAATGCTTATCGATATGTCCGATAACTTTCGCTTATCGAATAAAATTAAATCCTTTTCAAGCTGCACATTTTATAATATAACATTCAGCTGGACAATAAAAATAATTTATCTATAGCTATACCTTAACAAGTAAAGGAAATGCAAATGCTCCCTACTATTTTGTTATGCATTTTTAAATTGTAATTAATTTTAAAATATTTATCGATGATTATCGAGAAAACTTTAAACCTTTTTACATATTTTACTACTTAATCAAATATCAAATACTTAGCTACACTCAAATTACTCGCGCTTCTAGTTTCTTCAGTTAACTGTATATATTTTACAGGGTATAAGTAAGTCATGTTGTTGTTGCTTTTCCTTTTTTATTTTCTGTTTTGGCCTTCGCTCGCCGCACGGCTGCCAAAGCAAACAAATTAGAAGCGAGCGAGCCCGACACGGCACTCGTCGTCCTGCTTCGTTCCGCTATGCAAATAAATGTGTACCACACACACCACACACACACACACATACACCACACACACACAGGCACAACAAACAATTGAGCACTTCACTTCCTGGTTGAAACAAGTGGCACTCTTTGCTATTTGCCTTGACTTAATTAAAACATTTGCACAGTGATTCCACAATTTTTGTTTCGCCAATTAAGTGACCCACACACTCTATCCCCATCTCTCTCCCTCTCTTTTACAGGATGTACTCTCGGTGGAGGGACCCTTATCGCTGAAATTGCTCGATGTGCTGACATTAATACTCAACTATAGCGTCAGTCAGGCCATCGATGTGAAGAGCGGCGAGAGTTCCACCATGCTAATCGATTTGATAGCATCTTTGGCTTTCTTCAGCGTTAACAATCGTCGGCATCAGGATCTCTTAATCTCTGAACAATTTGCGGTGATCTTCAAGAGTTTGGCCAAGCTGTCGTCACAGTTTAATCCGGTTATTTATCCTTTTCTGGTCACCATGTGCTATAACAATGCACCGGCCAGGGAGCTCATATCACGCGACTTTGATCTAAGGGTGAGTGATCTGTGCAAATATATAGTAAGGGTAAACTATCTATATATATATATATATTTCTTTCTCTTTGCAGTTCCTGGACGAGTACAGCAAATCGGATGCGGCCAAGCGGAATCGTTTGATTCAAATGATGCACAACCCGAACAGCAATAAGAATAGCAGCAACAACAGAGCTTGATAACGATTTTGATCTCTGATCTCTCTCTCTGTGTGTGCCCGCTCTCTGCCAGTGTGTGTGTATCGCCCACAAAGTGATATTATTTTCAAAGAAAATCAAAATCAAAAAACTAAAAATCGAAAAAAAAAACAAAAACCAAAACGACTCGAAACATTCGCGCTTCGCATTGATGAAGGCAACAAAATGATTTACAATATTTTTACATGCATAATTTATAATCACAGAAGATACTTACAATTAGTATTTAGTATATCTAACTATCTATTCGTACGCTAGCAAATAACACACATCATAATCATGCCTCTCTCTCACTCTTATACATTCAATAAGAACAGAAACTCGCATAGTTTTATACCATTATTATCTTATATCATTGTAATTTATGTTAGTTGATTTTTGAGACAAGTATTATTAACACACACACACATCTCTCACTCGCACACATTCATCTTAATCTATCTATCTCAGTTCATAACTATTTTGAAAATTCTCAGCTTAAGTTTTCTCATTGTGTGATTAACTCTTTTATTTGTATTTTTTTTTATGAATTTCAAGAAGTAATATCATCGTTACTCGCCAGTTTAATATAGTTTTAAGTTTTCTCACCTAGTGCGACAAGGCAAGCTCTTATGCATAGTACTTTTCTATCAAGACTTTTCTGTCCAATCAATTATTATTAATATAAAATAATAAAGAAATATGTGAACAATTTTCTTCTGATTTATGGCTTCACTCCACATTATTTAGATTGGGTTTTTAAATGGAATTTCACACAGTACAATATTAAATGGAAATCTGGTAATTATCTGGGTAAGTTTTGATATATAAATATAACTTCATTTACAAAGAACTTAGGCTTCTCTATAGGTGTTCTTGAACTGACATTAATAATTAAATATAATGAGGGAAATCAAGAAAAGTATACTGGAGAATCTAATAAACAAACTTCGAAATAGAAGAATATTATAATAAATATATTTATAGTACAGAGCAAAAGGTTATAGAAGTACTTTAATAACTTGGTTATTTTTGTTTAGATTTCCATTAAACTTGTAGTATATTTAAATGTAGCTGAACTCATCACAATACTATGTGTTAGTGGGGTACTTAAGTAAATATTCTTAGAGAGTACCTTAAAAATATCGCTTAGATTTCCCAAGGGTCAGATAAAGGAACTGCTCTTTGAATACATAGAAATGTATGTTTATATACATATTACCAACATCTGCTAAATGCGCTCGTCTCAGCCTACCTACCTACCACCCTCCCTCCCCCTAAGAAAGGTAAACAATCCATCTTATATAGATAGAGTACATAGTACTGTTGGTATCTGGCGATTCAACCTGCGCAGGTTGCGTTTTATTCACGTTTGAAGTGCTGCAGACAATGCGGGCTCGGGATGGGCTGGCTGTGTGTGTGTTTGCAATTTCTTTTGGGGCACACAAATTAAAAACGACAATAATAATGTGCCTAGCTATTTGTGGGCGTGTCCGGGGGGTCGTCGGTAAGTGAGAGAGAAAGAGAGAGAGAGAGAGAAGAAAACTCATCAGGGCGACAGTTCCATGTACTCTGAGACAGCGTGAAGCGTCTTTTGTCTTCAACCGAATGGGGGGCGTGTGCGTTGAGCTGTCCATTGTGTCATTGTCCACGTCGTTGCACCTAGCCTGAATAATGTCACAAAGCGTGGGCGGGGGCACAGAGACAGGGACATGGGGGTTCAACGACAACGACAACATCTAATTTCTTTGGACATTGTACGTGTGGGTTTTTTAATGCTGCCATATGCACAACCCCCGCCGCGCCACAGGGTTGGCGAATTGTTAAAAAAAAATACATCCGAGTGCCGAGCAAATTGAAAGGCAGGCAGCAGCACACGATAATAACAATAATATAAAATACAAGTAAAAGGCCTCAAGAAAAACCTCACTCAGGCGACAGATTGAAGTCACTCGACTCGAAATGAATCGCGACAGGCACCGAACAGCCCCCACACAATCAAACATCGCATCGCAACGCAATCGCTATCGCAATCGCATAAAGGGTTCGGGCATATGGCCTGGCGCAAGTGTTATGTAACAAAAGCGTAACAAAATGAAAAAGTGTGATCGGAAATATACGATACAAAACATGTCGGTAAAGTTAAGAGCAGAGTGTAGAAGTTAGAGAGTGAGAATTAGATGAGATTATACACAGTATTTATTATGTAAGATTAATGCCATAAGGTCGAGTCTGGTAAAGTTAAGAGAGTTAGTGTAGCTTATATGGCATTTAATAGAAATTATATGATTTTTTAGATCTCCCATAAGAATGTTTTACTTAAAAAGTCTCTAAAATAAAGAATTAGACGAGGATATAAGTCCATTATTCTAGTTTTAGTCAATTAAAATTGAATATAAAAGGTTATTAATGATATCATAAGTAATAGAGTCAAGAATAAAGGTAATAATATTAAAGAAAAAGTACATAACGATAATAAACGTTTATTATAGTTAATAAAATATAGAAAAATTTTCTAAGAATAATAAATAAATTATGAAAAACTTGTTTGTTTTTTATTTGAGAAAAAGTTAAAAAATAAATTATATAATAAATTAAAATATAAATTAAACATTATGTTTTTTTTGAGAAAAAATTTCTAAAAAAAAAAAAAAAATTTAATAAATTATATACAATTTTTTTTTTGATAATGTTGAATATTTTCGAAAAATAATGTGCAATTTCTGATATATTGAAAGACGGCAAACTTTTAGAAAGAATTTCTACAATCCTACCCAGTTAGGGTATGCTAGCAGTCGTTAACAATTTTCTATACATTTTGTTGGGAATTTGAAGCGCAAAATCAATGAACAAATTGGTGTTAGCAGAAGCCAAGTGCTTGGTGGAAAGGGGAGAAATGGGAAGTTAGAAGGGCAGCAAAGTGTATACTATA
Source organism: Zaprionus kolodkinae (assembly GCA_018901885.1). Taxonomy (NCBI): domain Eukaryota; kingdom Metazoa; phylum Arthropoda; class Insecta; order Diptera; family Drosophilidae; genus Zaprionus; species Zaprionus kolodkinae. Next base: position 4,721,665 of record JAEIFM010000508.1, read on the forward strand.
CTACAATACAAGCAAGTCAGCACTTTATCTACATATATACTATATATGCATAAATATAGTCAACCAGATGAGGGGTTCCAGGCAAATGACAGTGCGACAAACAACCCTTTCGAGGCGGGGGGGAGAGAGAGATCCATAAGGCTGTAATTGCCATGTAGATGTGGTCGCTGACTTTGGCTCTAATTGTGCAGTACAGCACAATGAATGGAAATGAATAAAAGAGAGACAGAGAGAGGGAGAGAGAGACGATGGGTGACTAAGCAGAGCGAGTGACAAAGTCAATATATCACAAAATACCAATTTGGGACGCGTTGGCTCCTCAATCAAAATTATGACAAAACAACAATAGAGCAAAGGGAGTACGACAACAGTTGCAGGTACAACAACAATATGGTAAGTACGACCGACAACAACAAAAACATCAACTACCCCTTGGGGAGCTGCGTTTTGTGTAGATTAGTTAAGCGCGTAGGCGAATGCCAATTAAAATGAAAAAGTGACTTCCATGTTGCGTGCAACGAGCGCATAAGGTTCCAGCTAGCTATACGTGAGTCCATCGAGGGGTAGACTAGGGATGGGAGTGGGAGAGATCTGCCACGGGTTGGGTTTGCTTAGGTATTTTTTTTTTGGGTTTGGTCCCTTGTCCAGCTTAAAGCCACAAAGTTAATTGCAGCTTAAAGAGCAGCACAACAAACTGATTTCAAGGTGTGCCCCAACAGTTAGACAAACAAATTTCGTATTTCGCGCCTTTTCCGCAGACCCTAAAAAAATGAAATAAAAGAAAAGCAGGGTAAACTGGAGAATGTTGACCAAAGCAAGATAAAACAACAAAATTACAAATTGCAGGAACCTCGCTAGGGTAGGTTAGACGTATAGTTCTTAAGGTATGGTAAAGGAACTTGATGTGGTGTGAAGCAGTAGAACTTAAGCTGAAACTTTATAGTTTTTATTTTTTTTAAAAAATATAATATAGAAATTTAAAAATTAAATTTAAATAAAATTTAAAATATTATTTATATAATATGAAGCAACTAAATAAAGTAATATATAAAATAAGATAAGTTTCTAGTTGTATAAACAGAAACCTTGTAATCGTATGTCATGCGTTACGCTTTGAAGAAAATCTAAAGTAATATTAGAAAAATAATAATATATAATATTAATATATATTTAATTATATTGTATGTATAAGCTTAATTTATCCAATTATTAACTTTCTGTACAGTATTCTTAAGTATATATTTTTTTTGTCTTCTGCTCAGAGATCTTAACTATACTTAAATGTAGTGTTAAAAAAAACTTCTAGATCATATATACGCCCTCTTCCAGAATAGGGAAAGTTGATGGTTCATTTGACTCTTTCCGTTTTGGTTTTTCATTTATGTTTTCCCTGCTGGGCTTGGTTGAGGTCCATCCGTCGTACTCTATATATGGGTCTATTCCCAGTGTCTGTGCTGGACTTCCGGGCAGGATACGCTTCTAATTTGTTTACAAGCGTCGACGGGCCGGTTGACGTGTCCAGGGTACATTATGCGCGATGCAAGGCCTGCGATAAGCAGCTGGACAGGACGCACAGAACTCCAGGCCAGGGGAAGCTTTGCTGACTTTGCGACTTTGGACACTATTTTGATTGCGTGTGGGCGCACGCAGATGACCTTACGATGACACCCAGCTGATTATAAAGAAATACTCGTTTGCAACGCCCCCTGCCCTCTTCCCACTGCCCTCTTACCCCTCTGGTTGGTTGCGTGTGCGACTCAAATTCAGCGGAAATGTTTGCTGCAAACGTTAAATTATGTAACTAACACACGAGGCAGAAAGCAAAGGCAGCAGCAGCAGCAGCAACACGGACATGGGAACGGCAATGGGAAAGGAAGGGGAAGGGGAGGGAATGGAAGGGGCACTGTCAGGACTTGCTGCTGGGCCGCATTGAAAATCAGCGAACCGCAGTGGGCTAAGCTGCTGTCCGTGTCCATGTTGAAGTCCTTAAGCGGCTTTGCCTGCAGCTCTCTCTGCGTTGCTCATTTGCACGTGAGTCGCAGCCAGTGAAGCGTCAAGGCTTAAACGTGGCATGGGGAGGGAAGCGGGACGGAGTGGAAGAGGATGTGGATGTGGAAGTGGGAAGTGGAAGAGAAGGAATACGCAGTCCACGACTATGTGCAACTATTTGTGCCAGAACACAGAACATTCGCGCGGGCTTTGCTTTCAGCTGCAAATTTATGGCCACATAAATAACACAACAGAGAAAACCAGTGGCAGCCACAGAGAGCCGCAGAGCCCCAACAGCAACAGCAACGGCAACAGCGAGTGAGAGAGACAGCGATAGCTACGAGTATAAACGGGTAGTTGGGCTAGACGAAGTTGCAAATACTCTACACATCGTTGGAGTTGTGAAAAATTCATTTTGAATTCATTCATTCATTCATTTGAAATTCAAAACGAATAAAATAATAAATTAATATTTAAATAAATAAAATTTAAAATATTTCTAAATTTTTAATTTACGTTTGTATACTCTTATATTATTGAGTCGAAATAGTTAAATAAATAGAAATAATGAGGAAATATTAGCTAGAACTTCATAATTAAGAGTTCTCGAATAACGTAAGTAAAGAGAAGTATATAAGAACAGCATAATATCTTTAGTGATATTTTAATAAAAAAGATCTTAGAGCTATACGCTAACTCAAGTTGAAACTGTGATAAAAATTCGATAGTTTTAAATATTATTAAGAAAACAAAATTATTATATTACATCCAAAAATTATTAAATTATCAGAGAACTATTTTAGATATAGATATTTAGGCTAATTCATGTTATAAGATAATATAAACATTGGCATAATATGAGATCTCTTTCATACTACAATAAGTTTAATTCTTACATATTATGAAATCTAAATATTACATCCAAAAATACAAATAATATAAGTTTTTATTTCAAATCATATCATATTATAAAAATTTAAATTGATGGTATTGCTATAATCAAGAAATTTCGTTGTAAGTTATAGTACAAAACTGACTTTCATTCCTTTCATAATTATTACACAGTTCAACTTCACATCAAAAGTAGACATACCCCATTTGAATAGTGTATTTTAGTCGTAAAAAACCTGATGCCATTTCTTTATTTCATATGCATATTTATAGCTTAAATAAATAACAAATAATAAGGCTATAAATTTGGGCACGCTCTTTGTTTTAATAACAACTAGTCAGAACTGAAATTGAACGACAGAGGGAGATAGGAGAGAGAGTGAGAGAGACCATGGAGAAGAGATCAGAATACATTCAGTAAAGCGTTCAGTTGTTCATTCAAAATATATTAAATATTCATAAATAACAAGTGACAATAATAGTTAGACAAGTGTGTGCTTGACCAGCGCATACCCAGTAAAGAGTGCACACTGTTTTATGTTTATCTCAGTTATTCAGTGTGGCAACTTGATCAAATTTATAGCACATCAAGTACATATACTAAGCTAAGTATATGCAAAGTTTAAGAACTGCAGGTTGAAGATTAGATGATATAATTTGTATATTTTGGAAGAGAGTAAAAAAAATTCTATAAAAGTGTAAAAGTTGCAGCTGGTGTAGATTTATATAAGTTATATGTCATTTATTATTCCGGTTTTCACCTTAAGACTCCCTTTGAGACCCTTGAGAGCTTTACAGGGTATGTAAATCAACTCGACAAATGCTCAAACAAACTATTTACCCACTGCCAAAGAAACAAACTAACTAACAAAACGTTTTTTTTTTTGGGGAGGGGGGGAGGCGACAGACCACATATAGATCAGTTGGGTTGTGGCTTTAGTTTTGGGCCCCGCGGGGGATTTTTTATGCATAAATCAATGCCATGTGGTCTACGCTCTGCTGTGGCTCGGTCTGGTCGGCGATGGGGTTTATCTATGGTACAAATTGCCGTTGCGATAAGAAGGCGGATGCGAGATAAGCAAACGCAGCCGTTTTTATTTTATTTATTTTTTTTTTTATCGCACGATGAATTTGCAGTTGAATTAAGGCCGTGTAAGTGGTTAATTAAACGCCAGACCAGATACTAAATTATAGCATATGTTCTAGCGCCGTAGCATGTAGGCATAAGCGATAAGGTAGACGGAGTTTGGAGAAGCCTTAAATAAAAAGGGCAAAACTGTTATTCAAATTGTTATTCACATCGATTTACAGTCAAAGCTAAATGCAGCATAAAATATTCATGGCATTTTCCTTGAGCGTTTTCCTCTGGCATTTTCATTTTCATTTTCTCGTTTTACCTCTCTCTCTCTCTCTCTCTCCGTCTCTCATTTTTCATATTTTCATTAGACATGTGTCTACATATTTATTATTTGCCCTCGTTGACAGCTTTTTTGTTCGCAATTGCGAGCCAAAGCCATAAGAATCGTTTGTACTTGTATTCCGAGTACCCGAATGAATATGTGAGTATTCAAATCATCTACTTACTTACATGCTATATATACATATGTATATATCCACGTTTCGAGGCATTCAATTTTCATTTTGTTCACCATCGGACTCTGTAGATTTTTCGGCATCTCTGCAAATATTTTCCTCGGTTGTGCCCTGTGTGTGTGTGTGTGTGCGTGTGTGTGTGCACATATTGCATAAATTATTAATGCCAACTTTTATTTTTTTACATATTTCGAAGACAGTTGGCAGTCGACAAATACAAACAGGCATACACATGCACAAACATGCACGCTCAGGCACACAGTCAGTCAGTCGCTCGTCATATTTGCGTGTTTGCATTTAATCATCGAAAACGTTGCAGGCGTCACACTGCCACGCCCACACCACGGTTGTGCTCCTCTTTTTCCTCCTGCTGCTCCTACTCATCCTCCTGCTCCTACTCCTCTTTCTCTTTTTCTCTTTCTGCTTTGCAGTGTGGGGAAAAATTATTTGCATTTGCATAAAGTTTCATTTTTTTCGAAATTTTTGTTTGAATTTTTCATACTCTGCGAATTTTTTTAATGCGGGGTATGCATGACTTGTGCATATGCTGTACCTCACTTTCTTTATCTTTATTTATTTCTCTTACTCTTACTCTATTGATTATCTTGTTATACTTTTCTCTCACTTTAACTCAATATTTCTCTTACTTACTCACTCTGCCTGCATTTTTGCTCTTGCTCTCTCATTCTTTCACGCTTTTAATGACTCACTCGCTCTCTCTCTCTCTCTCTCTCTCCCTTTATTTCTCTCTTAACCTCTTGGCACGCTTTCGATATTATAATATGCTGCACCAAACCGTCACCTGATTTAACAAAGCGTGCTAAAAGACTGTGAAAAAACAGATTAAAGACAGCACGTGGTAGTTGAGACTCTTCTAGAGATACCTAGGTAGTACGTGAGACTAGGCTATAAAGAAAGAGAGGTAAAATGTTCTCACATGTATTTAAAGCAAATGAACAAAAAGTCTCGTTTCCATTAGTTTAGCAACTACTCGAAGCACCTGTTCGTCTTCAGAGACTAGAGAAATGTATCGCCGACAAGAATTACTAAAAATCTATAACTTTTTAAGGGGCAAACGTCTATTTGTCTGCATAGTGATGTTTGCTCTATTTATCCTATTATTATTGACGGCACAAGGTGATAACGATAACGAGCTAGATGATTTCGATGATTGGCTTCTAGCAGAGGCCGAACGTCGTCAGCTGACAGATCTAGAGGATATATTACTCTCTCCCGTGCAACCGATATCGGGTAGAACGATCTTCTTCCATGAGACCAAACGACATAATCTTGCCGAGAAATATGTGCTCAATTTGACAACACGTGTGGCCTGCTCCATCGAATCGGCTGCCCTGCATAATCCCAATTTTCAGATATTTGTAATATTCTCCAGTTCCCTCTATCTGCCCAAACCGGGAGATCGTCGCTTTCCCATACTCGATGCGATACTCAGCTATAAAAATGTGCAATTACGTCAAGTGAATCTCAAGCAATATGCAAAGCATACGCCAGTCGAGAAATGGGTGCAACAGGGTGTACTACAGCGATCCAGGTGAGAATATATATAGCATACATATTATAATAAAATTATAATGATCGATCTCTCTCTTTAGTTTCCTTACCGAACACACCTCCGATCTGCTGCGTCTGCTGAGTCTCTATCGCTGGGGCGGCATCTATATGGACACAGATGTCGTAGTGCTGCGCAGTCTGGAGTACGTGCCCCTCAATTATGTAGGTGTACATGATAATATTACGGTGGGCAATGCCATTATCGGTCTGGAGGCACGTGGACAGGGTCATGAGATTGCCGAGTTATTTTTACGCGAATTCCATGAGAATTACAATGGAAAACTCTATCTGAGCAATGGGCCAGAGTTGATGACGCGTGTGGTGGGCAATATTTGTGGTACCAAAGTTGTGCCAGAAATGCATGATAATCCCAAACGTTGTGGTGGTCTACAGGTCTTCAATCGCAGTGCCTTCTATCCAGTGCATTGGCCAAATTGGACACACTTCTTTGAGCCCAAATATATGGATGAGACCATGGCCAGTAGCAAGGATTCGTATATGATACATTTGTGGAACAAGGTCTCGTATAAAACTATCTATAAGATCGGAACTGACTATGCCTATGGTAAAATAGCACAGAAACATTGCCCCAAGACCTTTGCAGCCACTGGGGAATATCTTTAGAAGCGTTCATATATATATGGTTTTTTTATTGGATTGTAAATTAGTTATAGTTTGGTATTTAATTTAGTTATAGGTATTAGTTATAGGTATGATTTTCTCGCTTGGTAACAATTGTATCATTTGAATGTCATAGTTTGCTTAAGTTTTTTTAAAATTTATTTTTTTCTTAAAATATTACAAATCTATCAAACATGTTTTTTCTTAAATTTCCTCTATATTGTATGACATAAACAATTAGTTCTTTTATATTTATTGAAATATATTATATCTTATATCTGCTTATATTTTATAATAGATTTTTAAATTAGCTGAGGTTTTTTCAAATATTTCTCAGTTATTTACTTGATAATTATGTTTAAACTTTGGAATTGTCTTGTCAGTTATATTTTCTTAAGTATCAAATATCGTTTTACTCTGTAACTAATTGGCAATCTGTATAGATTAAAGAGTTGTCACTTAGACACGAATTAATTGCCGAATCGAGAGTTAAGAGTGTTTCTCAATTGAACGTGCGATATTTTGTTTTATTTTTTTGGGTATGAGGCAGCCACCCAAATCGATATGTCAGGGTGATAATAAAGCTTATCGGGCTATGCGAGTGCCATCAATAATCATATTGATAGATTGAGTGGCAGCAACAGTTGCAGCTGCAGCAGCAGCAACACAAACAGCGACAACTCTGTCAATTAGTTATCATGTTCGTTGTCAGCACGTTTTGATTTCGAGTTTGATTTAATTTTGGGCGACACTAAAAACGAGTATTGCCAACAAAGTTGTTCATATTTGTGGCAAGAGCGAGTGGCTGATTAGATCTGCGGGTTAGAGCAGATATTGGTCGGGTGTATGTACAATATACATATCTATCAAATATGCTGACCGAAAAACAGTTGAATAATCTGTTTGTGCGAGCTGATTCTCGATTCCCACGCACATACAGCAAGAGAGAGAGAGGGAGAGAGAGGGGGAGATAGAGTGAGAGAGAGAGAGAAATTTCCGTGCTTGCCGCATGCCACAGGGCAACGACAAATTGCATCAAATTTGCGTGTTTATAAAAAATTAAAAAATCTCTCTCCCTCTCTCTTTCTCTCAGTCTCTCTCTGGGGCCAGGTACAGGACAGGCAGGTTGGTTTAATGCCGGGGCCACGCCCATGCCCCAAACTACGCCCATGGACAAGCTGCTGCTGCCGCAATGTGGAGCCTGGCCATATTTTGATTAAACTTGGCTTTTACATGGCTGCCGCATTGTTGAAGTCCATGCGGATTGTTGTCGTTGTTGCTGTACTGATTGTTGTTGTTGTTGCTGTACTGATTGTTGTTGTTGTTGTTACTTTTGTTGTTGGCGGGCTTTGTTGTTATTTTGTGCTGAACGAACGCTGCACGAACACATTTGGAATTTGAATTCACATTCACATTCGCATTTTCACAGTACTTTTTATACCCTGGAAGTTGGATTTCGATTGGGGGTATAATGAGTTAAATATATTAACACAATATCTATTTAATATGAAATATTTGTATTTTTATTGTATGATTTTATTTAATAAAGATTTATTTTATATTTAAAATATGTATTCATATTATATAGGGAGAATAAATATATATAGATTTTTATATTTATATAGCCTTTTTTCTAGCTTTCTTTACTTTTCATAATATATTTAAGGCTCATATTTCTTTAAATTAAATTTTAGAGATCCTTAAAACTCTGATATATTTTAGTTTGTATAATTATTATATTTTTCCTTTTTTTTAGCATATTAACAGGTATTTCCACTTTGAACGTAGCTTTAAATTATTTTTAGCTTTATCCCATTTATTTCTTTTTTTTAAGACCTTTATATTTATTTAATATTTCTATGAAGCCCTTTAGTATTATAGAAAACTTTTCTTCATTAGGATTTTTCTGCATTTTATTAGGTATTTCCACGCCGAGCTCAGTCTAAAATTCACTTTAGCTTTCTTCCATTTAATTTCTTCATTTTCGATCAATGATATTTACCAAAGAATCTCTAGATTCTATATATATTTCATTTTACCAGGTATCTCCACGTCGAGCTTAGCGTTAAAATTGTTAATTTCTTTTAATACTTTTTTTTTGTATTTTGTTGCCTCTTTTCTGTTCTCTTGCCATTCGCTTTTATTGCATATTTGCATTTTGCATTGTTATTGGCTGTGGCTGTGCCACGGACTGCTGTCCATTGGGGCGTGAGTGTGGGCGTGGGTGTGGGTGTGGGCGTGGCAGTGCAACTTACTGCTAGAGAGCGTTGTACGTGAGCGTGGTCGTCGTGTTGGCTATTTGCATTTTGTGGCCAACTGTAGTGATGTCTCTGTGTGTGGAAAAGCCGTGGAAACTGTGGAAAATGCAGATAAGCTGGGTAGAATATTAAAAAAAATGTGCGCTCGCATTGTTCTTGTTGTTGTTGTTTATTTAAGGCTGCAACTATGCAGACAAATTTTCTCTGCCTCAGCCTCTCTGTCTCTCCCCCTTTCGCCTGCCTCATCTGCCTTTGTTTGGCTTTCATTTATTATTATTATGATTTTTTTTCGTTTTTTTTGTTAATCATTTTTTTGCATTTTTCTTAAATTTATTTATATATATTTCGGCAAGTGATTTTGCAACATTAACGTGACGGGCCGGCTAAATTAAATATGCATAAGGAACGAGCGGGGGCAGGGGGCACGCGTGGCGGTTCATGCAACATGCAAAGCGCAGAGCCGCCAAAAATTGACGAAGTTGCAGCTGCATCTGCATAAATCATTTGCGCATACAAATCCATTTGGCAAATAAAAAGTAGTGCATGGCAGTTTCAACGACTCGTAGATACCCTGTAGTTAAGCGAGTGAGGTTTTAAGAGATGGCGGAAGAAAAACTCAAAGTAAAAATGCAACAAATTTTTAAAATAAAAAAATGTGGGCATATAAATTCAAAGAAAATTATAAAATCAACAAGAAATTATAAAAAAATAATATCAAAGAAATAAAAGTATATTTGCTTTATTATACAGAAAATCTTTTAGTGTAGATTAAGACTATCTTTACCTAAATTTTTTATAAAGTTTGGTTTTTCATAAGGATATAAGATTTTTTTTTCTTTTAATCTTAGTATATATTCCGTTATTATATCTTTCAATATATATAGTACTCTAATCAACATGAATTTAATTGTCTTGAAACTAATTTATTAGCTTTAAGCAGGATCTACGCATATACTATACCAATTATATATATCATAAAAGTATAATAATATTTGTATATAATAATATTTGCATTTGTTTCAAAGCGCTTCACATTACAGGGTATTTAATAGTGATGTGTAGGTGTCATAAGCATATTGTCATTCACTCACGAACATATCCAGCTTTACGCATATTAACCCATAAGCCGCTGCTGGTTGAGGCATCAAAGCTAAAGCCATTTTAATCAGTTACACGCGCAGCTTAAGCGATTTGCTTTTCTCGCGCGTTTTGCGGTGCATTTCAATTGTCCAAGCAACTGTCAAGTTGATCACAGTCGAGAGAGAGAGAGAGAGAGAGAGAGAGGAAGAGCGAGACAGCGACAAGTTGACACGCGTTGGTGCCACGGAGCGCCGAGCAGAATTTCCCAGCTCAACTGTCAACGCGCTGTGCGCTTTGCGCCCCCAACACGCTGCATGCAAATCCCTCTTTGACACTTGACCAGTTGACCAACAACAGGCGTCAGCTGCCAGGCTGTAGACTGCTCCTCCTCCTTCTCCTCCTCCTCCTGTCTGGCCCTGCAACTACTGCTGCTGCTCCCCAGCATCGGCGTGTCATAATTTGTAATCCTGCAACGTCGCCTGTTTAATTTTCACACCTTTTGTACTTTTGGCATCGGACACATCGGAGCGAGCCGCAGCTTAAAGGGATTTCGGAACTGGACAGCAGCTGATGGATAACGGTAGAAAAATGGACAATGAAACAGAGATGTGCAAAGAGTGAACCACTTGACCAAAGTAACTGGGGAACTCATTATGAAATTGTAATTACGAGTATTTTCCGTTTCAACTTGGGGTTCGTTAAGGCAATCTAATGGATTGGAAAAGCAAGGAATGAGGGAAGAGAGAGAGAGAGAGAGAGAAAAGAGGAAAAGGCAGAAGGAGAGAGAGAAAGAGAAAGAGACACATAGGTATATAACTCTGAATTAATTTATAAAGAAATATCCAAGGCTTTGTGATCTAGCATAATTTTTAAAGAAAATATCATTCGAATAACGATGGGAAATATCCTATATTAACAGCTAGAAAATAAATTGGTGTATTAAAAAATCATACACCATTTTTAAGATATCGAAAATGGTGTTATAAAACTCTGCAGGGCGTATAAGACATGGTAACCAAACTCAAGGAATTTCATTGTTTCCTTATTTTTTATAAGCTGTCAAAATTTAAACATTTAAACAACTAAAACATATTTTTATCATAGAAAATTATATATTTGCATAAAATCTGGTATATTTTTAAATTATATAATGGATTTATATCGTGTTAAAATTGACAATTAAAATGGTTTATAATTATTCTTTCTTGTGTTAGCATATAGTATTTCTTATTTTAAATAAAGACTTAGATATGACTCTATAAAGCATAAAGTAGAGTATAGAGTACAGTACCATATATATTACTTTAAAAGATTTATTTTTTAAGAGTTATGTATTTAAAAAAAATATATGCGAAACAATATAATTTTATTATATTAAATCGATTAATTATATACATATAGATGCATACTGGGATGCCTGAAAAAATATAAAATAGTATACTGTAATTATGTAAAATATTATATCGAATATGTAAATCTTATTATATTTCTCGTTCCTCGCAGGATTCCAGCAAGTTCCTTACGAGTTTCTTTTATTTCCTTTTTTTTCTGCCATTCCTCTGTTTCCATTATCCATTTCAAATGTTCATCTCAAATGTCAAGAGTTGCCAAGTGCCAAGACTCACTAACTCTCCTCTCTTTCTCTCCCTCTCCTTCTCTGCCTTCTTTTTCGTTGGCAAGTTGCAACTGGTTGTCCGCGCGTTTGAGCCTGGCGCTCGCCATCAACTTGGCGTGTTTATGGGCCAAGCGGCACAATTAACATGTCGCGGCTTTTAGCGTCTGCTCTGGCAACTCTGCTGCTGCGTCGGCGTCGTCGTTGTTGTTGGCGTCGGAGTTGGCGTCGTCAGCTTGCACAAAATGACATATGAGGCGCATAATTGAAACTTCAAAGGCGACGGGGCGCAGTCGGGGCATAAATTAGGCGGCTGATCGGCGCTGGCGAAGGTGAGGTGAGTCGAGCGCAATGATGACAACAAAGCGGCAGAGAGAGAGAGAGGGAGAGAGAGAGACAGAGAGAGATGATGCGCGCCTTGCAAGACATCGCCTCGTCAGTCCATTAGCGTCGTGTGGCAGCCCCGCTCTACCGTCTTACACACTCCCCGCCCCGCCTACCAACACATCTTCCCCTGCTTGTCACGTTGCGCCCTTCCATTAGCGCTGCACCGACCCCGCCCCCGCCCCCGCACCTACACAGCCCCTACCACTTCATCCGATCAGTCTGTGTGGCAGATCCGGCCTTATGCCTCGGCCAAGTTCAAGATGCAAGCTGGAAGATGGGAGATGCCATGAGAAATGTTGCCTCATTGTCGGCATTTGTGTTTTGCGACAATTTCCATATTTTACACCATAAATTAAACACTTGAGTTTTCCACTTAGAGTGGAAAACCTCCACTCGAAATCGGGAACAAATCAAGAGAAATCGAAGTGGAAATGGAAATTGAAATTGAAATGTAACTGCAAGTAAAGAGCGCACAGCTGTTGATAAGGAAATGAGCAGTATTTGTTGTTTTTTTGTTTTATACCATTTAATAAGTTCCCCAAAATCCATTCCCAGCGTCGACTGTGGGAAACTCGACGCTGTGGAAAATCAAAGCATTTTGCCCTCAAAAACCGATGACCATGAGACACGCAAGAAATCTGAAGTTCTTACCTCCAGTTTCTGGCTTCGATTTTCCCAATGTCCAGAGACAACACCTACACGGCAGGCCGCCTTAGAGTTGCCACAGTTGCCACATGTCATGACATAAAAAAAAAATAGGTTGGCATGGGTTGCCATTTCTAAGCATCGCCAGACACGCCAATGGCAACAAAGTCAATAGCCAGACAAATGAAAAGCTTCTCTCGTTTGAAAGAAAAACCAGCCAGAAAATGTGAGGCAGCTACAGTGAGAAGAGAAAAATAAAGAAGACTGCAAAGAGCTGACATTTTTATGCTCTTTCCTATGTGATGAGTTAAAAAGAATCCACAGATATGTAGAGAATAAATCATAAAAACTCAAAATTGCGATTAAACTGAGTTTCACTCAATTTTCAGGTAAGTAAAGCGGAAAACTTTGGAAAATATTGAAGCTCGTAGCTCGTAGATTTGGTTAATTTTATTTATTATATTTTAGCTAAGAAAGAAAAAATAAATTTACTAGTTTATTTTATAATAAACCTAAATATAAGTTCGGAATTTATTGAAAATTGTTTGTTTTGTTTTTTGTTTTTGTGGTTTTATAATATGAGTAATCTTTAGAGTTTTAAATGAATTGCCGAAAAACTTTATAAAGAGTGCATTTTTTTTTTTTTGAAAATTTGGAATATATTTATATTTGTTTTCTTAGCATATCTTAATTTCTATGTATCACAATAAATACATTTATTTCTGCTGTTATCATCAGGAATTTTATTTAATTTTCATTTGTCAATTCCTAAAAAAGAAATAAAATGTATCAAGATATATGTTTACTTTCAACTAAATAATTTTATTTTTATTATTATTATTATTAAATATTATTATATCGTATGTAAGAATTATAACACATTCCGGCTTGAATATAATAAACAATTGGACAGATTTTTATATTATAAGCTAAATATTAAGTTAAAGCAGTTTTATTTTAGGATATACCAAAGAAAAGTAAAAAGTATATATAAATCTCAATATATAGATAAATTGTGAAAAATATGATTTATCTTAACAGTTTCAATAGGTTATTATTTCGTATATGCTAGCTAATATGCCCCGTTTTGCTGTAGAGCATAAAACGACTCATTCCGCACGAATGAGTGAGCAGCAGACCAAATTGTAGAAGCAGAAGCAGAAGCAGAAGCAGAACAAAAGCACAGCCAAAGGGAAAGAAGCAAAAGGAAGCAAAGCAAAAACCCAAACGAACCGAAAGGAGCCAAAGGGAGCCAGAAGGAGCTGAAGGAATCCGAGGAGCTGAAGGAACTGAAGGAGCTGAAGGAAATCCAAGCGAAGCGTAAACATTTTACACTTTTGTGTGTGCAATGAAAACGACGCCATTTCGATGTGTGTGGGCGAGTGGGCGTGGCAAAATCTTGAGTCGCATATCTTGGGTTCTTCTTGGGTTGGTCTAGCCTAAAGGCGGATGCGAATTTGCTGAGGGACTCGTTCGGCCACGGACATAAAGTGAAAAATTTCATAAATTTTCATAAATTTTCAACAGGCAGCAAAATAAATGAGTGAGTGAATGGGTGAATGAATGAGTGAATGAATGGTTGCAGGAGTGTATATATATTTTTTTTTTGATATGTGCACTCCTTTCACTTTCTTATCGCGAATGTGTCGCGTTTTATGTCATAAATTCGCCAAGTTATTGGCGAAACCCTCGTAAAGTCCATGAGAAATGTGACCAGGTTGAGGTTCGTGTTGTTGTTGTTGCTGTTGTTTGTGTTGCTGTTGTTGTTGTTGCTGCTGCTGCTTAGATAGCAACTAAGTGCGGCGGCTGCATCCCTACCGACCACATACCCGTGCTATAAGCCAAAATGCAAATGTAAAGCAACACCTAGCAAACCGCTGCCTCCTCTACTCCTCCCCCCTTCCCTTTTGCCAGCCCCCCCCTTTCGAGTACCCTACACGGTCTGCTGCCACGCCCACCACGCAAAACATTTGCATTAATCATGTTTGCATTGCATTATGCAGCACAGCATACAGAAAACATGTACCCTGCCCTGCCCTCGTCCCCCCTTCGCACTGCACTCCCTCTTCCACTACGACTCTGCGCTGCCTACGCCTCTGCCTTTGCCTCTGTCTCGCTTTATGCCCCTGCTGTCTAGGCAGATGCTGTGCGCATAAAGTGGGCATGGCTCTAGCCTCCAAACATAAACACACTCGCACACACACACACACTCAGGCTGAGTGTGTAGAGTCGTGCATAAATATTTTTTGCATAAACAAAAGTGTTGAAAATGCAATTTGCCAGGCCTGCTAGCTAGAAAGTTGGCAGAGGGGGTAGGGGGAGGGGGTGTGGTTGTAGTGGGTAAAGGGGGCGGCTTGCCTTGTCGCTTAGTGCGAGGTCAAACCAACAATGGGGTCTGCCTGGCCCAGAAGCTAGCAAACTATGCAGAACTGCAGCCATAACTCGAAATACCCTAGGAAAGCTGGCACCACAAAAAAAGGGTTGCTTAGCTGCAGAGAACTTAAGCAGCGCAGCTATACTATATACAATACTATATTATAATAAATAATAAAAAATAAATAATAAGTAAATAAATATATAGCAATAAGCAGCTAAAAAGCAAATTACAGGGTATGTAATCAGCTAAGCTGAACAAAAGCTGCACTGCATATGGTGTGAGTAAATTATGTTGCTCTGACCCAACAACAATGGTAGCCTAAGGGCGGCCTATGCGGCGTATGCGTGTTGTAAGCGCACACGCTGAGGGCGCGTTAAGTATACGCAGCGTGTGACGATGTGGGAGAGTAGCAGGGCCAGCAAGAGAAAGAGAGAGGCAGAAATAGAGGAAAAGGCAGCTAGAGGGAGGAGGAGAGCAGGAGACAGAGAGAGAGAGAGAGAGAGAGAGTGAGAGACAGGCATAGAGTGAGGGAGCGCACATTTCTATATGGCAAACTGTTTTTAATGCTTTTAATGCGCCAAAGTGTTGTTTCATTTTCATTATTTGCACAAGCTGCCACACATTTAAATGCCACTGCCACACACACACACACACAGCATACCGGGTGTCCCGTTCCTGCCCGTCCCAGCTCGGCTCGGGGCAAGCGTAGCCATCGCCATCGCCATCGCCAGTGCCAGAGTCATTCGCTATGCAGCTGTTGAGCTATAATCATAATTTCATAAAGCACATTTTCACAAAAGCTTTCAGCACCCTAAACTGCATTGTAATTACAGAGGGGGGTGGCTGCAGCAGAGGGGGGAGGGGGTGTGGCAAGTGGGGCAAGCATTCAGCGAGCGCGCATTTGGTTGTCGCCAGTCAAGGCGAAAGGATAACGATAACCAACATGTTCCATGGCTCGCTCGCTTGGTTGACTGCTCGGCTTTGCTAGAGAGAGAGAGAGAGAGATACAGCTAGAGAGAGAGAGAGAGAGAGAGACAGCCATAGAGAGAAAGAGAGAGAGTGAAGTGGAGCTGCAGCGTGAGTTGGGGCTGAGTGTGGCGGCTTTTGCTGGCATTCGCCGAGTGTTGCGTGTTGATTTCAACGCATAAATATTGCAAAAGGTTCAAACAAAATGGCGTCGACGCGCAATAAATACCGTTGCTACGCTGCACATGCCACAGTATGCGTGTGCGTGTGTGTGTGTGTGTGTGTGTGTACACTGCTCTTCAGCATATTTCGCATGATGCGCTGTAATAAAAGTGAATTTATGCAATATTTCTGCGCCTTTGTGCAAATATCATTTGGAATTCAACAACAACAACAACAACAACAAAAGGGGTGACAAAGTGCCACGCCCCCCTTCCCCACACTCACTCTTCCTCTTTGTTATGCTAATGAGCGCTGCCCCCAAAAAAAAGGCGTAAGTGTTCGAGTACCCAACCGAAATGCCAACGAAATCAAGTGTAAATCATTTGCAACGAGTCCATCACGAGTCTATCAAATAATAATTAACATTCAAAATATATTCACAATGTTTTCTGACTAAAGTGACTGACAAATATGACAGGGGGGACGGGGGGAGAAGGGAGGAACAAGCGAGAAAAGCCCTCTTAAATAAATATTGAGTGCAAATTTAAGCTGAATTTGTAGCTCTCATCCTGAGATGAGTTAAAGTGATTTCCAAAAGTATTTGAATTGCAAAAAGCGAAATTAAAATTGTTTTAAGTTATGCGCTACTTTTTCGGATTTTGTAAATAACTCAAGAAAGGCTGAAATATAATCTGGTTTTATATTTGTTGTATCTTGAACTAATTTGTTTTATATATATGCTGAGTTTCGTTTCGTTTGATGTTCATAAAGGAACAAATTTAAATTTAAGCTATATATTTAAAGATTTAAAATTATTATGGAATTATTTTATCGCTTACAATTTTAAATTTGTATTCCCTTCGACCCTTGAAAATAGTATGGTATATTATTTGAAATTTAAAATATTCAAATAATTTTTAAATTTTGCGATTTTGGTAATGGTCCCATTTTTCAAAAATTGGACATGTAAGACACTTGACAGGACCAGTATCCTCACTTTCCTAACTTCATAACTCTTTTATTAATCAATCGATTTTCATCGGGTAAAGCATTTTATTCATGGTTTTAGTTTTAGAATAGAATGGGCTTATAGTATTTGCAATTTAAAATATTAAAATAATTTATAAACTTTGCGACTTTGGTATTGGTCCCCCCTGTAAATTTGTTAGAAATTTGTATACCCTTCAACCATTGAAAATGGTCAAAACAGGGCTTGTGAATTGTATGTAACAGGCATTAGGGGTCATGGCAGACTCCAGAAAGTATATATATTCATGCTCAGGATCACAAGCATCTAAGCCAAGGGCAGATCAAGTATATTTCAAATGTTTGATGCCACGCCCACCGCCGCAGCAAATCGGTAATTTTCGATTATTAAGCAAAGTATTGAACTCATAGCGTTCTTTTTTGGTTTACAAAAAGATGATATATAATTGTTTTTCCTTAACGTTTTCTTTGAAGTTTCTTTTTGAGTTTTACTTTTAAATCTTAATTACACTTTTTTCTCAATTATACCATATTTCATAGATTTTTTTCACTTTAAAATACATTTTCCTCTCTTCTTTATACAATATTATTTTCGCACAAATTTCCCTTTATATTGCCGCCTTAAAGTCCCATTTAGGTCGCTTTAATCTGATGTATCGAGTCTTGTCTATCTCAATGTTTTATAATTATATATATTGTCTAAGCGGACCCACTGTAATTACGTTTATCTGCCGTGTATGAGACCATCTTGGCAAGTTCGCAAAACAGTTGCCCGTACAGCTGCTTTGAAACTTCTCGATCCGAGGGTCGAAGTCTTGACCAGAACTTGGTGCCGACTGCGACAAAGCACGGGAAAAACAACAACACAGTTGGCCAAGACTAACTCAGTCATCGACGGTGCCAACAGTCAGGTGGCACAACAATGAGCTGGAGTAGAGGCTGAGGCAGCTAGAAGAGCTGGACAGGGGGGCAGGGGCTAGAGAGGAAGCTTTGCTTGTGGAGCAAAACAAAAGAAGCAACTCAAGCAGGCAAAGCGCAGGCCGGGAAAGCCGCAGGCCTACAAATAGCATGCGGGTTGGTCAAGTGGAGGGGGAGGAGTGGGAACAGGGGCAGCCGGAGGTGGAGGAGCAGCAGCAGTGGGGGAAACTGCTCAAGTGGCTCTGCTCTCTTGGCTAACGGAAATCCATTAGGTGCGCCGTTGCAGTTTGCATTTGTGTGAGGTTTCCGTTTGACATGCCTGACTACCCGCCTCCTGCTGCTGCTCCTCCTCCTCCTCCTACATCCCCTGCTCCCTCTTCAGCCACAAGTCGCTCCCTCCCCTTCTCCCCTCCTCCCCAACTGCCTTTTGTCAACGTTCGCAATCAAGCGAACGTTTTGCATACGACGCGACGGTTAAGTTTGGTTCGCTTTGCTTTGGTTTAATGCGTTTCGATTAGCATAAATCAGATCTGCGGCACGTCTGGCCATATACTACCATAGTATATGTACATAAAATTTGTACTACAAATAGAGGAACTGCTTTGGAAACACCTTTCGCCAAAAAAAAAAAAAACAAAAAAAAAAAACAAAATAAAACACGATACCGAAACCAGATTGGGACGATGAAAACATTAACGAACATTTTATTGCTACCAACTGATTGTTTTTGTTGCTGCCTTTACTGCCGCATGTACAATAATAAAATTGTTAAATATTCGCTCAGAGTCGTAAACCGAGAATAACCAAAAAAAAAAGGAGAAACAATTGACGCACGACTATAAAATACCCTGCACGCCAAAAATTCTAAGCAATTGCCTTTTTAGTAAAATTATTTAAAATATGATTTTAAAGGCTATGGTATTTATTATTTAATTATGTTATTATATAAAAAATATATACCTATTATAATCAGCTTACTCTATATCAAAGCAAATCGCTGTGACTTTAAAAAACCGCCTATAAATTGATAAAAAACATTTGTATTTTATTTTTTTGGCAGCGTGGAAATTGGAAGCAAATATTTGAAAAGTATACCATATGCGTATGATATAAAGAAAACGTTCTACGAAATTTGAGATCTCTAGCTTTGGAATTAGCTGAGATATACGTGTTCAAACAGACAGAAAGTAGTAAAAAGTAGTAAAAATTGATAAAAAAAAAATACCAAATACCAAAATTTATTACCATCTTGGTAGCTGGTTCAAGGTCTAGCTACCAAGATGATAAAAAAACAAAGGTCGCCAAAACAATATAGTATATATAATATATTACACATATAGTGAACTCTACCACGCCTCTTTGCTGCCTTAGTGCCAAGCTGTGTATACTGAGTAATTTGGCAATGTTTACAGGGTATGCAGAAACAAAAAAACAAACAGCAAATTTTAATTGCCAGCCAGGCCTGGGACAAAGTCGCGTCAACTTTGGATCGCTTGATGGATTCGCGCATGTTGCCCGCATTGAGCAGCACGTGGAGGTGGAAATGTAAGAGGGAGAGGGGGGAGACAAGGCGGGGGGATTACCCGTTGTAGCTGTCACCTGTTCACGGAAATGCAGTCGACGTTCGTCAATGTCAAAGTCAAATCGCAGTCGCTCGAAGAGAAGGCAGAGGAGGCGGCAACGCATTATGGAAATATCTGAGCGTTGCCATCGACATCTGCCTGGCAATCTGCTCGAGCAATCTCGATCTTAAAAGCAGTCAAAGCGCGCAGGGGCAGGGGCGGGGCAGCTAAGGGGGGCGTTAGCCAAGAAGGCAAATGAAACGAGCTGTGTCATGGCTCATGATGCAGCATTACTTGAAAATTGGCCCGATCGACGGCGACGATCGAAAATCGACCGCAATGATGCGGCAACTTTTAGTAACCCCTCTCCCCTCCTAGCACGCTGCCCCTGGCCTCTGGCTTGTTTTCCGATTTCCCGAACATGTGGCACAATTAATGCAACTGACAGCGACGATGTGTGAAGAGATGCCAAAAAACAAGAAATGAAGAAAAGCGAAAGGAAAAAGCGCAGATGAAAATGTGAAAAATTATGAAGGGAGAGTGCGGAGTGTGTGGGAGAGCGGGTGTGTGTGTGTGTGTGTGTGTGTGTGTGTGTGTGTGTGTGCGTTTGCTTGGCATTTATCATAGACCTTGTTGCACTATATTTAGACTAGGCCAGAGGCGGCTAATGGAACGTGCAACATGCTGCTGCTTGCCGCATGCCGCAGGGCTGCTGCCGCACTCTCAAATTCATATTTATTGTCTGCGCTGCAGCTGAGTGCATTTTTATATATGGCAGTCCATTTGCCCCAACAACTACGACGACGCTGACGCCAACCAAAATAAACAATAATTGAGGGGGCAGCTATGGGGCATGCAGCATGCAGCATGTGGCATGTGGAAAGCGGGGAGCGAGGGGCAGTTCGAGCCTAAGTAAAAACTGAGCAGCGCTGGGGAAGACCTGTAAAATGCTTGGCATTTTAAAAGGTTCCTCATTTTCGGCAAAGGAGGGCAAGGGGAGGGGGTGCTGGAAGGGGGGGGGGAAGGGGCAGTGGTGTAGCTGCCGCCATTTGAGGAGGCTGGCTAATTGCATTGATTAGCTGACGGCGCGTTTTGGTGCACATCAAAATGCCGCAGCTGGCAGCGGGGAGTGGGGGAAAGGGGCACGGGGCATGGGGCAGGCAGCTGTCAGTCAAGTGGCGACATGTTTACTTGGTAGTCAATCCATAGACACACACATACACACACACACGGGTCTGAAACCCTTTCAAAATGCGCGTTTGAGCCATGCCGCATAAGCAAAGCAAAACACACACATTTGTTTGCATTCATATTTCAATATTATTTTTGATTTTCCTCCTCCTCCTCCTTCCTCTCATCCTCCTCTGCATCTTCATCTCTTCGGTTATTATTGAAGATCTCCGATTGATCTCGGCAGATCAAAAAGGTGCGCACCAAAGGTGACCGCGACGGCGACGGCGACGTGGGCAGCGGCAAATTGACATAATGTGGCGTTTAACAAATTCCTTGACCCACCTCCTGTTTGCGGCACTCTCTTGACCCAACCCCGCCCGCTTCCCACTCCCCCCCTCTCTCTGCCCTTACCTGTTGAGGGCTTAAACATGAATGCGCATCCATCAAATATGTGAATAACTCACACGCATTTACTGAGTAGATTTCGTGAGTACAACCATGCGGCGGGTTCTACTCAAACTGATTGGGAAATTTAAATAGATTTGAATTCTTTCAAATATTATAAAGTATTTCTTTTGGAATATTTTTCTATAATGCATAACATTTTCAAAATATTTTATAAATCATTGGAAATTGCTATAAATTCTATTTTGTGAAATATTCGAGTAATATTCAACACATTTCAAAATTCAAACTAATGAGGCATCTCTATGTCTCAGAAATATGGTTGTTTTCAAAATAAAGAATGTAAATTATAAAAACAAATTTCACAAATATATGAAAATCTGGATTAAAATATTAATTTGGGCTTATTAAATTAATATTCATCTTTTAATTTAAGTTGATAAAATTGAGTTTTCAGTCCTAAATATCATACTTTTAATTTTGCAAAATATTTAAACTTTCAAAACAATAGTAAAACATATATTTAATCTTGGAAAATTGATTTAAAATTTATTTAATATGTGGTTAAATTCACTGAACATTAAAATGATAATGTAACAACAAAATAAAAGTTGAAATTGTTTTATTGAAATGCATAAGATATGTTAATCAACAGAAGATAATTACATATGTACATACATAATGAAGTGATTGTTAATATAACAAAAAAAGATCAGAGATAAACGGTGGGAATTTTAAAAAATTTAGAAAGAAAAAAAAAACAGAAAAGGAAATAATACTGATTACCTTTAAAAAAATAAAAAAATAACAAATATTTTTTTAAAAGTTGATTCGAATATTTGCAATGCATATTTTAAATACATACGTTTTATATATAAGTAAAAAATATAATACAAAAATCGTTTATTATCCTTTTTTCAATTCATATAGTTTTGCAAACATTTTTTCAGGCTATAAAACTAAGTTTTCATCATTGTCAAATATGTGTTTCAACATAATAAATTCGCTTTTTGATTTAAACCTGTTTTTAATACTTTTAAATCTTAGTAAAGATTTAATTTTTATTAGGTACTACATAGATTTTAATATATATTTATTCCTCATAAGTCTCCTAGAAATCTCAGCTTAGTTTATCGAATATCTTTAATGTTTACAAAATGAAATCAAATACGAAAATAGAAATTGAATAGTTTGATCATCAAGAATTCTATTTAACTTCAGTAGAGATGCTATTATTATTATTATGATGGTATTGAGAGACAGTTTGATCTGAAGCAATGCTGTCAGGTGGGAAACGATCATACGATGCCATTGTGATAGATCACACGGCATTGACTGAGAGCCGAGAATGCGTTATCTCGATGCCACACGGAATTGAGTCATTGCAGCGGCCAGAGGGATCTGCAGGGGGATCTGCAGCTGCTGCGATGGCGATGGCTGAGTCTGATAAGCCAGAGCGAGGGACTCATAAAAAAAGGTGTAGAAAAAGCAAATGACATAATGCAGCATCATCAGCAAAGATGATCGCGACTCAAGAGCGGCCTGAAGAGGGTATTAGGCTAATCGGATAGCTGGGATAGTTCGGCTTGAGCGGATTGTCAGGTACACACACACACACACACACACACACAGCGGTGCGGGGTCCAAAGGAAAATTTGCCGACTGCGCTGCGCTTTTCACGCCTACTGCGCAGTCGATGCCCGACGGCTGCGGCTTTGTGTTTGCCCAAGACGCGTTAAGTGTGCTCTAAGCCGCTTAGGCAGAGGCAGAGAGGGAGAGGGCCAGAGAGAGAGAGAGAGAGAGAGAGAGGGAGAGCGCTGTGTAGGCTACGCCTGCGGCAGCAAAAGCTGTAAACTTCTCGAACGCACCTCGCAATGTCGCGCTCAATTCGATTTGCATTTGCGATGCGATGCGATACGATGTGACGAGCTGAGGCGCCTCCTAATGCGTTAATCACTTTTGCCAGCGGGGCGTCAATTGAATGGCGCGTGCCGCCGCGGCAGGAACTGTGCAATTTGGTTACAGGGCAGGGCGGGGGAGGAGAAAGAGGAGCAGGAGCATAGTGGACAGGGGGGAGGCAGGCTGCAGCAGGATATCGATCTAAATCCGCAAATCGCCTGCTCTAATAAATTGTTTCAAGTGGCACTGCCTCTGCCCCTGCTTGCTGCCTCTACCCCCTCCTCCCTCCTCCCACTCCTGCTCTTCCTCTTCCACCCCTCCAGTTGTCCTTGGCAACGCCTTGCACTTGCCCGACGCCATTTCGCAATGGGCGACACGTGCGGGCACAATTGTTGTTTATACTAACAATTTGCTGCGAGGCGGAAAGATGCATCATTGCCTGCTCTGCTCCTGACCCCTTCCTCCTGGCTTTACCCCTACTCCTTCACTTCCTGATTGCCCAACGCTCGAAATTTTCAGCCTATTGTTTTGCTGCTGGTCACGTGTCACCGCTGCCAACGCCGCTCGACCACGTGGCTGAGTTCGACTTCCATTCCGGCTGTGTGCAGCTCCCCAGGGAAGCTCCCCCTCTGTTGGCCAGGAGTCCGCTTCATTATGGCTGCACGTGTGCCCTCCCCCCTTCCCACTCCACCGAGCTGACTGCGCCGACGCCGTTTAATTCGCAGGCGTTGATCCTTTGACTTTGCGCTGCTCAACACTTTCCTGCCCTGGGAAAGAAGACCGTAGTTCTTTTTTTTTGTGTCCGGCGCGTGTGGCCCGCCTACCCCCTCTCTCTTTTCATAGACTCTTCATGTTTTATCGTTTTTTATGCGGGGCGTGTTTTGTGGCTAATATTTTCCGTCTGTCTGCGGCGACGAAGCGAGCAAAATTTGCTCATTAACGGCTTGTCGCACAGCGGTGACACTGGAGGACACACAGCAGGGACAGGGCAGGAGGGGAGAGGCAGGATGCGGTACTCAGCACATGCGACGCACACTTGATTGCCGGCCAGGGATGCGTCAAGGGGCGCACAGGTTGCCTGGGAAAAATAAAGAAAAGGGAGAAGGAGTACCTCATCCTAGAGTTACGGGGGGGAAGCTGTGCCTCATCCTTGGCTTGGGAGTTGGAGTAGCATATTTTCATCCCACTGTCGGTGGTGGATTATGACTCTATTATGATCACAATGTTGCACTCCTTTTCGCCGCTATGTGGCACAACAAACGTAATTGCAGCGTTAAGTGATTTTCCCACTGTTCCCAGAACTAATTCAAGGGGGCGTGGCAAAATCAATTATCAATCCTACAAAATATAAATATAAAGGGAGTTTTTCGAGAGCAAAATTTATGACTGTAATAGAAAACGTACGAAAAGAAATCTATGAATATTTAGTGATTTATTAAACTATTTCAAATATAATTTTTGAGGGGTTTTTTTTTAGAAAAATAAATATTTAGCAAGTTAAAATAATGGTAGCTATTGGTCTTGTAATAGCTGAGATCCAGGTGCTCTCACGAACGGACCGACGGACATGGTTATATCGACTCGGCTGTTGACATTGATCAAGAATATATATACTTTATGGGGTCGGAGATGTCTCCCTTTGCGTGTTACATACATTTTTGGTTGGCACAAAGTTATAATACCCTTCTACTATATAAGTATAAAAACCAGACTTATAATTCCAAGTATTAATATTTCAAGTATAAAAATTCCAAGTATTAAAACTTAGTATTAATACAATTACCCAGAAATGATGATAAACTGGTATAGATTACACAGCCCCACAAAATTTTTTTTTTGTCATGATCTGGGCATGCGGCATATGCAGTTATATGTATTTTGGGTCGCTGAATCCGAATCCGGGGTCGGAATTACGTCATCACGTCTGGATTTCGACATAACCTCACAAAACTGAAAAATTTTAAAATTTCCCCAAAAAGATATAGAATCATGATCTGGTCATGCGATATATGTTTTCTCATGTATTTTGACTTTCTAAATTCGATTCTTTGATCAAAATGTCTCCTGCACGTCTAAGTTTCGACTTAACCTCAAAAAAATTTTTTCAAAAATTTTTCAAAAACTGGGTTTTTGGTTTGAAAACTAAGCTTATTAATGTTATTAATGTAGATTTTGAAAAAAAAAAAAATGTTTCCATTCTAAAATACCACTTTAAATACTCTTTCAACGGCTTTTGCAATACACCTTTTTAAGGTGTCATTGTTTCTCCTGTAATTTTTTTTCTAATGCATTTATATTTTAGGTTAGTCCATGAATGATCATTAAAAATATTTTAGCTGAATCCAGAATAAAAAAACCCAGTTTTTGAAAAATTTTTGAAAAAATTTTTAGGTTATGTCGAAAAGTATACGTCCTGAAAATATTTTGACTTCGGATTCGGATTAAGGAGGTCCAAAAACATATGAAAACATATATCACATGACCAGGTCATGACCCCCCATTATTTTTTGGCGCTTTAAAGATTTTTCATGTTTTTTGAGGTTAAGTCGAAACTTAGACGTGCAGGAGACATTTTGATCAAAGAATCGGATTTAGAAAGTCAAAATACATGAGAAAACATATATCGCATGACCAGATCATGATTCTATATCTTTTTGGGGAAATTTTAAAATTTTTCAGTTTTGTGAGGTTATGTCGAAATCCAGACGTGATGACGTAATTCCGACCCCGGATTCGGATTCAGCGACCCAAAATACATATAACTGCATATGCCGCATGCCCAGATCATGACAAAAAAAAAATTTTGTGGGGCTGTGTTATTTATTGTTTAAAAACAGATAACTCTGGCGTAATACGTACACTCGTTCACTCAATTCTAAGAATTTATATATAATAAATATATATTATAATTCCCCTCTGTAAGGCCTATAAAATCTGGAACGTTGCCGGCGTATGTCACAGTGCGCGCTGAGTATTTTATCAAGAATGAACTCTCTGCTCATCTTTGGGTTTTCTCTGCTGGTAAATATATATCTATATATAAATCCAACCTTATCAAGGATATGAGTATTATTATCTGATAATGTTTTCAAAAGGCCCTCGGCTCCTGTTTTCCCCATTCGAAAGAAATTCTTGAACAGGATAAAGAAGTCCTTCTGGAGGCAAATAGGAACTTGACCGAATTACAGGAGTCAATGTATCAGTTGACAAATGCATCAATGATTGATCTATATAGGTCTATTGTCGATCATAACATCGCCGATGAGTCTATCATTCAGGAAGCAAAGGATTACCTTAACAAATGGGAGAATGTTAATGAAAAGTATCCATCTATTTCTAACATTCTGCGCATAACAGAGCTCAGCTCAGAAGATATTGATAAATGGAATCACTGGACTGCGGGCTTATTCGACAAAATATTCGGTGAATTGATCGAAATGATTGCACAAAAACTTTCTATATGTGACGAAATACTGGAAACCTCATTAAGCAAAGTAAGTGATTCGACGAAGACACTTCTCTTGCAAGAACTAGAGGATTGGTACAGCCCGTCCGACATAGATAATCTGTACACTGTAAATTTGACTATTATATATCACATCACGATTAAAATGCTTTTGAATAAATCCTAATAAAATTTTTCATACATATATCTACATTGAACTGTTCTTTTATTATATGATAATACTATCTTTTCACAGCACAAGTTACCAACATGATTAATATTTAAAAGTGTACAATTTTATTACAGTGTATAGAATGATTTTGTGAATATTATAATACACTATGATAATGTTAATAGCGGTATATTTTAAAGCTTAAAAATATGTAGCTTTATAACTTCAAAGCTGATTTGCCAGATATTGCTTAATTATTCAAAACAAAAAAAAAATAATAATAAATAATAAATTGTATTTTAATTATATTTAAAATTTATTATATATTTATATATATATAATAAATTGGAAACATATACATCTAACGTATCTTCTTCGTATATAATCCTTCTGGATTATGGTATAATTTCTAGTATATGTTTGTATATTTTCGTAAAAAACAATTACGTTCAAATTAAAAAAAAATACCGTAAACTTAAGTCTTATACATATGTTTTCTTCTTTAAATTTACACAAGAAAGTGAAAGATTAATTATAGTTTTTAAGCTAAACAAAAGAAATATGTGAAATATTTTAGAAATAATAGAATTCAAAACCCGAGGATCCTCTCTTAGCTACAGTATCAGTTCAGTACACCGCCAGAAGTGATAATTATCCAAGCCAATTGACTGAAGAGATGTTCTAGCACACCATATGCGATTTCCACTGGGTACTGTCATTAAAGTGTGCAAACTGAGAAGGTACTCCAAGTACTTTTTTCTGCCTTTTGTCAGCTGCTTTTGCTGCGGCACGAACTACCCGGCTAAAGTCCACTCGAAGCTGGAGCAGCACAAGGACTCGAGAGACTCTCCTGGACTCCTGGGCAGGCTGGTGAACTGTGCGAGGGGTAACAAAATTTATGATTCCCATTGCAGTCGACGAAATGACGACGAAGTTTTTGCCCTGCTAGTAGTACAAGGTAGAAGGGGTGAGAGGATGATAGAGAGAGAGAGACAGGGAGAGAGAGAGGGGTAGCTGGACGACTTGGCTTGCTGCCCTTTGACGCTGTGCGTCGCTGTGAAGTGTGCTGGTGGCATTGTACCAGAGTAGAGGGTATCATCTGCTTAATCACCAAAATAGCCACCATATGGCTCGACACACACTCGAGGGTTGTGCGGTTGTCTCTCTGTCTGTCTCTCTGTCTCACTGTCTGTCCCTACTTCACCCACTCCCGCTAACTAGTGGTGACTTCAAAGGCAACTCCAGCAGCAGCAGCTTCAGCTCCAACTAAGTCTGCATCTCCAGCTACGTTTCCATGTCCATTTCCAGCTTCGTTTCGGACGCTGACTGTGACTGTGACTGGCGCTTTGCTTTTTGCACGCACTGTGCCCACGGCTGCCATGTGTGTTGTGCGTGTGTGTGTGCGTGTGTGTGTGCGAGTGTGTGTATGTGTGCGTGTGTGTGTGCAGGCTAATAATTTATTCATATGCGCTTACAAGTCGCAAATGTTGTTGCTGTAGTTCTTACCACAGACAATTTATGCACGCTTTTGGCAACAGCCGCAGCCGCCGCCGTCGCCGCCGCAGTCGCATTTTCGCATTTTCCTTAAATTTTTCCGACTACTTCTTAAAGGCGAATTAAAGCCACAAATAGTGCGGAAAATGAGTGAAATTTATTGGTGGGTTTTCTTTTAATTAGTAAAGCAGTTTTGTTTGCAGAGAGAAAGATATTTGTAGAGGTTAGTAAAAAAAAAATTGTCTGTATGAACGCCTAAATCTCGGTGACTATACGAGCTAAGGTCACAAAATCTTGTGACCGAAATCGTTTGTATTATCAGGTCTCAATGTTGTCTAAAGAATTTATCCACACTCCTTGTATCCCATTAAAATTGAATTTTGAACACAAGTTTAAGACCTAAGTTTGTATATATATATAGGCTATTGTATTTAATAGAAAAAAATATCGTTTTTTTTTTTGTCATATTTTTTCAAATGGAAAGATCTAGAAGCAATTTTAAAATTATTCGTATTCTCCTATTAATTTGGTTTTTGGCATAAAATCAATCTTAAAATCGTAGAATTGCAAAATAAATAAATACATATATAAATAAATAAATAATAAATAAGTCTACTATACATAAATATATATAAATTACTTACTTAAAATTAATTAAATTTACTTAACACAACTTGTATATATTAGGGTACTATTCTGAATATATCCTACCCCACTATTTAATCCTAACTACTTAGGAATTTTCACTTTGTTCTTTCTAACAAATTCATAATACTTGCTTAGTAACTGCCACACACGCTGGCTCTCTCTCCCTTTCTCTGCCTTAATCGCTTTTTTTCTGCACGCTCTCTCTCTCTCTCTCTCTTCTTTTCCCTCTCCCTCACACGTAAGCGCATAAAAACTTTTGTATATCACGCAACTTTGAGTTGGGGTTTCTTTAAGCCGCTTAGGCCTAGCGCCGTGGCGAGTTCCCCCGATAAGCGAAAGAGAATACCAGAGAGAGGGAGAGAGAGAGAGAGAGGCGACCCTATAAATCATAAGGCAGCTACATGGACATTGACATTGACGCTGCGACTGCGACTGCCGCTGACTACACTAATGTGCTTAAGGAACGCTTAAGGTTGTCCGCACGTCAGGAATTCGCGTTGCAGCTGATAAGGTCGCTGCTGCTGCTGCGGCTGCTGCTGCGTCTTACCTGCAGCAGACGCAGTCCAAGTCGAAACGGACACGCAATACCAGAAGCCCGAAATCAATTGCGTATTTATTGGCCACAATCAATGCGGCGCGACAAGGCGGCCCAAGGGCCAAGCTCGTCTCCGTCTCCGACTACGTCGCTGTCTCCGTCTCCCTCTACGGCTGCGGCTACCTAATGATCGCCCACAGCGCTGACGACGGCGAGTCAACCGCAATAAGCCGCTGGCGTCGCAGTCCGCCTTGCAGTCGCAGTCGCTGCACCCATTTCATTATTAGCCGCCGCTGCTGCTGCTGCTGCCTCTTTCTCTCTGTCAGTTGATCCTTTCGCTGTCAGTTGCGTCATGCGTCATCGCTTTGGTATGCGCAGTCGGAGACTCGAGCTATCTCTCTCTCTCTCTCTTTCTGTCTATCTCCGACTCTGTAGCTGTCTCTGTCTACCTGTTCCATTTCGTACTGCTGTAAATCACTCAACTAGGAAGTGCGCACTGCATGCGGCGTTTCCTGTTTCAAAATTTCCTTGATAAACTATCTAATAGCATAGTTCAGTTGTTATGCACTATGTATTACTTAATTTTACATATATACATTTACATATATAAATTTATTTTATCAGTATTTAATTGTAAACATATATATACACGTATACAGAGTATAATTATGTTTACTTACCATCTATATATCATATGTTCAAATTTAATATGTTTTGTATATCAGTGGGAATATCTTTTATATGTTATATAAATTCTTATACCTTTACATTTCTTCACTATTTCCATAAAAACTTCTTAGATATAAGGGTTATATTTAAACTAATAGTAAAACATAAATGCAATACTTTATGAAATTATTTTTGAGAAAATCCGTTTGGCATAATATATCTTTTGAATACTTTTCAGTTTGCTATTGTAACCCCTTATGGTAAACCATTTTATTCAGTTTTTATACCATTGGAAATAGTCCAAAAAGGGTTACTAAGAGTAATTTTAATTGATTGCGGAGGTCAAAATTAGTCGAAATGGTCAACAAATCAACCTGAACAAGGCTGGTACCCTCATTTTACACCGATCGTAACTTTCTTATAAATCAAACGATTTTCACGTGGACTGACATTTTGTTTATGATTTAACAACCTGATTGATTCTACATTTCAAAAATAGCAAAACGCAATTTTTGAAATTTTTCGATATTTTGGAAATTTAGGTAAGGGTCCCCCCTATGATTTTTCAACATTTTTTTTTTTTTTTGTAAAATTTAAAATGCGAGTTTTTAAATTTAATTAATTGCGGTGGTCAAAATAAGTACTAAACAATTGTTTAAATCGATTTAAAACGATACTTAATTTTGGCCCAAAAATCATGTCCAAATGGTAAAAAAATGAGACATGTTTTAACATCAACAGGGCTGGTACCCTCATTTTACATCGATCGTAACTTTATTAAAAATCTTACGATTTTCACGCGGAATGACATTTTGTTTATGTTTTAACAACCTGATTGAATCTACATTTCAAAAATTACAAAATTGGGTTTTTAAAAATTTTCCGATATTTTGAAAATTTAGGTATGATTTTTCAACAATATTTTTTTTTTTAATTTTAAATTTTTTGGGAGTTGGGCATATCTTACTGTCGGCCGCTCTCGACTGTAGCCTAATCCACTTGCTAAAAACTAAAGTTCCTTTATTTAAACAGTAATACAGTTGTTAGGTTGTTAAACATTCAAGATGACGAAAGCAAAACTAACTTAAATGTTATAATTCTGTGTATTTAACAAACTCTGAAAGTTTCAATGAAATCAGACCATTAAAATGATGTATCGTATATAGCTCCCATAGGAATAATTGCGTGAAATAAAGAAATTATTTCGAAATACCGGAATTAGGCTATTTCATTCATAAGATTAATGACTTTTATATTTTCTAGAATTTCGAAACTAATGAAAAACTCTGTGTATAATTGTTTTCAAAGGAATAATGGGTCAAAAGTCACTATAAATTCTCCTAGACTATGATAAAAATTGTAAAATTGTAAAATTTGAACATAGTTATTACTATATGTTATCTTGCCATCTTTAATGTTTTGGAACTCTGAAGTTAAAGTTGCTCGGTTTCCTTTCACTCTCAACGATCTGCTGATCATAATAATAAAGTTTCTATTTAAAGTGCATATGGATTGTAATTGATCTGATATCGGGAAACAATTCCATTTGCAGAACTCAATTGGGAAACGCTCTTGGCGAGATTTGCCAATTGTGTTTTGTGACAGCAGCGGCGGCAGCAGCAGCTGCTGTTGTTGCCTCGATCGAGATGTGGCACGGGCAACATGACTCACATTTCGTGGCACTCTCGGCCAACCCTTTTGGGAGAGACAGAGAGGGAGAGAGAGAGAGAGGTAGAGAGTTATGAAGTGGCACGACAACAACAGTGCGACCACTTGAAATCCATTAAATATTTGTAGAAAACCAATAAAAGCAATTCGGAGCGCGTTTTTCAGTTGCTGCTGCCGCCGCTGCTGCTGCTGTTGCTGCTGTGGCACAAAAACGGCAACTGTGTTTCGAGTGCGGCTGCCAGCGATGCCACTTGAAGGACACAACACGCGCGCGCCTCAACAGGGAAAAGGGAGGGGAGGGGGAGAGAGTAGGGGGGCACTCGTTGTGCATCCTTTAGAAAATCAAAAGTGTGGAAATTTCTGACGACGTGAGCCATAAACATTGAAATCTGCTGCAGTTTACACTTGCCCCCCCCTCCCCCCTCCTCCTACTAAGCAGCTACCCCTTGCCGTTGCCCTCTTGTGTGGCAGCTGCAGCAGCAACTGGTCAGCTGCCACTGCCACCGTAGGCTGCCACAATTCGAGTCGTATTTCGTGGCGCCTTGTGGCCGCTTGAAAATGTCAACATTTGTTTCATATTGCACGCACTTTCCATATAATTATCATGCATCTAATCCTGTAAGATCACTCTCCCCTTTTCTCCCCCCCTCTCTTTTTCCAGCTATATCCCTCGCTTATGCTTGTCAATCAGTGCAGTCCACAGGCTTTTGGTCTGCCTCCTTGCCGCTGCTCACTTCACTCCGCCCTGCTGCCTTGCCCATTAATCAAACTATTAGTGCACTTTTTTCTTTCACGGACACACCCCTTTTATAGACGTTCCTGCCCCCCCCTGTTGATCTTATTCAATTTGGCATCCATGCTAAATTTATTTATGAATCTCTCTCTCCTTGGCAGGGTCGCAACATACGCGATAATCACGATAATGCGCAGTGTAATCAACTAATAAGGCTCTTTGGGCACTGTGTACACCCTCGCATTAAGGACATGGGCCACCCTGCTTATGGGGTGTGCTTGGAAAATTGAATTTAACGCGCAATATTTTGTGCATTTTCCCCGTGTTGCTGTTGTTTTCCCCGCTGCTTTTGCTGCTGCTGTTGCTGCTGCTGCTGTTGTTGTTGTTGTCGGGGTGTTTGCGGAAAATGCAATTCATGTGTTTCGCTGCCTACGCTGCTTGAAGTGAAATTTATGACTTTTCCTAGGCCTAGGCCTATATAGAGAGAGAGACACTTTTCGAGGGGTGTGCTTGGTTTGCCTCATCCCCCCGCCTGCCACCGTTACATTGTCCTATTTGCCCTTGGTATGGGGGGTTACGCTATCAGAGCATCGAACACATGTCACGAAAAGCGAACCCAAAAAGCGAGCATCGTTGCACCACAACACTCCCCCTCCCTCCCCCTTCCTCCTTTGCTCTCCACGCATAACGGTAACAACTATGTACATGCCTAAGTGAGTGTCGTCCATAAAGCTGTAAGCTGTAATTAAGCCGTCCTCATCGCCAGCGAAAATATTGTAGCATATTGGATTACACAGTAGATACGCCATATAAACATGGCCCACACGGCACACTCGATAATGTGGCCTAATAAACGCTGAGGGAGTGCGGCAAAAAAAAAAGAAGAGATTGCACATCCAAATTTATTCACTTCATATATAAGGTTCGATGGTAAATTCTGTAATTTCATTGTAAATTCGAATTATACTATGGTATTTTTGCAGCGAAGATTTAGAAGATAAAAGATTCAAATACTGTTCTTTTAACATATATAATTAATTCAGAAACTGTTTTTAAAATCTTTCAGAGATGGTTGAGATTAGAGACATGAATCTATTCTATTCTATTATCTGTCTTAGAAAAAATTTATAAGCTTTATACTATGAACCTTTTTTAGTTCTTAGGTTGCTTTAGTTTGTTTTCCAGTATTTTCAACTACTAACTACTACTAAGATTGAATATCAAAGTTTTTTTAAGGAAGATTAATCTTAAATATTGAAAATCAATGGATTTTGGGTAAGTCCACGAAGCACAATTGGAAGCGCAATAAAAGCGATCTATATATTTATCTCATTACTTTTTACAGATTAAAAACAATAAAAGACTCTTTAAGTTCATATCTAAATTTAAATTAAATAAAGGTGCTAACTACACAGCCTGCCAACCATTTTTATACATCTTTTTAAAAATATAATACTTTATATATATTTTTTTCTATATTTAAATTAGTTTCATTGGCACTCAATTTATTTTTCGTACACCATTTAGTACAACTGTAATAATATAATCTGGACAACATTTGTATAATTTTTTAAATGGAAAGAAAATAGATGATCGATATTTTCGCCAATTTGTTTCAGAATATTATACCAGATCAAAGTGGAAGGATATTATAAATGGACATATAGGATATTTAATTTTAAGATATGCTAAAAAAAATATTATATTAAGTGCCACTTGGCTAAAAAAAACATCTGTCTCTAATCCAAATGTACATTTATGTAAAAGAAAAACTAAAAACGATAAATGATATATCATTATTATAATTAATGCTGCATTACGAAATAGCTAAGAAAAGAAAGTAAATAAAAAGTAAAATGTTGAATATATTTTTTTAAGATATTCCTTTGCCTTCCCCTTAGAATTCATTGACTTTTTCATATCGCGTAGTTCAAAGTCATAAAAAACGAATTATTCCAGAGTCGGACAGCGTGTGTATTTGTGTGCGAGTGTGTGTGAGAGACTGTGTGTTTGTTTGTGTTACATTTACATGGCCAGTGACCAAGGCAGCGCAACGCAGCGTCTTATCAAAACGAAAATTTGTACACTGATAAGCGCTACAAGCGGGCAGAACGAGACGCGACGAGGCAAAGAGGGAAGAGGCAGGCCGACTAGGCAGACGGACACATCTATTCAAATGAGCGCCAGCCGGCGGCGGCGGCGTCGTCGTCGTCGAAAATTAGGAAAGGTATTAAGATAAAAACGTAAAGAAAAGAAAAGAAACGAAAAGAAAAGGCCAAAACGAAACGCAACGAAACGACGGCAACAAAATGAGGGAAAGAAAGAACGACAAGCCTTGAAATGGCGACCTCAGCTGCAGCTCTGCCTGCAAGTGTGTGTGTGCGTGTGTGTGTGTGTGCGTCGACTGTCGATTGCATTGGCGCCATGTTTATCTAATTTGGGGACATTTATGCATGGCATTCCGCGCGGTTGTTTATAGGTTCGGTTAAACCTGCACTGATAACAGCCCCTCCCCCCCCCTCCCATCCAGTCCCCAGTCTCAAGTCCCCTTTGGTTCCTCTGAGGGACCGGTTGGCTGCGCTGAGCTGACTCAGCGCAAAGGTGACTGCAACGGCGACGGCGACTGCGACTGCGACAGTGACTGCGCCTGCGCAGCGTTCAACAATAAAACGTTGAAACGGCGACCGACAATTAAAGCGACCCGTCGTCGTCGTCGTCGTCGTTGGTATCGTCATTTTGGTATTGAAATTGCTACGTCTCTTGTTTTTTTTGTACCCTGTACGCATGGGAAATAGCTCATGTGGGGTAGTTGGGTTAAATTGAAATTAAATGAACCCTAGCAGACTCTTTAAAATAGTTCTATATCTGTTCAGACTTATTTCATAATTTAAAATACATTTAAATGCACAAGTTTGCATAGATCTCTGGTATTTTTAACGTTACATATATGAAATTTGGTATATAGCTGACCGATTACTAGCTGCATCATGGGGTTGTTCTAGCTATAAAATATTTGCATATACGTTTTAATTATTTGCATATATCTCTGGTATTTTAATAGTAACATTTATGAAATTTTATATATACCTGGCTGAGTACTAGCTGCATCATGGAATCTTACTAGAAAAAAAATATTTGCATTTTTATTGCAGCAAACAGGTAAGCAGCTGCAGATCTCTGTTAATGTTAGGGCTTAAAATATGAAACTTGGTTTAGCGAAAGCTATATACTAGAAGTACCTAAGGGATTTGTTAGAATTTAAATATTATTGATTTTATAGAAAATAAAAACTTTTTAAATTTAGAAGATGTAGATCTATGTCTATATGATAGCTAGGCGTATAAAAATGAACTAATAAATTACATTACTGGCAAATATATTAAATACTTTTAATATCTGTATTTTTATTTAAAACAAAAAAAAATGTAATATCTTAAAGTTAAAAATAAATAGATAGCCACACGCTTACAGGGTATTCCTCGGTAGTCTCCTCAAAAATGTTCCATCTGCTTTACTTGTCCTTTCTGCGTTGTTCTTGCCAAGTTTTTATTGAGGCATTTTTACCAAACTCTGTCTGGAGTGTGTCATGCGCCCAATCCTGCCCCTTATCTCTGGAATGTAACTTAAACTTTAAGGATTATTGCCTACAATAAATTTGCCTGTAGGTTGAAGAGGGGAGAGGGGGGAGGGGCTGCCGCCTTTGAGGCTGTAAGTCAATACCATAACCCTTACCCCTTTTTAGCAAAGTCTACCCACCCGCCTAGAGGCTGTCAGGGTCGCATCTTGTCTTTCATCATTAGCGCTAATTAAAAGTGTATAAACTTTCACTGGCGACTGGAACTGAGACGCACCTTGCCACGTGCCACGTGTTGCACACCTGATGCCACTAATGAGAAAGGATTTTTGTGTTGTATTTGCTGGGTGGGCGGTTGAAGGAGGAGGGGGTGGGGTGGGTTGGACACTACCCAACGATGTGTGATTCATGGCACACACACACACACACACACACACACACACAACACTCCACGTGGCAATGGGTCAAAAGTCAACAGCAGAGGCGCAGACGCAGCCAACTGGAAGCCGATGGGCTACGACATCAACGAAGCTGCTGGCTGTGCACACACTTGAGGACGCACGAATCGCAACAGCCGCAGCCGGGCAACGCCTTCGTCCAATGAAAGGAAGCAAACTGCTGCTCCTGCTCCTCCTCCTGCTCCTCCTTCTTCCCAGCCATTTCCGCCTTCTCCACGCAGCCTGCAGCGTGTCGTGACGACACTTTTTATGCGGTTGTCAAAAATATCATTTTATTGCCACCAAAATGACAACACTTAGCAGAGTTGCCAACCCTCCTTAACCCTCGGCACGACTCGACTCGACTCGACCCGAGTCACTCATTCAAATCTTCCGCCTGATTAGGCGCCAATTCGCACAAAGAACTTGCTTAATGTGGACGTTGCCGCGCCCTGCAATTATGAAATGTTTGACTGCGAAGCCCTTCAGAGTCGGAGTCGGAGGGGTAGTGGGGTGGTGGCAACTCTCTAGGGGGTTGCTGCATTGACGCTTCAGCGCATTCACTTGCTGCAAAAACAAAACAAAAAAAAAAAAGATTTACACGCGACGACGATGAACTCTTCCAGTAAATTTGACTGAATCGTTACATTTGCCGGCCGCATTAGACCCGGCGACAATATATATGACGACAATATGCCGCTGATAATAGTAGACCAGCTGGCAGTCCCTATAGGGGTTTTGTCTACCCCCCTCCTCTAGCTACCTCTCAGCCCCTGCACATGTCAAAGGGTTGCCAAGTCGCAGCAAGCAAAAGAAATGGTTGAAAACCAAAATAGAAATCATTTTTTAGCCCACGGCATAACCCAAGTACGGTTTATCTTCAGCATTATGTTTTATTATAACGTTGCCCTCGCCCCCACCCCTTTCCCAGTTTGCTTGGGTTTTATTCCTTGCCAACCCCCATAAGCGCCAACGTTTACGTTAGGCATCCTTTGCCCTTTCTTATCCCCTTTTTTTTCCCCTAGAATACAAATGGGGACGGGGAAGACTTCTGAGCCACATTGTTGCGCTACGTTTGTAGAAAAAGGGACACAAGTTGGGCTAGTTGGTTTATAGCTGAGGTTTGTCAGGGATTCGATACGGATTGGAAGCTTTATTAATAAATGTTATATAAAAGAAAAGAGTATACATACATTGTTAGCTATTCATACCAATATTTTCATACTTTTTTCTGCGGTATTTTTCTATATACCATGATAAATTGTCTAGTTCTGTAATTAATCTATATATTCATCTATTTTTAAAATATTTTATTGCCAAATAACTTAAGCATTTAATTTTGCTACTTTATATATGTACACTATTTAATGATATTTATGCTGAATTTGATATAATTGTATTCTGAAAGCTGAAAACTTGAGAATTTAACAATTTGACAAGGCATTTATTTAAAAATTTAAGTTCTCTGGTTCTATAATAGCTTAAGATATGA
Organism: Zaprionus kolodkinae; assembly: GCA_018901885.1. NCBI lineage: Eukaryota > Metazoa > Arthropoda > Insecta > Diptera > Drosophilidae > Zaprionus > Zaprionus kolodkinae. The sequence goes on from JAEIFM010000508.1 coordinate 4,759,629, forward strand.
AATTTGTTTTATAACTAGGCTTACGCTAAAATCATGCCCAAGGTCTTATAAGATATGTATAAATATCTTCATTTTTATTTTAATAAACTAACTTTTAAGTTTAACAGACGCCATATATCTGGCCCTTGGGGTATGATATTTATTACAATGCTAGCTTTATACTAAAGCTTATCCCGGTTTTGATACAACATATTAATATATTCATTTGTGTTGAAATGAAGAACTTGCTAGTTTAGCAGACAAAAACCTTTGACTCTAAAATACCAGGAGATATGAAATATGGTACAATGAAGATTATGGGAATATAAAAATAAATGCATTTGAAATCGATTTATGATTTATTTTTTTTTAAATTATGAGTTATGTCATTATGTATAAGCTTTTGAGAGCGTTAACATTATTTTTTTTGTTTTTGGAATATAGTACTATTATTTTATTTAAAGTTTATTGAATATTAATCTTATCTTTTATATGTATTTATATTTATTTTAATCTTTTATTAAGTTTTTTTTTTTTGTATATTTTTAACCTTGCAGCGCATCTGCCTGTTCGTCTATGCCCCATGGCACCATTTCTATTTTATCATTCGGCAATTGTTGTTGCCTTTGTTATTGTTGTTGTTCTTACTGTTGTTGTTGTTGTTGCTGCGCACTTTTGTTCACCATTTTTGCTTTGCCTTCAGTCGAATCGAGTCGCGTCGCGTTGCGTTGCGTTGCGTCGTTGCTTTTGCTGCTTCGCTCTGCATAAATTTCCCCTCAAGAATTGTCGCTTTTTCCTGGGTAGTAGCAGTGGGGGAGGAGGGTCTTGAAAAAGGGGTTTGGATTTGTTGGGTTCACCCAGACAAACACACACACTCACACACAATGGCGCGTCGAGCCGCAGGTGCCGGCAAAAGGGTAGCAAAAGTGCGACAAGTGCAGTGGAGTAGGGCGGGAGAGAGGGCTGGGGCAGGTGCCCAAAAAGGGTGATTCTGGCATTGTGGAAGGGTGCAGAGAGAGGGCAGTCGAGGGAGGGGAGGGGAGTGCTAGACAAGTTGCAGCAGCGTTTGTTGTGTGTTTTGCTCGACAGCAGCAGCAACAACAACAACAACAACAACGGACAAGCGCTTGCCGCCATTTTTAATATGGCGCACAGCAAACACATCAACACACACACGCGCGCACACACACACACACGTACACAGCTGTAGCCCAACTGGAAGGTAGAAATAATACACAGTGCCCCCGCCCCGCACAGCCGCCCTTTGCTTTTATGGCTCCCACTTGCTCACTTCCTCACTCCTTCCCTCTCTCCCCCCTCTCTCTCTCTCTCCCCTCCGCCTTCTCCTGCTGCTCCTTGGCAACTTTAGCCATGGCTCCTCTGCCGGATTTGCATATAAAACATTTGCAAAGAGAGAAGTAGAGAGAAGGAGAGAGAAAGAGAGAGGGAGATGGAGAGAGACACTCACATATGGTATTTGCATTTGCTTGGGGGCTGCGGCCGGCTGTCTGTGTGTGTGTGTGTGTGTGTGTAGGGAGGGACGGGGCGTGGCTGTGTGTGCGCTTCACCGTCATATAAATTTTCGATTGATATGCAAACTTAAAAGGAACCGCAAAAATTATGCTCCACTAAGCTGGTTGGACTAGAGCTACACACACACAAATACACACACAGACACACACACACACACACAAACTGTAATACTCTCGGCTTGCTGGGAGTGTGCGCCCTGGCGAGGGTAGTTTGATCAACTGATAGGAAAATTCAGTTAGTTGTATAATTGAATTTTTTTCAAAAATTTGTTTAAGTTTCAGATTTCATGAGGATTTTTTATTGGATTTTTTTTTCTTGATTTTCGATGGTAGCTAAAGAAAAAGATACTTTTGGAAATACACTTTAAAGCAACTGCAAAGCATTTTGGCATCTTGAAGATACATTTTATGTGCAAGATTTATGGGAAAACAGGCTTGAGTACATTTGCATTCAGGCTTTGTATTTACCAGATGCTATTGAGTAAATATATCTATAAGATACTTTTGTATATTTAGTATACTAAGGTATCTATAAGATGCTTTTGTATCTATAAGATACTTTTGTATTTAAGAGACTTTTGTATCTATAAGATACTGCATATCTATAAATTACTTTATATCTATAAAATACTTTTGTATCCAAGTATCCATAAGATACTTTTTGTCTATAAGAAACATTTGTGTTTATAAGATGCTTTAGTATCTAAAATATGCTTTTGTATCTCTAAGATACTTATGTATCCATAAAATGCACTTGTAGCTTTATTATACATACATACTTTAGTTTTTAAAAGATACTTTTGTATCCATTATATACTTGCTTATCTATAAGATACTTTTGCATCTATAAGTAATTGCTGATTTATCTATAAGATACTTTTTTTCTATAGGATAGTTGTGTATAATATCTCTAAGATACTTGTGTATCTAAAAAAATTACTTGTGTATCTGTAAGATACTTTTGTATCTGTAGGTGACTTTTGTATCTATAAAATACTTTTGTATCCATCAGATACTTTAGCTTCCTTAAGATGTCTCTGTAGCTACAAGATACTGTTCACTCCTTCGTTTGCGGCTCCCAACAGCAATTACAGCCCTCGCCTCTAAGAAATATGTAAACAGGAGTATGTGTAGGCGTGTGCGTGTGTGACTGCGTGTGTGTATCTATGTATGTTTATCTACGTGTGTGCGTGTGTGTGTGTGGCCACGCTATAAAAATTCAACGAGCTGCTGCTCAGTCTGCCCGCCAAAGCAGCAGCAGCTTACGCGATACAAATAGCTCTGCTCTGGCTGTGGAATGAGGTGGGTGGAGGGGGGGCAGAAAAGTGAAGGGATACTGTGGAGGCTGTCTATGGAGACCTAGTCGTACCCCCCTCCTCTCGCCAGCCCCTCCCCCTACACGCAAGCATCAATGGAAACTAAAGCCCCGCTTAAACATTTAACAAACTGCAGGCCAAAAGCTGCACAGGCCGCGTTTGACTGACGTTTGACTATTTGCCAGTTGCAGCAGCAATTGTTGCTGTTGCTGTTGCTGTTGCAGTTGCTGCTGCTGTTGTTGCATGCATATTTCAAAAGATTTGACGGCTCCAACAGCGAAAGCAATGAAATATATTTCCAATCAAATCGAAATGCAAACATGTCAATGTTGCTGCTGCTGCTGCTGCTGCTGCTGCTGTTGCTGCTGCTGCTGCTGTTGCTGTTGCTGCTGTTGCTGTTGCTGCTGCATGTGGTAAGTGGCAAGTGGCACGTGAGTGCCAGCGTATCTATGCGTGTATCTGTATGTGTGTGTGTGTGTGCGATGCCAAAAATTGGAATTGAAAAAGTCATGATAACAAAAATTGACTTTGAATGACAGATGAGCTGCCGCTGTCGCTGTTGCTGCCGTGACTGCTGCTGCTGCTGCTGTTGCTGCTGCAGCAAAGCGACAACAATGAAAATGTCGCGTTCGCATATCGCGTATTTGCCAAAAAGGAAAAGGAACAAGGGCAAAAACAATGACAGCTGCAAAATGGCTGACTGCAATAGCAACAACAACAACAGCAGCAGCAGCCACGGCAGCAACAAATATAGAAGCTGCAACAACAACAACAGCAGCAGCGACAGCAACTGCTCGCTGTGCGGGCTGAAATTTAATTCAAAATCAACAATAACAACGGCAGCAACAACATTGGCAGCAGCAGCAGCAGCAGGCGACAACACTGGCAGCCTCAACGATATTTGAATACACTGACAGAAAGTAGAGGCGTAAAGTGAGAGATGGCAAATAGGTGGGGGGAATATGCGAAAATTATTATGCTATATGCATATCGATAATAAACAAAGATCAAATTTGAATGAAGATGATTTTATAAATAAATTGTTGTTGACAAAAGTATATATGTATTATTATTGTGGGGTGTGTTTGAAAAAAGGAACCTTATTTATTTATTACAAGTCTGACAAATTTCTGTCGTATGTCTTATTAAAAAATAAATATATATAAAATATAAAGATATATAAAATATAAATATAAAATAAATATATATAAAATATAAATATAAAATAAATTATTAACACTGTGATATGTAAAGAAATAAAATTATATCCGATAAAAGAGAAAATAAAATTAATAAAATTAAAATTAAATTGTAATTAAAATTAATATTGTACATGAAATAATAAATAATAAAAATAATGTATGATATGTTAGCTAAATAAAAAGATAAATAGATATGATAGATATATTCAAAATAAATAAGAAATAAAATCTATCTTTAGGGATCTTATCTTATTAACCACGCCCACTTTTTAGCCGCTTAGCAGACCTCAACAATTTGCTTAAATCGTATGTAGTGTAGGGTATGCTGGCTCTTTCAGCACCTTGCTTAATATTCCACCTGCTATGGCTGAAACGGAAACGGAAGTGGAAGCGCCACAAGAAGCGTGAATAAGGCACAAGGCGAGGAGAATAAAGAACAAGGCAACAGAGCGAACTTAGAGAATGACTGAGCGTACCGAGAGAGAGCAGGCTGAGTTACAGACGGATTAAGTGACTGACTGACTGACTGACTGACTGACTGACTGACTGATTGAATGAGTGACTGAATGACGCTGCTGCTGCTGTTGTTGCTGCTGTTGTTGCTGGCCATAGACGGCCTTTTGGCCCGACTGACTAACTAACTGACTGACTGCTGTTTCCGCTTTTTACGTTCATTGCCTCTGCCACAATTTTAATTTTCCTAATGGATATCGATCCCGGTTGCCCAACAACAACAACAGCAACAACAGCAGTTGGCGTCGGCGTCGACTGCGACTGCGACGGCGACGTTGACTGTGACGCTGGGAAAAAGGATAATAGACTTCTTTATTGTGCATGCGACTCTATAAAAGTCAACTCTGGACTTTGTTGTGTGTGGCGCAGCTCAGCAAGCATAGACGTAGATATGGAGGGGGGTGGCAGGGTGTGGTTGGGGTATACAACTGACATACAAACGCACGAGGCACACACACACACACACACACACGGGGCACACACACACACGCAAGCACACCTCAACAACCTCGCACAATAAATAAACTGCCGTGTCATGCAGCGAAAACAGTTGCCAACTTTAGCTTTGCCACGCTCTCTCTCTCTCTCTCTTACTCCCCCTAGTGTCTCTTTTCTCTCTCTTTCCTTTTACTCTATTTTGCCTCTCTCTTTAGCCTCTCTATTTCTACTTTGCTGCCTTTCCTCGCGCTGCTCTTTAAAGCACACTCTTGGCCAACTTAGCTGCCTCTGCAGGCCTATAAAACTCAACTGACCCTAACCCCCTCCAAGCAGCTACCCCTTGCCACTCTTTCTATATCTCTCCTCCCTCAACCAGCTGCTCCCCCCTCGCCCACTGCATTCGAATTTTGGCAGCTTCTTTGCTTGCCAAGTGCGAAAATTAAATGAACCGCAAGTCGGAGCAGGCAGCACACACACACACGCACGTTGATGAGCTGACTCCAATCTGCCAACTCCCCCCTCTCTCAACGTGTCTGCCTACGCCACTGCAAACACAGTAGGTGTTTTGCGTGTTTCTATTTGCATAAATTTTTTTTTTTTGCTATTTACTTTGGCTTGGCATGACGTGACGAGGCCCGAAAAGAGCCGACCCGATTCGGGATACACAAACGTAGATTGATAGATACGATGAGGCAAGGCGAGACGGGCATTTTTGGAATTGAAATTGGAATTGGAATTTGAAATTCGACATTTGCATTTGGCAAAAAAAAAAAAAATAAAAACAAAATCAAACTGGTTTCCATAGCTCTCCCACTCTACAGGTACCGTTAAGTATTCTCATCGAACCTTACTTTCTAATCCTAACTATAAAACATGCTGCAGAACTCAAAAGATTAAAGACGAGTGAGCTTTAAAATAGGATCTCAGCAACCCTATATCAATTGCACTCACAATTGTTAAGAGAGATAGAAATTTATTTCTTTGTTTGGGGGGGATTACGACTTGAGCTATTTCGAATTTTTGCGTAAATAAATTTTCATCGTATTCTGCTTAAATTTTTGATAACCTCAACAAATTCCAAAGTATATTGTTTAATATTTACTAAATATTTTATTTATCTAACTTTCAGTTTTTATTTATCTCTATCGATTCAGTTTGCACTTTTCCCAGGAATACCCCCTTTTTAAATGCACAGGCTGACAGCGAACAGAACTGACAAATTGCCAAGCGATTGCACCTGTGTCTCTGTCTCATTCTTGGTCGGAGTTAACCTTAAGCTGTCCATGCCACATGAGGCAAGTGGCAGACAACAATCGAGGGAGAGAGAGAGAGGGAGAGAGAGCAATCACAGTGCTAGACAGCAGTCGGACTACAAAATGGGTGCACATCGAGGGTCCTTGTTTTCCGACATTTCTCATTAACAAGTTAGCAGAAGAGACAGCTTCTCTGACCTGCTTTGGGGGCGTTTTCAATTCTCATTATCAGAGAGTTTTGCGAAGAAACTCACATATCATAATATAATTTCAAAGAGATATAAACACTTCACATTTTTTTTAGATTTAATTTTCAAAGACAAAAACGACCCATCACTTTAAAAACACCTTTTATGCACTTAGATCTTGAAAATAACCATGAGTAGCTTATTAAAGATTATTTTTAAGAGTTAATCTATATGATAATATGTTAAATATAGCGTCTGACATAAATCAGCTTGAAATTACAACAATAAATTGTTAAATAACTCGATACTGATACATAAACATATAAACAAATTGCTGAGAATAAAATAAAATAAATTTGCTTATAAATGTATACTCATTTTTTTAGTAAATCAAGCCGGAAATTTATTATAAACATTCTCTATTTATTTACTTTTCTAACTGCATTGAAATGGATAAATAACTAAAAATGTATATCGAGTTATTCTGGTAAATCTCCAAGAAATTCCAGAAACAGAGAACAAAATTATTTTAAAGCAATTTATTTTAAATTTTCAGTGAATAGATAAAGATAAATATGGTAGATATGCCAGCAAAATTAAAACTAGCATGTGCTATCTCTAACTACTTTATATGTAATAGACAAATGCATAAATAATCGCTTAAATCTTTGAGAAATTCCAGAAAAAATAAGAAATTCATTTGAAATTGATTGATTTTCATATTTCAGTGAAAAACAAATGAAATATACAGTAGTTCTTTAAATAAATCAAGAAGAAATATGTATTTTTTGTATTTTATATATAGTACCTATAGTTATAGTTAAAAAAGATTCCAGAAAGAAATGTGAACCCCTTTGAAATGAATTTATTTTTGAATTTCTGTGAATATATATAATGCTAATTAGTAGTTCCCTCAGTAAATCAATCAGAAATTTTTATTAAATATATACATTAAGTAAATTATAGTGTAACCAGCAAATAACTTAGAAATTCTAGAAATAAATAAGTAAATCATTTTAAATTAATTTATTTGCGAATGTCTGTGAATTGTTTTTGTAGATTTATAAATATATGACAATTATGAGCTGTAAATTAAAGAAGTTATAATAATTTTCTATTTTCCAAACTATATGTATTTAAATTATAGCTCAGCTATTAAATCCCCTAGAAAATCTAGAACGAAATAAGTTAATCATAACAAATTGATTTATTTATTACTTACAGTGAAATTTTTAAGTAATATATCATTAGATATATGGTATATATACCCTGTAAAAATAATTTAAATTCTTTTGAATTAGAGAGATATGTAGAGGAATGCCAAGTGATAAATCGAAACAAAAAAAAGATAATGCCAAACGATACCAACAAGTTGAAAACATTTTGCAGTTAGCATAGACGTTGTGCGAGGGGGGGGAGGGGGACAGTGAGGGGGTGCTGTAAGCAGCTTGAGTGACATGTCCTAAATTCGGAAAACGCTGCTGCTGTGGCTGCTGCTGTGTCCAGACTTTTACCGGCATTTCAATTAACCCAATTAATGGACGGGACCTAATTAAATTTTGAAATCATGCTGCCTGCTGCTGCCTTGACTGGCGCACACAGCCACGCCTCCGCCCCCAGCACACACACACACACACAGGCAGACAGACTCACAGACAGAGGCAGAGACAATCAGTCAGCTGTTTTTGCAGCTGCGTGTGCAAAGGAGATGGCGCGAAAGCTGCGCTACAAGCACGCTGTCTGTGAGAGCGAGGGAGGGAGTGTGTGTGAGTGAGTGTGTGTGTGTGAGTGTGTATGTGTGTGAGCATTTACTAATGTCAGGCTACGTCTGGCTAACTGCGACGGCTATGACTGAGCGAGAAGTGGCCCAAGCGAAGCTGATGACCTTGATTACAACATGACGAGTCGTGCACTGCCCCCCTACATTACCCGCCACTGCCTTTCGCTCTCACTCGCACACACACACACACACACACAGAGACAGAGAGATACACAGGAAGCAGCGGCAAATAAAAACGGTAAAAATAATGGCAACTGGGGAGCAGCAGACGCCGCCGCCGCCGTCGCCAGCGACGCACACAATGTGCGACAAATCATCAGGCAAAGGCGGACGAAGGGGGGCGGGATCGGGCGAATTGGGTGCCAAGTCAACGAACTGGCAACCGCAACAAGACACAGAAGACAGCTAGCAGTGTGCAGTGGGGCGGTAGGCGTGGCACATGTCATTAAAATTGCAACAGAGCCTTGAACAGGCGCAGGGATCAATAATTATTATGATGTTGCGACGAGGCCACAACAAGCGGGGGGAGAGGCAGAGGCGCCCACAGAGGGGTTGGGCAAGACGCTGTGTGGCAGCCACAGCCAAGAGTCAAGACAAGGTGCGGCTGTGGCTGCCAAAAACTTCGACAAGCGCATTACACAGCCAACAATTGCAGAGCCAAAAGGCAGAGGCAGAGGCACAGGCGGAGGCAGAGGCGCAGGCAGCGGCGTACTGTATAGAGGGAGGAGGGGGTGGAGAGAGAGATTGTGTAGGGGCACAGTGTGGCGCGGCGTTTGCTTACAAGTGCAACCATTTTGTAGTACAAACTTCGAAAACCAAAAGCGAAATTGGCAAAACAAAAGGCAAAAAAGGCAAAAAGAAGCAAGGCAAAGCGAGACAGAGAGAGCGAGAGAGAGAGAGAGAGGGAGAGCGAGTGAGAGAGAGAGAGAGAGGCAATTGCAAGCTGTGGGCGTGCAGGCCGCCCCTGACTGCCTCCATTGCCCGTCGCCGTCGCCGACGGCAAAAGCGACGCAACGCAGCAGCAGCAGCTGAGCCCGCGCGTCGCACAGTGGGGCAGAACATGCGCAGTGGCGCCAACCGATTGGCCCGCTTGGACGCCATTTAGAATCAGTGCGCGTGGCTGAGCGAGACAGCAGCGCTGCGCTGCCAGCGTGCCGTGTGAGTGCGAGCAGCGCAGCCAAACACCTGTTTCCATATGCGTCGCACGCTGCTGCTGCTGCTGCTGCCAGCGTCGACGTTTTCGAACTTTGCTCAAAACCGGTTGCAGCAGCAGACGTCGCAGCGGCGGCAGCAGCAGCAGCTGCACAGTGCGCGACACAGCTAGCTGCACTGCTCTAACACACGCCTGCGCTGCTGCCTTCGCGTGTGCGAGCAGTTGCGCTGCTGCTGCTGCCAACGAGGGGGTAGCTGCGCGTCGTTGTAGCCGACGGCAAGTCGAGTGCCGTACGAGTGTGTGTGCGTGTGTGTGTGCGTGTGCATGTGTGTGTGTCTGTATGTTGTGTGCCTGCGAATCCGAAAGATACACACCGAGTCAGCCGGTTTAGTCGTTCAGCAGTCGCAGCGCCGTTAGCATCGTGCTCCGAGCTACGCGTTCTCTCGTTCGCCGTATACCCTACGTCGTCGTCGTCGTGGTCGTTATCGTTGTCGTCGTTGTTGTCGTTCTCGTCGTTGTCGTCATCGTAGACGTCTTCGTTCTAACGACACCAACACACACACACACACACATACACACACTCTCGCACACACACACGCACACACGCACACGTTCCTGCACTTCGTTCTCGTTGTCATCTCGGTAAATGCCGTCGCATCTTTTGGATACGAAACTCTACGACAAAAAAAGCCCACGTCTACCTTAGTCCCTCAACCGATCCCAGATACACCTGTGCGCGCGTGTTACCAACAACAACAACAACAACAACTGCAACAGCAGCAGCAGCAGCAGGCACAGTTCTGTGCACAGTGTAACAGCCAAAAAAAAAAAGAAAAAGATACAAAAGTATCTGCAAGATCTAACTAAGCTAAAATCAACTGTAAATGTGCAAAAGTGCCTTAGCATAACTCGAAAGGGAAATCAATCTCAACACACACACACACACTACCAACACACACATACACACAAAAAAAAAATAAATAAATAAATAAATAAACATAAAGAAAACCCAAAGAAAACCAACGCAACATTTTGCTCAATGCACTCGAGTCTAGAACGCGAAAATTCTTGAGTTTTTTACTATTATCCAACTTGGGTTTCCATTTTGTTCGATTTTGATCCCCAAGTGTTTATAAGCCAAATATATGGTAATGGCAGAGATTGGTGGCCATTTGGCTCACCAGCTACCACTGCACAATCACAATCACAACCATCACAACAATCACAATCACAATCAAACTGGATTACAGCCATCGCTGGTGATGAATCATCACCTGGATTTGGATTGTCACGGCCACGATGTGATAAGTAAGTACAACCTGCTAACTTATCCAATCTCAAAAATATATATCTAGCTATATCTATTAATTTAAATTCAATTTGCCGTCGGTATTCGGCAGAGATTCCCCTCGCTAAACCTGTTTCCCAGACCCCAAACAATACTACGAGTATGTAGTCGGCAAATAAGACAATAATATTTCTTCTTCTTCATTTGTTAATAGAAAGATCATACGGTATTATTTGTCTGGCATCTCATTATAACCGACTTTGATTAGGTTTGTCTTCAAATTTTGGCAATTTTAAATGTTTTTCAGCTTTAAATTTCGAGAGTTTCATTTACATGCGAGTTCATAGAGTTCATTTTATGATCTAAAATTTGCAGCTCATTTTGAACCTTTATGGATCTGATAGTATTCTGAAGCAATATTTTCTTAGTATTTTCTTTATGTTTCTTTACGTTCCTAGTATTTTCTTTACGTTATCCAACTATGCTGTTCTAAATCAGATATATTTCCTGTCTTGAAATTTATATAATATTTCGAAAGTTCTTTCTACTCTTGAAAAACATTCAAGTTTAAGATTAATCCTCTGTTTGTATTGAATTTCAAACTTCACTAATCTATGTGGGATTTATGCACATATTTCCTGTCCTTTAAGTATCCTAAAAGAGAACTGTTCCTTTAGGTACATTATATTTGCTATTGCAAATCTAGTGACATTATACCCAATCATTTAAAGCTTTAAAATCAACAAAATTTGGAAAAATTAAAAATCCACTCAAGCCATTTTAACGCCAACAATTTCCTAAATTTAGCTATCATTATCATACAAGCTAACTAGCTGAACTAACCCAATTACCTGCTGTGTGCATTAACTATCGAATCATAGAAGCAGAACCACATCGCACACCACATATCACGTATCATATACGACTAATAAAGCCATTTAAACGAGTTAATGACTTATTTATGACCAGTCAAGAACAAAAAACCAAAAAATTCAAATAAAAACAAAAAAGATAACAAAAAACAAATTAGACAAACAAGGCGAAAATTTGCAAATTAAATTGTCATTAACCTCCTGACTCGAAAAAAAAACCCAGAAAACAAACTGAAAATCACAAAGCAGACAAAAATAAACTGAACAATACTTTAAAATATTTTGGAATAATATTAAGAAAACTCTTTTTTCATTGGAAAGAGAAATTTTCTTGTGAATCGCTGGAAATAATAAAAAATTTCAGTTGATTTTAAGATTGTTGGAAATAATATTTAAGATCAACATTTTACTAAGGCGCAAAATAAGCTGAAAGTTTGATATCATTAACAAAGTCAAGAAAAAACAAAATTTAGATGGAATACGAGTTCAAGTTTACTCTCAACACTTATAATAGTTTGTGAAATATTGCTAGCCCATAAAAAAAAGTCTCATATCATAGTCGACAGGAAAACAATATCTTGAGATTTTTGAAAACCATTACAATTTGATTTAAGTGAGTTATAGCACAAAACCAAAACAGATTTTTGTGTAATATATCAACTGGCAAATCTTTTAAAGCGACTTTAGGTCCAGCGATATCACCAACCTTGGATCTACATACGTGTACTTACGATTTATCCATTATATCGTAACACATGAATCTTAAGTTTCTTTTTTTTTGCTTTTTTTTTGGCGTTCTTGGCTCAATTAAAAAGTCAGAAAAACCCTTTGGTTATACTATATTTTAAGCTTTTTTTTAGCTGACTTTTGCGGCGGCATTAACTTTTAAATTATAGCTGTATTTTATTTTAAGTAGAATATAACTTTTTTCGGCCAGGCCAGGCCAGGCAGCCGCCAATTAATGGTTGAATGACATTTTAATGCCCGGGGGCAATTAAAGTGCGCAAAGGCGTGAGTCGTGACTGGTGGCTCGTGACTCGTGAGTAGCGTGAGTAGCGAATTTATCGCATGCGATAAAAACGCTGCACAATTTGTGCAGCTGACAAATTTGCACGATGGGGGCCAGCCGGAAAATTGTCAACCATATTTTGATCATATTGCACATTTCTAAATTGTTTTCATGCATTTTTAATTGTGACTGCCAGTCGAGTGTGTGTGTGTGTGTCAGTGTGTGTGTGTGTGAGCTAACCAAAAGTGTCGTTAAAAAATGTACTGTGACAAAAATATATATTTTATTTAAATTTATTTTATTTCTGACGCTAAATTGTGACAAATGTTAGCTGCCAATTTTCTAACCAGACAAAAGACCACAAAAACATGGCAAAAAAAAAAAACATGAGACCTCAACTCGGGCATGCACGACAACAAGATGCGCTGTACTGCAGTGAGTGTGTTGTTTATTTCGTAAATATTTATTACATTTATTCACCGAATATTATGAAACTTATAGAGCAGAGAGACAATATTCTTAACGGTGTACATACCCAAGATCTAGTTAGTATTTCGAAAATTCTTCAAGTTACGCGCTCTTAAAAGTAGTATCTCTTACGTTGGCTGTACAGACTGCAATTATAAACAGAAACTTGCAGTAAATGCAGTACAAATTCTAAATAATTTACAGGCCACAAATGTAGGTTGTATCTTTAAATTATATTAAATTAAAGGCTGAAATCGAGGCTAAATAATACAAGTGATAGAAAAACCAACTGGTTAAAACTGCAGATACATTTGTATCTGATAGATACAGCTGCAGCTGGATTTTAATTTCAATTCTACTTAGCTGGCGCTACACACACACATACACATTAAATAATTAATGCAAGCGAAATTTTAATTTTGAAAAACTTTTTGCTCAGCCAAAAAGTTTTCCAGGCTGCCGAAAAGTTGTGCACGGCAAACTAACTAATTGAACGACAAGCGAAAGAAGAAGATGGAGAAGAAGAAGGAGAAGAAGCTGAATAATGAACAGAAAAGCGAAGCAAACTTATTTCTAGCTTGAGATTTTAGTTTTTATTTGAGATGAAAACAATTTCAGTTGCAGTAGATTGTTTGCCTCCTTTTTTTATCTGAGTCTGCGTGTGTTTTTTAAATTTTTCTACGTTTTGCTTTTCTTTTCTGCTTTTTTTCCATTTTGTTTTTCCTCGCTCTCTTGCTCTGCTGTTTGTCTGTCTGTCCGTCCGTCCGTCCGTTCGCTTTGTTGGTTTGTTGATTTTGTGCGCCTGTAAACATTTTAATGAGTTTTTCATGTCGCTGGCCCATTGGCTTTCGCCAGCCTCCCATTCAAAGCTCCCCTCCCTGTCGCCCTGCCGCCCTGCCACGCCCATGCTCGTCACACATGTCACTGTGAACTTCTCAAGTAGTCGTTAAATTAATTAAATATAGTAGAAGGAAATACCATAGAGTGAGCCGAGGCTCGAGCTGAAGTTTTGTTTACACAAAAATCGAAAAACAAACGCGACACTTTTTACTCTCGGTTTGGTCAATCTTTAAATGAGTCGGGCAACCAATATGCACGAACCGATAATACCCTGTGAGTTAGAAATCTAAAACAATTTTCAACAATTTAATGCAGCATAATACCAGCCTAATACTCTAACAGGGTTTGCATATTGTTTGCTCTCTCGTTTTTCATTGCATACTTTACAGCGCAGCGCAAGAGGCATGTGTTCTATCCCCCCTAAGACCCCACTCGACCAACAATTCGTATCGAAACTAGTTTCTGTCAGTCTATCTAATAAAATTCAATGGTTTTTATGCCAAACTCGTTAAAAATTGACAATTATTTGTGGTCATAAAAATCAAAATGTTTTTCATTTTATAGTTTCGCCTCAATTGGCCTCAAAAATTTCGCATTTCCAAACGAAATAAATATACCTGCCGCATTTGTTTACCATAATTTAATTAAAATTAATTTCATTTAAATGCTGGATAATATTAATCGCGAACTAATTTAAATTTGTGGACGAGAAGTTTCGAAAGTTAATTGTGAAAAATTGACTGGGCAAATGAGCAGAGCGACAGCTTGACAATAATTTTACAAATTATTTGTTAAATGACAAAACAACAGCAGCAGCTACAACAACAATAAGAAATAAATAAAAAAATAATACTAAAGAAATGCGACTCTAAATGTTTCAGCCATAAAAGGCTACGTTGGAGAATGGCACCGGGCTTGGAGCTTACGGATGGCATATGTAGATGGGAAGGCGAGATACAGACGGACAGACAGAGAGACAGATAAATAGATGGATGGCTTAACTACTTATATAGACATAGATGTGGGGGAAGACGAAGCAGGGAGGAGGGAGTGCTGGCATATTTATAAAGTGTTGAGTGTGTGACAGTCGTAAAGCTCGTGAAAGGCGAACGGTAACCGATTGCTTCGACTGACCATAAATGTTCTACACACATCATTAATCGTGGTCAATACGCTTTGCCTAAGTCTCGTAGGGCAACTTTCAAAAACAAATCGATTGCATTATCGAGCGTCTTGGGCGATGAAGTTTCGAGGATTTGAACTGGAACCGAGTTTAAAAATGTAAAAAGAAATTTAAAAGAAATTTAAGTGGAGAAAAGTCTAGTTAGCTTCAGCTTAAATTCAGGAAACTTTTAAAGTTTGAATATCTTCATACTTTATCATAAATATTATGTGGATTCTCTCTAAAATAAAACATTCCATATGCTTACCAATTGAAGCTGCTTTAATGTCTTAATGAGCTTTTAAAGCTGCTTCCCATCGTTTTTACTTTGAATGGAGTTAATTGCATTGAACTTTTTTGGGTAAATTGAGGTTTCTTTCATTAACAAATACCATAAAGATTATAAAAACTTCATAGCTCTACTTTGAAAACCTCCAATCGTTTGCCTTTCTCACTAGTCATCTTTTTCTCATCGATTGCTTTGCTTTATATTCGACTAATTCGCTTCCTTTCGAGCAATCCAAATCTGAGTGGTATTTTACCCCTTCCCCCAATATATATGTATGTATGTATCGACCCATAGATAACTCATTATCATTTTCTTTCGCTAATCAGCAAAGCAAATGCGCAAAATGTTTGCTGCCGTTTTTTATGTGATTTTGTTTTTTTTTTTTTTTTGGGTTTTTGGTATTTTTTTCGAGTTTGATTATTTTACTGATCTGTGAACGGAAATTCCAGGCATAATTTTCTAATTTCACAAGTCAAACAGACGCGCCAGAGAGCTGTTAATTAAACCCGAGCTAAGAATAAAAAACAAAAAACAAAATCAAAAAAAAAAAAACTCGGGCAAATTTACCTGAATCGTATTCTGAATCTACTTTTGCGTATCTCCCAACTGTCTCATGTGTCTCCTCCAACTCTGTCTATCTGTCGCAGTCCCTTTCCAAGTCACACACACACACGCACACACACACATATACAAATGCATTTCAAATGTGACACCAGGCGCAGGCGCACAGCTGTCTTTGTCGTTCAGAAACTCTGGACGGGATTCGAAATTCCAGATTCGGACAGACATCTTTAAATTCTCTCCCTCCCTCTCTATCTCTCTCTCTCTCTCTCTCTCTCTTGCCCATGCGTATCAAGCGCATAGCCCGCACAGGTTTCGGGCCAAGAACATATTGATCTAGTGCCGGGCCCAAGTGCAAAATCAGATAAGCTCCGCTCTCGGGGTTCTGTATTTGGGAATTTATGATTTGCGCCTAAATAACTTTATCACCCTGTGCAGACACAGTCTGACAGCGGGAACAGGAACGGGTCAGGCAGACAGGAGATCCCAAAAAGAAAAAAACAAAAATACTGGCCGGAAACCCGAAAAAGCAAACCCATAAAATATAGACGAAATTTTTTAGCGAGTGGCGCATAAATTTTATACCCCATGTGGGTGTGCCCCTTTTTCTCTGTCGATGCCCTACTATTGCAACGGGTCTAACCGATTCACTTTAGAATTATGTTGGGTCAAGCAGGACCCAGGCGATAAGGTAGACAAATTAGCATACCAAACGACACTGGAAATACATATATTTCCTAATATTTTATAAATGACTTGAAGTGCATAAGAACGTTATTTGAAGTGATCAGAAAAGATGCCAGAAATGAAATTTTGAATAGGAATTATGTATTGTAGATATGCCTTTCAAATGCTGATGATTACCAAAACATAGAAACAGTAGCTTCGCAAAATACTCTGACTAAATTTAAATATTTATGAGTCAATAAATAGAAAACAAAATACTTTGATAAATTCTTTAAAAACTCTTGAATAAATTATACAAAATCAAAATACTAAAAAAAGCAGTTATTTTAAAATATAAAAATAAAAATACTTTAGTAAATATTTAAGAAACAACTCGTTAAAGAATATTTTCCTGTAATAATATCAAAATACTATAAAAATATATAAATAATATATGCAACACAAGATTTTATACCATTTTATTAAAGGTTAGAATACTTGTATAATACCAAAATACTATAAAAATATATATTTAAAAAAAACAGTACTTAAATACCAAATACTTTAAAAACTCATTAAGCTTTCATTTGAGAAACATCGTATTTTTAGAGTTAGTTAAATATATAATCTAAAATAATATGCTGAAGTACTAAAAAAACAAGCCAAAAACCAATGAAAAGTACTTTAAAAGCTCTAAAAATAATAAATATGAGTTAGTAACTAAATAAATATAATACTTGGGAAATTTATATAATTTTATTAATTTGGAAAAAAAGACAAATTTTTTAAGATAATAATCCACTTCCTCTCAGCAGTTTTTCCTACAATTCCAGTGAACTTTTTATGAGCTCAGTTGCTGCAGTTGTTGTTGCTTTTGATACGCGACGGATACTGCTGACCTGCTGCACTACCAGGAGGTCGAAAAGGGAGGGGGACGGAGGAGAAGGTTAATATTAAAGCCGCACCCAAGAACAGAGCAGAGCGGCCTATTAAAGTGCAATTAAAACTGGGCGCTCTTAAAGAGTTCAGTCGAGGTGTCAGCGCCTGTCAAGGCGGCAGTCAGAGCGAATATTAAATTTCCACAAAAAGGCAGAGGGAGCCGAGAGAGAGGAAGCGAGAGGCAGCGAGAGGGGGGAAGAGAGAGAGTGAGGCAGTTAGGGGCATGGGGAGCAGCAACGCGCTGCACATAAATCAACTGATAAATAATGCCAAAATTGCCAGGTTGCGCTGGCTGGCCGAGACCTGGCCGTGGCATGCCACGCCCGTTTATCGCGTGCGCGCGCGCCTGTGTGTGCGTGTGTGTGTACGTGTGTGTGTGTTTTGGCCCTGGCCAAGGAAAAGAGCGAAGCAGAACCACCACAACGCAACGCAGCGCAGCGCAGCTCTCCAGGCGCTCATTAAACGGCGCCTTTTGGCATCGCATTTCCCGCTGGGATACGCGGGCCGCGGGCGGGGGCGGGGGCGTTGCACGGTGGCGTTGGCGGTGGCGTGTTGGTTTTGGGCTGCCGTTGGCTGCAGCGTGGAACACCCGCTGCGTCATATGACACCTTCGCATGGAGGTGTGTGTGTGTGCGAGTGTGTGTGTGTGTGTGCTCAGGTGCATGAGCTGCATGGTTGAAGCTCGGACTGGGAGCTGTCAGCTGGCCAGCTTTGGGAGCTTTGCGTCGCTGCTGTGGCTGCTTTGGCTGCTGCTGCTGCTGGCGTGTTGCATGCAACGCGTCGCGCTGAGCGCTTTAATGGCGTCGCTTTTAAAGCTCTACTGGGGGCGCTGCCTTTTTACGAGTGTCATTTTTATAACCCGCTTTTAATGACTAATTAAGCAGGAGACAATAAAAAGGCAGCGAAGGCAACAACGATAACAAGAAGAACAAGCGAGCAATAACTTGCAACAGGATGCAACCTTTGCTAGAAAGGGGCAAGAGAGAGTGGGAGAGAGAGCGAGAGAGGGAGAGAGAGAGGGAAAGAGATTTGGTTACATCAAATAAAAAACACGCTTCAACCGACGTCGCCAGTCGCAGTCGCAGATCGATTGACTCGCTGGCGTCGCTGGAGTACTCCAAATTTGTAAGCGACACTTAACAGCAGCAGCAGCGGCAGGATCCGACCTTATATAACATGCCAGCCAGCCGACCGACCGACTGATATATCGCATTACAAGCACACTACTTTTCCGCTTCACTTCGAGTGGCTGAAAGGGAGAGGGGCGGGGAGAGAGAGGCGGAGAGAGACATTTAGCATGTCGCTTGTTTGTATTGAGAGCTCTTAATCTCAAGTATCGTCTGGGTAGGCAGACGCGGCGCTATCAACAGGTTGTGACCGCCCCCGAGAGAGAGAGAGAGAGAGAGAGAGAGGGAGAATCCATGGACAAACCCGACCGCTCGCTGTGATTGCGACGTCGGCGACGGCGCCGCGGGGCAACTCATTCAAAATTAGATGACGACGCCGGTCTGTGGTGAATGAGATTGGGTAAGGCAGGAGCGACAGGCAGGAACACATCGAGACGGTAGCCTGGTCAACTAATTACCGTTACCTGCAAAATATTTTGACTTGCAGGTTGGAATGAGGCGCAGGCAGCGACTACCTGCAGCTGCATTTGGCTCATTATGTCAGTCAGTTTAGAAATGTTGTTGTTGTTGTTCTTCTTCTTAACTGGCCTAACAAGTTGCACATCTCTATAGCATGTCTCACCCCATCGCTACCCCAGAGCATATGCAAAACATCAACAACATAACTAGATAATTTCAATTCGCAACCAGAATTTATCGATACAAATAGAAGAAGTGAAAACAAACCCATAAATATATCGATACATTAATCAATGCGAAACCCAAACTCAACTGGTTTTCTCCCCCTCTCTCTCTCTCTCTCTGTCGCTCTCTCGAGAAACTTGTTTCCCCTCCCCATCTGTGTGTGAAAATATGAATTTATTTTATATCAAGCAAGGAATATAGAACTCTATGCAAGCCTTGATTTTATTTAAAATATTGTTTTTTATTTTTATTGCATTCTGTATAATAAATTTGCTGTTCATAAATATTAAAATTCATATTTGATGCACCCAAAATTTAACTGTTGAAATTGATAAATTTGCATGAATTTTATCAAAAATAAAAAAATTAGATATGAATATTGAAACAGGAAACTAGTTTTCAGCAATAAATTGTTTCGTTTCGTCTCGTTATAATAAATCTTGTTTAATAAACTTTTAAATATTACTCTAAAAATACTACTGCAAATTTAAAATAAATATCGACTAACCATATATAAAAAATTCGAAATAAATATTGGGTAATTTGGAATAGTTTTCTCAGCGCAAATAGTTGAAATTTATATATAAAACTTCAAGCTTCGATTTATACAAAAACTCTTTATATATTTTACTTAAACTTGGTAAACAATTTAAACAGACTATTGTACTACAGTTAACTAAACTTAAGATGATAGGTTACTTAAGAAATTCCATATATCTTAAAGTATTTGTCTTAAGAACTAATTCGCTTACAACAAACTTTAAAAAAACCTCTTGAAAATCTTAGCTGATTCAACAAGATTTAGATGTTTCTGCTTCTCCCTCTTCCTCCCCCTCTCTCTCTTCCCATCTTTCTCTTGGCTAACACATGTTCTTGGCCAAGTTCGAAGCCCGTTAAGACTTGCTAGTCGGCACATCTCAGTGATTCTGCCTACCGGTAACAAAATGTGGCTCATTATGTCAAATTGAAATGTTGCCGTGGCTGAGGTGAGAAACAGGCCCAACAAGTTGCCAACAGTTGTGCAGATCAGTTAGCTAGAGGGAGAGGTAGAAAGAGAGAGAGAGCGAAACTGTGGTACTTCTCTGCTGAGGAAGTTCCAGCGACATCGTTTTGTCGCCTAAGTGGGCAGCAATAAGTCTTCCTTGGCACAACGGAGATCTCGACGATTACGACCACACAGCGCCAATGAATCATAGCCAAGTCAGGTGTGTGAGTGCGAGTGTGAGTACGAGTGTGAGTGCCAGTGAGTGTGAGTGCCTGTGAGTGTGCCTAGCGTGAGTGGCGAGTGCGGATCTGAGCGAACTGAGCAGGATCATAAAGCAGGCCTACTTAAAACGCCATAAAACCAGCAATTTATATACCTTCATTTGGCCAAGAGAGAGAGGGAGATAGAGAGAGAGGGAGAGAGGCAGAGAGAGAGACAGGGAAACGGACTACGAAGTCGCAGGCGAGTGGCAATCAACGCTGCGATCCGGCAACGATTCGAACATGCCGCTGCGGTGCAAGGCTCCTTTGAAATTCAAATTTTATGAAGCTCATTAAATATAAATTTGTCGTTCGAGACGAGAGACAGAGAGAAAGAAAGAGAGGGAGAGAGAGAGGGAGACTACGATTGCAGGCAGCCACAAGGCATGTCACAGCAACAACAACAACAACAACTAGTTGGATCTCTGCGGTTCGCTCCGCTTGTATACGACACCCAAATAAAATAATATAAATTAATTAACAAAACGAAGCCGAAATGAAGTTAAAATTTGCATGAACAACAGCAGAGACAGAGACAGAGATAGAGATGGAGACAAAAAGAGAGAAAGAGAGGGAGAGGGAGAGCAGCATCGCCTTTGGCGGCGACATTCGACTTTCCTTTGGGATCTCCGCCTTTGCGTGTGCGTAATCGAAGGGGGCAGCCTCACAGACACACACACACATATATATAGTATAATGTATCTGTATCTGTATCTGCATAGTTATATAGTCGCTTAAAAGGACCACAACGAGTCGAGTCGATGGCGTTAAATGGTCAACTCGATCTTGAGCAGCCATAAAGCGAAGGAACCGGCGGCCTCTTTTAATGAGGTCTTAAGTTTTTATAACGGTTCACGCACAGGAATGTGCCCGACTGCAAGGCACACCCTGACTTCCCCAAAAAAAAAAAAAATATTCAACAATCTGTGCCACACTTAACTAGATTCCACAGAAAACTTGATTAAATAAACATACATATATAATATACCATTAACTCGGTAAAAATAATTGCAGGCATATTATGATAGAAGACAGAAAAAGTAGGAGAATATAAGGTAGATTAATAAAATATGATATATTATCATATATGAGAGCGCTTAGGAAATTGGGTTAGTTTCAAGAGTGCATAGAAAAATTTGTATTGATTTTCTTAAAAACTGCAGACAGAATTTTATGATATTTTCAAGGATAAAACCTTCATAAAAATATTAAAATCTATGTTTTAAAAATTTGAAATATTTTACAAAATATTCAAATAGTGATAATATTGGGTTTGTACTATATGTGTTATATTAGGTTTAATCTATCTTAAAAAAATTATTTTATTATATTATATTTTATTTACCTTTAACATTTTTATATTCTCTTCATTTTTATTTCCTTATTGTTTGCGATTCTTTTTCGAAATAATTTCCCCTTTTTGTTCAAAGAGTTCTCCAGCAACTTACTCTGAGAATTTCAAGTAATTTTTTCGCATCCCGCAGAATTTGCAGGATTCAAGTGAAATATTGCCGACTGTGGCAAGTATGTTGCTAACGCATGTTGCACGTGCAGCGCGAGAAGCAAAGGCAGCGGCAGAGAGGGGTAGCAGCAGAGATAAGCAAGAAGAAGGGGGGGAGGGGGAATATGGTTGAGAATGAGACTGACACTGAGGCTGGGGCAGCAACAGCAACACGGGCAATGCTCAAGTGCAAAAGGTGCGCGCATGCGCAACAACAACAGCAGCAACAACAACAACAACAACAGCAGCAACAACAGCAACAACAACTGCAGCAACAAGCTGAACATCCCCGAGGCCCGAAATGCAAACAAGGCAACGTCGTTGTTTCAACACCGCACAAGATGAGGTGGCTCAAGAGGGGCTCTAAAGGGGGGTGCAGAGGGTTCAGGGGAGCAGGGGGTACCCTCTGCTAGCTGCCTCGTTGTGTTTGCGCAATATTTGCGACAAATAAAGCATAAAAACTGTTAAAGTTCACACGCGTCAGGTCAAATATTTACACGAGCCGCCTGCCATGGAGAGCAGTAACAACAACGGCAACAGACGACGACAACAACAGCAACATAGCAACAGCAACAGCAACACAGCAACAACAACAACAGCAACCACAACTGCTGCTGCTGCGGCTGCTGCAACAATGTGACCAAGTCGACAAATCTTTGCCGCTAACTAATTAGCCAAAAGTGCCGCAAAAATGCCAAAACGCATTTATGATAAAAAAAAAAAAAAAAAAAAAAAAAAACTAGTTAGCATAGAAGAGAGACAGGGACAGAGAGAGAGAGAGGGAAAGAGACGGGGGTAGCAACCCGTCAACATTTGCAACATGTTGCGCGGCCTTAAAAGGTTAAACTGCATTTTGATTTTCAATTTGGTTATCGTATTTGTATTTTGAATTTGAATTTTGATTTCGAATTTGAGTTTAAATTTCGATTTGTTGTGTTGCGCTTTAATTGCTTTTTTATAATACTCTACAATGGAAATGCTCAGCAAAGGGTATATGCAATTTTAAGAGTATATAAGAATTGATTTAAACATTTGTGTTTCTCTTTTTGTCTGTTCGAACGCAGAGATCTCGGCTATTAAAAAAGCTAGAGTTACTAAATTTGGCATAGGGGTTGATGTATATCATCTGCTGCTGAAGCATATGTCAAATTTTGGTTGTCACGCCCAGCGGCTTGGGAATTCACTATTTTGCGCATATTAAGCAAAGTATATGAGCCAGAACTTGCTGCTTCCATAGGCATATAGCTGAATACTCTATCCACCTATGCACTAAATTTAAGCTTGATCTAATTCATAACAAACAAGTTTTTTAAGTCACATTTTTCCCCAATTGCAAGAAGCGTGGTAATAGATATGTCTGGGACTAGGGTATCTTGAAGTCTAGCAAGCTAGTCTGTAGCGTTACTTGTTTTACTTACTCTTTCTCTTGCTGTTTCTTTCTTTCTCGATCGTTTTTGTATATAGCTTGAATATATCTTTTTTCTTCGATTTTTTTCCTTTTTTTATTTCTTTTCTTTTTTGGTTGTGTGCGGCTTGTGAGTTGACGTTAATTTGACACTTCTCGAGTCGTTTCTGACGCTGAGCCGTCATTGGATTGAGCGACGGCTTTCTTTCTTCCTTTTCCCGCTCCCCCCCTTCCCCCTAGGTGGCCTCTGCCCCCCTGCTCTCTGCATCTCTTCAAAGTCACCTTTTTGTCTGTTAAAGGCCTGCGGCGGCTCACAGATCTCTCTTAGCGGTCTACGGCGCCTTTTTTTTTTTTGTTTTTGGCCCTTTGGCGACACTTGTGTTAAAACACCATAAATAAATGTCGCGCGCTTATCGCACACACACACACAGGCACACACACTGGCACACACATCCCGCACACACACACACTCGCACACACACCTGGGTACTCGCTGCGATCCTGCGTCGGCGGTTGCCCCAAGACAAATGCGTTGTCAACGCAACCTGCCTAATAACCCATCATGATCATCACTTAACCCGTCTCTGCCTCCTCCCTACACTCCCCCTCCCCTTCCCTCTCTGCACTCCTCTACCTACTACGCCTCTGCTCTGCACAGAGGCTCCTCAACTCGCTGGACACTATCGCGTCTTGTCATCTGTCTGCGCGCCAAGCAACACGCAACACAGCACGAGAAGGGGGAGGGGAGGTAAGAGGGAAGTGTACGCAGTGGGGGGGGGAGGGTGAGGAAAAGTCCAAGGGGAATGCAGTCAGCATCCAGAACTCGGTTGCAACGCGGCAACTCGTCGGCATTTTGTTTCACACACAGACACAAACCGCATACAGAGCGAGTGTGCTGCAACGGAAATGACCTTTTTGTGTGTGTTGGTCTGTGTGTGCTGGTGTGTGTGTGCTGGTGTGCGTTCTCTTCTTGGCTGGCATAAATTGTGTTGCAGGCCCATGTCCATTTTGAGTCCAGGCACTCTTTGATGTCGCGCCACTGGCAGCTTCTGCCGCTTCTCTCGTTTGCAGCATGTCGCTCTTGCGTATTCAAATTTGGCTTCAATAAAGCGACAGCCAACAACTACAGCAACAACAACAGCAACAACAACAGCTGCAACAACAGCAACAGCAGCAACAACTACAACAACGTCAGCCACTTCGATCGGCCAATACGAAAATCAAACACTTCAAAGCATCCACAGCCGGCGGCTTCTTTTAGCTTCTTTTGGCTTCTTTTGGCTTCTTTCTTCTTCGTTCTCTTTTTTTATTTTTATTTATTTATTGTTTTTGGTTTTTCATTCGATTGATTCGAATTGTTTTGGGGTACTCTCTCTGTGTGTGTGTGTGTGCTTTGAGCTTGTCTTCAATGCGCTTGAGCGCGTGAGATGCGTGACACGAGCATAAAGAAATCAATCATATATGTTTCAGTTGAAGCTTTCGTATAGCAACATATATGGTATATAGAAGAGGATAATAAAAGCATAGATTATGCATTAAAATATGTGAACAAACAATAGAAAAGTTTGTCCATAAGAATATCAATATTTAGGGCAATGAAAAATGCAGAATTAATATAAAAAAAGTAATTATTAGATTATATCTTCAATTTATACAAATGATATAGGAGTAGGAACTGTGCTCTGGCTTAGTAAATTTGTTTATTCTTTAAAAAAAATTCACAAAATCTTAAACGTAAACTCTTTATACGATATATTATACACAGTAGTATTTTATTTTAAAGTTTAATTATTTTTAAATTGTTTTAAAATATTATAATAAGTGTATAATCATTTTTGTTTTTCTTTTTATATAATACTCAGTTACAATATGTTTAAGTAAAAGTTTAAGCATTCTGCAATTTTAAAACATAAGTTACACCAAGCAAAAGAAATAATTCTAAGTTCTCTAAAAAAATATTTGATAAGTTTAAGATAATATTACGACTTTATACCGTTTACCCACACAAAAAAGAACACTTAGAAAAATGCCGAAAATGTTAGCCAAGCCAAAGTGCCATCACTAACGCTCACGCTGCCATCGCTGGCAGACCTAACAAAATTAACCCTTTTCTGCCCCCACGAACGACTTTCAGACTAATCGAAATGCGTTCGAATGTTTTTTGTAATTAATTAGGCAAATTTATATGTACAACAACAACAACAGCAACAACATGAGGCACATACATATGCAGATAGAGTTGTACATGTGTGTGTGCGTATTTATGGAGTCGGTCAGTTGTTTTTGATGTGGTCCATAGCCAAAATGAAGATTACGTTGTCATTGTCAAAAGCAACTGCACTTAATTAAGCCAACTTAAGACAGACAATCAGCACGATTGCCGACTGCAGAAAGTCCCCAAATTGCAGTGCACACAAAGAGACAGAGACAGAGAGAGAGAGAGAGAGAGAGACAGAGAGAGCGAGAGGGACAGAGTGCGAGGGAGACCACATAATTGATAGGATCCAGCGAGCGGAGGCAGACAAACAAATCAAAAACCACAAAGCTTCCTTCCACACACAAAAACCCAGTGACCAGTTGGACAGGCAGACACAGAAAGAGACAGAGCACGTGCAAGAGAGAGAGACAGAGAGAGAGAGAGGTAGCAGGATAAAGGGATAGCTGCCCAACCCACGCAATGCCGCAGCGAACAATGGCCAGCCAATGTTGCCTAATCAGTGGAGTAGCTGCAGGATGGGGAAGGGGGGTAGCCTTGGTTGCTACAGAGTGGACAGAGGGAGCAGGGCAGGGTAGGGGAGGAGAGCGGGGCACTGCCCGCTCGTTTCGGTATCTACAAAATTGATGAGTCTGTCAAAATGTGAATTCGAGAAATCCAAATCGAGGCAACATCGAGGGACAGTTGGGATACACCGATGGCATGGGATGGGGCAAGTTGGGGGCATCGCGCTGCGGCACGTGTTGCAAGCGCTGTGCGCGCTGTCATCATTAATTTTTTAAGCGTTTCGCTTTTAACCAAAAAAACAAAAAAAAAAAACAAGAAAAAAAAATATAACAAAATAAAAACAACTCCGGAAAAATGACAAATTTTCGCAGAAGTCACACGCGGCACAGGGATGTAGGTTATAGATTTATTGTATCTGACAGATAATAACAGACGAATTGTATCTATATTTCACAGTATTTGAATAGCTTAATGCAGTAAAAATAGAATATATAAAAACTGCTGTAGTTGCAATATATATATATTTATAGCATGATCTCCAGTAATAAATATAACTGTAGCATCAACCTTTTCTTATATGCAACAGAATCATGAGAAATAGAATTATATACTTTAATACATTTAATTTTAAATGTTTTTTTAATTCAAATCAAGCACCTACTTACTTGCGGTGTCTTAAAACACCGCATTCATGTTTTAATGGTTTTAAGTTTCTATTATTGACAGAACTCTCTACTTTCTTCCTCTCTCACTGAATATACTACAATAAATAAAATCATGTAATTTTTTCCGAAGAGACTAAGTCTATTCTTGCCTTATATTTGCGGTTTTTGCGGTGTTAAGGCCACCGCATGCAGATAGCTGTTGATTTTGCTATAACTTATGGAATATCTTTAGCTGCCTCCTTAGCTTTAAGTTTGGCATTAGCTTCAGATCAGGTTGTTTGCAGTGTCTTTTAACACCGCATTCTAGTTTGCGGTGTTGGCGGCTTTAGAAAACACCGCAAGCAGGTCTGCTTCAGTTTTACCTCAATTCACTTTTTAAAATTATTATTATTATTATTCTATATATATATTAAAATATATTTTTATCTTAAGTATCTTTGGCTGTAATTGTATTTTGTAATTTCAGCTGTATTTTTAGCTGTATCTTCATGTGTATCTTTGGCTGTATTTTTCGCATTTTCTTTAGTTGTATCCTTAGCTGTATCTTTAGCTGAATCTTTAGCTGTATCTCTAGCTGTAACTTTGGCTGTATCCTTAGTTGTTTGGCCCTTAGCTGCATCTTTAGCTGTATCTTTAGCTGTAATTTTAGCTGTATCTTTAGCTGTATGTTTAGCTGTATCTTTGGCTGTATCTTTAGCTATATATTTAGCTATATCTTCAGATATATCTTCAGATGTATCTTGAGCTGTATCTATAGTTGTAGCTTAACTGCAGCTTTATATTCATCCTTAGCTGTATCTTTTGTTATATCTTTAGCTGTATCTTTAGCAGCAACTGCAGCTGTATCTTCTGCTGTATCCTCAGCTCTATCTAGCGACTTAGTATCAGCTCTAGCCTCAGTATCAGTATCTTAATTTAGCTGTATCAGCCCAGCTTGTAATTTTGTGTTAGTTGTGACTCTGTCAAAGCAATCAATGTTAGAGTGGGAGTTTTGTGACCTCCTCCCCCTCCCCCTTCCCACCTGGTAGCTGTTAGTTGTATCTCATGGCTGCAAATGTATCTACAGCTGTAGCCAGCGTATTTATCGCTTCGCCTCTTGCGTCGTTGTCGTTGTCGTTGTCTCTCACATTTATGAGCATGTGAAATTCCTTGCCTGGCGGCACTTGCTTTTCAACTGTCAGTGACTGCGCTTTGTGTGTTTCATTCAACAAATGCGCCATAAATCAAAAGGTAGCCAAACCCCTCGGCCCTCCTCCTCCCTGAATATGCCACCGTACACCTCCCTGCAGAGGCAGCAGCCCAAACAGTAGTTGCTGTTGAAATCGCGCGCATATCCGCAGAGCTTCCATAATTTTCGAGAGACTCGGACAGGACTGGGCAAAGAGTGGACCAAGACTGGACACTGGACTGGGGAAGACTCTCTCGCACTCGCATTCGTATCTTATCGATGCTTTGCATTTTGCATGTTGCCGTTGTCGGTGGCGACAACAACAGCAACAAGAGCGACGACAACAACAGCAACATGGCTGCAAAAGCGATAGCAACATACGCAGCGAGTGGAGCTGCCTGGCTCAGTTTCAGCCCCAGACTGCAGCCTCCTCCAGCCTTCTCCTGCTGCTTCCTGCCTTCTCCAGCCTCCTGCTGCCTCTTGCTGCCTCCTGCTACCTCCTGCTGCCTCCTGCTGCCTCCTGCTGTCTCTTGCTGCCTCCTCAAGCCTCCAGCCTCCTCCTGCTGCCTCCTCCTTTTGCCTCCTCCTGCTGCCTCCTCCTGCTGCCTCCTCCTCCTGCCTGCTGCTTGCAACGTGAGCACAGCCATTGCAACAAAAACTGGTTGCCACTCGTTGTGCTGCACATTTTTCGATATATTCCTTCGTTTCTTTTTTTTTGTGCTTCCCCACTTCGATTTTGGCCACTTTGAAAGATCGCCGACTGCGATAAGTAGCTGCCGCTTAAGCCTGCTGCTGCTGCTCCTCCTTCTCCGGCAGCTCCTGCTGCTGCTGCTGCTGCCTGTGGGCGTTCATTATGCGCCTTGATATGTTTATTGCCTGCTCCACTCAAGTTGCCAGTCACTCGAGCAGTCTGTCTGTCAAATCCGTATCCTAGACAGCAGCAGCGACTGCAACTATCCATCAACTTCAGTGCGCGCTCTCTCTCTCTCGTTCTCTCTCTCTCTCTCTCCCTCTTTCTCTTCCTCTCCCCCCTCGACACTAGTGAAACGCGTGTAATTAGATAAAAACGCTTAAATGCACAAGATACTCAGCCAGATATGCGAAAAAGTAACTATCTACGCAGCATGTCTGCTGATTATTCCAGTCTCGTAGCACACTTTGTAATAGATGATGTGCATCTTGTTGGGATATTGCAATACTAAGTTACACTTTCTTCTTTTTTCTCTTAAGTCTCATAAGATACGAATGTTTTCTCCAAAATTTAATGGCACTAGCTCTAATAGTTGCTTAGATCTAGGCTTTAACGCAGATGAACAGACAGACAGGCAGGCTGAGAGACAGGCAAATAGACGGCCAAATAGGCGGACAGACTGACAGGTGGATAGACAGACAGACAGACAGAGAAGGAGAAGTAGAAGGACATACAAATAGTCGGACAGGCGAAAAGAGTTACGAAAAGGCAAGATCGACAGAAAGGCAGACGGACAAGCAGACAAACAGACAAAAGGACAGGCGGATACATTGACAGACAAATATAGAGAAGACAGAACAACAGACAGACAGACAAACAGACAGGGAGACAGAGAGACAGACAGACAGACAAGCAGATAAATAGATAGATAGACAGATAAACAGATAAGCAGCCAAACAGGTAAATAGACAGAGAGACAGACAGACAGACAGAGAGACAGAGAGACAGATGGACAGACAAACCAACAGGCAACCATAACTATATTTGGTTTTATATAATATTATATATATATATTTATATATTTATTAAACAATTTCAAGTTAAGATGCAACGTATTAAAGTCAAACTGCTCGCTCTCTAGCCTTTTCCTATATAATCCCTGCTTGCCTATAGAGCAGGTGCAAAGGGTACAAGATCACAGCAGCAGCAGCAGCAACAACAACGAGCAACAACAAAGTGCAACAACAACGTGCAACAGCAACGTGCACCGTGCCGCCAGTTGTTGTTGTTGTCAGTTGTTTAATTGAAAAATTTATAGCCGAAAAATGGAGGAACATGTGAAAATGACACGCAGCTTGTGAATGCAGCAAAATGTTGCAAATGTTGCAAATGCGGCGCAGTGTTGTGCGCTGCGTCGTTAAAAGTGAAAAAGCCGCAATTGCCGCATGTGGCACATGTGTGCCACACCTCTCATCGCACTACCCACTCCCCCCCTGCGTTCCCCTGCCATGCTCACCTGCCAAATGATACTCTGCCTCTCTCTCTCTCTCTCTCTCTCTCTCTCCCCCCGCACTCCTGCCACAAACACCCGCTCCCGCCGCAGTGGCAAGCAAAAATTCATAGACGACAAACACGAGACGAAAATTGCATTTCCCCTTCATACCAGTTGCACTCCCAACCGCCCCCATTTTACTCCCCGCCCCTGTGCCTTATCTCCAATGTGGTGCCACCTCCCTACCCTAAAAAAAAAACCCCAAAGTGTGCCGCAGAAAACGCCGAAAAACGAAAAATCGTGCAGACCACGACGCGCCAAATGCCAAAGCCGCCCTCGTCTGCCGCCCCTTCCCTCCCCCTGCCATCTGCGAGCCTGGCAACCCCCAAAAATTGTGGACAGTGTCAGCGTCGGTTTGGGGCGAGCACAACATGCAAAAGATACGCCGCAAAAGCGGAAGGTCCTCGCCAGTCGGCAGCCAAAGCCACCCACAACCCACCACCCTAAAGCAGCGCGCAAAAAAGATACAAACGTGGAGGGAGGGGCGCAGGCAGAGGTGGAGGCAGCGGCAGCAGCAGCGCAGCAGTTGCGCTTAAATTCCCATTACGACTCGTAATGGCTGCGGTGTGTGTGCGCTGCGTGTGTGTGTGTGCGCGCGACTGTCTGCCTGTGTGTGTATGTGTGTGTGTGTGTGTGTGTGTGTGTGTGCGTAGGGTGTGGGTGGCGTGTGTTGGGGCAAAAGAAAAATGAAAACGCAGTGCGCAGGATCATTAAGGCAGACAAACACCTACACACACACACACGCACACACACACACACAGCGAGAGCTGAGGCAACAGACAATGAATGCGAAATGTCAGTCAGCAAAAGATACGCCGCTGCCTGGAAATTTATACAAAAGAAGCTGTCCAAAAGCGACAGCAGCAACTGCAGCAACAACAACAACAGCAGCAGCAACGAGGAAGAAGAAAAATGGTGGCCACGCACACACACAAACACACACACACACAGCTACAACAACAACACATGACTGACTATATAGGGTAGCTTTATGAGCAAGCACAAGTGAGAGCGGGAAAGAGAGAAAGAGAGCGCGAGTGAGCAGGCAACAGTGCGAGAGGGAGTGCGCAGAACAAAAAAAAGCGCACATGCCACGCAAAAAGGCAAAGGCTGCCACTGCGACTGAGACTGAAGCTTGAAGCTTTCAGCTTGAGGGCTGACGATGAAGGCCGCGCTGGGCGGGGGGGGGGGGGGGGGAGATGGGTAAGGCGCAAGCACACAGGGAAGTAAATGCTGGCGTCTGAAGTGCTTGAACGAGAGAGGAAAGAAAAAAAAAACACGCACTCACACACACAGAAAACTTGCCGAAAAAAAAAACTAAACGAAACGTAACGTAACGTAACAACAACAACGAAAGGAACAACGGCAACGGCAGCAACTTGTCTGCTCCGCCTTTATAAATAATTCATGTGCAGAGGCTGCGAGTGCGAGAGATACGCAAGATACACACGCACACACACACACAGCGAGAGAGGGAGACGGGCAGGCGGGCGGGCAGGCAGAGATACAGTCGAGATACGCAGCCACGTTTAAAGATACAAAGAGGAAACAGCCACAAAGCTGCGTGTGTGTGTGTGTGTTGCTCTCTATCTACGCTTACACATACATATTTCTGTATGTATGTATTTCTCGCTGTGTCTGTGTGTGTGTAACATTTAAAACGTGCTAAACGCGCGTCAAAGTTTTTCTTAATTTTTCAACAGGCAAAAAGTTTTTCCTGTTGCAAAAGTTTGTCATGTTTTTTTCCATTTTGCTTTGGCCAAGGATTACAGCGTACGCTGGATAGGATTGCCAAGTGCGGCAAGTGGGAGAGGGAGAGGGAGTAGAAGTGGAGTACACACACTGCTACTGGCACTCGTACATAATGTGGCAATGATTGCATTGATTTTTTTTGCCTTCTTTTTTTGCGTTGCTGCGTAGAAACTTTTGGCTCTCTTTCTGTCTATCTGCAAACTTTTTCCCCGAGTTGCAACTTAAATACTTGGCAGATTTATGAATTTTTCAAATGTTTTCCGACAAAGTTTTTCCCGTTTTTGGATAAACACAGTGTGGTGTGAGGGGGGGACAGCTGCCTGCGAGTCTGGGATTATTTGATAACAGTTTGTTAATTAGCGCCATCTTTGTTTTGCCTGCTCTGTTTACATCGCCGGCTGAGGCTGCCAACAAGTGCAGCGCCAACTGATTTACCGACGGCAAACGACAGCAGAAACTGTTAAATATATTTCTGCTAAATTAAATATTTAATCTTAATATATGTATGTATATCGTTTATGGTCTGTTTATTAACAGCAGACTGCAAATTGTTAACTTCTAACAGTGCGCTGCTAAGCTCAGCTTGCAGCCTCTGTAGGTTAGTGTTTCATAGCAGTCAGCTTTGCGACAACCACTTACAATGCACTTTCAAATGGTTGGCAACTAATTCATTGTTTACATTTTACATCTAATTACAGAAAAACAACGTTTGTCACATTGTGTGGGCTGTGGCGGTCAAATTCACGATCAGTATATACTGCGAGTTGCACCCGATCTGGAATGGCATGCAGCGTGCCTGAAGTGTCAGGAATGCAGGCAATTTCTGGACGAGAGCTGTACGTGTTTTGTGCGCGACGGCAAAACCTACTGCAAGCGTGATTATGTTAGGTAAGTAAGAGCAAAACTGTTAAAGGTTCAGTGTTGCCCCATGCCCAATTAAAATATGTTAATTGACCAGTGCTGCATTATCATTGCAATTATGCTTTTGGCCTAACACTAAAATAATCACACACCTCTCAACGCCTTAACAGACAATTAATTAAAATTCAAACGAAACTAGTTTCTGGCAAGTTGAAATCATGATCTAATTGTAATAATTAGTGAGCTGACAACACTTGGCGATACCCTCTAATGCCGGTCATGCGGCTGGCCTTTTGCGCGCGCAACTGTAGCAGCTTAGCCCGCTTGGTCGACACTTGTTGGCCATGTTAATTAGGAGGGGGCTGCCAACGTACAATGTTGTTTAGGGAACGCATAAGCACATTCTAAGCCGACAGCTGGCCAAGTCGAGTCGAGCCTGGCCTTAGTACACAAACTATACATATATCGTATATCATATATCATATACATATCTAGGTTCTCTCACGGGTTTCATCATTGCTAAACGTATGACGTGCAATCAGTGGAGTGCGGGAAGGGGCGGAGACGGAGGGCGGGGGCGTTCCGATTGGCGCGTCGCGTTGTCCAACTATTTGCAGTGCAAATCTTTGAATAATTGATTAGCACGTGCAAGGCTATAAATTAACACTTTACTTGCACAAATGATTGATGCTCGGCTGTGCGGCCAAGTACAAAAGACGATGGTGCCCCCAACCCGTACCCCTTCCCGCACCCTTCCACCTTCCACCTGCACACTGGCAGTTTATTTATTTTATTTTTGTGAATATTTTGTGAATCTTTTTTATTTTTATTTACATTTTTTTTTTTTTATTTATTTTGTTTATGTTATTTAATAGTCATAAACAAGAGGCGGGCGGCACTTGAACTCGCCCAAGGCTATTTACACATTCACATCATGAGACTAA
The DNA here is from genome assembly GCA_018901885.1 of Zaprionus kolodkinae. Taxonomy (NCBI): domain Eukaryota; kingdom Metazoa; phylum Arthropoda; class Insecta; order Diptera; family Drosophilidae; genus Zaprionus; species Zaprionus kolodkinae. Next base: position 4,793,394 of record JAEIFM010000508.1, read on the forward strand.
CCCGCGTTCTCGCTCTCTCTCTCACTCTCCCCTTGCAGGTTATTTGGTACAAAATGTGATAAATGCGGTAACTCCTTTAGCAAAAATGATTTTGTGATGCGGGCCAAGACGAAAATCTTTCACATCGAGTGTTTTCGCTGCTCCGCGTGTGCCCGACAACTGCTGCCAGGTATGTCTACCCTCTACCCCCCCTAGGCACTACCTATATTAATATTTACACTCTCCTCCCCCACAGGCGATGAGTTCGCGTTACGCGATGCTGGCGCCCTCTACTGCAAGGAGGATCACGATGTGCTGGAGAAGTCATCGCAGAGCAGCCTAACCTCCTCCTCCGTCGAGAGCAACAACAACATTAGCAGTAGTAACAACAATAATACCAACCTTAGCAATAACAACCATTCCAGCGAATTGGGTTCAATGTCAGGTGAGTGTCATCGAGTGTTTATAATGTGTGTCAAGTGTCTAATTGGTTCGAGTGGTTCCATGCGAGTCAAGTCGAGTCGAGTTCCAAGTTCAGGCGGCATTCTTTGAATAGGGTTCAACCCGGTGCGAGGGTTAAAGGGTTCTTCAGATTGTTTTATGCAGCAAGATTTGTTTTTTTTTTCCCTTGAACTTGGAACTTAATGAAGTTGTTTGAGGGTTTTGCAGGGTTTACTGCAAAGGGTTAAGGCGGTAGATAAAAGCTCCTTCAAATCCTTATCCCTTTAGATGCTCATCAAGCAAGCTAAAGATCTGAAAGCCTCAGGCAGCTCTTCCTCCCTTTTACCCGTATCCCTTTAGATGCTCCTCAAGAGCCTCAGGCAGCTCTTCCTACCTCCCTACCCTACCCACTTCTAGAACTCATCTTAGACTAATTGAATACTTCTCTGTTACCTCGTAATCTTCTTCAATTAGCCTAATTTATCGTTGACACAAAAAGAGATTGCATTTACAAAAATTGCACTCTGCCAATTAGCCATAATTGTTGCCAATGTTGGTGTCGACTTTATCGTCTGACCTAGTTTTGCGCACAGATCGTGGCGTATCCCTAATTAGGCTAAATGGAATTAGGGCCTATACTTCTACCAGCTGGACGGCGGCGGCAGTACAAAGGGTTATACGCTCGTGTTTTATTCCAAGAAAACAGAGAGGAAAACATAGAGTTACATCCTTGTAAGCGATACGAGTGTCAATAGAAATCGGCAAACGTCAAACAATGTACGACAATTGTCAAACCATATCGTCAACATAATCTCATTGTTTAACCTGAAGACGCAACGCAGCTGGGCGGGGGGAAGGAGGTGGGTAGGTGGGTAGGTGTTGCCGCCGACACAACGCTGTGGAAGAACAAGCCAAGAGACCTTATCAACATGCGGCGGTGTTGTCAAAGTCAGGCAAGCTCGTGTGCGGGCTCAGAGAGGGAGAGAGAGAGAGGGAGAGGGATGTGGGTTGGGGGTTGCCAGTGAGGTTCTCTAATAGTTGGCAGGGAATTCGCAAAAAGGTGAGCAACAGCGATGCCTCGACGAGCCGAGGCGTTGCAGCTGCCCGGAGCAAACAACACACTCGAAGTTGCAACGAAGCGTTCAAGCGGGCAAACATCGACAACTTCTTGGGAATTTTTTGTTTGAGTGAATCGACATCGAATCTGGGATCTCCCCGCTCCTCCCACTCTCTCTTCCTCTCGTATCTCATATGTGGAATCTCTCTCCCTCTCTCTCTCTCTCTCTGATCAATCAGCCTTACGACTGCCATTCATAGGTTTCCACTTGTTGTGCGTTCCACGGCGTAGTATTTGCTTTCTACTCGAACGCGGCACGCACAGCCTGCTCTCGGGTGTTTGCCAAACTGCGGCGCTTTGAAGTTCCAGCTAGTTCCAACTGGTTCCATTGGTTTTGCTAACGGCAAACAGTTGGTTCCACTAACGGTTCCAGTTCATTTTGGCTGAGCTGTTTCCATGTAGCTCCATTGAAAGCTCTAATATCAGAGGTTTTAGACCCGGTTCAAAAATAGTTCCCTTCGTTATCTTGCTGAACTAGTTTCAGTTTCATTGCTTAAGCACTTTTAGTTCAAATTGTTCAATTCCAGTTCCACCTTCTGTTCTTATTGTCGCTCCAGTTTAGTGATTCAGCTCCAGTTGTGAACCAGTTGTCATTTCGAATTTCGCAACTTTTCTTTTAATTTGCGTAAAAGTTTTTGCCAATACATACATAGGTTATGTCTGTTCCAGTTCCAGTTCCATTTCTATTTTGATTTCTAATTCTGTTTTCGGGCACGACGGCTGCACCTTCAAAAGGCCGCACCGCGCCCTGAGATAGTCATCGGATCGATCTTTGTGCTGAGGCTGTGGCGCTGCTCGCCTCCATTCATCGATGTGATCGTTGATCGAAATAACGATAACGATAACAAGTTGTCGGCGTGTTGTGAAACACGACTTAATTACGAACCACAAAAAACGAGAACCCCAAAAATTGTGAACCACGAGTCATGAACCACAAAGCGTTCACCCCCCTCCCTCCCCCCGTGCCATTGCTTGTGATACATTCCATGCAACGTGCTGCGTCGCTTTGATCTACAGCCGGCAGGGATGGGGCGGTAGGTGGAGCGGGGTTAGTGTAGCTATTTTTGGGTGGCATTGGAATTTCCCGCTGCGGCAATTTATCAATGTGAAGTTCAAAGCGTGTGCAAAAATAGAAAACGATTGCCAATTGACAAACGATTCCCAGACTAATCCCCCCCCCCATCTTCTTTCCCTCCTTGCAGATTCTGGCAGCGAATCGGGCTCACACAAAAGTATTAGGGAAAAGCGTCCCTCAGGACCGTCGGATGGCAAACCCACGCGAGTGCGTACCGTGCTCAATGAAAAGCAACTGCATACGCTGAGGTAAGTTAAGAATCCAGGAGGGGCAACCTGTTGCTCAATCTAATCCAATCTAATCTTCTACAGAACCTGCTACAATGCTAATCCGCGACCTGATGCGCTCATGAAGGAGCAGCTGGTTGAGATGACTGGACTGTCACCGCGTGTCATACGCGTCTGGTTCCAGAACAAGCGCTGCAAGGACAAGAAGAAGACCATACAGATGAAGCTGCAAATGCAGCAGGAGAAGGTAAGCGACATTAGCTAACTATATAACAAAAAGAAGATGAGCCTAACCCAGTCTAATTTGCTTAGGAGGGTCGCAAGCTCGGCTATGGCGCCATGCAGGGCATCCCCATGATCGCCAGCTCACCGGTGCGACACGATTCGCCACTGAATCTACAGGGTTTGGATGTCCAGACATATCAACCGCCATGGAAAGCCTTAAGTGACTTCGCCCTGCACGCCGATCTCGATAGCAATGGGGCCATCAATACGCACACGCCTGCATTTCAGCAACTGGTCAACCAGGTGAGTTAGCCCCGCGGCGGGAAAGTTGCCCAAGGCATTGGTTCAAATGGTTCCCCTTTCTTTACAGATGCACGGCTACGATTTGAATGGCATGCCCGTGCTGCCACCGCATCCGCCACAGGGACCGCATCCTCCGCCACCGGGTCAACAAATGAATGGACCACCCGGCGGCAGCAGCATGGACTCGGGCATCACATCGCACCATCATCCGGATAGCACAGACTCGTATGTGACGTACCTGGAGAGCGATGACAGTATGCAAGGCAGTCCATAGACAATACGTACCGAATCTAATCTCAGCTTCTTTTGTTGCTCCAGAATCCAAGCTGGCGCTGACGCCATCGTCCTCGTCATCGGCATCGGCAGCCACATCGATCTCATCGCCGCCGTCATCGACAGCTGCCGGCGGCGTGGGTCTTGGTGTGGGCGTGGGTGTAGGTGTGGGCGTGGGCAGTGGTGGCGGCGGCGGTGGCGGCGTCGTTGGTGCCGCCAATCAGTCGGCAACGGAGCAGCTGATGCAAATGCTACAGAAAGTTACCGGCTCGCCGGCATCAGTCCTCTGAGCGCAAGCCCAACTTTATCTGGCGGCTGGTGGCGTGGCAATGGCGGCGGTGACGACGGCGGCGGCGGCAACAGCGAGGGCAGCGAGCAAGAAGCAGTGGCAGAGCCAGTTACAGTTACAGATGCTGCTGATGCAGCTAAAAAGAGCTCGCGGGCTTGTGCAATGTGGCGAAGCTTTTGCGCAATGCTCGTCTCGTTTTTGATTCGGTGCCAAAAATAGTCTGTAGGCCATTGGCTGCCTTCAAACTCCTTCCGCCCGCCGCCTCGCCCCCCCTGCGTTCCCTCTGCCCGATGCCAGCCTGTTCTTTGTGGGGCTTGGGTCTTGCCCAGACTCTGGTTTAGGGTGCGGACTGCAGATAAGGTGGTGGATTGAGGGGCGACGGCGGCGGCGGCGGCAGCGTGTTTCGGTACAGAAACGGACGAACGGGCAGTTGTCAGTTTCAAGTTTCATTTTGCTGTTTCTTTGTTATGTAATATAATTTTTGTTGTTCTTTTTCGTATTAAATTAATTACACAAAACAAAAAAAAAAAAAACGTAAACAAAAACAAAAAATGCTCATACACTTGAAAAGTTTTAACAATAATTTCGCATTAAAAACAATCTCGTCGAGTAGGGAATTTCATTGAACACAAATTGTACATAACTTTTATAAATAAACACATACACACACATATATTTTCATTAAAAATGCAAAAATAAAAAAAAAACAAAAACGAGGAATTAAAGTAAAAAAAACACTAAACACAAAATTCATGTGCGTACATTAAACTGGAATGGAAAACGAGAAATTGACTATAAAATTAACAAAAGCAACAAAAATAACAAGAACCTCGTGTGTATTATATGGTAAATATATATATAAATATATATACGACAAAGTAAAGTAAACTATAATGCACTGGGCAAAGTTGTAAATCGATCGAAATTGATTGAACATGTTTATGCAAATGAAAATGAAATGGAAATGCAATGGAAATGTTTGTAAGTGAGAACTTGTAACTAAATCTAGACTTATTTGTTAGTTTTTTAAATATATTTCCCCATAACACAAAGAGTAAATAGAATAAAATGAATGCAAACTGTAAGGCAGCGAACGTACCAAGGATGTTTATAAATTGTTTCGTGAAACAACTAATGTATTTTCAATAATATTTAACTAATATTAATAATAAACAGTGCATAAGTAATTTTAGTAACTATAGAAAATGTTTAAATAAAATTGCAAAACGAAAATAAATAACAAAAAATATTAAAACTAAGTTTTTCTTTTGAATTTAAAAATCGCGCGCATTATCTACTTAGGCCGTCGGCCAGTGCTGCCCTCACTTCACAAGCGCAGCCAACTTCGCGACAGCTCAAAAATGCGTCTGAGAGCAATTTGCGTCGATTGCGCTCGCAGCCTACTTCACGCGAGTCATAAAACTGCGCACAGCCAACTTCACGTCTCAAGCAGACAAATAACATTGTCTCTGCGTTTGCTTGTGAGAAGTTTTCATATAATATAATAAAAATGTCGATAGCGAAACGTGTGCAGGTCTGTATTTATGAAACTAATAGTCAAATTGGTCAATTCAAGTGTATATTTTCTTTAGCAATGGGCGACATTTGCGCGTACATGGCACATTTACGATTGCACCTGGCAAAATCCTTTCGACTCGGCAAAGCTGATTAAAACACATCTAATGGGCTTGCATAAGCCTATTTACCATCCCATGAGTAAGTTGAACCCTTAATCAGTAAATTTTGTATTAGTTTTAAGTGAAAATTCGTATAAATTCGGGATACATTACGTTGTCGTTACGTCACGAGTGCCGCGAGTGTTGACATTGTTGTTGTTGTGAAGTGTTTGCCGGTCAGAAGAAGACGTAAAGAGACAGAATAATGCAAAATGAAAGCAGAAGAATTGTGAAGCTGCAGAAGTTGTTCTAGGTTAGCCTTATATCGAATGCTCAAATCAAATCTAAAGTCGAGTTACTTTTGCAGATGACTGTGGCGACCATGTGATACTCATCAACACCAAGGAGATTGCATTGCCTGGCGACGAATGGGTGAAGCGTGTCTATTTCCATCACACTGGCTACCCAGGTGGCGCTTCGTGGACTCTTGCTTGGCAGCTCCACGAAAAGGATCCCACCATGGTCATGAAGAAGGCTGTGTACAACTCAATGAATGGTAACCTACAGCGCAGACACACAATGCAACGGCTGCATCTCTTTGCCGATGATCAAGTGCCCGAGGAGATTCTCGCGAATGTTACGAATCAAATTCGCACTCCACGCACTGTGCCCCAGCGACTCGATCACATTGACAAGGAAACGCTGGAGAACTTCCCCGCCATTATGGACCATCCAAAGGATTATGTGCTGCGATAGATGGGTCAGCGTAGTATTGTTAGGTCAAATATAAATTGTTATTTACAAAAATTAAAAAAAAACAAAAAACTTGTTTGTATTTTCAAACTAAGCGCTTATCGATGTTTTGTGCTTGTCATCGATATGTCGAAGCGATATTTGTTAAAATTTTAGGTAGCCCTGGTGTAGTTTTGTTTTCTTTTACCGGCAATCGAAAAATATATCGGCAGAAAATTGCATTTCATCTCAATTTTTGCAACGCCCACACAAATATTTTAGGCGTGTGTTCATGCAGTTTGTTTTCAATTAGTCCCAGCTGGTGAGAAATTGCATTGCCAGCAACTGCATATGTTGCTTATCGCATCGGCATAAATATCTTATCGCTGATATCGGGCACTCGAAAATGTATTAAGCCTAACAATAGTTTCCATTTGTTCTCAGTTTTCACACGCACCTTGTGCACGACACACCAATTCCAGCGAAAGCTCCATCAGACTCAACTTGTACCAATCTATACGCTACAACAACGCAACATGGGTCGTTTAGGCAAAGTTGATCCTAGCTCCTACTCGCAACCGGAGCTGATTACCACCGAGCACAGTGACATTAAGTGGGAAGTGGACTTTGCGTCCACCAAGCTACGCGGTAGCGTCCTGCACAAGTTCAATGTACTCACCAATGATCTGGACAAAATTGTGAGTAGCCTGTAACTTTTCCCGCGACTTTTATTTAACAGTTTATGAAATAGCTCCTGGATGTACGTGATATAGACATAAAGAATGCCACGTTGCTGGCGGGCGGCACCGAGTTGCCCATCAATTTTTTCGTCAGCGATCCCGTGCCTGATGTGGGACAGAAGTTGACGCTGGAGCTGCCATCCGGCACTGCTAAGGGCAGGTGAGTGAGCTGGCTTGCGATAAGTGCGAGCTAATCTTTATAATACAATCTTACTCATAAATTATTTACACTGATATCTTTAACATCTTAATCACACAGCCTGAACGTACGCATTGATTATGAGACGGCTAGCAACGCCAGTGGACTGCAGTGGTTGGATCCCGCCCAGACATTGGGCAAGAAGCATCCATACATGTTCTCACAGTGCCAAGCTATCCATGCACGCTCCGTGATACCCTGCCAGGATACGCCCGCTGTCAAGTTTAGCTATAATGCTGTTGTTCAACATCCCACTGAGCTGACGGCACTGATGAGTGCTCTGATAGACAAGAAAGAAGTTGGCATAACGCATTTCAAGCAAGAGGTGCCAATTCCAGCCTACCTGGTGGCCATCGCCATTGGGAAGCTTGTGTCTCGTCCGCTGGGTGAGAACTCGAACGTTTGGTCCGAAGAGGCCATCGCTGATGCCTGCGCTGAGGAGTTCTCGGAAACATCTACTATGCTAAAGACTGCCTCGGACTTGTGTGGTCCATATGTGTGGAAGCAATACGACTTGCTGGTGATGCCACCTTCATTTCCCTTCGGCGGCATGGAGAATCCTTGCTTGACGTTTGTTACACCAACGCTGCTGGCTGGCGACAAGTCGCTGGCCAATGTGGTTGCTCATGAAATCGCGCACAGCTGGACAGGCAACCTGGTGACCAACAAGAACTTCGAGCATTTCTGGCTCAACGAGGGCTTCACAGTGTTTGTCGAATCCAAGATTGTGGGTCGCATGCAGGGAGCCAAGGAGCTGGACTTCAGGATGCTCAGCAATCTGACCGAGCTGCAGGAATGCGTAAGTGGAAATTGTGGTAAACAAGATATCTGCTTTGATAACATAAATTTGCTTCCAGTTGAGGACCCAGCTGTCTAACACACCGGAACTCACCAAGCTTGTTGTAGATCTGAGTAATTGTGGACCCGATGATGCCTTTTCCTCGGTGCCTTACTACAAGGGTTCCACATTCCTTCGCTACTTGGAGGATCTGTTTGGCGGACCCACCGTATTTGAGCCCTTCCTGCGCGACTACTTGAAAAAATACGCTTATAAATCGATTGAAACAGACGATTTTAAGAGTGCCCTATATGAATATTTCAAGGATGGCGATAATGAGAAGAAGCTTAGCGAAATCGACTGGGACTTGTGGCTCAAGAGCGAGGGCATGCCGCCAATTATACCCAAGTAAAGACTAAACTGTGCAAACACAATGAAAAATCTTTAATCGCATTTGCTTTTCAGGTTCGATGAATCCCTGGCAAATGTCACCAAGGAGCTGGCTCAAGAGTGGAGCACAAAGACCGTCGATGAGCTGGCTAACAATGCGGATTTGAAAAAACCCATTTCTATTCATCAACTGATTGATTTCCTGAGTAAACTCATCGAGAACAACTATATTGTTGAATTGAATGAGCGCAAAATCGAATTGCTAGAGAGCACGTACAATCTAAAGCAGTCGAAGAACGCTGAGGTGCGTTTCCGTCTAAATCGCTTGATCATTCGTGCACGCCTTCTCAATCGTCTGGAGGAGATTATCCAGTTTGCCAATTCGAATTTCCGCATGAAATTCTGCCGTCCCATCTATCGTGATCTGGGCGCCTGGCCAGAGGCCAAGCCGGCGGCTGTAGAGAATTTCCTCAAAGTCAAGAATGAAATGATGACCGTGTGCTCGCACACCATTGAGAAGGATCTGGGCTTGAAATAGATGGCACAATTTGTAAAACAAACTGCATTTAATGAAGTTTGCATTTTCTTTCTATCTTTCTTTCATTTGGAAATTAATGATTAAATAAAATTCACAAGTTTTTAATTTCATGGTGTTTTCTTGAATTATTGTTTTTATTAAAAAATAAGCAAAACTACGTTTATAACAAGTTGATTTTCATTTCTCCATGCTCATTGCTCATGCGATTCGCGCGATCCTTGGCCATGTTGCATTCATATTTCTCCTAATTTATGCTTTTTTCAAAATTTTGCTTGCTTTCGAATTTTCAAAAATGTTTGTGATTTTGTAGTTTGTGTTCGGTTGTTTTTTTTTTTGTTTTTTGTGCAATTGGCCCAAAGCATTGCCAATTGATTGGTTTCAAATTTTCCCATTCCAAATTAGGCCTATTTAATTTTCTTTTCTTTTTTCTGTATCGTCTTTAATCGGTTTTGCTTTTGGGGTTCGACTAACATTAAATTTTGTACAACTAACCAAATGTTGTTCTCATTGTTGTTTCGCGTCCTATGCGACAATTTTGAGGGGACTCTAACTTAGGGATCCGTCTCCTCGGTTTCTTCTACATCATTTTACCTCCTTCGCTTCTCATACATTTCGCATGTTCTCATTGCGGTTTAAATTCATTAAAGTTGTTTATTTTTTACACACACACACAGATATTAAATTTATTATTGTTGTTGCTTGCGTTATCGTTATCGACGAGTTTTGCCTTCTTTTCTTTAAACTAATCAACAATTTGTTTACGTTTTTTTTTCTTGCGGTTTTTTAGTTTTTGTTTTCTATTTTTGTTTTTTTTTTTCGTATTACATTGACCCAAATTCAACCTCAACTTTTTCGCTGAAATTTTGTGTTCTTTAGTGGACAAAACATTTGCCAGTTTTCGATGCTGGTTTCTGCTTCTTTATATAAATTTCATTTTGTTGCTGTTGTTGTTGTTGTTGTTGAGGAATAAAAACTATCACGCACTAGAATTATCATTGGAACGGGATGTGGATGGACCGGCACCCAGATCATCGCCTACGACGAATGTGGGACTCTGGCGGGACGTTGACGCAACCGGTTGGTAGTGATAGCCCTCGCGATATCGCTGATTGGGTTTAATGCGTGCGGTTTGTGTGTGACCCAATGTGGGGCGCTGGTTCAGCTCATTGGGTCGTTTGGCTGCAACGAGACATTAGACATATTACGGCTGCTCCTCCTCCTCCGCCTGCTCCTACTTACCAGGTATATAAGGCTTTTGATTATAGGACGATTGTTGTTGTTGTTGTTGGTTATACGCATCGGACGCCGTCGCATTGCCATTACTCTGGCCCTGCTGATGATACGGCGCCAGGCTGTGCCCAGTCTCAGAGCCGGGCTGCAATTGCAGATCGGTGCTATTGATGGGACTCATCGGCGTCATCTCACGATCTTCAATGAACAGCTCGCTGGCATCGTCGGGCACCTGACGATACTGCGACCAGGGCCAAGAGGCGATGCCGGAGAGTAACAGTGCCTCCAAGGCGCAAATGTAGCCTATCAGCTGCAGTGGGGAGAGAGAGAGAGAGAGAGTGAGTAGACTGTATATATAAGTAGGAATGTGGACTTACGCCTGTCGCCAGCAGTGTGTCCCGCGAGTGCTTGGATACCAATGTGTACTCCGTCGCATAGAGCACCATGTGGACGAGCAGCGTGGAGCTCAAAATAAATATTAAGCCAATACTCAGGTACATCCACGTGTTCTGTAGGTGAAAAATTTAAAGATATATATTAAAGAAAAGTTAAAAAAATATATAAAATATATAAATAAGTAAACGATAATATATTGAATAATATGTATAAAAGGCAGAAATAGGAAAACTTTATATATATATTTTTTTTGTGGATGGAAAATAACAATATAGAAATAACATAAAATAAAATAAGTAGAAAAAATAAAAAGTATTTTTTAAATGTATAGGAATATCATGGAATATCGAGAAGATAAAATGGAGAAACATTTTATGGCAGAAAGATTTTTCCAGAAAACTTTAGGAATTAATTTTAAAATTTATATATAACATAATAAATAATATTATTAAAATTGGAAATAAAAGTTTCAGCAAAGTTAAATCTAATCATGAGTCTATATAATATTATAAATTACTTGATCTTCAGATGATCTTACCACTTTCGTCCAGTTGAATGGAAACATTAGCGCTATGTGCGATATATCGAGAAAGATCATGAGGCATGTGATGAGTAGCGAGAAGAGGGCACAGAAGACCATCAGCCTGAGGCGCCCGATGAGTGGCAGTAGAAAGAGGCCCACCTGTACAGTGCCCGCGGAGCATTCGCAGGCCAGACAGACGGCCGAGGATAACTATGGGATGGAGAGAGAGAGAGAGAGAGAGATTTAAGATACTTGGTTAGACGAGATTATTTTAGAGCCACACTCACCACCAATAGTATGCGCACAATCCCTGTAGGCGTTTTCAAATGTTGCGGATCACAGTGTAGGGCAACGCCCCATGGCAGCGGGGTTTGCTGTTGCTGTTTGTAGTTGGCGTGCGAGTCCCAGGAGGTGCACGTGCCCAATGGCGATTCTAGGCTGAGCGAGAGCTCGCCGGCCCTGCTGCCAGCTATTTCAAAGTCCTGCTCATCGTCCAGCTGACAGCAGACCGGCTCCAGCTCCAGCTCACGTATCTCGTCCAGCAGCAGTTCTATCTCGTCCGTGCCATATAGATCAGATACAGACGGTATATAACGTTGGGGTTGTTGCATCGCCCGTTGCGGGATGTGTCCCACATCACCGTTGCCGTGGCCGGGGCGTGCAAAATATTTGGGCGGGTCCTACTCCGTTTCCCCCTTTTCGTCTATATCAGTTACTCGTTTTCTTTCGTTCTCCTTCTTCTTCTAGTCTGTAATATAAGCAAAGGAATGCGCCATCAGGTATGGTGATAACTGGCCCAAGTTGTCCCAGCGCTCATTACAGCTCCCTCTCTCCCTCTCTCTCTCTCCCTGCTTCTCTCTAGCCCCCTGCTCTGCCTACGCCCATGTGCGCACATAACCATAATGGCAATTTGATATCTACTGTCATTCATACGCCATGTGCGCCGCATCAATGTCGTGAACTCAGCTGACAATCAGCACTCTCAGGTTAACTGCTTGAAGAAGTGGGGTGGCTTAGCTAGGTGAGAGAGTTTGCAACTGGCAAGTGTATTGCATTTAAGTGTAGCTTAATAATAATTTATTTTCCTTTTTTAGTTCTGCCAGATTTTTTAATTAAGGCTGAGGTTGAGCGCGCTCGACAGTAAGATACCCTTTGCCCAATTTTCAATATCCTTTACAAACGTGTAATTGTAAGAATTGACACAAATAAAATTTAAAACAAAAAAACTTTTTGTTGAAAAATCATAGGGTGGACCCTTACCTAAATTTTCTAAATAACGAAAAATTTGAAAACATCCATTTTGCTATTATTTAAATCACTAAGGTTGTTAAAACATAAACAAAATGTCATTCCGCGAGAAAATCGTTTGATTTTTAAGAAAGTTACGATCGGTGTAAAATGATGGTACCAGGCCTGTTGAGTGTGTTACATGTCCAATTTTTGGAACCTTACGACATGATTTTTGGGCCAAAATTAAGTATCGTTAAAAATCGATTTAAACAATTGTTTAGTACCAATTTTGACCTCCGCAATCGATTAAAATTAAAAACTCGCGTTTTAAATTTTACAAAAAAAAAATTTTGTTGAAAAATCATAGGGGGGACCCTTACCTAAATTGCCAAAAATTCCGAGAATTTTAAAAAACCCATTATGCTATTTTTTTAAATGTAGAATCCCTCAGTTTATTAAAACATATACAAAATGTTATTCAGCGTGAAAATCGTTTGATTTTAAAGGAAGTAAAGGCTGCAATTTGGCAGAGCATTCGCAGTGCGATCAAGTGAAAGAAACGATTACGTTGTTCTTTAATTAAGTCTGATTTGTGTGTGTCGAGTGTGGAATTTCGTACGTGTGTGTGAGTGTATGTGTGTGAGTTTGTGCGTGTTGAAATCAAATTGATTTACCTCAACTGCCCCTGTGCGTATGCAATACTTTTTTCATGTGCTGCACATCAAGGCAATTAACACACACGTCAAATAGGTGTGCCTGTGTGTGTGTGTGTGTGTGTGTGTGTGAGTGTGCGTGCGTAATGGCTGCCTGAGAGCGGCATCCTGTGAGAATTTCGAACAGTTTGCCAAAAGCAGCCTGTCAGATGGCATTTCCTTGACTTGTCATAATCAGGACACAAATGAAGCTGCCTGACTGCCTGCCTGCCTCCCTCCCTGCCTGCCTCCCTGCCTGTTGTTGCTGCTGCTGTCCGAGTTGTTGCTGCTGCTGCTGTTGCCGCACAAGGACTCGACAGGACAACAAGCGGGCAACAGCAGCTGGACAAGTCAACCTGCTGCCTGCTGCCTGCTGCCACCTGCCACATGCCGCCTGCTGTACATGCAGCTGACACTCTGATGTTTCTCTCTTTCCCCCCCTCTATACGCCTCACTGCTTTCCCACTGTCCCCTCTGGCCACTCTTTCCAGCCTCTCTCTATATCTCTGTATCCCTCTCTCTCTCATTCTCCCTCTCTCTCTCTGTGTAGCTTTCCCTCTCTCTCTTTCCAGTAATATAACCAATTGTGCTCTCGTTATTTTCATATGAAGTTTGTTGCTGCTGCTGCTGCTGTTGTCGCTGCCAGCGTTGTCCTTGCTCCACTTTAAGCGCGACACTGCCACAGCTTCTTCCCCCCTGCCCCTTCCCTACTGCTAGCCTTCCCTTCCTCTCTAGCTGCTTATCGCAACGCATGTTATCGGCTGCATATCGCCTGCGCCTGCCTCAAGTGGCTAATGACGCCGCTCGCCCTCGCCACGCCCCGCCCTCGTCTCGCCGCCTCTTGACTTGGCTCTCGAGCTGCCTCCTCCTACATCTTCAATATGCTGCTCATCCTTCAAGCAACCCTTCGTCTGCGCAAGGACGTGCGTTATCTGCCTCTGGCATTGTGCTTATGGCATTAAACTCTTCAGCTGCAAACAATGAACCTGCCTGCCTCTGGCCACGCCCCCCATCCTCCTACCCCTCCATTCGAAATCAATTATGCTCATCTGCATATAAACCGATTTAGACTTGGTTGCCCCCCTCGCTACTACACTCAAGCGCCACCTAGCGGTAGTGCTTTGCATGCAAATTTATTGTCAATGTGCCGCGCCTCGCCTCGCCTCGCCTCGCCTCGCCTCGCTTCGTTTTGGGGTTGAACTCTGATTGGGGTGGGCTGAGTTAAAGGGGAGAGAAGTTGGGTAGGGTGCGAGGGGGTTTCCTGGCTGTAGGTGCCAACGTTTCTGCATTTCTTATTTATGAACATGCATAGACAATGCCCACTGCCTGCTGCCTGCTGCCTGCTCTCTACTTCCTTTTGTTCGAGCTGAGTAAAACAAGTCGACCATATGCATATATAATATAGGAGTACTATATAGAACGCATGTGTGTGTGTGTGTGTGTGTGTCGCTTGTCGCATTCAATGGACCGAAAGTTGCACAGTAAATAACTTTTAATAGAATTTATAATGGCTGTGAAACCTGAAGTAGGCGAAGAATAAGCTTAGGATTCCATATTATTATCGATATCGTATAACGACAAATGCAACCTGATAATAAACGATATTTTAAATGTCTAATGATAGCTTCTAGATCTTTTGTTTTGCAATATTGTGTAATACTTTAAAGTCAATTAGTGAGACATTTTTTTATTGACCTAAAACAAAATATAGTGTACTCTTTTTATAAGCGAATTCATTCAATATTTCCTTAAATTTCAAATCAGTTACCTCTAATATATATAATTTAGATAAGAATATTAAAACATATTTTCTATAATGTATCCATACTTATGTATACATATGTCATAAAACATTTCAATACAATCTCAAACTTAGCAGTAAAAAAATCTTAAACTTAGCAGTAAAAAAAACAATTAATAATGAAAAAAAAAACAAATTAATAAATTTCCTACTCGATTTGCAAATAAAATCTATAATATTATGTATATTAAAATATCTTTTATTTTGATTTTTTCTGCAGAGATCTATGGCATAAAAATCAGGAATTAAGAACATAACAAATCCTATAAGATGTATACATTTTTACCCAATTTTCACATAATATTTGTAATAATAATATGCCAGTTAAAATACTATTTCATGCAGAAATCTATAGTCATTAGGGAAACATAAAAGTACTCAAGCCAGACACACTTATATTGTCCCAATTTGCACACAATAAAAAAATATATATTCAGTTCATCCCAATTTGTGGATTTGGACTTTGAGATTTTGCCTCGTTTATGGCCCTTGTCGATGCAGTCGCAGGAGCCTTTCCACATCCACTTATTCTCGCTGCGCCACGTGTCCAATGGGGCAGCATAAGCTGCGCGATTTATGCCGCGACGGACGCTTCTCCTGCCTCGCTAGTTGCGTATAAATTTCGTCTAAAATATTGAAATCTTTTTCGCATAGTTTGGAGCTGGGTTTGGGGTCGGGGTCGGGGTCGGGCTCGGGGTCGGAGGATGGGGGTCAGCTTGCAGACCTGTGTGTGTGTGTGTCTGGCTGCAGACAACTTGACTCTCGTCCTCAATTCTTGTTGGCGACGTTCAATGCGGCTGCGACGCGAATATGGCCAGGGAGTCGAACGGTGGCATAGCTGGAGCAGGAAAAGAAGCAGGCGGGGAGGTGAGGTGAGGTGAGCGGTTGCCTAGCGGACTGCTTATTATGCCGTCGCGTCGCCCGGCTTTGCCCTGTGCGGAATTATCGATTACGAATGAATATTTCATTAGCAGACAAGCAGAGCAGAGAGAGAGAGAGGAGCGGAGAGGGAAGCGCAGAGGGGCATATGGCATAAGGGACTGGCGTGTTGGTAACTTGCGCTTATGCTGCTTACTTCATTGGCTTCCGTTTCCGTTTGACGGTTCCGGGTCGCGCCAATTGCGCCATTCAATTAAAATGCAGCATACTTTGTGGCGCGCTCTGTTTGCGTCCAAAATGCAATGCAAAGGCTGCCAACTCTCTGGGCCCCCCCAAAAAACAAGCTCAGCAGATGTCACCCCAGCATAATGCATAATTATAGTAGCCCCTGCCCCTGTCTCTTCTTTGTTTCCCTTCTCTCTTTTCTCTTTTGCCTTTCGCTTTTGCAATAATTACGCCAACTGCGAAATTAATGCGACACACAAATTGACGCTGCCAAATTAATGTGCAGAAGAGGCGGGGAAAATGAAGGGGGAACCCAAATAAATTGGGCTAATAGCCACAGGCCATAGAGAACCGGCAGAAAAGCGAGAGAGCTTCAAAGGGATCGAGTAGAGTGTACTTGGAACAGACCCATAACTTGTTTTGATCGAAATATATTCTATAATAGATACGATGATGATTCTAAAAATTAATTTTGTTTAAATTTGAATTGAAATTAAATTAATAATTTATCCTACAAATTTGATATATATTTTTCAAATATTTAAGTTTTTCGGTATGATGTTTTTAGTGGTTTTATTTCCAACACGCAATCCTTTTTATTAAGACTGATGAAAAGACATAGAAATAAATACTACTATACAAAATTTTAAATATTGATGTTTTTTTTATTCCTCTCTCGTTTAAGAAGCTCCAAATTCTTTAGAAAACCAAATATTCCATCTAAACATTTTCTTAATTGTTTCTTCAAATTGTACAAAGAAGAAAATCGCATGTTTAATTGCTTCAGTATAAGTTGAGCAGGAAATAACAATGATATATGAAAAAGGTTTACAGATTTCTAGTTCATATAGTAAGCCGAGCCTATTTAGTTCGAGTAATGAAGCACTTTTTAAAAATTTACAGTATAAATTGGATATTCAATTTTTTATTTTATTTCAAAATTTCAGAAACAAGTTCTGATCAAAAATTACAAAAAAAAAATCTCTAAGCACAAAAATGAATCCTGAAATTGTAAATTCCTTAACGCTTTTATTAACTGAATTCTATTATTATTCATCGTATTATTTGAATGTCTTTTAATGCAGGTAAACTGCGAGCTATATCCGTGTCGGCGGGCAACTGAGTTCTATCGCACACCTCATCCGCGATCCTCGATGCAGAGCCACAAGCCGGAGCATCCTAAGGATAGACTGAACGATCTGGTGAATCTGGAGAATCACAACATTGCGTACAGCCTACCATACCCTAGACTAGCGCCAGCACAGACATCGGGTATGCGAGTGCAGCGCAACAGTTATTTCTCTTAGCTGACCAAAGGATGAGATCCTCTATATGTCTATATATACCGAATCTGGTATTTTATATGTATCCAAAACTCTATGTCACGCGCGACCTTTTACAATTATGTACCTTAAGTTCAAATGTTCATTAAAAATTTCGTAAAGAATTTTATTATGACTCCCGTGGTGATTTACGAACCCCTCCCCCCCACAATATTAAATATGTATGTATGCGTGCCTGACATATCTATTAGAGGCCCGGGAAATGTAGGGTTAATTTCGAAGCCCCTTCAAAAATGAAGGTGTTTAGAAATAATTATGGTGTGCGAAGCGAGCGGGAGCGCAGGTGGTTAGGGCGACGCTTACGTAAGCTCCTGACGGGATATTTAGCGGGCTCGAGAGAGAGAGAGCGAGAGAGAGAGAGAGAGAGAGTGGAAGTGTGGGAGAGAGAGTGAGTATGTGTGTGTGCTATCCATATCATTGTTTTATGTGTGTTTATGCGCGTCTCAGCGAAATGAACACCTCAGTTTGGAGTTGCCTTTGCTCCCTACCCGCTCCCTGCCAGCTCCCTCTCTGCTCCCTGCCCGCTTCCCGCCCGCTTCCCGCCCGCTCCCAAAGCACGTGAGCTCCGCGAAGCAGGCCTCGTCATGTCATGGACAACACGCAAGCCCCAGTACAGTGCCAGCAACTTCGCTCCGCTCCCTCGCAGCTCAACCTACCTCCCCCCCCCCCTCGGAAAAACCCTACTGCGTGTTTTCACTTGGCGCGTTTGTGCAGCATTGGTGTTGTTGGCTTGTGGTGCAACAACCTCGCCTAACGGTAATGCGACAACGACCTTGAACCAGTTTCATAGCTGATTTCGTTGTGGCTTTCGTTGTCTGCGAACGGAGCAGGCCAGAGCAGGCAGTGGCAGTGGGCAAATAGGGGAAGCGGGGAGGGGGGCGCGCTATGAATAATGCTGGAAACTGCGCTAACTGCAAGTTAATTGCAAGTGTTGTGCGGGTGTGCGAGTGTGTGTAGGTGTGCGAATGGGTGTGTGTGTGTGTAGGCCACTATGACAGCAACTAATAATAAAGAAATGAGCGAGCGAACCAAAAGCGTGTGAACTGTGAACTGGAACCAGCGCGGCGAACTGAAGCGACTGCGTGGAGAGCGAGAGAGCGCAGCATACTAAGCACAGAGAGAGAGAGAGCGAAAGTGGTTGTTGTTGTTGTTTTTGCTGCTGCTGCTGCTGCTGGCAAAGGATTTCAAGGAAGTAAAATTGCTGCAGACAGCAGCAGGAGTGCCCCTGCAACAGCGCACCGCACCCCCTCCCCCTCCAACCCCTACGCCTGTTCGTCTGTCACTTCCTGTTCTTATGTCGCTCTCGCTGCCCCTCTGCCTCGCGCTCTCTCTCTCTCTCGCTCTCGCTCTCTGCGTGCGTGCGAGCATTTTGTTTGTTAGAAAACACGTTGGGGCTGGCCCTATGTATCGAGTCCCTTCCCCCCCCCGCATAGAAAGTGTTATATTGACATTTGGCTACAATTTCGGCCTGTCCAAAACATAATGATTTATGCTGCATATGTATTTGCATATGCGCGCGCGTGTGTGTGTGTGCGGGTGTGTGTGTGCCATGTAATCGTTGCTCTATTTTTGGGCTCAGCTCGACAGCAACAACAACAACAACAACAACAGCAACGGCGCAGAAAAGCGTGCTATGAATTTTTCTCATTCCTTGTTGTTGCTGTTGTTGTTGTTGTTGTGGGAGGCGTTCGCGCATTTCGTGTGTGAAACTAGTTAAATAAAAATTCGTGAGCTCGTTTTTTATATATATTTTCTTTTTTTCTTTTGTTTTTGTTGCTGCTCTTCCCTTTTCGTTATTGTTTTTTTTTATTTTTTGCACTTGACCCACCTTAGTTTTGTTTCAATTTGATTCGCAGCTGCTGCTGGCAAATGCGCGGCACGTTCCAAAATTGCCAAGTTTCTGTGTACTCTTTCTCCTGCTCTTCCGTTTCTATTTCTATTTTGCGATTTCGGTTTCGTTTTGGGTTTCGTTTTCTATTTCCTTGACAAGGGCACACTGAGAAATCTACGAAAATGCCCGTTTTTATGCGCTTTTAAATGTTCTCGCTGCGTGTGTGTATGTGTGTGTGTATATGTGTGAGTATTGTTTCTGTTAGTGTGTGCGTGTGTGTGTGTGTTGCTGCCTCTTCTTCTTGCTCGCTGAGGCTCGTCAAGTTTGATGTCAGTTCATTCATCGGCCACAATTTTGGGGCACAGGACGCAGGCTGTTGTCGCCCTCTGTACGTGTGTGTGTGTTTGAGTGTGTGTTTGTTTGAGTGTGTGTGTGTGTGTGAGAGCGTGTGTGCCTGTACGTGCTGCTGCCAATGTCAGATTTGTATTGCAGCCTCGTTGCCTCAGCCAGCCTGCATTTTTGTTGCTACTTTCGATTCGATACGCAACGCAACGCTTCGTTTCGTTTGATTTTCCTCGTTTCCCTCGTTTCTCTCGCTCTCGTTTGCCATTTAGACACTCGCAGGCAATTATTATTGGGTTTCTTTATTCTCACACACACATTCCATTTGCATTCGCATTGGCATTTGCATTTCCATTTCCATTTTGTTGCTATTGATTGGCCCTGTGTGCGTATTTCTTGCTGCCTGCTTTCGATTTGGATTCAGGTGAATTTTACGTTGCGCCCGAAAGTATGCAACGTTTTTCTCGGCCCATGCTGCCTGCTGCCTTCAACACTCGCGCACACACACAACAGACACAGGCAGAGGCACACACACAGCCAGAGGCACGGCTTCGTCGTAGTCGTCGTAGTATATACACATAGAGAGACGACGACGCACTCACACGGACGCGCACACGGACACGGACACGGCTGTGGCACTGAGATAGGCTAGGCTAGGCGCAGACACACGCGTTCGCGGCACGCTTGCTGCTGCTGCTTCGCTGGAGCAGTAGCGAAGGAGCTCGGCCGTAGAGACGGGGGAGATAGTGAAGGGGGGAGGAGAAGAGGCGCGACAGCAACGACGTGCAACACACACACACACACGCAAATGTGGCAGCGGGCAGCAGCAGGCGACAACAACAGCAGCGACGACGACGGCAGCAGCAGCAGCAAAAACGGACACGAGCAGCGAAACCAGGCTACAAAACTTGAGCACGATTGACAACCGACAACGTTAACAGCCAGCAAAAGACTGAGCCAACGCCAGCTGCGCTGCGCTGCGAGCACAGTCACAGAGAGAGAGAGAGAGAGAGACAGCGCGCGACTGCGAGAGCGCCACTCTCTGCAATCCTTTGCAGCGCTCAACTGGTTCCGGAACTTGTTAATCGCCTGCATTGTGTGGGCAACTTAGCAGGCCATTTTAATTATGATGATGGCGCAGGTAATGGAACCAGACTTTATGATGCCACTAGAGGAGCAGGAGCAGCTATTTCTAGCCATGTGGGACAGCTAGAAGCTCGATAAAGTTCAATATATTTTGAATAAACAAACTGCATGAAATTCACTATCATGAATTAGATTAATCAGCTAAAGCAAGTTCCAACGTGTCTGTACTTGTTTCAGCAAACTATGACAAACTCATGCTAAATCCTGCCCCCATCTCTATACAGATCTGATTTGCTTTGAACTTATACTCACTGCCTTACGTAGTTTTTTTTATCACTTTAAGCTAGAGTTTTGGTCAAACTCAACAGAGAAAAAAAAAAATTATATTTTTTTATTTATATTATAAAATGGATTCGTATGGTAAGCATCCAGAGGAGAAGGCCAAGCCATGTTGTCGTAACCACCGATGTCACTATAGCCAAGTGGGGGTAAGTCTACGTTAGCCTTAGCTAATACAAAGCTACATACATACGAGTGCCCCCCGCCCCACAGGGTAAACCTGCCAGGGATTGTCACGAATCCAACCAACGCAAGTCACGCGATGAGCACCGCGAGATGATCACCAAGAAGCAGCCTAATTATGATGCATATGGCAAGCCACCGATACCTGAGCGCAGGGTGGAGCGACAATGGGAGAAACCAAAGACACATACACGCCAGCAAACTACACAGGTGTTTGTGCATCCCAAGGAGCCGTTGCAGCACAACGAGCCAACGCTATCGCCGACTAGAATACCGAAGATGCCACGTGGAGCGAAGCCGCCCAAGAATTCACCGCGCTCTCAGAAGGAGACGTGCCCGTTCAATTGTCATTGTCTGGCAGAGCCCAAAATGGGTACGGCTGAATTGCTCAGTCAAATTGACTCCAAGTATTTGTCGCCCACATCTTGTCTGTATGCTGACTTCACTTCACAATCGAATGGAGCACGTCCCTTTCCAAAGGCAGATTACGACAACAATGATGTGGATCGCATGATCTATAAGAATTCCAATTATGGCCGTTCCTCGAGCAAGGATGACAGCGAGTGCCGAGACTTTTTGTCGTGTCAATTGATGGAGCACAATAAGCCAGTGGAGCAGCATGCACCTCGTATGGAGCGAGGAGCATGCCGATCAAAGGTAAAGGATTTACCAAAGTCGCCGAATTCGCTGCTCGCTTCAGCTCGCAAGCAATGCGAGCAGATGAATCAACGCTTCTGCTCGAAATACGCTAGCAAGGATCATGAAAGCTCCAATAGTGATTCTTCGACTTTTCCGTCCCAGAAGACAGTCATTAGCGGTAAAAGCGGGGAAGAGTTGCGTTCGATGGTTCGTTCGCAGATTGAGATGCAGGAGTTTATCCGTAGGTCCATTACAAATATGACTGAAATGAAAGATAATACAGTATTGGATACAAAGCCGACCCTAAAGCTACCATCACTCAACTTATCCGATACGTCGTCGACCAGCAAGACAAACCCAGGGATGGCAAACAAGTCGTCTACTACTTCGCAAAGCGAACTGTTGATTACCAAGGCAGATGTTTCCACCGATGTGAACATTGACAAATTGAACAAGCCGCGCTTTTCTGTTAGTGCCGAAGATATGATTAGCTCCAAGGTTATTTCGCCCATGATACGCCGCATACAACGCATGTATCTGAACAATTTGAAGGAGGAAATGTCGCTGATCGAGGAATTGGAGCGTGTGCCCTGCCAGGTGAGCGAGGTGTATCAGTCGGCCGATGATTTAAAGTAACTCGATCGATGCTTTTAAGTATGAAATTTATTAATTTTCCTTGTATTTTATATTTGTTGTTACCAATTACTCAAAATAAACACGAAAACACTAAAATTGGTATGATTTTATTTAAACGGTAAAAATGTGCAGTGTGACCTGCTCTGTTGAAAATGCCAAATACCAAAGTGACAGCATATAACAGTGATGTTAAATAAGACACATGAACAAAAAAGTGTTGTGCACATTGTTACAAAGCATATACATAGTATAATAATAATAATATAATATAATATTTAATATATATTATTTAATAAATATATATATTTGTTGTGCAGTAACTCTTGTGTGCATTTAGCATTTCTGTTAGTTACTTGCGCGCTGTTAACAATAACAGCTCTGCAAATGTGATTGCATCCCTGGTTTCAAATGGAGGGGGGCACTCGCATTCCCAAACATTGATTTTTCGTTGTGGACGCCAATGAAAGCAGCCAATTGGCTGAGCTGGTCTGTTAGTTAACAACTGAAGGAATTTCTTGGCTATAAAATGAGCGGTAAGTTTGCAAAAGTGTCGCCTCTGTTGATGGCTGCATCATCAACTAAATTCTATTGGCTTCGCTGTTGTGTGTGGCGTGTGTGTCGTCTCGGTTCCATTGCCGCTGCGTCTTGCGTGCATTGCAATTCGCAGCCTACTTTGAGGGTGGGTCGTCGGTGGCAACTCAACCACAACGACGACGGGCGCCAGCAACAACAGCAGCAGCAGCAGCAGCAGAACACCCCAACACACCTGCCACACCAGGCGAGGCTATGATGACTTCATCGTCCATGTTGTTTACACAACGTTCCATTGCAGGCGACGATGAGGGCAGTGAAAAGCAAACGCTTAATCTTTCCAAGCAGCAGCTGAAGAAGGTGCCAAAACAGGACGATGCACAGAATATACGTAAACTCATACTGGACGAGAATGAATTGCAAAAGATCGATAACATTGACTCGTATCAGAAAATCGAAACAGTAAGTTGACCCTGATTATGTATGTAGTTATTCTTATGCCAACTGTGTCCTCTGCCCATTCCAGTTGTCGTTGAGCAAAAACCAATTGCTACGCATGTATGGCGTCTGTCGACTACACTGCCTGCGGGAGCTGAATCTCTCCTTCAATGGCATACTTTCGATTGAGGGACTGAAGGAATGTGTGCACCTGCGCGTGCTCAATCTGGAGGGCAACAACATTAAAACCATCGAGCATCTGAATATGAATGTTAATCTAGAGGTCTTAAATCTGGCAGATAATAGCATTGGCAGTATATCGGATGTATCCTATTTGCGATCTCTGCGTGAACTCAACTTGCATGGCAATCGGCTGACGCATTTGCGCCAGTGCGACAAGTATTTACCAACCTCGCTGGAGACTCTTACGCTGGCCAAGAATAATATTAATGATTTGAATGAGATTTGCACGCTATCGCATCTCAGTAATCTGCTGAGTTTATCCATAATGGAGAATCCATGTGTGATCATGACGCTGGGACCAAATAGCACAGAGTAAGTGAATATGGTGCCATGTTATGCAATTTATTGGGTTCATACTACTCCCTTCCAGAGGTTTTGATTATCGTCCCTTTGTGCTGAACTGGTGTATGAGTCTCAAGTTTATTGATGGATACGTTGTGGATCCTATTGAAAGCTTGAAAGCGGAATGGTTGTACAGCCAGGGACGTGGACGACAGTTTCGCGTTGGCGAGCAGACTGCGTTGGCAAAGTACTTGAGCTCCGCTTGTCCGCTGGTGGGCAAAGCCCTGGAGAACGAAAACGATCGTAAGTTGCGATTGATACTTAGCAAGGCGCAACATCACCAGCGACAGTTGCAGGAGGAGATAATGGACAATGCCAATAGTTCGGCCAGCACGTCGCCGTCATCGCATCGCAAAAAGCCCACAAGCCGCATACAATCGCCGCGTTGTACGTACCACATACAACACACCATATTTCATTCAATCTTCATGTTTTATTGTTGTTCTTCGATTTAGTTTCCCGCCTTAGTGGGCGGCAGGGCTCGCCGGAATCCATGGTCAACAGTTATCATGGTAACAGCAGCAACAATAGCATCAGCAGCGACAATGGCGTTGTCAACCATGCGCTGCAGATGAGCACTTCGCTGATCGAGAACATCAAGAACGACGGGGATAGCTTCTCGCTGGCCAGCCTCTCCGGATTGTCGAGTAGTGTGACTACCAAAACCTACAACTCCACGGAGTCAACACCTCGCAACATAACGCCAAATCCCTACAACGGTAATGCGGAGATTCTCTGCTTAGCCATCAACTTATCATTGATTGTACCTTTACAGAACAAACTTTTATTGGACAAACACCTGCTGGCGGCCCTCTAGCTGCTGCCTCCAAAATGGTGCCTGTACCGGAGACGCTGATGAGTCCTGATGTTTGTCCCGCCGCCGTTGCCCAACGCATGACCGTGACGACAGCTCTGAATGCTGCACAACTACACAAAACCAAAGGCAACAAAAACAAAGGTAGAATTGTGTGTCGATTCGGCACATTAGGTTTTAGCTATCAAAAATTAAATGTTTATGTTAAAAGGTGTTTATAATTTGTGTTTACTTGTAGACAACAAGTTGAATTTGCCACGTGTGCGTAGTCCACAGTTGAGACGCATGCAGAGCCCTACATGCAGTCCGCGAAAGACGCAGGACAAGCTGCAGCAACACCACCACCAACCGATGCAGGCAATCAGC
Organism: Zaprionus kolodkinae; assembly: GCA_018901885.1. Lineage (NCBI taxonomy): Eukaryota > Metazoa > Arthropoda > Insecta > Diptera > Drosophilidae > Zaprionus > Zaprionus kolodkinae. The sequence continues at coordinate 4,818,425 of JAEIFM010000508.1, forward strand.
AGTGCAACTGACGGTGGCGGCTTTAGTACCGATGATGATGGCGAGCAGATAAATATCGAGAAGCTTAAAACCATCAGGAAAATGGCTGCACAAAGGGCACAGCAGCAACAGCAGCAGCAATTGGAGAACAACAATCTCAACTGCACGGATCGGCTGATAGAGCACGTGACTGAGTCCTCGGCGGTAACCATACAGAAGATGTGGCGCGGCTATCATACGCGCAAAAAAACCAAAGACATTGCCGAGAAGCTGCACAAGCAGCGCACACACGAGTACATTGAGTATGTTCATATATACATAGATCGTTTATATATAATTTTCTAATAATTGTGCTCTTCCTCTCGACAGCAAACTCAACAAGGACATGATGCTGACCAAGGCACAGCTACAAAACGAGCGCAAGATTCAACAGCTGCAGATGCAGGCCATCAATGCGCTGTGGAAGAAGGTGTCTACCATGCAGGTGGACTCGCGAGCTGGCGGTGAGCAGGGCGTCAACATGTTACAGAACAATTGCCCAACTTCAGAGGATGCAGTTGGCTCCAACGATGGCAGTTTGTCTCAAGCACAGGGTCAGTTGTGCCTCGATCAGAACTCGACAGCGGTGGTCAATGATCTAGCCAAACGTTGCACAATGTTGACAGATCAAGTCCAACAGCTGCAGAGTTCCATCGGCACCATTGTCAACTGCCTGACCATGGTGTGCAATTTGCCTCAGGACGCACTGAAAAAGCAAATCAATAGCGAACCCGAAGAATCGGAGAGTAGCAATGCAGAGCCACGCGACAGCAGCGCAACGCAGACCGATCTGATTGCTGTACACACACCACAACTCGAGGATCTTAGCAACTTTCCCTTCACCAAGCCCAGACCATCGACATTGGCACTAGAGTCCAAGCACGATGCACTTGAGACGCCCAAAATGCAGACAGAGGAGCAGCACCATCCAGAGACTGAGCATGATGAGCTAAAGGAGAACATTGAGATCAGTGAGGCACTGGAACAGCAGTAGACCAATTGCATATGGCACTCCTCAAAACGCTTTCAAGAGATCTCAGCGCGAGCATTATATTCATAGGCTTTTGTGGCTTTTCGCAAGCATTTCGGTTCCAACAGCAACAGCAACAACAATTTACGTGGTTCCCTTTCTTTGCTTTAATGTATGCGTAGTAAAAAAAAAGACACAATTTTTGTTACAACAATTGAGAGGGGATAACAATTCGTTATAAAATATACATAGCTTAACTTTTGTAATGCACAATCCAAAAGCTATCGGCCAACTTTGTCTTCTTCTTCATCTTCACTGCTCTCCGTATCATCGTCGTCCTCATCTGTATCCGAATCATTGTCTCTTGCATTCACGGGTCGATTTGTGTTCGGAGGCAGCGAATCGTCCGAGTCGCTGTTGGAATCATTTGAATTTTCTGCATTATCATTATTGGTGAGCGTTGACGATGTTTTGCTTTTTGCAAAGCGTTCCGGCCAAACGCCTGCCTTTGTGTATTCTTTAATGTGTTCCGGCGTCAGAATTTTGCAGATTTCCGCTTTCACCTTGTCGCCTTCCTCGATGGGTTCGACCAGTATAAAATCACCGCGTTTTACCCAAACATTCTTGCGAAATTTGTTGGGCATTGAGACTGCAAGTTGAGAAAGCTATATAAATCAAGATATTCAAGATTGAACTCCAACCTGCCTCTGCATACCCAGAAATTTATCGGCTTCCACAGCTGCCGCTTCGACCTCGTGCAGATTGTTGCCGCGACTGCTGACCACACGCACGATCTGCTGTTGTTCTGTGGGCAGCGAGTAATCATCCTCCATCATCTCCTTGAGGACATGCTTGCGCCGCGTTGTATTCGGATGGGACATATTGTATTTGTAAAGAATTGTTTATTATGGTAAGGCACGCCAGTTTGGCAGTAACTTGCTTGTTTACTACAAATGAATAATCGATATTTTGTGGTGGTCGGTCGATTGGCGGCAATGTGCTAAATCAGTGTTGCAAAGTATTCTAATACATTTACCGCCATAAGCAAGTGAGTATTTTTGGTATATTTTTACAAAAAGTAAAAAAAAGTTGTGAGTCGAATATTTTTAAAAATTTCCAAAAAAAATGAAAAAAACGCATTCTAATATTTTTTAAATGTAGAATCACTCAGGATGATAAAACATAAACAAAATGTCATTCCGCGTGAAAGTCGTTTAATTTTTAAGAAAGTTACGATCGGTACCAGGCCTAAAAATTTTTTTTTGAAAAATGTACAGGGGGGACCCAAAATTGAAAATTTATTGAAATTGCAACTAATATTAAGCCATTCGATTCTAGAACTAAAACCATGAATAAAATGCTTTACCCGAAGAAAATCGTTTGATTTTTAAGAAAATTATGAAGTTAGGAAAGTGAGGATACTGATCCTGTCAAGTGTCTTACATGTCAAATTTTTGGACGATTTTCGCATGATTTTTGGCCAAAAATTAAGTATCCTCAAAAACGATTTTAAACACTTGTTTTATACTAATTTTGACCTCCGCAATCGATGAAAAGTAAAAGCAGACGAATTACAATTTTTAAGATAAAAAATTCTGAAAAATGTACAGGGGGGACCATTACCAAAATCCCCAAAATGACAAATTATTTGTTTATTTGTAATTGCAACTAATATTAAGCCATTCCATTCTAGAACTAAAACCATGAATAAAATGCTTTACCCGAAGGAAATCGTTTGATTTTTAAGAAAGTTATGAAGTTTGGAAAGTGAGGAAACTGATCCTGTCAAGTGTCTTACATGTCAAATTTTTAGACGATTTTCGCATGATTTTTGGCCAAAAATTAAGTATCCTCAAAAACGATTTTAAACACTTGTTTTATACTAATTTTGACCTTCGCAATCGATTAAAAGTAAAAGCAGACGAATTAAAGTTTTTAAGAAAAAAAATTGTGAAAAATGTACAGGGGGGACCATTACCAAAATCCCAAACATTACAAATTATTTGAATATTTGAAATTGCAACTAATATTAAGCCATTCATTCTAGAACTAAAACCATGAATAAAATGCTTTTCCTGAAGGAAATCGTTTGATTTTTAAGAAAGTTATGAAGTTTGGAAAGTGAGGAAACTGATCCTGTCTTACATGTCTAATTTTTAGGCGACTTTTACTTGATATTTGACCCAAAATTAAGTATCCTCAAAAACGATTTTAAACACTTGTTTTATACTAATTTTGACCTCCGCAATCGATTAAAAGTAAAAACAGGCGAATTAAAATTTTTAAGAAAAATAAATTTTGAAAAAATGTACAGGGGGGACCATTACCAAAATCCCAAAAATGAAAAATTATTTGAATCTAGAACTAAAACCATGAATAAAATGCTTTACCCGAAGAAAATCGCTTGATTTGTAAGAAAGCTATGAAGTTAGAAAAGTGAGGATACTGATCCTGTCAAGTGTCTTACATGGCCAATTTTTAGCCGTGGCATTATACATTTAATATAAACTTGATCAGCCTAATATAACTTTTATGCCAAATTTGGTGTCTCTAGCCGTTTTAATAGCTGAGATCTGTTGTCTTAAACTGACAGACAGACAGACGGAGATGGCTCAATTGACTCGGCTAGTGATCCTGCTCAAGAATATAATACATTTTATGGGGCTTGCCACGCCTCCATATGCCTGTCACATACATTTGCATAAAGTTAGTATACCCTTTTTTGACCATTTTCAATGGTCAAAGGGTATATAAATACTACGATATAAATATTATCGCATTCATAAAAAATATCGATATATTGATAATTTGATATATTATCGACATCCCTATTTTCAACCAGATTTAAAAACAATTTGCGAGGATTTTCTTAGAGTTTTATTAATGTTAAGCTTAAACGAAAAAAAGACTAAATCAAATTTGAATTAACAACTAGTTTTGGCTGCGCCGCAGCACCATGCGCTCCTTGTACGACAGCCGCTTGGCCGGCACATTGGCGCAGACCTTAAGGCGATTCTCCGCCTGTGCATGTTTCTTCATGTTTTTCATTTTACTGAAAGGCAAGATGAGAAAGGTTAATAAAAACATTACAATATCAATATTTAAACTGCCTACAATTCGTTTTCCAGCAATGCGAGTTCCTTCTTCCAAATGTCCTTAAAGTCGTTGGTGAAATTTGTCCAATAACCGAAGAACTGATCGGGCGTACACTGGCTGAGCGTGAGGGTGCATCCCTTGGGGGAGAAGTGATAGAAGCGCATTGTCTCCAGGAAGAGTTCGCGACACTCGTTAAGCAAGTGATGCAGCTTGGCAATCGATTTGTCCGCATTTGCGGTGAACTCCTCGATCTTCGATTTGAAGGGTTCTTGGTGCTTGCTGGAGGCGCTCAGCACCACAGCCGTTGTCTGCTTACAGGCTGCAGGAAGGGACAGGATTAGTCTAGAAACTCAACTCACATCAACTCTATCAACTCACCCTTCAATTTCTTTTGCAGCTCATTGATCTGATGCTGCACTTCATCGAAATCCAATTGAGCGGCACGTTCCACCTCCGGCGGCTCTGGTATGGGCAAATTTAGATTGAACGGACTGATCACATCCTTGCGTCTCTGTGCTATATACGTGCGTACGATGAAGTGCAGCAGCGTTGTGTGCGACTCCTTGGACTTGACATCCTTCAGTTTGCCCAATATGTCCAGATTGAAACCATCGGCCTGGCCACGTTGTCGATTGCCGCCGTTCATGTAATTGCCCAGCGTCAATATGATGGAGAAGACCAGCTTGAGATCCTCGCTTTCCATCAGCTGCTGCGACAGCTGCGATACTGTCTCCAGTTTACGCACCAGCAGCGTCACCGACTCCTCGAACTCAGCCTGAAAGAGAATGCAAGATATTCGCTCGCTGGCCATCGAGATGAGCGAGATGTCGCGTAGGAATTGCTCCGGATAATCCAAGGGTATTTCACCGCCATCCACTTCCCTGATACGCTGCAGTTCCTCATCTGTGGCCCGTATATGACTAATCTGTTGCAACGTTTCCATGCTTATCACCGACGTGTCCACATGGTAGATGGCATGCTCTATTTCACTGGACGGCATGTGTAGACTGCGTGCAAAGATGCCCACATTGCGGGATCGCTTTGCATCCAGCACCTTGATGGACTTGTCCCGTTTGGGTTTCAGTTCCTTGGGCTTGCTAACCGGAGCGATTGCTTGGCGTGAGAAGAGCTCCGTAAATTCATCGATATTATCTAGCGGTGTCTCATCGATTTCTGTCCAAATCTCCTTGGTTGCGGCGGGTGCAGCAAGTGGAGCTGGCACTGGAGGCACAACACTTGTGGCAGATGCCGTTGCTGTTGTTGCTGCTGTCGCTGCTGTTGCTGCTGCTGCTGCTGCTGCCACCGCTGGCGTCTCGTCGGGCGAGCTGCTGCTATTGTCTGTGCTGTCTGTGGAATTGGCTACCGATGGTGGACGCGGCACGGGCGGCACATTGGTCACAATACGCGTCCAGTAGAGCGGACGCATTGGCTTGGGCGGATTGACGGCGCTTTTGCGTTGTACTGTTTGAGAGAGACGGAGAGAGCAAGATGAAGGAATGAGCTGCAGCTGGGTAAGAAGAGGTGAAGGAATCATGGAGCTTACCACTTGTGCGCTGGAACCAATTGCCCTCGGCTGGATCCGGCAACGGTGCCGGCGAGAGCAGTGTATTCGACTTGGCTTGATTGTTCAGCGGTGGCGGCGGCGGTGGCACATTGCCGCCACCAGCAGCAAGTCCAAGTGGTGGCAGCGGTGGTGGAGGCGGTGTGGGGCCATTCGCTGTTAGTGGCGGCGGCGGCGGTGGTGGTGGCGGAGGCGGTGGTCCAGCTCCGGCACCAGCAAATGCTGGTGGTGGTGGAGGAGGAGGAGGTGGTGGTGGTGGCGTTGGAGCTGGTGCAGCTGCCACTGCACCATTGCTGAGACACAGCTGCTGCTGCTGTTGCTGCTGCACTGGCTCCTCCGTCTGAGTGGCACATTGACATGAGCCCAAACATTCCGCATCCGTTTGACAGCCCGCATCCGCATAGGATTTGCTGGCCGCCGCCTCCGGCTCCGTCACTGCAATTGCCTCGGGCTGCTTGTTGCACTCATAGATTGTGGTTTCGCTGCTATTGAGCAGATCATTCAGATTCATGCAACGTTTCGATGGCCGCCTTGGTGGCTCATCCACACTGCTAAGCAGCTCATTCACAACCGCATGCACCTCGGCCAGTGTGGCACAATTGAGCAGACGCTTGCGCAGCACCTGCTGCAGCATCTTCTGACCATCCTGGAATTGTGTGCCGCCAGCATTGCCAGCAGCCGTCAGCAGCTCCAGTTGCCTGGCCCCGGCCGGTGTGCTGGAGAATGGCCACGCCGCGACCTTGTCCAGTTTGCCAGGAGTCAGTGGCAACGATGTGGTCGGCTGCTCTGTGTGTGTCCATTGGTACATCTCATAGGGCTGCAGAAGTGGATGAAGATAGAAAAAAAGGGAATTGGATAAGCTTTGCCCATTGAATTCTAATTGCAGCTAGAGTGTTGCATCATCGTCATTCCCACTCGACAGAGCTTAAAAGCCAACCCTTCCACACTCCGCCTGCCTAACCCTGGACTACTCTGCAGACATCTGGGATAAGTTAAGCATGAGGTGAGCTTTGTATGGTTAGATAAAGTATATAGGTTTTTTATAAATCTAAATTTATAAATATACATTTTTTATGTAGAACAAATCTAGAGGCCAAATACAGCATAAAAAGTTCTCTCTCAAGGAAATCTGATGATTTTTGACGAAGTTTTTCATACTACTATAGGTTCTATAGGGGTATTGAAATCGAGCCAGAATATATGAAAGGTCGAAATTTTTTTTTTTTTTTTTTTTTTTGGACGTTGAATACAATGAATGTATTAGCAAGTGGTCCAACGACACCAAGCCGATGCTTGTTGCGCGCGGAACCCAGACGAAGTCCACCTCCCGCCTAACCGACCGAGAGGCACCGTCGCGTAACGGACGACACGGAAACGCGATAAAAATGCGAATAGACACGCGAGAAGAAACTAACGCGATAAGAAAGAAAACGCGGATAGGAGATAGGATAGGAGCATGCAAAATTAAATAAATAATAAAAACTTTAAATTCTTAATTTTTTTATGCAGAATCAATTTAAGAGGGAAATAGATTCCACAAATTATACTTTTATAATTATTTATACTATTATTGCTCATCATTAGCGAAATTGTTGTCTGTTTGAACGCTCAGATCTCAGCAATTATAAACGCTATAGATATCAAATTTGGCATGATGGTTGCTGTTGATAACTATGAGAAATTAAGATTCCACAAAGTATACTCTATATAATTTATTGCTCCGAATTGATTAGGCCCGCCCTATTAAAAACGTTAAAGATATCAAATTAGACATGAAGTTTGCTGTAGATTATATGCAGCTGTAGTATATATAAAACGTTGGCTGCCACGCCCAACTCTGAAAAAAATCCTTAATATGTGAGTAGGATATCTTATGGTCACGCTAGCTCGACTGTAGCTTTTGTTACTTTTGCTATTGTTATTGTTGCACTTTTATTTTTTGCCTCAAGTGCTTTGATGCTGCCTGGCGGATTAGCTAGGCGAAGGAAGTGGAGTAGGGGAAGAAGCAGTGATAGGGATAGGAACAGGGACAGGGACAGGGAAGAAGCAGAGGGTTGAGCCACATGTGACAAGGAGCATGCAAATTGCAGAGA